>CM053609.1:57142286-57168327 GCA_028646535.1 Procyon lotor
AGGAAACCTGCTTCTCCCGCTACCATTCCCTCTGCTTGTGTTCCCTCTCTCGCTGTGTTTCTCTCTGTCAAATAAATAAAATCTTTAAAAAAAAAAAAAAGAAATCCTAAGTGGGAAAAGTTAGATAACTGGTAGAGTACCTAAAGAAGAGGGGAGGGTTAAATACATGTATTTGCTTATACTTACATAAAATATCTCACAAAGGATACACAAGAAATTGTTAATGCTGTTACTGGGAAGGGGAATTAGGTGGCCTAGGAGACTTCGTGATACACGCTTTGATCCCTTTTTTATTTTGAACCATGTGAATTTATTATTTTCAAAAAATAACATTAACAATAAAACTTGAGAATTATAAGGATTATGAGAAGTCTACAACCATCTACTACCACATTCCATTCCACATTATTTCTTTCCCATCTTGTGCCTGTAAGAATAACGAACACCTACATTATATTCAAACTGAAGTAGATCAAGGAGGAAAATGGGAATCCGTTTACACTGAAGGTCACTAGGCAAAACTTTTTATAAGAAAAAAGATATCCAAAATAAATGTAGTGCTTACTTCTAGAAGGTATCTTACGTTTATTATAAGACCTGGTCTTCCTATATTTTGATTTTCTTTTCTTTTTTTTTTTATATTTTGATTTTCAAAAGGGGATATAATGGTTCACTGACTCACCCAAGGTCCCTGGAGGAGTAAACTGTGGTGCTAGTATTTGATTTAGGCTTGTCCTGAGCTAAGGCCCCTGATTTTTTCTTTAGTGTGTCTTAGGCTTTTGAAGGCACGCTCATTACAGTGACCACATTAAAATTGGGAGCTCCTCTTAGGGCTCACTAAAGTCATCAACTTTAGAGGTTGCTGCCTAGGCTCACTAAGAAAGCCGGAATGCTCTGAGCAAAGAACCAGGGCAAAGACAACGTTGGCTACAGCTGCCGAAAACCCAGCAAGGGCCTGGGCCCTGCAGACACGAGAGAATTAAAGCCTGAAACTCCTCCCAAGATCTACCCTCTCAGCAGGGGAGATAGAAGTCGAAACAGCATTGGGGTAATGACAATACCTTTCCCTCCAAGCAAAATGAATCCAGGCATTTTCCAAGAACACAGGCCTTCTATACAAGAAGCAGAGTTCATTGTTTGTGGGTCACCGGGTCTGGGGGAAGGAAGGCAGACCCAGTGCTCTAGAGGCCCACGTGGAAACAAGCCAGGCAGAGCATTTCCCTGCCTTCCCCCAATCTCCACACAGCAGAATTAATCCCCTTGGGACTCACACATACTCCACGCTTCCTTGAAATAAAGGCCTGCCATCGGGATACAGGGCTCAAATGGAAGAGGAATTCAAAACACTTAGGGAGCAAAATTAAGTGCACACTCACCAGCCCACCACCAAAACGGAGAGAGTAAGTGGAGAGACAGGAAGCAGCTTTGAGAAGTGGCCTCAGAGTCCGATTGGCTGATGAGTTAAAAGCAGATTCCCTCCTCCTTTACCTTAAAAGGTGCGGGAATGAGGCAACCCTCTCCACCTATTTGTCTCTTATGGAGCAGTGATGCTGCATGCCCTATTTTTAGATTGAATTTTTTTAAACCAAATTTCCTTTTGAGTTAATGTACTTAACACAAGCAAACATAGGCTAATTCAAGCTGTTCATACACATTCTTGCTTAGACGGCCCTACTGTAAACAATTTTCATTCCTTTAGGATAATTTCCTAAACTTTCTGACCTCAAAATGGTGAATTTATGCAAGGGAACAGGTTTCATTACAAACAGTCTAGATCCTTTCCAGTTAGAACTTACCTTCAGGGTAATATTCCAGTTAACAAACCTAATGAGTAAAAACTGGGTGTGGTTAAGGGTGTAGGCTTTGAAGTAAAATTTATCTGTACAGACAAACCTTACTAAACTAACCCTTATCTTCTTAGCGTTTGGGGCCAGTTACTAGCACGAGTTCAAACTCCTTTGTCTTTTCTCAATTCTTCACAAATTTACTGTTTCTTTGTCTGAAGATATAAAAGCGTCCGGCCCTGGTCACTTCTTCCAGTCTTCATTTTCTTGTGAAGACTCCCATGTAAGTTAAAAATTCAATAAAATTTGTATTTTTTTTTTCCCTGTTAATCTGTCTGTCAAGTTAATTTTTAGACTCTGGCAGGGACTCTAAGAAGGTTCCCTTAGAATAGCAAATGAAAATCTCTATTTCAGGGGCGCCTGGGTGGCTCAGTGGGTTAAAGCTTCTGCCTTCGGTTCAGGTCATGATCTCGGGGTCCTGGGATGTGGCCAGAGCCCCACATCTGGCTCTCTGCTTGGGGTCCTGGGATGTGGCCAGAGTCCCACATCTGGCTCTCTGCTTGGCAGGGAGCCTGCTTCCCCCTCTCTCTCTGCCTGCCTCTCTGCCTACTTGTGATCTCTCTCTCTCTTTGTCAAATAAATAAATAAAATCTTAAAAAAAAAAAATCTCTATTTCAAGGTGCTGCACAGGGATATTCTAGGACACTTCACATAAATTGTGATCCTTTGCAAGATACTTCCTAGCTGCATGATCTGGAATAAATTTCTTAAACTCTCTGAGACTCAATTTTCTTCCCTGCACAATGGGGGAGAGTAATACCTACCACCCTAACATATATAGAAATGTGTGAAAGACTCTAGCATAATCAGTGGTCATAAGTATATGCTCAATTCATGTTCTCCTTTCTTCCTTGCTCATTCCTCATTCTTATATAGAGAGGAGATGAAAAAGTAAGTAATTGCTTGCATGAGTTTACTTATACACTTCTATTTGTCTACACATCATACAAATCTTTCTAGATATAAGTAAATCAATAGAAGTTAGTTTTTGGTCCTAAATGTTGTGATTACAGACCTATACTCACCCATAATTTCCTGCTTCTTAACAGTGGCAAGGTTAAGTTGCAGATTTTTTTCTTCTTCAATAACAGATATTAGTGGATCATCTTGTAACCCCAGAAAGATGAGCATAGGGCTCTCTGAAATCATTGTGGAAAAAACTACTTTAGTAAATGTCAGCTTTGAATTGGCGGTAGCCATCTTGTCCACTCTCGGTGTCCCTGGGCCTACCAGCCTAACAGTAAAGGGCTTTGGAACACCAAGATGACATACAAAGGCAGAGAGGTGCAGATCCTGTACGTTTTAAGGGTTAAAAAGAAGGTGGCCCAATCTCTAAAGTGGATTCCTAGAGAGGGGAATGAAGAAAGAATCTGAGTCCTGGACCCATCAAGTTGCAGATGCTGGAATTAGCTGACTCTACAAGAGAGCGTTCAAAAATGTGGAGCCCTGAGTCGCTCTAAGTAGGACATTTGGGGCCACACTTAGCACTAAACAAGTAGGATCATCTGCCCTCAAAGAACCATACTGACCTATGCAATGATCTACTTGAACAACATCATCATTCTAGCACCATAAGAGTGTGTGGCCACACCATGCGAGTGAAAAGCAATAAAGTAGAGAACTTACCAGACTCTGTGTTTTGGGATGAATGTGGGAGTCAGGCTGCCCCTCCCCCAAGCCCTAAGTATTTTGGGATAATTTGGGGGGAAGGGAGAGGCATGTTGTTCTTAGCAAGGCATTGAAAAACAACAATCTCTCCACCCTTCACACACACTCTGAATTCATGGAAGAATTCATGTCAGTTACCTGCGGTTACCTAATGATACAACGATTAGATGGTGTCACAGATTTAGCCCGTTATCCCCAATTCTTGATTGGGGGTAAATAACCAATAAATAAATTGTTTGGGGGTAAATTTACCCCCAACCCTTGATTGGGGGTAAATAAACAAAAACAAAAAGAGCCAAAGAAAGGAAACAAACCTCCCTGCAAATTACTCTTCTTCAGAAACCTTCTTTCTTATCCTGTCTTATCACCTCCTGCGGCAGCTACTCTGTTCATCTCTCTTGTGCATCTACTATTTCTCTTCCTCTCTTCTCCACTTCCATTCTTCCATAGGGCTCATCTCCTCGCATACAGTCCCTGACCTTGAGACTCCTGGGATAAAGGGTAGGCCCCTTTGCCTTAACCACAACCCTTCTTCACAGGGCTTTTCAGCTGGTTCCTTCCTTCTTCTCTGGACCTTTAATTTCTTCCCCTTCCCACCTTATCTCATCAGTACCCATGCTGACACCTCTTCTCTTTCTTCACCATGGGTCAGGCTCTGGGGGTCTTCTGAAACTTGGCTACTATTTCATCTCCCCAAAATTGAACAAATTTATGATGCCAGAGCAATATGAATATTGCTGGGATATACATGGAAAAGATACGAAAAAATGTCAAAATGATTACAAGACCAAGCAGTAAATTCACATTTATATTCTGTAAATAGGATTATTAAAATTTTAAAACTTAATTCACTTAATTGAGAGTTAGAGAGAGAGCCCACACGGTGGGGAAGGGCAGAGGGAGAGGAAGAGAGAAACTCTAAGGAGACTCCTCCACGCTGAGAGCAGAGCTCTACACCAGGCTCAATCCCACGGCCCTGAGGTCGATCACGACCCCAGCCAAAACCAAGAGTCAGGTGCTTAACCAGCTGCGCCATCCAGGTGCCTCCAATTATTAAAATTTTGTATCCCTTCCTTTCTTCCTCCTCTCTCTTCCTCTTCATTTGTCTTCTGCTTCTGCTATTTCTCTTCATATAGTTTAGGATTTTAGACTTTTTTTTTAAAGATTTTATTTATTTGACAGAGAGAAACACAGCGAGAAAGGGAACACAAGCAGAGGGAATGGTAGCGGGAGAAGCAGGCTTCCCGCCGAGCAGGGAGCCCGATGCAGGGCTTGATCCCAGGACCCTGGCTTGATCCCAGGACCCTGGGATCATGACCTGGGCTGAAGGCAGACGCTTAACGACTGAGCCACCCAGGCGCCCGGATTTTAGACATTTTTTAAGATACTATTTCTATACCTTCTTAGAACCCAAATAAAGAAAATAAAATATATCTATTTCTAGGTTGTTTCAGCCATTTGAGGTTTGCTAGATTTTATGTATGAACTAAAGGATTCTTACCAGGACACTGAAGCTAGCTGCTCAGTTCGATGTGATACAAACCAAAACTGGTCATTAGGAAGAGTCTCTTTCTATTTCTAAAGGCCTATTTATTTATTCTTGGGTAACATAAATCCATTTTCATACATTGTACTTTTTTAAATATATAGACTGTCCCAGAAATTATGTACCTTTTTCACTTAGCTTGATTAATCTATGTTTCCTGTCGTTATAGTATGATAGAAAATGTAAATAAATCTTAGGAATATCACATTATAATCAGTAACACTACCTAAAATTTTCACTTTGCAGGATATGAAGTCTTGATTTGCATTAACTCTTCTCTTTAGTTATACTTACTTTGACTAATTCATCATTTTTTCCTTAATATATCTTCAATGAATGATGGCAACTTAAAGCACACAGAACTAGAGAAAGGAATATAATAGACATCTCCACATCGGTCACCTAGATTTAGCAGTTGTCTTCATTTGATTATTTTGGCTGAAGTATTTCAAAGCAAATTGCAGATGTCATGACACTTCACTCCTAAATACTATAGCATGCCTCTTTTAAAGGAAATTTTAAAAAATCATAAAAAATCATAACAATACCATTGGCATATCTAATAAATAATTCCCTAAGACCATCTCATACTCAGTTCATATCTATATGCCCTCCTGCTCCCAAAAGGATTTTTATTGCTGGCTTGTTAAGTCTCTTTTAATCCAGAATAGTGCCGATCCCTATAATTATTATTATTCTTTTCTTATAAGAATAAACTTATTGAAGAGAGTAGGCCAGCTATCCTGTAGAATACTAACACTCATACTTTGAATTATTAACTGTGTGAACCTCAACAATTTTTCCATGTCCTTGCTTATCATATTTGCAAACAGTTTTTTCGTATCTTTCGTCTAGTTATCTTCAGAAGATTTGGTTTCTCTTATGACTTTGAGATGGCCCTTTACATGTTAAGTACATTGAATTCAACTTTTAAACACTTTGTAGCTTTCCATTGGGAATTTGCTAAAAATCTTTTTCTCTTTCTTTCTTTCTTTCTTTCTTTGAGACTTTACCCATTTATTTGAAAGAGAGAGAGAAAGCAGGAGCAAGAGGAAAGGCAGAGGGAGAAGCAGGCTCCCTGCTGAGCAGGGAGCTCCATGCTGGTGATCCCAGGACCCCGGGATCATGACTTGAGCCAAAGGCAGAGGCTTAACCAACTGAGCCACCCAGGATCCCCTCATTTTCTTTCTTTTTTTTTTTTTTAATTTTAATTAACATATAATGTATTATTTGCCCCAGGGTACATGTCTGTGAATCGTCGGGCTTACACATTTCACAGCACTTAACAGCACATACCCTCCCCAATGTCCACAACCCAGCCTCATTTTCTTTTCTTTTCTTTTTTTTTCATTTTCTTTTTTAAGAATATATAGTCAAATAAGTTATTTTCCCATTTTCTTGCTTAAGACCTAAGAAAATTATCATTCACCACACCTTTGTTAAACAGTTTCTTCTGGTTATTGATGATATGTTTTAATACTATTTTAATTATGTTTACCTTGTATCTGACTATAGAAAGTTGTATCTTCAAAAATATATTTCGGGGGGCACCTGGGTGGCTCAGTGGGTTAAAGCCTCTGCTTTCAGCTCAGGTCATGATCTCAGGGTCCTAGGATCAAGCCCCTCATCGGGCTCTCTGCTCAGCAGGGAGCCTGCTTCCCCCTCTGTCTCTGCCTGCCTCTGCCTACTTGTGATCTCTCTCTCTCTGTCAAATAAATAAATAAAATATTTTATATATATATGTGTGTGTGTGTATATATATATGTGTGTATATATATATATCTCGGTAATTCTCACTCTGACTGCCATAAAAAAAATAGCAACTAAATAAAAAGAAGATAAAAATAAATTTTAAAAAATATGGGTGGGATGATAATTACTACCAAGAAATTTGACGAATACAATAGCTTAGTAGAGAAAAACAAATTTTGGAATTACCTAAATCTGTCCTGCCTCTTATGAACTGTGTGTCATGGGCTGAATTGTGTATCCCCACCAGAAAAATGTATATGTTTTAACCCCTCAGGAGCTCAAAATGTGACTGTATTTGGAGGTAGGGTCTTTAAAGAAGTAATTAAGGCAAAATAGGTGATAGGAGTGGGACTTCACCCAATACCACCTGTCCTTATAAGAAGACAAGATTAGGGCATAGACAAACACAGAAGGAAGACAATGCATAGAAGACAGCCATCTGCGATCCAAGGAGACAGGCCTTAGAAGAAACCTAGGGCGCACCTGGGGGGTTCAAGGGGTTAAGGGTCTGACTTCATTTCAGGTCATGATCCCAGGGTCCTGGAATGGAGCCCATGTTGGACCAGAAGCCCCACTCAGCAAGGAGTCTGCTTATCCCTCTCCTCCCACTCACATTGGCTCTCTCTCCTCTCTCAAATAAGTAAATGCATAAATAAATCTTTTTTTAATTAAAAATTAAAATTTTAAAAAGCAAGAAGAAATCTACGTTGTAGACACCCTTGTCTTGAATTTCTAGCTTCCAGAGTTGAGAAAATACATTTCTGTTGTTTGAGCCACCCAGTCTAGGACACTTATGACAGCCCTAGTAAACTAATAAACCTAGTGAGCTTGAATAAATTACTTAAATTTTTTTAAGGCTCAGCTTCCTTAGCCATAAAATGGGGACAATAATAATACTTACCCTATAGGGTTGTTGTGAGAACTAAATAATGTTTGTAAAGCTCCTAGCACAGTAATCACTAAATAAATTCTAGGTATTATCAACTTGAAGATTAAATGACATTATACATGTTGAAACACTTAACTCTGTCTAGTACCCAAAGCTCTGATAAGTATTTTTAACAAATTTTCCATTTTTGTAACATTTTCCTATCTCCAAATTAATGCCTTTTAGACTAATCAAGTTTATTTGTGCCATAATTAAATTAGATGCAACAGATGTTGACTTACCAAGAAAAGAGATTAACCAATCCAATCCAGCAAACATTTGCTGAGTACCTATATTTTGCCAGATTTCCAAGTATTTGGTAGACTTTGACATTATGTTAAATGTTATCATTTCTTTAAAATTCTATTTCTATTTGAAGCTCTTATGAAGATGCAATTTATTCTTTTTTTCTTAACATTTTATTTATTTATTTGACAGAGAGGACAGAGATCACAAGTAGGCAGAAAGGGGGGGAAGGGAAGCAGACTCCCCGCTGAGCATAGAGCCCGATGCGGGGCTCCATCCCAAGACCCTCGGGACCATGACCCGAGCTTATGTTATTTTCTATCAGCCTTGTTAAGCTTCCCTAATGAGTTAAAAATTTCATCTTGTAGTTTCTTCTGGATTCTTTTATATTCACAGTCAAACCACGTATAAACAATAAGAATTTTGTTTTCTTCTAAGTTTTATGTGTTTTGATGAACAAAATTCTAATTTTAAGAATTCAAATTTATCTCTTATAAAGTGACTTTTGTCTTTAAAAAACACCCTTCCTTACCTCAAAGTCCAAGTGCAAAACCCTCTGAGGATCTGCTCTTCTTCAAAAGTGAGCGGGGGAGAGTAGTCTGAATTAGGTTATGAGGCCCCCCCAGCGGGGTACCTCACCTCAGCCATTGAACTCACTTTGCTGGCCGTGAGTCTGTTCCAAGCTCCGGCTAAGGAGGCATCCGCCAGGCCCCTCCCCGAGGGGCGGGGTCCATGGCATCTCCTGCCCAGTCTGCCCTCGCGCGGAGCCCCGTTCTCTGGGAACTCACCTCCCCGAAATCAGGGAGGACCCTGTTAGGGCCGCTCTATGGCCCTAGTCTCAGACCTTCCCAGGGGACATGGGAGAGAGTGACACAAGGCACTCAGTTCGTGGCCCCACCGATGAGCTTCCCTCCGCCCTACGAGAAAGGGAGGGTCCACAGAGCATTTATAAGGCTCCCATATGTAAAGCCATTTCACAGTTATGGTGACTTCCCACAACGCATAGCAACATGCAAATATCGTGGGGAGTGCCTCCCCTGTCCCTTGTACGCGTCTTCTCGGACGCACGCACGCGCGCTGTGTTCCCGCCCTGTGACTCCGGGCGGGCAATTCTCGGGAGGAGGTTGCTGACGGGAACGTTCAGGCTTCATGGCTGCCAGACGGCGGGGGACGCGCAGCGGCGGGGCGCGAGGTTCGGTGCACATTGTAGGGAGCGAATGCTGGGGGGCGGGGAGTCCGAAGGGGAACGGGGCCCTCTGCTCTAGCCCCTCCCCTTCCGTCGCCCCCTGACCCGCCCTTGACTATCAAGCTAGTTTAGGTGCTAAACTTTTTAAATTTCGGTTTTCAGAGCTTTTTGGATGTACAGAATTGTGTATAAGGGCTTGTGAACCTGTAGTGACTAACAGTGCCAGCACTGTTTTAAATACTTAATGTCATTCAATGTAAAACAATTTATTGTAAGATGCATCATTATTTTATGTATCACTAAGAAAGGAAAAAAAAATGCTTCCAGTTAAAACGTGACTCAGTGTTTATATGTCATCCATTGTAAGATGCATCCCAGTTTCAAAGATAGTAAAATTAGGTCTTAGAATTGAGGAGTATTACACTCTGTCCGTGTTATGTTCTTAAATGAATCCATCCTACAAATGTATAGGTCCATCCTACAAATTAGGTACTATTGTTGTCATACTCTGGATTTTACAGTCGGGGCAATTGAGGTACAAAGAGATGAAATAACTTCTACAAGGTTGTACATCTGGAAAAGACAGGGCTAAGCTCTAGTAGAGACAGATTCCAGAGCACTCTATTAACCATTATCTCATACCACCTTAGGTAGTTTGAAGATAGGTATTGGGAAAGTTTGGGGGCACAGGTAAACAGAGATAAGCAGTTTATATGACACTCATGCCTCAGGCTGTGAGCTCACAAGAGCCCTGGGGCACCATCTTTTTTCTTTTCTTTCTTTTCTTTTAATTTGGCTAGGATAGCAATTTAGGACCTGATTTCTCTATTGCCAAGAACAGAGGTATAGCAGTTACTATTTCTTTGTAAACTTACAAAACCATCTTAAGCCATTTTTTTAAAAAGATGATGTTTTTTCAAAATAGGATCGTGTTCAGTGGATACTCATTCTTTCTTTTGGTTCTTTGCCCATAGCCTCTGTAGCATTAGATGAAGCTGGAAGAGTTCATAATGGCAACACAGCTATAGAAGACCCTCCTCCTTTAAAGAAAACTCGAAGATGCCAGAGGCAGGGGATGAAAAAGGAGCCTGTGATTGGAGGAGAGGCCGATAAAGACAGGACAGAAGACAAGCAAGGTCAGCTTCAAGTGGTGGGCCAGGGAGGACATGGGCTAGCAAGATTGTCTATGGGAAGGGTGAGGACAAGGGATACCTTGTTCTTTCATCTCTTGCTTCTTCCCTTCTTGAAGATATAATTAACTTTCTATCCTTTGGGCATACCACAAAATCTTCTCGGAATCTTCAGTTTCATGTAATTTAGACAGATTGAGACAGGGAAGGATCAGGATGGCTTGGGAAGGGCAAAGTTCATTATGACATGATAGCTATTTTTGATTCCCATATAAGTACATATCTGTCTTCCCTCAGAGTCTGTGAAGACCTTGCTGTTAAAGGGCAAAGCTCCCGTGGACCCTGAGTGCACAGCCAAGGTGGGAAAGGTGAGAGATTCCTTTGCCCGTCGGTTTCTCAGAGAACAGCTATTCTTTTGCTACTGGGATTCCTGTCGAACACTGCTAGAATTCATTTTAGAAGTCCTCCAAAACACTACTAGTGATTAATTTTCTCCAAGGTTAAGAAATGGGAATGCCTGAGTTTGGGTTTAATAATCAGGATGTTTTTTAACTTCTGGGGTTGTCGTCAGCTTTCTGCACCTCATTCTTTTTTTCAGGTAGCAAAAATTATACCATTATCGGGTGCCTGGGTGGCTCAGTGGGTTAAAGCCTCTGCCTTCAGCTCAGGTCATGGTCTCAGGGTCAGGGTCCTGGGATCGAGCCCCGCATCAGGCTCTCTGCTCAGTGGGGAACCTGCTTCCCCCTCTCTCTCTGCCTGCCTCTCTGCCTGCCTCTCTGCCTACTTGTGATCGTTCTCTCTGTGTGAAATAAATAAATAAAATCTTTAAAAAAAAAAACTATACCATTATCAAGGAAGAACCAGTTTTGTTCTCATGAGAAACTGTGCTCTCATATGACATGAGTTACTAACAAATGTGAAAAGGATTTGAAGAATACAGAAGAAAGGCTTCCTCTGGAGCAAGTTTAACTGTTAGAATCATTTGTTTTTCTGTAATTACAAATAAAAGCAACATGTTTTCATTACAGGAATAACAGGTTATGTGTAGAAGAACATGCTTTTGCAGTTCTTTCCCTGGAAGGTAGATAGATATTGGTGGTGCTGGGGAATGACACCTTGAGAGAGAAGAAAATTTGGAGCATTATTAAGGATCTCATGAGGACCGAGACTATACTAATGTCAGTGTCTTCCTTCTCTAGGCCCATGTATACTGTGAAGGGAATGATGTCTATGATGTCATGCTAAATCAGGTAAGGGAAGGAGCTATTCTATATATGGGAATTTTTTTCTTGAATTACTGATGAGCATGTCCCAATGCCCAGATCTTTAATTCTTAAGTCCCTGATATTAGCCTTATAGTAGCGTTTTCCTTACAGCAGGTACTGACTGGTACCTGTGACCAAGGAAGACATCAGTTTCTGTGGCTTCCATTTGTAAACCTCTCTCTTATATTCGTATTTCTGTTATCATAGACCAATCTTCAGTTCAACAACAACAAGTACTATTTGATTCAGCTGTTAGAAGATGATGCCCAGAGGCACTTCAGCGTTTGGATGAGATGGGGCCGAGGTAATGACTCTTATTATGGGTTTTCTGATTTGTCATTCAGAAAGCCAGAAACAGCTTAGTGGGTAACCAGAAGATCCTCTGGGTTTAAATTGGTGGAAAGGAGCCTTTATAACCTAGGAGGGGCTCGCAAAAGGGGAATAGCAAGCATCTTCATTGGGAAGTTCCCGTCAGAAAAACTAGGAGTACCCTATTGAGGCTGGGAAGTGTCCTGTGATTGGTCTGCTAATGCTGCTCAGGAACTGTGGCAGTTAGCAGATAAGTAATAGCAACAGGATCAGTTTGCTGGGCCCATTCACCTTTCCCTGTCCCCTTGCTGCCCATTTGTCAGATGCTAAGCAGGGAGACTTTAGAGAGCTGGCGTATTACTTCAGAAAATTCTTCTTGGATTGGGAGGCAGGAAACCATCTTACATGTGGAATTTACTTTGCAGTTGGGAAAATGGGGCAGCACAGCTTGGTGGCTTGCTCAGGGGACCTCAACAAAGCCAAGGAGATCTTTCAGAAGAAGTGAGTGCTAAGGGGCACCTGGGTGGCTCAGTCGTTAGGCGGCTGCCTTCGGCCCAGGTCATGATCCCAGGGGCCTGGGATCGAGCCCCTCATCGAGCCCCGCATCGAGCCCCGCATCGAGCCCCGCATCAGGCGCTCTGCTCGGCAGGAAGCCTGCTTCTCCCACTACCATTCCCTCTGCTTGTGTTCCCTCTCTCGCTGTGTTTCTGTCAAATAAATAAAATCTTTAAAAAAAAAAAAAGAAGTGAGTGCTAAGAAATGAGTATCAAAAAAAAAACACCATTCTTCTTCTTGGATGTATCTTCTTCTTTTTTTTTTTTTTTTGGATGTATCTTCTTTAAGAATTTTATAATAAGTGTGATTCGGCCTCAGTGTTAATGTATTTCCACTGTGACATTCTATGACCGGAATACCAAACTGCATCCTTAGTTAGTGATTACATCACCTGGAACCTTGAAATTGACTAAAAACAGAAGAATCTAATATATTTAGCATATGACCAACAGTTAAGGAATTTTGGGAAAAGTGGGTGAGATAGAATATTCAATTAGAGTTTTAAAAAATCTTTCACTATGATATGGAGGCAGAGCTTTCTGGTCTGGGAATCTTTCAGAGAAAAGGATTAGAAAGGGTTCTTTTGACTAAATCTCAAAGGCTTTTGTGGTATTTAGAGGGCCTTTGGGAAGCTCAAGAATCCTTTTTTCCCATTTTTTATTCCCATTGACTCCAAAGCTTTTTTTTCTTCTTTTCATTCAGGGTTCTAATGTAGAATCCAGATTTTTGGGAAGTCAGATATAAGAGTTCTAAGAAGTAGTTGGGAGAAAAAAAGAAATACTTTGGAGGTGTTCTTAGGAAACAATTACAAACCCAAAGTAAGATTTTTCTTACTTGTAAGATTTTTTTGTAAGATTTTTCTCACTATTGTGGATCCCACAGATTCCTTGACAAAACAAAAAACAATTGGGAGGATCGTGAGAAGTTTGAGAAGGTGCCTGGAAAATATGATATGCTAGAAATGGACTATACCACCAATACTCAGGTAAACTCTGGCTATTCCTTTGGGGAGAACACGCTTTCTCTGGACCAAGGTGAAGTCTAGCAGAATGGCTTAGATCATGTCCCAGACTAAAGCAGATCAGGGTATCTTGAATCTTGCTATTTCCCATCTAAGTAAAGGTAACAATTTCCTCCGGGTAACTTTCATGGGTCTTTGTAATCTTGAAGGGACTAGATTAAAGATAGAATATGCTTTCTAGTCTCTATTATTTAATACAGTTCTTTTAAAATCTTTGGTCCTATTTCCAGAAGTTTAACGTACGGATCAAGAGAGGAGTAATACATAGTCACACTGATGAAACGGTATTGAAAGTTGCCTTCACTTCTGATTAGACACCACATTAAAAAAATTCATTTCAACAAATTGAGTTGGAACCAGGATGCTGAAAACTATCACAAACAGTATCTGAGAAGTGTAAAAATCTTAGTCTTTTTAACATGAGACGATCTGAGACATAATGGCCGTCCATTACATACTTAACACATTAGGAGAGCCTTTTAGACTTGTTCCGGGCGCTTAACTGTGGGAGGCGCACTGAGGAGTAGAAGGTGGAATCACACCAGGTACTCTAACTAGGTTAATAATGGAATGAGCCTGTGTTCAAGCAGAAGCTAATTGGGGTTCACCTGCTAGGGATATTGTAGGGCCAGCACTTACAGGGACCTTAAAATAGAGCCTTCCAGATTTTGTAATTCTTTTTTTTTTTTTTTTCCGTTGTAGAGTGAAGAGGAATCAGAAAGAGAATCTCTTAAGTCCCCTTTGAAACCAGAATCACAGCTGGATCCTCGTGTGCAGGAGCTGATAGAGTTGATCTGTAATGTCCAGGCCATGGAAGAGATGATGGTAGAAATGAAATACGACACCAAGAAAGCCCCACTCGGTAGGACTTCAGATTCTATCCCACATTCTCTCTTTGTATTTCCCCGTTCCTTTAATAGGATATTTCATCACCTTCATGATTTGAAGCTTGCTGATACTGTGAATGAAAGAAAGGAGATCTGGGGTGAGAGGTAGTGTGGGGGAGGAGAAGCTGTTTTGGGGGCTGAAGGGTGAGAGTCTTTGTCGGTTAGGCACATGGATACAGTTTTCAGGATAGGACCCCAGTTGTGGGGTCTGATGATCTGTGGCTGGGCCTGCAGGGAAGCTGACAGTGGCACAAATCAAGGCAGGCTACCAGTCTCTTAAGAAGATTGAAGACTGTATTCGGGCTGGCCAGCATGGACGAGCTCTCATGGAAGCTTGCAATGAATTCTACACCAGGATCCCACATGACTTTGGGTAAGGCCTGTGTTAACTTCTCTTTGGTCTTCTGCCTAACTGTATCCATCTATGTCATTCAACAGCAACGATTATCTTTACTCTCATTTCTGAGGAAATGATCATCTTGGATAGATATAGAGCCAGAATGGTTTATAGATAGCCTGTGTAGTCCACTTACAAGTTTGGGATACCATCTCCTGGCCTGATTACAACCATATTTTCTGACCAAGTGGAAGTTACCAAGAGAAAATAAGCCTAGATATCCAGCCAACAAGTAATATAGCTTCAGGCATGAAACTCCCTATTCCCTATTTAAATGATAGTAGGCATATAAAATACATTTTATCTTTGCTGATTCTATATTCTGGTGCTTATTCTGTTTTTATTCCTTTTCTTGCTTTATAGCACTCTATGACCTAATAATAACCCTGAGTGGTCAGCAGCTCTACTTCTGTTTCTAGACAGGCCTATATGCAAGCTGTTACTTACTAAAGTTGGTACGTCTTATTTAAAAAACAAGATTTGTGGGCGCCTGGGTGGCTCAGTGGGTTAAGCCTCTGCCTTCGGCTCAGGTCATGATCTCAGGGTCCTGGGATTGAGCCCCACATCAGGCTCTCTGCTCAGCAGGAAGCCTGCTTCCCCCTCTCTCTCTGCCTGCCTCTCTGCCTACTTGTGATCTCTGTCTGTCAAGTAAATAAATAAAATCTTTAAAAAAAAAATAAAATAAAATAAAATAAAAATAAAAAACAAGATTTGAGCCTCGGCCTTTGGCTCAGGTCATGATCTCAGATCATTTGGATTTAAAAAAAATCCAAAAAACAAGATTTGACAATTATTGAAAACAAGAAATAACAAGTGTTGAAGAGGATGTGAAGGAAAGGGAACTCTTGTATACTACTGGTATAATTGTAAATTAGCATAGCCACTATAGGAAACAGTATGGAGATTCCTCAAAGAGTTAAGAATAGAACTACCATATGACCCAACCATTCCACTTCTGGATATTTATCTGAAAAATAGGAAAACACGATATTTTTTTTAAGATTTTCATTTATTATTTGACAGAGAGAGATCCCAAGTAGGCAGAGAGGCAGGCAGAGAGAGAGGGGGGACGCAGGCTCCCCGCTGAGCGGAGAGCCTGATGTGGGGCTCAATCCCAGGACCCTGAGATCATGACCTGAGCCGAAGGCAGAGGCTTTAACCCACTGAGCCGCCCAGGTGCCCCAAAAACATGAATTTGAAAAGATATGCATCCCTGTGTTCATTGCAGCATCATTTACAATAGCCAAGATATGGAAACAGCCTAAGTGTTCATTACAAATGAATGGATAAAGAAGAAGTGGTATATATATATATATATATATATATATACACACACACACACACACACACACACACACAATGGAATACTACTCAGCTATAAAAAAATGAAATCTTGCCATTTGCAACAACATGGTTGGATGGATCTTGATGGTATTATGCTAAGCGAAATAAGCCAACAGAGAAAAACAAATACCATATGACTTCACTCATATGGATTCTAAAAAAAAAAAACCAAAAATTCATAGATACAGAGAACAGAGAGGAAAAGGGTCTGGGGTGGGTGAAATGGGTGAAGGGAGCCAACTGTATGGTGAGGGATAGTAACTGAACTTGCAGTGATGACTTTCAAATTATAAACCTATACATCTGAAATATTTTAAAAGAACCCATAAAAAAGAATTTCATTTCTAGTCCCAGATGTCAAAATCTATACAGTGTGTTTTATCTTTAGTCTGTTACTTTTAGTCGTATGCCTTTGGCAACCCATGAGAGAACTGATTATGGATTATATCTCTGTCCTTAGACTCCGGACCCCTCCATTAATCCGGACAGAGAAAGAACTGTCAGACAAAGTACAATTACTAGAGGTGAGGCATGTGTGGATTGGGAATTATTACTCTCTGGTTCAAAGTCCCTACACATTGATCCTGTATCTCATCTTGCCAGGCTTTGGGAGACATTGAAATTGCCATTAAGCTGGTGAAGACAGAGCTGCAAAGCCCAGAACACCCATTGGACCAACACTATAGAAAACTACATTGTGCCTTGCGCCCTCTGGACCATGAAAGTCATGAGTTCACAGTAAGGAAAATGATCACTTATTTTTGGTGAAGAGCAAGCAAGGTTTATTGAGTGATAGTACAAAGCTCCCAAAGAAGAAGGGAACCTAAGAGGGTTGCCCAAGAGCAAACTTTTGTATAGAGCAGAATTTCAGTGTACCAGGAATTGGGAAAGGTAGAGCTCTTTCTCACTGTCTTATGAGGCCATTAGGGAGCAGAAAGTCTGCCGGTTTTTACCAGAAGCCCTGAGGCTCTTCAGCCTGGTCTGGTCTCTTGTAGTGTCCACACCAGCCATTTCTTTCTCTTCTTTTCACAGGTGATTTCCCAGTACCTGCAGTCTACTCATGCTCCCACACACAGGGACTATACCATGACCTTGCTGGATGTTTTTGAAGTGGAGAAGGAGGGTGAGAAAGAAGCCTTC
The DNA here is from genome assembly GCA_028646535.1 of Procyon lotor. NCBI lineage: Eukaryota > Metazoa > Chordata > Mammalia > Carnivora > Procyonidae > Procyon > Procyon lotor. Next base: position 57,159,505 of record CM053609.1, read on the forward strand.
AGGGAGGACCTTCATAACAGGTATCAGTTTAGCTTTGGGTTTGGGAAGATATACTGCTGGAAGTGTAGTTACGGGACTTCTGGAAAATGGCAAAAAATGGCTTTTTATGCGTATGGCCTATCTTTGCTGGAGAGCAACAGAGTACAGTAATAATGACTGTTCCCTAGGATGCTGCTGTGGCATGGTTCCAGGCTTAGTAACTGGGTGGGAATCCTGAGCCACGGGCTTCGAATTGCCCCACCTGAGGCTCCCATCACAGGTTATATGGTGAGTAGAAACTGAATCCTAGAAGGAGGCACAAGGGTAAAGGATATAATAATTTTCTTAGTCCTTTTTCCCCCCCTTTTTTTCTAGATTAGGATTTGGTAGTACCCTTCCCAAGACGTAAACTAGCTCACTGACAACCCTGACATTTCTTTTTTCTTTTTTCACACCCTAACATTTCTTACTATATCCTTCTTTAAATTCCTAAAGATATCCCTTCTAGGGGCACCTGGGTGACTCAGTTGGTTAAGCAGCTGCCTTCGGCCCAGGTCATGATCTTGGAGTCTCGGGATCGAGTCCCACATCAGGCTCCCAGCTCCGCGGGGAGTCTGCTTCTCTCTGACCTTCACTCCTCTCATCCTCTCACTTTCTCTCTCTCAAATAAATAAATAAAATTAAAAAAAAAAAAAAAAAAAAAGATATCCCTTCTACCCCCTCAGAAAGCAGAGACTCACCAATACACCTGCTTCTCTGGAAAAGAATTGTAAGGGGAAATGGAGAAGGGTCCATATTGTGTTTAAGGTCACGGAACCACAGGGTCAGTGGTATGGGCCTTCTTTCTAACACAGTGGATTAAGCAGCTGGCCTTCATGTTTGTTTATATATTTCAGTTTGGGAAAGGGATCTACTTTGCTGACATGTCTTCTAAGAGTGCCAATTACTGCTTTGCTTCTCGAGTGAAGGATACCGGACTGCTGCTTTTATCAGAGGTGAGATGAACATATTTATGATCTCTAGTTTATTATTAGTTCCTGTTTTTCCAGAGAGAAAAGTTTGATTCCAGAACCAAGAGGTTCACTTGGGAGAACTTGAGATGGGAGCCAAGGGCAGTTTCCATTCCATTCCTCTGCAGGAGGAGGGGAAGAAAGTACCGATGGGATTTACTGTTTGGCCTTAGAGCCATCCAGTTCTCAGTAGGGTGTGGATGTTTAAAGATCTTTTGCTCTGCAGGTCGCTTTAGGTCAGTGTAATGAGCTACTAGAGGCCAATCCTGAGGCAGAAAGATTACTTCAGGGCAAACATAGCACCAAGGGACTAGGCAAGATGGCTCCCAGTCCTGCCTCCTTCATCACCTTGTGAGTACTCAGAACCTATAAAGCCAGAAGACTTCTTTTGGCCAGATAAGACTCTCTACTTTCTATATTCCAACTTCTGACTCAGAGGCCGATATTGACACCCATTTTTTCAATTGGCAGGAATGGGAGTACGGTACCGTTAGGACCAGCAAGTGACACAGGAGTTCTGAATCCAGAGGGTTATACCCTCAACTACAATGAATTTATTGTCTATAACCCCAACCAGGTCCGTATGAGATACCTTCTGAAGGTTCGGTTTAATTTCCTGCAGCTATGGTGAACATTAAATAAACTGGATACGGTCTGATCTTCAAACAAGAAAATAGGCAGTGTTGTACTTTCGAATTTTCTAATCTTTTATGTAATAAAAATAGCACAAATCTACCTCTGGCTTCTTTGGGCTTTATCTCTCCAGCCACATATTTCTTCTCACGTTCGTAGTACTTCTTCATCTTCAGGACAGGAAGTACACATTGTTCTATGTACCCTAGATCTAGCTGCAGGTTACTCAGGATCCTGTTCCTTCATAGCGGAATAGCCTCTGTGCACTGAAGGATGCTAATGGTGACTGATGCTTTTCCCCCACTTCAGTCAGTTTTTCTGCCACCTGGAGTTTGTTGGGTATTATTACAAGAATTATTGGGTATTATTAGAGACAACAGGGGCTGACTTGTTCTCGTGCTCCCATCCAGATCTTCTTACTTGTCTTTTTCCCCTGTTTCCCAACTGCAGACCAGGTCTCTCACCACTTATCTTCGGACTCCGCAGATGTCCAAAAATCTGGAAGCACTTAGAGGACTTGTCACTAAGCCTAATTACATCTCAGGGAGGAAAGGAGAGAAACAGAATGAGTTTTGACCTGCCCTGCTCCACCCAAGAAGTACCAAAGTCCAGTCAGATCCAAAGATTTCCCGATTATTCGTAAACAGTTGCAATACAAATAACATGTACACAGACACACACACACAAGTACAGCATACTTCCTTAGATAACGGTGAAGGTTATTTAAAAACAGTAGCCTGTAACTTTTTAGAGACCAGATTACCAATATCTATCAAAACTTAAAATATACATGCCCTTTGACCTAAAAACTACAGATGTACGTGTTTGTATAGATGATGTCAGTACAGCATTGTTATATGCAAAAGATCCCTAGATAAGGAACTAAACATATTCACTCATTGAAATACTGTGCTGCTGTTAAAACTAGACTACACACTTCTCCAATAAGTGGAAGAGAATATTTCCCAACTCTTTCTGTGAAGCAAAATGAAACCAAAACCATGGGGCGCCTGGGCGGCTCAGTGGGTTAAAGCCTCTGCCTTTGGCTCAGGTCATGGTCTAAGGGTCCTGGGATCGAGCCCCCCCCATCGGGCTCTCTGCTCAGCGGGGAGCCTGCTTCCCTCTCTCTCTGCCTGCCTCTGCCTACTTGTGATCCCTCTCTTTCTGTCAAATAAATAAATAAAATCTTTAAAAAGGGGGCACCTGGAGGCACCTGGGTGGCTCAGTTGGTTAAGCAGCTGCCTTCGGCCCAGGTCATGATCCTGGAGTCCCGGGATCGAGTCCCACATCGGGCTCCCAGCTCCACGGGGAGTCTGCTTCTCTCTCTGACCTTCGCTCCTCTCATCCTCTCACTTTCTCTCTCTCAAATAAATAAATAAAATCTTTAAAAAAGGGGGGGGCACCTGGGTGGCTCAGTCAATTAAGCAGCTGCCTTCAGCTCAGGTTATGATCCCAGAGTCCTGGGATCGAGCCCTGCATCAGGTTCCCTGCTCAGTGGGGAGGCTGCTTCTCCCTCTGCCTGCTGCTCTGCCTACTTTTGCTCTCTGTCTCTGTCAAATAAATAAGTAAAATCTTTAAAAAAAAAAATCTTAAAAAAAAAAAGAAACCCAAACCAGATAAAGATACTACCAGGAAAGAAAACTATAGACCAATGTCCCTTAAGAATACAGATGTGTAGTAAAATTCTTCCAAGTCTAAACCAGTAATGTAAAAAGAATTATATGCCATGACAAAGTGAGATTTATCAAAGGAAGGTGAGGTTGGTTCAATATATGAAAATCCATCAGTGTAGGACAAAAGTCACATGACTATCTTATTAAATGCAGAAAAGGCATTTGGCAAAATCCAGCACCCTTTCATGATAAACATTTAGCAAAGAATGGAAGGGAACTTTTTCAACCTGGTAGAGGACATTTCTGAAAAACCCACAGAAAGAATGAAATAGATGAATGACTCCATATGTTTTGAAAATGGGGAGGAAGGGATAAATCCTTTCAGAAGGATTTCAATTAATGTAGAAGGCTTGAGGGAAATAGAAAACCATTAGAAAATGATTAACACGGTGCCTGAGTGGCTCAGTCAGTTGAGCATCTGACTCTTGATTTCAGCTCAGGAGCCTACTTGGAATTTTCTCTCTCCTTCTCCCCTGCACACTCCCTTAAGTGGGGGCTGGGTTTAGTGACTTGCTTCTAAGAGAGTATGGAAAAATAACAGTAAAAGAAAAATAAGGTAAACAAAATTGGGGCACCTGGGTGGTTCAGTCAGTGGAGCATCTGCCTTCAGCTCAGGTCGTGATCCCAGGTTCCTGGGATCGAGTCCCACATAGGACTCCCTGCTCAGCAGACAGCCTGCCTCTCCCTCTACCATCCCCCCACCCCATTTATGCTGACTCTCTCTCTCTGTCAAATAAAAATCTTAAAAAAAAAAAAAAAAAAATGAACTCAGAAGATGTTTAAACTACCTAAATTAATTTTCCCTTCAACCCCCTCGGGCACATGTTTACTGTTACCTAGAGCCTCTTATTGTCACTCACAGCAATTATACTGTGACCTTGCTGTACACCTATAAGATAAGACAGAAAAAATCCTTCAGGAGGACCTGGCCAACAAGGCTGAGTCTATTGAGCAAAGGTCAAGTTAGCCTTTTCTTAACTTTCTCCATCCTCATCCTCCAGCCTTAGATGGGGTGCTTTTGTAGAATTTTCAGAGCATGGAAGACAGACGTCTAGGGCTTCCTCCTGTCCTTGGACCATGCTCTCAGGGGAGCAAAAGGCAAAAGACTGAAACAAGCAACTTTTAGGACGATGCCGTGCCATGGTTCTCTGTAGCATTTCTGGGTAGTATTACAAATCATGAATTTCAAATAACCTTAATTTGGATTCTTGTTACAAGGTATGTGGAGGAGGTGGTCTAGAAGGTGTTTTTAGAGCCCTCGCATGAGACACGTGAGGAAAGATAGAAGCATGACCTATGATTATAACATCAGATGATGGCATTTCTTATATTTTTATCCTCTAGCTGAGGGAGACCATGGGGCACTGGTAGAAATAAGGTAAAAGTCCCTCAGATGATCTGTACATGAAAACCTGGCATCAGGCAAAGTGAGAACAAAACTCAGTACCCCCCACCTCCTCAAAGGTCATTTCTAATGAGAGTGCAGTGGTAGTTCTGAGAACCCTACCAACTTAGGACAAAATCTTGTAAGCCTGGCTTATCACGTACAAGTCCTTAAAACTTGTGGAGAAGACCTTTAACCTTTCCCTAACCCTCAGAGAGAGTCTTAGGGAACTTCCTCTCCCATAAGATAGAACTACAGGAAAATAAGGTTCTGGAACTTAAAAGGGTCAAGTCCATGGTGAGTCCATGGGTAGGATTGTTCCATCTCTCCATTCGTTTTAATCTTTGCGAACTTCAATTTGAGAGCTACACTTCTGTGGTTTCTTCCAAAAATGCAAATTACTATACTGACGAACAGGCACAAGTCAAATGGCTGCTGCTGCCTGGTCAGCGGCTGTGAGAGCCGGGAGTCCCGTTCTGCTCTGCGCCCCGGCTTCTCACCTCTCACGCGGGCAGTCGGTTCTGCACAGAAGAGGTGCTTCTATGGGAGGAACCTAATGTTCCTCTAAATGCCCTGACTCGGGGGCACTTCCAACTCGCTCCTCCTTCTCTCATTCTTTCTTGACTAAGTGAGCCGTCTTCAGCACCCTGTTCAAACTAAGCACCGGCCAACATCACTCCCTCCTCCCCCTGCCAGGAATGGCATCTCAGGACCCTTGGGCCAGCAAATGACACAAGATTTCTAAAGCCTGGTTTCAAAGACGATCTATGAAAGAGGTGGTTCTCTTTCTTGCAGTTCTAGTGAGGACTGATGTTAAATCAGAAGAGAAACGTGAGGACGTCCATATTCTTCTGGACCCGCAACCACCTCAGAACACGGGCAGGACTGCACTGGAGATTTTCTGACACTTTATTTTAAAAATCGAATCAACAAAGTAGCCACTGGTATCTTCTGGCTTGGCATCTCTAGCACAAGAGGGTGGTGCGCCTTCACTCCCAGGACAGAAAGTACACGTTGCCCAGTGCGTCTCCCACCACGAGCTGCAGGGCAGAGGCAGGGCCCAGCCAAGGCTCCAGGCAGCTGACGGCAGCTTCGCACCGGAACAGACCCAGCTACAATGGGGAACAAAAGACCGGGAGGTGAGGGCTACAAGCCTAGGGCCTCTTTACTGACTCGTTTTTCTCTTGCACTGATGCCTTTTACTCAGAAAGAGGTTAGTTGCACATGATAGCAAGGATAGAAGAAAACAGAATTTTGATCTTTTGTACATTCTCGGCCCAAGTTTGCCCTCTGTGGCACTCCTTTAGCCCTCCTTGCACACGTACACACTTACCAGCTGCATACTGGGTCTCTCCCACAGCTTAACAAGTCTGTCCTTTGACGCTGTCACCAGCAAGCCAGGCAGCACATGGAGGGCTGTGACAGAGGCCGAGTGAATCTCGGAGGGGAAGGAGAAGGGATGTGGTGAGCTTTCCGTGAGCCTTCCTCTGTCGAGGAAGCATCCACCTGTCAGACCGAGAGCCTCGTCCCCTCTGTTGTGATCCATCCCTCAAACTCACCTTTCTGCGCTGCTGAGTCATCAGCTGTGGGGGTGGGGACCAGCTCTCTTCGCTGTCATTCACAGATGGGGCTCCCTCTGGAGTTGGGGTTTCAGGCATCTCTGGTTTCTGCCAGAGGTTGCCCGTTTCCCATTCTCCTTCAGGGGTACGCTTGGCAAGTTTCCACAGCATCCCATCAGAGCTGGCACACAAAAATGAGGACTCTGCCATTTAAAGGACAGAGGTTAGAGCTAGGTTTCCAGCTTCAAAGGATCCACCGTCGCCTACAAGGCATCTCCAGACTCTGTGGGTTTTCCCAGCCCGCTCACCAGATTCCGGTTTGGCCTGGGTTACCAACACATAGGTCCCAGTGGGATTCTCCAAGGTCGTCCTAAACTCAAGGCTCTCTTGAAACTCTCCTGACTCCTTTTGCGTCTGTGAAAGGAGGGCTCGTTTTGTTCAGCCTACTCATAGCACTTGACCCTACCCAGCCAAAGCAACTGTTTTCGGCTCTGGGCTGGTCAGGACTTTATTAACTGTGATTCAGACATAGTAGAGAGTGTGAACCTTTTTTTTTTTTTTTAAGATTTTATTTATTTATTGTCAGAGAGAGAAAGTGCACAAGCAGGGGGAGCGGCAGGCCGAGGGAGAAGCAGGCTCCCTGCCGAGCAAGGAGCCCAGGACTCGGTCCCAAGATCCTGGGATCATGACCAGAACCAAAGGCAGAGGCTTAAGCGGCTGAGCCATCCAGGCATCCCTAAGTGCAGGAATCTTAAGTGTACATCTCGAGGACCTTTTGTGTACGTATACATCCGTGCAATCACTGCCCAGGTCAACATGTAGAACATTAGGGGCGCCTGGGTGGCTCAGTCGTTAAGTGTCTGCCTTCGGCTCAGGTCATGATCCCAGAGTACTGGGGTCGAGCCCCACATCGGGTTCCCTGCTCGTCGGGAGGCCTGCTTCTCCTGCTACCATTCCCTCTGCTTGTGTTCCCTCTCTCGCTGTGTTTCTCTCTTTCAAATAAATAAAAATCTTTAAAAAAAACAAACAAACATGTAGAACATTTCCATCACCCTAGAAACTTGCCTTCAGGACCCTTCCCAGTCATTACCAGCGCACCCCCACCCTCAGAACAATATTCTGAGTTCTGTCACCATAAATTAGTTCCGTTTGTTCTTTCACTTTATGTGAATGAGATCACGTACTATGCACTCCTTTGTGTCTGACTTCTTTCACCCAATGTAACGTCTATGGAACGCGTCCCTACTGTTCCAGACACTAGTACTCACAGGGGCAAGACAAGAGAGACATGAGGAAAAATGCAATTAAGAAAACCCCTACGCTGATGGTTTCCCATGATTTTTTAAACACTGGAATCTTTTTTTGTATCAGTAAAATCTTACAGGGAAGTTGGAACCTGCTATAGAATGCTCCTCAGTAGAGCTCCTCCCATTGAAGGAAGAGAAGGGAATTTGGAACCGATGCCCTTCCCTTCCTCTTATCCTCAGGCATGGCCCCAAGGTCCTAAAAGCATCGGTCCTGGACAGATGTTTTAACACACACTCAGACAGGACTTACTAAGAGAAAAAGGCTTCCAGGTTCCCTCGGCTGCAGGACAAACACACCGTAGTCCTGATGGGTGGCCAACAACATAGCACCTTCCAAATAGCGGTAGTTCCTGGTTTCCAACAAAGAAAGAGGCTGATCATCTCTCTGTAGGACTCCAGGGTTTTGTTCTAAGTTAGACCCAACTTCAGGGTAACCACTAAACCACTTTTCCTTTTTCTGTAGACTTTTTCGGATCCTACCAGATTTCAGAAGGAGCCTCTCCTGGCTTCATGCTCTGTAACCGCAAACCCGCATTGGCCAAGATGAGGGAGTGACCGTCTGGAGCCAGGGCCACACCTGTCAGGAACCCCAAGTCCTCCTGCAGAACTCGGTTCAGGTGAAGACTGCAACTCAAAAAGGTACAAAGACAAAGGAAGATCCTACTTTAGTCCACCTCTCTCCGGCTCCTTGGCTCCCCATGAATTCCTCAGGAGTGAAGTACAGAACATTACCAGCGCACCCCTTCCCTCAGAACAATATTCTGAGTTCTGTCACCGTAAATTAGTTCCGTTTGTTCTTTCACTTTATGTGAATGAGATCACGCACTATGCACTCCTTTGCATAGTCAAATAGAACACAGTCAATTACCTTACCTACAAATTCTCTTCCTCTTTCTGTTTTTCTTATGTCAGTATTCATTATCTCCATCCCCTTACCTGCTCAAATGAGGCATCTCTTGCCTTCTTGTCTCTTCCTTCCCTCCTGACCTCCAAATGATCTATAAGCACTATGGATTCTACTTGCCAACACATGCCTAAATCTCCATCCCTCCTTCTCATCCCACTGCCTGGCTCGGGGCCCACCCTGTGTCTTTCCTGGACTAGAGCAACAGCTATGAAGGTGGTCTCCCTGCCTCTAATATCTCTCTACCACTACCCCTCTTCCACACTGCCACTGGAGTCCTCTTCCTAAACTGCAGCTAATTATTCTCAAAATCCTTAACACTATGCCCTCTATAGCCCGCCCCCAGTTTATCTTTTCAATCCAATTCCCCAAAC
>CM053609.1:57168827-57229115 GCA_028646535.1 Procyon lotor
CGAGCAGAAGGCTCCAGAGGCCCCAGGGCCACCACATGGGCCCCTTGGCTCTGCTCAAGGGACTCCCCCAGGCCCGCATCAGTAGACACGCTCAGTATCAGGTGCACCCGCTGTGATATTTGGGCAAAAGGAGAAGGAGGTAGGAGGACAAAGAGCAGGACAATGTTGGAGAGGCCCCCTTCCCCAACAGTGCATCCCACCCCCACCTCCTGTTCACACTCACCGGGGGAAGGGTCTTTGGGATCCAGTCTGAGACCGGCTGCCCATGTTGACCCACCAGCCTGTCAGCCCCATCGATGATCAGCACCAGGGTTTGGCCACTTTTCAGGGACTGAGCATACTCAGGCAGCAGCCTCTGCTGGAGCTCCCATACCAGGCCCCTGTGTATGCAGGATAAGGACTAGGGTCAGCAGGAGAGGGAGACACATGGGTGTTGTCATACGGCTTCAACAAGGCTGGACTAATGGGGGATACACACCGGTAGCTGGTGGGGAGGCTGCTCGGCTTCTGCAGTTGGCTCTGCAGATAGGCACAGAGGCGCCTGAGCAGGGTGAGGGCAAGACCCTGGTCTGGGCGGGCCCCTGAAAAGTGGAAGAAGACTAAGGGGGCCACCTTGGCCCCATCGGGAGCCTGCAGGGCTGACACAAGAGACGCCTGCATGGAAAGCAAAGAGGAAACGTGGTCACATTTTCCACACACGACTCCCTGTGCCCCCCTTCCTCCGCCCACACGAAGCCCCCTTCTCCTGCCCAGGGCTCTGAGACTATGTACCAGGAAGGCCGTCTTGCCCTGTCCCGACTGCCCAGTCACCAGGCTCAGCTTCTCTCGCTGCAGCATTAGCTGCTTCACCATGTCCCGAAGAAGGTGTGGTCGGGCAGGACTTGGGGGGCTCTGCAGCTGCTGGAAGGTGGCCTGGACCAAGTCGTCATCTGGGACGGACACTGGCTGTTCCAGCTGGGCCCCAGGCTGAGGGCACATGGGACAGTAACTGACAATGTTTCCATGCCCCCAGGACCCTCAGGCCTGAAAACTCACAGAGCTCCCCTGAGTTACTTCCCATCCAGGACTACCCAGACCACCCCTCCCCCACAACTCCCCTGGCCATAGGTGCTCCTGCTCACCTGGAGGTAGAGCTTCTGGATCATATTCCACACATCCTGCAGAACCAGCTGCCCAAACTCCTCCAGCCCCCCAGCATAGGGCCGGCCAGCTGCCACACCGCCCCACTCACAGGAGTATCTGTGGGCAAAGCGAGCACAAGCAGAGTCGGAGCGGGCCTGGCTCCTCTCTCCATCTCTCTCCCTGCAGGGGCTCCCCTCCCCCAGCTCACCTGCGACAGGTAATCCCTTGCTGTCTGCTCAGGAAGCTCTTCAGTTCTGAGATCCGATGTGCCGCCTCTTCAGACTCAGAAGTAAAGTCAGATTTCCACGCATCCGGCACAGAGCTGACCCCCAAAGAGACCCCGAGAGTGGAGCTACACTCAGACCCCAGCCTCTCTTCATCCCCAACCATCAGACCCGGCTGTGGTTCCCTGGAACTCCACAAGTGGAGACCTCCTGGCTTCAGTGGCAAGCCTGATGTGGTGCCACGAGGCCAGCTCTCTGGGCCCGTGCGCTCTTCCAGCCTCCCCCCTCCCGCACTCCGAATGCCGGGGAGAGAAGACGTGGCGACCGAGCGGACAGGCCCAGAGGCAACAGCAGGTACCTGAGGAAGCTGGAATCCCGGAAGTAGATGAGAGCTCGGGCAGAGGGCTGTAGGCGCAGGCCCCGGTCCAGGAACTGCATCACCTCCATCTCTGTCACCGAGCGGCCTGGAGGGTACTGCTGGGCCTGAGGCAGGAGGGCAGAAGACAGGCAGGTTCAATCCCGGGTCACACCAACCCCTGCCCCGAGACCTGCCAAGATCCCAGGGCTCCCGCATCTCAGTCATGTTCCTCCCTCCCTCCAGATACAAGCCAATAAAACACAGCTAAAAGCTAACATTTATTGAATGCCTGTCATGTGTTGAGCATTTTTAAAAAAGAGATTTCTAATTCTCATAGTAACCCTGCAGTATAGACACCACTGGTCCTCTTTAATATATGGGGAAGTTGAGGCTGGGTTAGGATAAGCCATGTCCCACAAAGTCACACAATCTGCACATGACAGAAGGGATATCAGAACCCAGATCTGTCTGATAGCAAAACCTAAACAGACCTCCCCTCCTACCTCTCGCATCCCTCGGCCAACTGAAAGATACTTCTTGAAGGAATCCCCTCATCTAGGACTTAGCCACTTCCACTGTCTTCTGCCTGGGATTCACTCCAACTGTCAAGGAGCTGCCTATCCATCGTCCCGAGGTTCCTGACACACTGGGGTTTCTCTCCACCCCTGCCCTGAACTCTGTTTCCTCCCCAGACCCTGCTCCAGCCCCGCCGTCTGCCTTACCCAGCGGAAGTGAGGATGGTCAGGGAGGTTGTAGTTGGGTGGAATGTAGCCATAGCGGGAGCCCAGAATCCCCACAAACAGCTGCGCATTCTCCACCTCTCCCAGGCACACTTCCAGTTGTCTGCAGGTGTGGTTATGGAGGCATCGGATCAGGGAGGACAGGTGCAAACAGGAAGACGGGGCCGCAGCTCACTCCCGACTGAGCAAAGCCAGGGCAGGCTGCTCTTGTTAGCATCCAAAGAGGTCCCCCTGCTCTCAGCCCTCAGCCCTCCTTGCAGCCTCCACCCTAACCACGTCAGTCCTACTGCTCAAGCCCCTCGCCCCTGACCTGGCTCCTCTTCTCTGGAGCCCCCTCACCTGTTCCTACGGGTCTCCTCCTCAGTGACGCCCCAGCGCAGGTCGATGGCATGAAGGCTGATGTGGTGGGGCGCTGCTCGGGCCTGCAGAGCTGGCAGCACGGACCTCAGCAGCAGGTCCCGCTCCCCGTGCATGTCCCGGAAAGTGGAGGAAATGAAAAGGCGGATGCTGCGCCATCTGGGGGTAAGCAGAGGCCTAGGAGAGGTCTAGGGACTGGCCTCACAACCCAATTCCACAGACCCGGCTGTGCCCACCCTTCAGCACAAGCCGGCACAAGTAAGGTATGACGGACAGCAGGGGGCTGTCCCTGAGGCTCTGCAGAGCCTCAACTGCAGAGCCCTGGAACGTAAACCCTACTTGCCATTTCTCACGCACCCTCCTTGGTCGGCTGATCATTAGACACTTACTATCTGCCCACTGTGGGCTTGTGACGACACTTGTGACAATGAGGAAAGCACAATCATTATCTCCATTTTACTAATCAAAAAACAAAAGTTCGGGAAATGAAAAACTAGTCCAAGATTCAAGATTCACTGGCCAAGTTGTGACGAGAAAGCCAGAGCCTCTTCTCCAGAGCCCTCTGCCTGAGCCGACCTCACCCTCTGACCCTCTACCCCGGTACAGAGAGGAGTACGCTCACAATGTGACAACTTCCTCTGGCAGAGAAATCCCCACCTGGCAAAGAGGAAGTATACCTCGGTGAGTAGAACAAGCAGCATCTCAACAGCCAGAATGTGGCCACCTGCCCACAGCCTCTCCCAATTCACAAAGGCATAGAAACATAGACCAACCGAGGCTGGGAAATCGGAGCCAAGGGGCGTAGAGCGTTCTCTTCCAGTGGCCGGAGAGACAGGTCCCCTGTCTTTCCTGGGGGTGGTGGGATCTTGAATATTTTGTCCATTTGGCCCACATGTTCTAGAAGACGGGAGGCCCCACGCTCTGTAATGAACCTAACATAAATGTGACCAAATAAATAAGAGAGAATGCCAGAAGCAGAATCAGACCTTCCAAGCGGGCAAAGGACAAAGATAGAGCTAGGGAAGGTCACCCAGGTAACTAGAGCTCCTTAAGAAGACAACCATAAGCAGTGAACATAGACTTAAAATCAACCGGGATGCAGAACCACAGAGATGAAGGAAGAGAGAAGAAACCCAGCGCTAGCCCCTCCTGCTATGCATGCTTATCATGGGCTTTCTCTGGGCCAGGAGCAATTAGGCTGGCGAAGGTGAAGATTAAAGGTTAAGGCCATCCCAGAACTTCATCAGCTCTGTATCAGCCATAAAAGCTCCCTGGAAAAGGAGGAATGGGCATGAGTCTTCCAAATAGCAACTGAGGCCAACGGAGGCATACAAAGGAAAAGGTAGGAGAGAAAACAAGTCAGTGAGAGAACATGGAAAGAAAGACAAAGTAAATAGATTTTTGTAAATTTGACGTCTATAAATAAATTTAGCATGAGATTTCCTCTAGCTCAAGAATGGAACAGAGGCCACAAAGAATAGAAATGAGAAAAAAAAGAAAAAAGAATGAATAGAAATAATGTGACCAACTCTTGAGTAGTTGCCTTAAAAGCAAACAGTGCAACCTCCCCTGTTCCTTTTCCTTCTGCCTCCTAGATGTAATATAAAAATGAAGGCTGGAGCTGGAGCAGCTGTCTTGAGCCATGAGGTGAAAGCAGAGTATTTGAGGATGAGGAAGCCATAAAAAGTGACTGAGCCCCTCTAACGCTGTTGCTGCTATACCAGGATAGCTGCAAAAGAGGAATAAGCTTCTATCCTGCTTAAAAAGAGAAGTAAAGGGAGTAGAAACCAGGTAATCTCTGAAAGATGTTCTAACAAAACCCCCAACCCCTTCAGTGCCCATTCTGTACTCACTTCAGTATCCCATCAGTGTAGCCTGAGAGTGTCACGTTATTGGGATTCGAATCTGGTAACCTGCAAAGGAAGCAGCAGCCACTACCCATCAGAAACAGTGCCAGGAACACAGAGTCACTGCTCTCTAGGATGGATACCCTACCTCTGCACTTTTAATAGGGTAATGTGCTAGGCTGGGGCTGGGGTGGACCCTCACAAAAGGGCATGGAGCTAGGCTGTAGACTTCGGAGAAGGCTCTGGTACTTAAGAGGCGGAGATAGGGACGTGCTTGGTGAGTGGGAGGGTTCCAAACTACAGTAGGGGTAGGGAGAAGATCTGGAAACCTATCTTCTGGCACTGGACAAGGAGTTTGAGCATCCTTACGTGTCACTCGTCCTTTGCAGGGGGACAGCAACAAAGAGGCACTTGGAATTCACATGCTGCCAGAAAAGCTGTTTGGCCTCATCTACCAGGCTGGTATACATAGTGTTGCCAAAGAGGATGACCCTGTCCACCTGTAAGATGAAAAGGAACAGGCTGGGATCAGGGAGCACAAGGACAGAAGAAATGCTAACAAACTCAGGATATCGAAAGAAAAGATCTCTGGGGATTAGGAGATTAGGACAGCTTTGAGGGGAATGGAAATTGCCTCCCCAGAGAGCACTTAGGTTGGAGGAAGCCACTACACCCAGACACGGAGTGGGGAGGAAGTGGGGGAAAGGGGGAGGTGTGCTAGAGCTGGCTCATTCAGGCTCACAAGAGCTGATCGATAAATTTTTAGGGCGGTGCCTGGGTGGCTCAGATCGTTAAGTGTCTGCCTTCGGCTCAGGTCATGATCTCCAGGGCCTTAGGATCGAGCCCCACATCGGGGTCCCTGCTCAGGAGGGAGTCTGCTTCTCCTTCTCCCTCTCCCTCTGCCTCTGCCCTCCACTTGTTCTCTCTCTCTCTCAAATGGATAATGAATAAGTAAAATCTTTTTTAAAAATATTAAAATAGTTTTAGGAATTTTGCGAGCCAGTTGTTAAACACGGCCACTACTAAACCTTAAATTGTATAAACTTAAATTATATTAAAAATAAAGGCAACAAATATTCAAAACTCATAACTTCCTAATTATTTTACTACATTTTACCATTATTTACTCTTGGTCTTATTTACATCTACTTTATCTACATTGTAGAAATACCATGCAATGGTGTTCTCCTGAGAATCACTTCCCAACTCTGCTCACCAATATCATGTTGGTAGCTTGAAATCAGCTATGATAGGAGTGTTTACACTATAGAAATTAGCAAATGCTATTAACCAAGACTTCCTTTTCCAGAGAGCTGGGTGTTAAGCATTCACCAGCATACCACTGGGTAGGGTGCTACAGCCAGCTGGGAGTGGATGTGGGTACCGTACGTAGTTTGAAAGATGACCTTTGAGAAATTAGAGACATCAGTTGTGGAGGGAAAAGTGAGGGAGGGGGAGGGTTTCTCAGGACTGGGAAGTACTCACAGGGACTCTTTGGGTGGCCAGAGACAGCAGGTACTTCCCAAAAGTCTGCATGGACCATTCACCCTCTTCATCCAAATCCTGAAAAAAAGAGTCTTATGTTCCTTGCTGGCATGGGAGATGATCAGTAAGCAACAAACACCACTTTCTGCTTGGGAAATCTTCAGAACTTGTCTACAGCCAAGCCTTTCCTGATTTATCAGGCTGTGTCCAGGACTGTGTCTATTCGTGCATTTTTGCCCGGTGGGGGTAGGTGTCTGACCTGGACCTGAGCCTGGAGCATGCTGGCAGTCTTCAGGATACCTTCGTCTGCCTTAAGCACAGCGGTCCTCGTAGTGCCTCCTCCACAGAGTAAAAGATCCACCTGCTCCGCCCGTGCAATCATCATCCCAATCAGCAGCAGCACATAGCTTACGGGGAGCTGCTTGGACAAACATCACGGTGAGATAAGGCCTCTCCCGCCTCCTCCCCCCCCCCGCTTTTTTTACGGAAGCTCCATGCCCAACATGGGGCTCGAACTCATCATCTCTCTCCCTCTGCCTCTTCCCTCCGCTTCTCACCACCATAAGACCCAAAGTTGCATGCTCTACCGACTAAGCCAGCCAAGCCAGCCAGGCACCCCGGCTCCCCTATTTAGAAACCTATCTTTGCCCATCCAGCCCTGGAGGTCAAACTCCTCCATTGGTTGGGGAAAAGGGACAAAATCCCCAGTTAATAAGGGACAGCTTCAGCGGCTCTCAGGAAGAGCTGGCTGGGGAGGAAAGTGGAGAAGGGCCAGGATTCCTGCTCAAATTCAACATTGGGATGTAGGGAAGTAAAAATGAGACGTACTTTGGTGACAGAAATTTAGAGAGAATTAAATATCAGCCAAATGTGAAATACAGAAGTGCTATAATGCAGGAACAGGCTTGAGGTGACATTCTAGGAACTGTCCCTAGGAACCAGGGTCCAATACTGAGAAGTAAATGCATGCCATTTATTTCAGTTCTGAGTATCTCCTTGGGAAAACCATGTCTGGGAACAGGATAGCTCTCAGCATTCTTTCTAAACCTTTTAATTTTTTTTTTTTTTTTTTTTTTTACCCCTTGTAGGTTGCTCTTCCGACAGAGCTCCTCTGTCCCCACATCCGTCAGATAGACCAAGATGGTGCGGCCGGGCAGCGGGGGCAGGTTGTGCTTCACGGAGATGTTCACAGCGGTCTCCAGGGCCTGCCGGTACCGAGCCAGCATCTCACCATCATACATCCCCCGTCTGCCGGCAGAAAAGACACCGACAGAGGGGCTCAGGGGCTTCTCCATTTGCCATTTTGAAACAGGTGGGAAGATGAGAACTTGGCGCCCCAGCACTGAGTGTTCCCGCCCCTGCCACAGCCCCCCTCTACGGCTTCTGGGGGGAGACCGAGGCAGAGCTTCCCGGGTGCCCGTTCCAAAGGCCTCCACTGACCCATTCTGGTGGCAGAAAAGGGGAAGTCATCTGCAGACCCACTCTCCGAAATCATTTGCCACACTTCCTACATCAATCCACACCTACTTCCTGAGGCAAGATTTAAATGCTATATATTTTTTAAATTGCATTTTAAAGAACAAATACTAACCCCTATTCTGAAAACTGGCAATTAAAGAGGAAAGAAGGGAACATTCATCCATTCATCCCACCTTTCCAGTAGAATCTCTACTTCAGGGTAACTGACCAGTTTAAGTTGACAGGACAGGTTCTTTTTAGAGTTCCAGCTGATAAATATGAGGAATGACAGAAAACTTCCACTCTAGAACGGCTAATGAAACAATGGATTCAGGCAAAGATCGCCAATGGATGAACCATCAACTTACAGCAAAGAGACGAGGCTATAACCACTTAAAAGCATGAATCAGTCTTAGCATCACCACGAGTAGGACCACCAGATCTTTGGTGCCCCCTGATCCTGTATCTTATTACAAGGCTTAAAAAAAAAAAAAGTTAAGGGAAAAAAAAAAGGTGGTCTCACAAACAGAGTACAAAGAATCCCCTATGAAATAGTTTTGCAAGGGAAAAAAAGTGAAATCTGAATCTCTGTAAGCCTTTAGAATTAATACCCTCAGGACATGAAATAGAGAAACAAATTAGAAGACACCATGAGGAGGCTGACAAATCCAGAATGTGGGACACTCTGCAGGGTCCCTGAAGCCAGTTTCCACAGTAAGTCAATGGCCTGAAGACAATGAAAATATTAAAAGAGATATAAGAGACTTAATAATCAAATGTAATGTGTAGGGGCGCCTGGGTGGCTCAGTCGGTTAAGCGTCTGCCTTCGGCTCAGGTCATGATCTCAGGGTCCTGGGATCGAGCCCCACATCGGGCTCTCTGCTTAGCAGGGGAGACTGCTTCTCCCTCTCCCTTTGCCCCTGCCCCTGCTCCTGAGCTCTCTCTTGCTCACTCTGTCTCTCAAATAAATAAAAATCTTTAAAACAAAAACAAAAACAAATGTAATGTGTATTCCTTGTTTGGATTCTGAATTGAATAAAATTGTGAAATCATAATTTTGAAATGATTGGGAAATTTGAATATGAACTAGATAATAAAGGATAATACCAAGGAATTATTATTATAATTATTAGGTACATTAATGACATTCTAACTACATAATAAAATGTATTAAAAGACACATGTAGGGGCACATGGGTGGCTCAGTCGTTGGGCATCTGCCTTTGGCTCAGGTCATGATCCCGGGGTCCTGGGATCGAGCCCCGCATCGGGCTCCCTGCTCAGCAGGAAGCCTGCTTTCCCCGCTACCATTCCCCCTGCCTGTGTTCCCTCTCTTGCTGTGCTTCTCTCTGTCAAATAAATAAAATTTAAAAAAAAAAAAGACACATGTAAAATAGGAAGGGATGAAATAAAATTATCATATTATTCAACATTTGTTCTTAAAAACACCTTCCCAGAAAAAAGAAGAAAGGGACCACTAAAAGAACTGTGGTAAAATCCGGATAATCACTGAATGTGGCTAACAGTTTTATGGGAGTCCATTATACTATTCTCATTAGTTGTGTGCGTGATTAAAATTTTTTTATAATAATGTTTTTAAACTAGAAAATTCAGCATTCTCTACCAGTGCTATCCAATACAGTTAAGTTACAATTAGTGAAACAAAACTAAAATTACACATGTAACTAAAAATTTTTAGTAGCCGTAGGAAAAAAGTAAAAAATGAACAGGAGAAATTAAGTCAATATGACATTTGATTTAACATATTTTTTTTTTTTTGATTTAACATATTAAACTATGTCCACTTTAACATGAAATTAATACAAAAGTAACAGAGGAGATATTTTACATCCTTTTTCATACTGGCCTCAAAAGCCGGAAAAAAAAAAAAAAAAAGCCAGCACATCTCAGTTCCAAGTAGCCACGTGTGGCTAGCAGCTACTGGGTTGGCCAGCGAAGGCACGTTGTTTGGACTGGACCCCAGGCTTGACTTTTAATTGGCCCTGGGTTGGGCCATGGATTCACTAGTAGGTTAGATGAGCCCTGCATTTGTCTTGAGTGAAGATCCTGTTGAAGCATCTAAAGAACAGGTTTTATGTCTGACTTCGGGCCTGCTCCGTGGTTACTATCTTTATACGTATAAACAAACAAACAAAGACAGAGAGAGAGGGAGAGACAAAAAGAACAAATAGATATCGTGGAGAAGAAAAAGCAATTCAACCAGAGCAGGAGCAGAGGCCACTAGCGCACACTAAGAGAAAGGAGAACGCTGCAGACTCACAGAGCCCCCAGAAACCAATAAAACAATCCCAGATAATAAACTGGAGGCCCCAACACAGGTTTTTTTTTCCTCATGACTTCTCCACAGGACAATGGTAAAGGCAAGGTTTGCGATGCAAAGACAGTTGGAACCAGGCGAGTCTGAGCCACTGGGGCAAACATGTCTTTACAAAATAAAAGTTGGGGTTCCCAGATGACTCTCGAGCCCTCTAATGGTACCTCTTGCTGCCCACCTTTGCTTTCAGAGAGCATAGCATGCACATACCCATACACACACACACCTGGCCTTTTGTATTTTCAGCTTTTCCCACTTGAGCTGCTCATATATCACCGGCATCATCATTGTTGTCCTAAGTTCTCGACGACTTGGGTTGTAAGGGTACCTCCGGTAGGTCCGATTCCTGTCCTTTTTTGCGTTTCTAGTCATTATTGAACATATCAATTTTGTATTGGAAGGGAGCGGCAACGCTGTGGGGCAACAGGTAAGTAAGTAAGTCACGGTCCCTCCTACTGTCCTCCCGCCAATACCTACCCTAAGCCCTGATCCTTGGGCTGCCAAGTGTCTGACCTCGGCCCACCCCACACCCTGAGACTGGAAGGCAAGAGGCTGAAACATACCAGTGCTCTTAATTCATCTACTCTCAGACTCGAGAGACAAACAGCATTCGGAAGACAGATAATACCTTTACTTTTGAGTCGGGCCTCAAAGTTATTGATGGAATCGTGGGCATTAAGAAATCTGAATGGGAACTGCCGACTGTGGATCACCGAATTCTGGAAAGCAAGGGAGGGGTCATGAGCAACATATCAGGAAGTATGGGGGTGAGGTTAATGAGGAGTCTCAGGGACCAGGAAAGCTAGATAACCACTCTATTAGATTTGTGGGAAAGTGAGGAAGGATAAAACGGATACTAGAGAAGAGATACAGAGAAAGGTGGAGAAGAATAAAGGGAAAAGAAAGCTGTCAGGTGAGAATATAAGAAGAAGGAAAGAAGGGAGGGATGCCTGGGTGGCTCAGTCGGTTGAGCATCTGCCTTTGGCTCAGGTCATGATGTCCCACATCAGGTTCCTTGCTCATTGAGGAGCCTGCTTCTCCCTCTGCCTGCCTTTCCCCCTGCTTGTGTTCTTTCTCTCTCTCTCTGGCAAATATATAAAATCTTAAAAAAAAAAAAAAAAAGAGAGAGAGAGAGAGGAAGTAAAGGAAGGAGCCTTGTACTCTTGTATCAGACTGCCTCTGAAGTCAGTTACATCACAAAAGTGTCTCTTCTTGGTAAATCAGTGATCCAAGGAAAGTTCTTACACTTGAATCTCTGGCGCGTATCCCCCTAGATCTGTCTCTGCCAACCTATGCACATCTCCATATCTGTTTACAGCCCACATGGAAATAGCTCATGGCCAAGACCTTCCCCAGCCAGGAGGAAGAGACAACAGCATCTCTGCACCCACCTCCAGTCCCCCTGCCCCCACACACCTCATGCTGGAGTCTCTGGAGTACAAGCTCATGGTGTCGGGCGCTGATCCCAACCCGAAGCAGGTTGCAGAGATTCCGAAGCATGGCCATGAAGGGAAGCTTCCCATTGTCTGTGGAAAGTCAGGCACAGGGTAAGGAAAGCAGACAACGAATGAGTGAGACAGGTCAGAGACCAGAGCAAGATGTTCAGAGGCCACATAGAAAATTCAGGATGGGGGCGCCTGGGTGACTCAGTGGGTTAAAGCCTCTGCCTTTGGCTCAGGTCATGATCTCAGGGTCCTGGGATTGAGCCCCGCATCGGGCTCTCTGCTCAGTGGGGAGCCTACTTCCCCCTCTCTCTCTCCCTGCCTCTGGGCCTGTTTGTGATCTCTCTCTCTGTGTCAATATGAATTTAAAAATCTAAAAAAAAAAAAAAGAAAGAAAGAAAATTCAGGATGGAGGGAGTGAAGTACTAACATACGATCTACCCTACTCAAGATGTTTTAGAGGTCTGGAAAGATAAAAACAGGATTGGCCTAAAGTGTGGAGCAAGATTCATGTAACATTGTTTACAAGATGGTTGTTTGAATGAACAACTCCTATTATTACTTTGTCTGCTGGTCCAGCCACAAGATTGGGCTCATCCAGCAAAATATATTCTCTAATCTAGAGTAATGATTTCCAAACATTTTAGATGGTGAAACATGAAATTTCCTAGTGTGAGTTTATATATTTATAAATGGTATACATGTAGTATAACATGTAATGTAATGTAATAATGTAATAATCAGGTTAATACTTCCAGGCACAACATACCTAAAATTAAGGTTCACCTTTAATAACGGTTTATATAAATTCATATTTCAAATAATCTTCCTGGTAATTTTTAAGTTTTCTGGCAAACTTCTTGTGAGATCTGATTAAATAGTCATTATTTTTCATTGAAATACAGGTGAAAAAGACTTGCGCTAAAGCAGAATTTTACCCCTATCACTTTCCTATTGTTCATCTGTTCTGTGATATTAGTGTCATCTCCAAGTCATAGCTTCTTAATAATAGCGTCTTTAAGGCTTATGTCCATTTTAGATGGTTAGTTTGGTTAAGACTGAATAATAATTCTAAATCCACTTACAATTCAAGGATAAGTTTGGTAAGCCATGATGCAGAAACCAAAAGAGAGTGAGGGGCTCCGTGGACACCCTCCTACTGTGGAACCCCTACTCTTCCTCCACAAACCTGAACTCTCATATGCACCATGTACCATATGACACATGGACCGAGTGACCACAGGGGTGTGATCTGTTTGGTAAATATCGGGAAAATCCTTTCTTTCTTTTAGACAAGGGAAACCATAGGTAGGTGTGATATTTTCCCCGGGGACCCCCAGAGGTGCTTTCGGACCACTGTAGAGACATGGTCTGTCAGCCCCTGGCCCCACCCCAGGCACCAGCAGCAGCTTCTGTCAAGAGAGTCGTGGTGCCTTCTTTTAAGGTGATGTAAGTATCATCTGAATTACAGCTAGAAGCTTCCAGCCTTCTGGAAGTCCTGCAGTTCTCGAGTCATAATTCTGTTCACAAACTATGTAGAACAATTAGGTTGTGTCCAGCATGTACATGGTGGGTGACAACTCATGAACGCTCAACCGTTGCTATGTAGGAGAGGTTTTCTAGGTCATTTAGATAAGAAATTAAGTCCAATATCATATTTATGATACTAGAAAATAAATTGAACATTTATCCTTCAGACTAAAAGTTCACTGATTTCATTAAAAAAAAAAAAAACAAAACTGTTAATGAGGGCACCTGGATGGCTCAGTGGGTTAAAGCCTCTGCCTTCGGCTCAGGTCATGATCTCAGGGTCCTGGGATCAAGCCCCATATCGGGATTCCCCTGCTCTGCGGGATCCTGCTTCTCCCCCTGCTGTGCTCTCTCTCTCTCTGTCAAATAAATAAATAAAATCTTTAAAAAAAAAAAACAACTGTTACTGAGTTATTAATGAGCCCTGTGGTTTCCAAAAAGGGGTCTATATATCTAATTACATTTTGTCTCATATTTTATTCATGTTTATATTTTTATATTTTATTTTTTATATTTTATTTTTTATACATATTTTCAGATCTATATTTATATAATTATAAATTATGTATTTCCTCAAATATATATTAGTACATATACAAAAATTGTTTAAATTATATATACATATATCATGATATAGTCCAAAACTTTTTTTGCAATATATGATCAAAAAACTCTAGAGACCAGTGGATTAGACTATGGACATTAGACTGAGCCTAGATAAATGACACAGTTTTACTCTGTAAGGGCAGAGGAAGTAGAGATGACACATACCAGAATCAGCTAAACATCAGTTGCCACCCAGGCAACTTTCTCCTGTTCCACCCAAAGTGTCAATGTTAGAAGAGGTTATCAGGCATGTGTGTGTGCATGTGTGTGTTTTAATTCCCATGTGATTCTGATGTCTACACCCCCTGTGACAACCACACAGTGAGAACAGTGACAGGTAAGCAGCTAAGAATTCCAGCTGCCCTGAGCACAATCTGCACATGGCAGTTCACAGAGAAATAGATTAAAAAAAAAAAATAAAACAAAACTGGGGCTTCTGAAGCCCCTAAATATGAAGTCTCCAAAACTCTAGCAGTCACAAACTCTACAGCAAGATGTTTTTCAAAAGACAGAAATTGACTTGAAATTTTCAAAGATGAAAGAGCCTTGTAGAGTTAAAGATAAACTAACAAGAGCAACAAAAAGAGACACAGAAGTTTGAAATAACTTGGTCTTCCTGACTTAATTTTTTTCTCTTTATCAGTAGGGGCAAATTACCTAAAAGTCTTAAATACAGGTTCCTGCAGAGATTCCAATATGCCATGTGCCAGTCCTACCTTGATTAGATGACTTACCCAGTACAACCCAAGTGAAATCAGAAAGAAGGTACCACTCTGTCCTGTGTTGATCAAGGCTTGTGCCATCACCTAACCACATCTGGAATAATGACCTCCCTCTGATGCCAGTGCCACTCAAAGCAGGCACCCCTGGTCCGCTTGGGCGTAGTTGATGGCAAACCTCATAAATCCAATCACTTTCAGTGATGCGACCCCCAGGTAAGAGAATAACTGCATCGTGCCACGGAAATTAATTCAGGGTCCAAAATGTAGAGACGTGAATGGGGAAGAGAGGACGAGGCTAGATGGTCGAGGCTACTCTACCAATGAGTTCCTCCCAGACAGAAGCTTTGTTCCCTCGAAGGCTCAGCTCCCGCTCCCAGGTCTCTGGCCGAGGGAGCTTCATCCGCTTCCCAGCTCTGCTAGAATCCCACGGCCCAGGGAGGCGACTTCGAGAAAACAGCTGTAGGTTGGCAGGATATCTGGGACAGAGGAGGAAAAGCTTATCACTTCAAAGCCAGCTGAAAATAACCCAGAACACAGAAAGGCAGTCAAAGCCGGTCAGCTGTGC
Source organism: Procyon lotor (assembly GCA_028646535.1). NCBI lineage: Eukaryota > Metazoa > Chordata > Mammalia > Carnivora > Procyonidae > Procyon > Procyon lotor. The sequence goes on from CM053609.1 coordinate 57,183,619, forward strand.
TTGCCGCTAATGCTGCTGGGGTCAGAACTACAGGCGTGGGGCCATGGAGGCTGACAAACCACGGGGTCGCCCAGGTAGTAGGTGTGTTCAGGGTGTGTCTTCTCACCTATAGCCCAGCAGGGCTTGGACGTGCTGAGCAGGCTCCCGGATGTGCAGTCGCTGTACTAACTTCTTCAGAGTGAACCTCGGCGGCTTCTTTCTCTCTGGTACTGCACTGTAGGTCTCCTCAAACTGTGGAAATATCCCCCAAGTCCCCCAGCGGTCATTTAATCTATGACCATGTCACTTGCTTCTGAAATCAGAACCGCAGGCCTCCTATACCTCTGAGGTAATTTCTTCCCCCAAAGTAGATCTGGGCAAAGAGGAGGAATAGGGGGCAAAAATCTCTGGCAACAAGAACCCCTGCAGTGAGTATACCATGGCAGCTCTTTGGGGTCACTGCGTTTCATGCACAGAAGACTGAACTATCAATAGTTAACATGAGGTAACTGGCTTGTGAAAAGCCAGATGGGAATGGAATGAACAGAGAACATCTTGTTCTTGGAGGGAAAGAAAAAAGCAGCTTTTTTTTTTAAATCACTGAGACTTGGAGGAGGAGGTAAATGGGAAGCATCAGCAAGCCATGCGGAGTGAAAAAACTGAAAGAAGTTGCCTTTCTATGGTATCTTCTATGAATCTTCTATAGGAGAAGAGCTAAGTTTGGGATATATTGTCAGAATGAAGAGAAAAGATCAGTTGATCAACTGAGAATGTGTTCTCTTGTAATATCACCATATTATTTTCCTAATAATCTATTAGGATTGATGATGATGTTGGTGATAGCTAACACTTAATCAGTGCCAGGTGTTGTTAGAAATACTTTAAATTCAGGGTACCTGGGTGCCTCAGGTCATGACCCCTGGGTCCTAGGATTAAGTCCTGCATCTGGCTCCCTGCTCAGCAGGGAGTCTGCTTCTCTCTCTCCCTCTACCCCCAACTCATGCTCTCTCTCTATCTCTCTCTCTCTCTCATTCTCACACACACACACACACACAAAATAAAATCTTAAAAAAAAAAGAAATACTTTAAATTCAGTAACTGATTTAATCCTCACAAAAACCCAATGAAGTATCCAATGAGGTGCTATTATCCCCATTTTATATCTGAGGAAACTGAGATAAAACAGGGTAAGTCATTTGGCTAAGGTTTCATAGCCAGTGAGTGGTGCTGGTGGAGGGATTCAAATCCAGGTCTAATTTCTGATTCTATGCTCCTAACCACAAAGGGCAGTGCCTTATTTTTCATTAACACAAAAAGGTTTGGTTTGCTTGGAAAACTTCCTATGGGAGGCAGATATTTCTTTCTTTCTTTTCTTTCTTTTGTTCTTTCTTTCTTTCTTCTTTCTCTTTCTTTCCCCCTCTCTCTCTCCTCCCTCCTTCCTTCCTTCTTTCTTTCTTTTCTTTCTGGGGGGGAAGGGGCAGAGAGAGAGGACCTCAAGAAGAATCCCTGCTGTGTGAGGAGCCTAATGTGCAGGGCGGATCCCATGACCCCAAGATCATGACCTGAGCCAAAATCAAGAGTCAAATGCTCAACCAATTGGGCCACCCACGTGCCCTTATTTCATACACTGTTAACTCACTTATCCAGCTGGACATGCCCCTGTCAGTAAATAGTAAGGGAAGCAAAATGGGAAATAAAAGGAGCCCTTCCCAGTGCTCTCAAATCTGACCTTACAATCACAACTAAGAACTCCCCAGGTAGGAAATTGGCATGTGCCTACCACACCATGAGTATTTCTAAACCAAACGGAATTCCACTTCTAAATATTAACTGAGAAAAGGTTTTACATGCACATGTGCGACCCCAGAACAAGGCACTCACCTTCTTCTGTTCAACCTTAAGAGGACAAAGGTACCTTGGCCAATGTTTTTGTGTCTCAGAAAACAGGTTTGTCTTCTGTAGGGACAGGAGAAGCAATTTCAAAATGAGAAATGGAATTCGTCCTTGGAGAGAGCCATTCCAAAAGTTCCAAAAGCCCATCTCTACCAAAAAGGAAGCCAGCCAAGACAGAGGTAGGCCCTACCCTCTCTGCCCCCTGAGCTCTATGTGGCTCTTCCCTCTGCCTTTCTTGGACTCCTTTTATGTCCGGTGGTAGGAACACGTCAGATGCTTAGTGTGGGTTCCCCAGGGTCAGCATGTTCCTTCCACCGCCTGCCCGCCCACCCCCCTTTTCCAGAGAGAAGGGGCCTGGGCTGTGAATGCCCAGGTTGAGCAGGGACTGACTGGAGGGCGGGGAGGCGGGCGGGGGCGTCTCTTGGCCCGGTGCTTCCGAGGGTTGTACTTAGCCAGCTGGTACTCATCAAACTGGGCAAATCTGTCGGTCATAGCAGCGCGCAGGCAGGCAGGCAGGGGCACCAGCTTGTCCTCCTTTCCTCCAGCCACGTTCTATCAGAGAGGGAGGAAAGACCATCAGGAGTGAGACACAAACCAATCCTCTACAAGGCAAGACCGCTTCATGGGGCTAAATGAGAGCACAGAAGAAGGAGGTGGTTTCCAGCCCTGGCTCCAAAGTGATCATTTCTACAATCCCGGCCAGTCGGCAGACTTCTCGGATTCTCATCTCCTGCAACGTAAACACGAGGTCCAGAATAAGACCGACTTTTCTCCAACTGTGGTCAGCTCTTCTCAGTCGTATTCTGCCTACTGGGCAACCCAACCTGATCCAGGGAGAAGCTGTCCTATCTGGGAAGCGAAGCTGAAGACAGCTGAGGGGAGGCAAAACTAGATGAGGATTTTCCGCAAGGATGCAATGAGCAAGGGAGAGGGAAGCAGTGAGAGCCAAAGCTCAGGGAACTGAGTGCCATACCTGGTAGAACTCGGCTACCTGGATCCAATCAGAAGGCAGCTGGACGATGGCACAGAAATAGCGTCGCAGGTAGGGGCGGCAGACCGGTAAGAAGGCAGCAATGGCCAACACTTTGTTGGCCACAGTCCGGATGTTCAGCTGCTGCCTGGCGTACAGAGATGCCTAAGGCACAGGGTGGGGAGAGTTGGGTGGGGAGAGTTGGCCTCTCAGCCACTGGTCCCATAGCATCATTGCCCAAACTAACTTGCTTGCCTAATCCACCTGCATAAGACCTTTCACAGTGTCTATAAAATAGAAAGCCCAAGCCTCCTGGCCTGGCACGCTACATCCTCCATGCTCTAGCCTTTATCCACCTTTGCAGCATTCTTCTGAGTCTACTGATCACCTTCCAAGTCAACCAGGTACTTAGAAGGCTTCCCACCATCAAGGTCTATTGAAAATTACCCAGGGTTCAAACTGCTGATTAAACCTGCCATCTTCCAAAGCTTCAAAGAAAACACTCCCTCCTCCCCCATTTCCCTGCCTCTGAAACATTCACCACCTACTAGTCTGTTTGCATTTATGTAACACTTGGGAGTGTTCTGCTTCCCTAACAATATCATAAGCTCCTTAAGAGCCACATGTTTCATTACAATGGTTGAAATGACCCTCGGGGCTTAGCTTAGTGTACTTAGCCTGTGTACTTACTAAACAAATGAGCCCTAGCGCACTCTTTCCCAATCTCATCTTCCCCCTGCCTCCTCTGAGAACCCCAGGGACTAGCCCTCAGACTCACCCACAGATCCTACCCCCTTCCCACTGAGCTAGCCACCATCCCCCTCCTGCACCACGGCCACAGTTCCTACCTCCCAGCTTCCCACTCCCATCCATCCCCTCCTTCACACCACAGTACCTTAAGGATGAATTCAGGCTCCAAGGGGGCAAGTTCACTACAGACTTCAAAGACAGTATCCGAGCTCATGTCAGTTGCAGCTTCTACTTTTGCCTCTGATGTCAGAGTGGAGCACAGCAAACTCACGAGAACCATCTGCGAATCGCGAAAGAGAAGGGACAAAGGATGAAAGAGGTCACGAGGACCAACTCAAGCACCCACTTAGGCCGATTTACAAAATCAAGAGTAGAGAGAAACGACCTCCACATCCAGAAAGACGTCTGTACAATTGAGAGGTTAGAAAAGGTGATTAGGGAGTGAGAAATAAGCGCTGGGTGATGCCCCATCCTTCCCCTCCCATCTGTGGAGGGGATCTGGTGAGGCTTTTGGTCACCATCCCTCCCACCCTCACACCCTTCCCTCCACCATCACCAGCCTCTCCCCAACTCTAGAACTTCTACCTTCTTGTCCTCAAGGGCCTGGTCAGTGGGGCCAGGAGGAGATTCAGAGTCCTCGGTGGTGAGCTTCAGGACAGGTTCCTCCACCTTCTCTTCCTCTCCCAAGCTTAGATTATAAAAAGGCATTTGAACCTCTACCCATTCCTTTTCTTCTGGCATTTTCTCTTCTGAAGAGGAACAACGGCCCTGGGGAGAGCGGCAGTTATTAATCACATAGGCAGATCTGAAGGCAGAACGCTCAAACATAGACGGATCTGAAGGCAGAGCCCAGGCACAGGAGGAGTCTGCATCTATCTTCCAGCAAACTCCTCCTCCCTCCCCCCTCACACTTGGCATCCCTCTCTCCTGGCTGACGTAGTGACCCCTCACTGTCACGCACACTTAATCAATTCAACCAATTCAATCAATTCAACCCAATTCAACCTTCTGAGCCTTTGCTCAGAGGCTCTGAGATCTTCCCCTTTCATTTCCTTATTGATGCCACCGCCTAGGAGTCTGAGGCCCCTCACACACCCCTCCTATGATACTATTAAGATATTCCAAATTCAAAAGAAAAAGGGCCAAGTCCCAGATCAATCCAGCAACTGTGAGCTGCTTAGCTTCTGAGTCTCAGCTTCTTCATTCCCTACTACCTACCTGATGGGGCCATTAGAAGATTAAGTGGGATAATGCATACGCGGCTCTTTGCAAATTGCAAAGCCCTAAATAAATGTAAGATGGCAAAAGTAATCCCGACGATGACCCTCTGAGATAGATTTTCAATGACCACATTTTAAAAGGGAAGAAATCAAAACTTCAAAAGGGTAAGTCTTGGCCATGGCTTGTAGTTGGCAGAGACAGTATAGCCTCTGCCTCAGTCCGAGTCCCAAGTCCGTACAGAAGGAATGTGTTTGTCTACTCTTTCTGCCCTGTATGCTAAATGTGTGTGCACTGATGTGTACAACTGGACATACGTTTACACGCGTACATATAGGGAAGTGGCCACGGTATAGCAGATGCCTCCCCTGCTGGACATAAGACCTCAGAAGCCTTTGATTGGCAGCTACTCTGATATCATGCCACCCCTCTTCCTGAGCAGAGGCTTTCTAAGGGCAGGGTCTGTTCCAGCTCTATTGCCCAGAATATCTGAACTCAACACGCAATAAAAGTAATGACGCTGAAGACAACAGCCCAAGAGTCCAGGGCACCTCAGGAAGAGGCTCTGAGGACAGAAGGTACACAGACATAGAGCAGCACAGAGGGGAAACTGTGGCACCAAGGCCAGGGACGAGGACATCCAACAGACAGGCGTGGAGTCAGCACGAGTGCCTGGAGCCATTACCAAAGCTGTTTCAGGAGCTTTCCCTGTGGCAGAGACGGATCTCGAGGCTGTGGGGCAGCTCGGGCAGGCTAGCCCCTCAGAGAGGCACTGGGCCCTCCAGGTTGGAGGCTCAGAAAGTGGGCAGTTGCTGATGTTCAGGCTACACAGATCGGCTCGCACCAGGTGACCTCTCTGGAGACAGTGGAGCAAGGGGCTGGTAGACACAGAACTTTTTAGAACAGGGAGTGTGGCCAGGCACCGGATCTCCGAAGAGAGGATGTCTTGGTGGGCAGATGCATGCCCACGTGGTTTCTCCATGATCTTCAGGTCAGGAAGTGTGGCCAGGCACCGGTTCTCCAACGAGAGGATGTCTGGGTGGGCAGACGCGTGCCCATGTGGTTTCTCCATGATCTTCAGGTCAGGAAGTGTGGCCAGGCACCGGTTTTCTAAGGAGAGAATGTCCGGGTGGGCAGACGCATGCCCGTGGAGTTTCTCCATAGCTGGACGCCAACCAGTATATGCCTAGAAGGAGAGAAAGACAGGTGTTGAGCTCCTGGCTGCACTGGAGTGTGTCTGCCCTGGGACTATGCCTTTCCCATAGTCCTCCTGGAAATGCCGGTGACCTGCAGGCAGGGAACAACCAATATTTCTTTTCTAAGAATGGGTTCATTCTAAGGATATAGTCAGAAAATATTATACAGAGAGAAGGCAGGGAGCACTCTAAGTGAGAGAAGTAGGGAAAAAGATAAGGCAGAAGCCGAAGAGCAGAGAAGTTTAAAAAAAAAAAAAAGTGCCAGAGACTAAAGGGACATGTCTCCTCACAAGGGGGTAAAGGAGCCGCCTAGCGCTGTTAGTGTGATCCCAACTAAGTATAGGGATCACATTTGTAATCTGGACTCTAGACTCTTAGTTCTAGAGAAACAAATATTTTGATCAAGATGTCTATATTCACCAACCTCAACTTCCTTGCCTCCTATTCACTGTTCAGCTAACTAAATGGGATCCTGTCCTCCGTATTCCTCCAAGGCTGTCCTCTTGGTTAACCAATGGAATTCTTGTTGCTATGAGAACAGGCACATCTTGGCCCTTATCCTACCTCATCTCTCAAGCAGAATATGACACTGTTGCTCACCCTCTCACTGAAATCATCTTTTCTCTTTGGCTGTCTTGGTGCCACTGTCTTGGTTTTCCTCTTATACCTCTTACCCCTCTTCATAAAGGCTCTTTCCCTTTGCTTTGCCATCGCTTGAATGTTGAAGCTCCTTAGAATTCTATTCTGATCTATTCTAATCCTATATATTTTCCCAGGATAGGCTCCAAATAACAGTTCTGTGCTGGCAACTCACAAAATTATTCCTTGACTTAGATCTCATCTGAGCTTTGTATTCATTTATCCATTTGCCTATTGGACATCTCCACTTGGATGACTCAAAGGTACCCAAAACTCCAGACCCAAATGTATCATCTTTCTCCCATTCTTCCCCAACTCTGTTCCATCTCCATTCCCCCCTCTCCCTACAGGGATATGGAGTGAAATAGACTTGAGTTTGAATCCTGATGGGACCCTGACTCTACTTGGGCTGGTTACTTAAACTCTCTGCGCCTCAGTTTCCTCATCTACAAAATTGAGATAAATGCCTACCTCATAGAGTTATTATAAGAATAAATAAAAATGTACTAAGCATTTAGAATATTGCCTGGTAATTAGTAAGTGTTCAATAAATGGAAGCTATTGTTATTTGTTATTATCATCCAGTAAACTATCAAATCCTATTGATTCTACTCCCTCAGTGTCTCTCAGATCTATCCAATTCTCTCCATTCTGCCTGCCACCATCTTTGTTGAAACCGTCCTATCCATTCGGCACACAGTATGTAGATCTGTCTTAAAGGAGTTCCTCAATATATACCCCAGCCACCATTTACTACATCACCTTGTTTATTTTACCATGATAAAAAATTATTCTGTTTTCTTTCTTGCCTACTTGTTCCCTGTTTCTCCTTACTAAAATAAAACTCCTTGAGGGTCAGGGAGCTCCTCTGTCTGGTTTACCTCTGCATGGCCAGCATCACACACATAACCTGGCTTTTCATCTCTTACTGCCACTCCCATCTAAGCTGCAATCACACACACTCTTTTAAGTTTGTGAATTGCCAAGGTATCTCTTGACTTTGGATCTTTACACAGGCAGATGCCTAAAACACTCTTCCTTCTACCAGGAGCACTTCCTTCCCCAGCTCCTCCTTTACCAGTCCAAATTCTACTTTCCTGCCACTCTGCAGGCCTCAATTTAATAGTCAATTCCTCCAAGGAGCCTTTGCTGACAGCCAGCCCTAGTCTCATATACATGGCTCTCTCTATGTTCTCACAACAGCAAACCTCCTTTATCATAGAACACATTTCCTACATTGTAATTGCCTATTTGTCTCCCCCTCCCCACCAGACTATAAGTTCCTGAGGACAGAAACCCTTTCCGCCTTGTTCACCATTGTTTCTATAATGCCTCATCAGTGGGATTTAGAGGTCTTCAGAGAATCTGGTGAAAGCTGCGTAGATTTTTCACAGAAAAACATGAGTATATACTACTTTGCGCTCCATTTTCAGGGAGTCCATTCATGATCTCCTAGAATCCCCATTAACTGCAAATTAAGAACCTCTGCCTGAGAAAATGCTTAAATTTATATCATGAGGAACCTATTTACCTATATATTTGGACAAGTGCTTTTCACCTATTTATGTTTGAATATTTTAAGAATAAGTATATTGTTAAGTCAATCACTTAGGTCTTAATATACAAGAGCTTAGGGACAGGAATACAGAATACTTCCAAGAAGACTTGAATAGACTGAAAATCCAGGACTAGAAAAGACAATCTCACCAGACACTAGTACATCAGTGTGAACAAACTACATCAAGAATGATGGTCCCGTGCCCTGCACACTTCCTTCATGTCTTTGCACTACATAAGCCCCTAGGAAGAGGAGTGGGAAATCTCAGAACTGACTCAAGATATGGCAAAACAAAACAAAATAAAATAAGCCTTACGATAGGGACGTCTGGGTAGCTCAGTTGCCTCTGGTCTTGATCCCACCGTCCTGGGATCCAGTCCTTTCGTCAGACTCCTCCCTCAGCCGGAAGCCTGCTTCTCCCTCTGCCTGCCGCTCGCTCCTCCTGCTTGTTTTTTTTTTTTTACCTCTCTCTGACAAGTAAATAAATAAAATATTTAAAAAACTAAATACAAAATTTAAAAGTCTTACGATAAAAACTAAGTTAACAGAAAAATACAGTTAAGGTTTTTTTTTTGTTTTTTGTTTTTTTTTTGCACCCTGTTGTTTGTGAAGGAGATTCAGCTGGACTACAAAGGAAAAGTAAAAATCCCATCTCCAGCTCCGTTCTCCAGAGATAACCTCTGCTAACAGTTCTGTCTGAACAACTTCACACTTTTTTCTTTCTTTTTTAAGATTTTATTTATTTATTGGACAGAGAGAGAGAGAGAGAGAGATCACAAGTAGGCAGAGAGGCAGGCAGAAAGAGAGGGGGAAGCAGGCTCCCTGCTGGGCAGAGAGCCGGATGCGGGGCTCGATCCCAGGACCCCGAGATCATGACCCCAGCGGAAGGCAGAGGCTTTAACCCACTGAGCCACCCGGGCGCCCCTCAGACACTTTCTATACATATACAAATACATGTTTATTCCTCCCCCCCCTTTTTGTGCAGTACACAAAGAGGCCCACACTTTAGACACTATTCTGCACTTAGTGTATCTTGGAGACATTCATACCCACTTTTAAGCTGGCTGACACACTCTGCTGCTTCAGCACACCCCGTTATTAGAAGCAGCGTTCACACCACCTAGCGCTCCGTAGTGGCTGCTACTCTCCGTTCCAAGGAGCACATAGGGCAGACTGACTCATCCTCACTGGCTCTCTTCCCGTGTGCTTTCTTCCCCTGCCCCCCAATCTCCGCCGGCTCCCCCACTTTTCCTGTCGACCCACACCCCGCTCTGAGCAGCCCGGAGGACGCGGGGGGCGGGTAGGGGGGCAAAGGCTCCCCGCCGGCGCCAGGACCTCCCGGCTCTCCCGAGCGTCCGAAGCGGCCGCGCTAGGCCCTTCCCTGCCGGCTCCCCGCTGCCGAGCCCGGCGCCCCGGACCCAGGGCCCCGGCCGCCTTCTACCTGCACCCGCACGGTCCCCGGAACCCACGGGGCTGGAGACGCCGGCTGACGGGGAGCGTCTTGGTTCTCGGCAGCAGGAAGCCGGGGCCGGGCTCTCGGCTCCGCCCGTAGGAAAAGTGGAAGCGGGAGGAGGAGCGGACGGGGAGCGGGGAGGGGACTGCGCTCGGGGACGCGGCCCGGGCGGGGCGGGGTGCGGCGGCCGCCGTGCGGGCTGCGAGCACACGCCGGCTGGGGGTCGGCACGCGTAGACCACGCTGCAGCCTCTCCCGGACCCGAATTTAGTCCCCGCCCCACTCGCGTCCCTCCCTCTCCACCTCCCGCCGCCTCCTTTCTCCCGCGGTACCCTCAAGCCCCGCTTCTTGGGAAGGATTTTGGCGTATTCTCCGCCTATCTGGGCTCCTTTTCCCTTGGAGTCAAAGATAGGTGGGCTCTTCCTCCTGAAGTTACTGGGTGAAAGTGGAAATAAAAGATGAAAGGAAGTCTAGTGGCCTGCAACCCAGGGGGAAGGCTGGGGCCTGCAAGCAGGTGTAGATATGCAATAATTAAGGCAGAGGGAACGGAGCCCGGGAGAGATCCGTGGATTACAAAGAATCTCTCCGGAGCTATCCTGAAAGGCTAAGCAGAACTTTTCCCAGAAGTTAGGACCAGGCTCTGGAAAGAGACGAGTGACCTTTAGGATGGTAATGCTAGTGCCATTTCATAAAGAGCAGAGCCAAACAGATAGTAGGAGAAATATGTTTAGCTTGGCTAAGACAGATTGTCTTCTGGAAAATATCGCCTTCCTTAGGGAGGTACTCTTCATTCTCAGGTAAACACCTGAGCTTTAGCTCCGACTTGGGGGCATCCTGTCTTCTCAAGTTATTGAGCCAGATTCCAGTTTGTTTCTTTGAATGCTTCTCTCGCTGCCTGCCTTATCAGCCCCCAAACTCCATTCTTGTAACAAATATTTTTATGTCGCCTTTATAACGTTGAACTACAATATATAATGTATTTTACCTACGAACATAATTTTAAAAATTATAAAATGTTTATAGAGATATAAAAGAATAGAAGGAAGATTATTTATTATAAAATACTATGTGGGGGCGCCTGAGTGGCTCAGATAGTTAAACGTCTGCCTTTGGCTCAGGTTATGATCTTCAGGTACCAGGATTGAGCCCCACTTCCATCAGTCCCCCTCCCAGCTTAGCCGGGAGTCTGCTTCTCCCTCTCCCTCTGCCTTTCCCCCTACTTGTGCTCTCTGTCTCTGTCTCTCTCTCAAATGAATAAATGAAAGCCTGGTGGTGGGTATTAAGGAGGACACGTACAGCATGGAGCACTGGGTGTGGTGCATAAACAATGAATCTTGGAACACTGAACAAATTAAATTAAATTTAAATATATATATATTAAAATTTTTTAAAAATAAAACAGTATGTGTTTATATATGTAAATATTTGGGCACAACAATCGAGAAGACAATGTGGTACTCAGTTATGTGCAGCTCTATATAGAATGACCTTGACTGTAACAGCTACAAATGCAGCATGATATTGGGATGTTATAATGGTGATTCAAATACCATGAATAGAGGTGCTGATGTGGCAATATTTTCTAAAATGACAAATAATTTCTGGCAAACTTTCAAACAAAACAAGGTGTGATCATCCCATATATTTATAGTAGTGGCATTCCTAGAAAGCTCATATATTCAACCATATATAAAATGCCTTATGATTATATTTAAAATAAAATCAGATCCTAATTACAATGGGTTTTCAACTACATGAGTGACTGGCAAATCATTCAAAGTTTTCGGTGATGCAAGCTCCCTTATTATGTGAGAGGGCCCTGCACAGTTGCTGAATGTCTAGCAATCTTGGCTAGACCTTAATCCTGCCCGTTAAATGTCTACAGATAACTCTAACAATTATGAGAGAAAAAAAGCCTCCACAAATGTCTGAATCCACTCCCTGGGTGCATTACTGCTCATTGGAGGTCTGTCTATAGCAGAAGGAGAGGAGTTTGGTGAAGGAACACCAGATCTAGGAAACTCGTGAGGCACCTGGGTGACTCAGTTGGTTAAACCTCCAACTCTTGACTTTGCTCAGGTCATGATCTCAGAGTCATGAGATTGAGCCCTGGGACAGGATCTATATTGGGCATTAAGCCTGCTTAACATTCTCTCTCTGTCCCTCCTTGCCCTTCCCACCCTCCTTATGCCCATATACTCTCTCTAAAAAAATAAAATAAAGCCTAGGAAACCATAGAGAAGAGGTCCTGCAATGGGACTGGAATACTGGCATACTGAAAAGAAGGAAATAAGAGGAAGAGTGGAGTGCACATATGACTTCCTTCTGAAGGCCTAAATCTCCAAGGCCTCCTGCCCTTAGAATAAGGGGGATGCCTTAGATAATTGTCCCACCTCAAGGCCTCCTCCTCTGTAGCTGTCTGTGGGAACTATCTGCCCTACCAGTGAAAGAACACGATATGCAAGCCCTTCCAACTTAGTCCAATGAGCTTTAAAGCCTCAGATCAGAAAACGCTAATGATGCAGGGAGAATAGCAACAGCGGCCCCCACTTCCTGATTTACTAGGAAGATCTAGAGTTTACTTTCTGGTTAGCTCTAGCAACAAAGAAATTCAAGGCCAGCAGAGCCTAATTCCAGGGGCACCTGGGTGGCTCACTTGGTTAAGCCTCCCACTCTTGGTTTGGCTCAAGTCATGATCTCAGTCAGGGTTGTGAGATCCAGCCCAGGGGCAGGCTCTGCTCTCAGGGAGTCTGCTTGAGATTCTCTCTCCCTCTCTCTCCACCCTTCGCCCTCCCCCGCCCCACTCACACACACGTGCAGTCTCTCTCTCTAAAATAAACAAACAGGGGTGCCTGGGTGGCTCAGTGAGTTAAAGCCTCTGCCTTTGGCTCGGGTCATGATCTTAGGGTCTTGGGGTCGAGCCCCACATCGGGCTCTCTGCTTGGCGGGGAGCCTGCTTCCCAACCTCTCTCCCTGCCTGTCTCTCTGCCTACTCGTGATCCCTCTCTGTCAAATAAATAAATAAAGTCTTTTAAAAATAAATAAATAAAATAAAATAAACAAATAATTTTTTTTTAAATTCCATAACCCAGGCCACACCCCAGACCAATTTTTTTTTTAGATTTTATTTATTTATTTGACAGAGAGAGAGATCACAAGTAGGCAGAGAGGCAGGGGAAAGCAGGCTCCCCGCCAAGCAGAGAGCCTGATGCGGGGCTTGATCCCAGGACCCTAAGATCATGACCTGAGCTGAAGGCAGAGGCTTTAACCCACTGAGCCGCCCAGGTGCCCCACCCCAGACCAATTAAATTACAGTCCCCAGAGTAGGACCCAGGCTCCTTGATGATACTAATGTGCAGACAGTTTGGGAACCTCTGTCCCAGGGTCTTGCTAATGAAACTATGGGCTGTGGACCACCATCATCAGTATCACCTTATTAGAAACACAGACTCTCAGCCTCCATCCCTGACCTATGAATCACAAACTATATTTTAACAAGATTCCCAGATTATTCCCACTCACACTAAACTCTGAGAAGCACTAATCTTTTTTGTACAAAGATTTTATTTATTTATTTGTCAGAGAGAGCGAGCGAGAGTGTGAACACAAGCCTCGAGAGCAGCAGGCAGAGGGAGAAGCAGACTCGCAGCTGAGCAAGGAGCCCAATGCTGGACTCTATCCCAGGACCCTGGGATCATGATCTGAGCCAAAGGTAGACGCTTAACAACTGAGCCACCCAGGCATCCAGAGAAGCACTGATCTTGATGAGTGAAATGGGCCCTGGGGTCTGCATTTCCAAACCCTGGGGGCCAGGTCTGGCAAGCGGTGTTTTAACAGTCTCTCCAGGCAATTTCGATCCTTGCTGAAGTTTAATAACCCCCGAATAAAGCTGGGATTGCTGCTCACCACTCTCCACATCCCTTGAAAATTTCTGATTCAGTAGATCTGGGATGGGACCCAAGAATTTGCATTTCTGACAAGTATTGCGTGGGTAATACTGACTCTGATCTCTGATCCTAGGACCACATTTTGAAAACCACTAGTCTAAAGTGATTCTCTAGACAGAGAGACAGTAACTACCTACCCCACTGCAGTTTATTAAGGAAAGCCCCTGCCACACCTGAATTTCATATATATATTTCATATATATTGGGCCCAACTTGATTCCGTCCCAGTGAGAGAGCCACTGACTAATCCGTAAGGGATATTTCTGCTGAATTTTGAGGGAGCCAGATGAACTATCTCTGCCTTGCAACAGAGAAAATCTCTCGACTGGTAAAAAGTTTACAAAGTCCAAATTTAGCTTTTCTCTCCAGTGGACAGTTATAAATGCACATTGCGAATATTTGTTCCTTTGACTCCTGCTTTTCTAAATTAGCCACTCTTTTGAGTTGAAGCAACTTTTCTTCAGATTGTAGTGTCCAGACTGATTCCTTTTCTGTGACAAGAGAGGGCCATCCACTCAGCCCTTTGAAACCCCTTTATTAAAAGCCCTACCATCTTTGAAAATTGTTCATCTCTTCCTGTCCGCTTTATTGCATATTTCTTGTCCTCCCCCATTTTGATTTGACAAATACCTATTCACTATAACACTATATGTCAACTACGCTTCAATTAAAGAATTGTTTAATATGTTAAACATCTACCAAGTGCAAATGATAGCATGTAAAATGTATAAAACGTGCATTCTTCTCAAGGCTTCATGATCTCATGAAGAAGACAGACATGTGCAGAAGTCACAAAAATAATAAGTAGATTATGAGAAATGCTATATTCCACTAGGAAACAAACTACAGGGTTATGTGGGGAAGGGACTTTGAGCAACTTCCTGGAGAGACAGGACTTTGAACTGGGAAGGGCAGGCCTCTTCAGATAAGAAGCTGAGAGAAGTGAGAACCTTGGGAATGTAAAGGCCACTGGTTTCAATGGATTTGTTCTCTTTTGTGAATAATTACCTTTAGATTGACAGCTTGCGTTTCTGTTCAGTCTAACTACTACCAACTTCAAAACATCATACAAGTTGTGATACACGGACAAGCACTTGTTCAGTAGTACTTGACATCCCAAAGTAGCCCTTCTAGGCCATTTGAAAGCCACAGAAGCCCATCAGCAGATTGTAATAACTTTAGGGCATTCTTCTTTCTGACTCCTCTAACTCAAAACAATCCTGCATTTGGTCTCTGGCCTGTTGACATTTATTAACACCTCCCTTCACCTTCCTTCAGGGGATATTTCACACTGTAAGCCCTCCTTCTCTGCCTGGTCTCCCTTACCAGGTATGACAGGTTAAAGTAGACCACAAATTTTTTGCTTCCCCCGCCACTGAGAAATAGAGTCTGATTTTTCACTTCTTGAATCTGGGATGACCTGGTGACTTGCTTGACCAATATATGTTGCAGAAGTGTCATTCTGGGACTTCTGAGGCTAGGTCAAAGGAACTTCACACCTTCTACCCAAGACTCTTGGAATACTCCCTCTGGAGGCTGCCAAGTAAGTTCAACTACCCTTAGACTACCACACAGAAGAGACCACGTACAGGTGCTTCACTTAATGATCTCAGCTGAGCTTAGTTTTCCAGCCACCCCCACCAGGGTACCAAACATATGGACCCAGGTGTCTTGGGCCTTTAGACCAGCCCACTGACCAGCTGAATTACAACCAAGTAACTTCCATCAGTGAACATAGAACAGAAAAATCATCTACCTAAACCCTGCCTAAATTTAAGTGAAACCAATGACACATAAAATCATGAGAAAATTAGTAAAGTAGTTAAGTTTTGGGTAATTTTTATGCATCATTAGATAATTGGAACTCTAGACCTGCAACATTTAAGGCTAATTTACATCAGATTACATTGTAGTCAGCCCACCCTCCTTAAACATTTTAAATCACTTCCTAACACATTGGTTTGCGCAATAGTGCCTTGTAATAGAATTGCTGATGAACAAGTCTATGTAAGGAGGTACCTAGGTAGGGAAGTAGGCTAGCTGAAGTAGATGCCAATCCATGTGGACTCACATAGGACTTGAGTGGTGCTTCCGGGTGGATGGGACATTTCAAAGTAGACTTTGGACTTAAAAATAGTGGAACTGGGGGAATCTTTTAATGGCTTGTAGGAATAATGAAACCAAATGTGGGAATTAGGATAGTCCCAGGAGGAGTGGAATACTTGGCCACCACATTAGAGAATCTAAGATGGGGGTGGAGATGGTATAGTAAGTAACTAAGTGTGTACTCCGGAGTCCAACAGATCTGTGTCTAAATTCTACTCTGCTATTGATGAGTTGTGTGACCTAGGCTGCAGAAGAAAATAAGGTAAATAGTCTCACAAACTCTGAACTGAGTAAGAAACTGGTCCTTGAGTCTGCACTAAGACCAGATGGTGCTGATAAGGTAAAGGGACCAGTCAAGGTCCTCTATTTGTCACCTGATATGTTGTACTCAACAATCCCTGGCTCAACACATCCTAGCAAATGAAACAAACTACTGGAAGGAAGAGCTTATTGCTCTGGCTGAGCTTCTTTGAAATTCACAACTAGTCCATGTTACAGCAGTTGTATATCAGACTCCTCAGGACTATGTCTCTAAGCCTCCAGTGCCATTTCTACCCTTTAACTGCTCCCATTTGTAGAGTCCAATGATAAGTTTCATAGATAAAGCCCACCATTCTGTAGAGGTGGATCTACATTGGAGAAGTGGCATAATTAAAGAAAGCAGACTCAGGGGCACTGGGTGGCTTAGTTGGTTAAGTGTACACCTTGGGCTCGGGTCATGATCTCAGAGTACTGGGATGAGCCCCATGTCAGCAGGAAGTCTGCTTCTCTCTCTCTCCCTCTGCCCCTCCTCTTTGCTCTGCTCTCTCTCTCTCTCTCAAATAAAGAAATAAAATCTTGGGGCACCTGGGTGGCTCAGCGGGTTAAAGCCTCTGCCTTCGGCTCAGATCATGATCTTAGGGTCCTGGGATCGAGCTCCGCATCGGGCTCTCTGCTCAGCGAGGAGCCTGCTTCCCCCTCTCTCTCTGCCTGCCTCTCTGCCTACTTGTGATCTCTCTCTCTGTGTCAAATAAATAAAATCTTTAAAAAACAAACAAACAAATTAATAAATAAAATCTTAAAAAAAAAAAGAAAGCAAGAAAATGGGTTTGAAATCCTTCTACTTGAGTTTGAATACACATTCAACATTTACAAACTATGAACCCTTAGGTAAATAAATTCTCTCCTCTAAACTTCAGTATTTTATCTGTAAAAGGGGATATAATAGCATCCACTTTTTATGGGTTGTATTGACATTTAAATGAGATAATGAATGTAAAGCATTTAGCCCACTGCCCGGAACATAGAAAGCACTCTAAGACAAGTGGTTTTTACTTTGTTACGAGAGAGTTGGCTTTCATCAGTGACAGTTTGCTTAAAAAGTACGCATCGGGGTTCAAATTGCCTATCTGATGACTAGTCAAGCTGGTGTACAGCTAGAAGATCCCAAACCCCCTAAATGCTTTGGCCCTAGCTAGAGTCCAGATGAACCCACATCCCTATCTTAGGACCCCCTCCCCAGGGTAGTTTACATACTATCCTACAGGTCATGCCAAAAATGAGTAAAAGTTTAAATGCCAAAATGTTTATGAAACTGCTGTCTAAATACTGATTGCACAGTTTAAATAAAAGTTTTCCTTAATTAAAAGAGAAAAAAAAAAAAACAAAAAACCTCAGCCTCAGAGTGGCTGAGGATATACCTCGTAACCCTCTGTGTGGCACTCACGGTCTCAGGGGACAGTACACCACACTATCTTTTTTTGTTTTTTACACCACACTATCTTGTTTGACATCATCTAGTTCACTGATCAAAAAGAATGTGGCCTTGGAACTTGGTTTACAGACTACCAGGGCATACTTTTCCAGATGTACCTATAGATCCTTAGGACTATCCCAAGGTCTGGGGCTCATGACTCTACTAGCACTATGATGTTTATAGTACAGGTATTATCCCTAGCTTATGGACTAAGATACAGTCATTCAAAGTGATTAAGGGACTTATAATTACCAAAGCAGCAATTGATCTGGGGCTTAAACCCAAGTTACTGATTCTAATTCAGTACACTTTCAAGACGTACTTTTTTTCATTATTCTAATCAGAAATACAGATGATTACATCTTGAATTACCAGCTGTAACAATATCATAAACTTCCTATCTCTTTGAGGAAAAAAAAGACTATAATCTCACTGCTAGTGACATACACAAAAATCCCTGCATATGTATGTGTGTGTGTGTGTGTGTATTTTTTTGTCCTGTATTACCAGGAACTATGATAAATTCACACTCTTCCACATGTAGCCCCTTGATCTCAGGGATTGGCTAGGATTTGGAATTCAGTCTAGGCCCCGAAAGAGTAGTTAGGACTTTCTTGCCTATAGACCCAAACTGTGATGCTTGTCCAACCTAGCCTCTTGGTCCGTATGTACAGTTATATCACCTGGAAACTGCTCTCATTCCTCTTCATTACCCAGACTGTGCCACATACCTTGGCTTCCTGCACTTTATAAAGAATTTATATCATATTAGACACGATCTCTAAAATCTCTTCATTCCATGATTCCATTAAATAATCTTGCTGTGCAGTTTTCCAGTCTTCTGGAAAGACTTGTTGCTTCTTCAGCCCAAGATCTATCTGGGCAAATAAGGATACTTGGTTTTGTATCTACTAGGATTTTCACATCACTTTCACCCTACTTTTTTTTCTCTTCTCTCTCTAACTTTATTTTAATTTTTTTTAAAAGATTTTATTTATTTATTTGACAGAGCGAGAGATTACAAGTAGGCAGAGAGGCAGGCAGAGAGAGAAGGGGAAGCAGGCTCCCCACTGAGCAGACAGCCCGAAGTAGGGCTCGATCCCAGGACCCTGAGATCATGACCCGAGCTGAAGGCAGAGGCTTTAACCCGCTAAGCCACCCAGGTGCCCCTCTCTCTTTCTAATTTTAAACTTTTCCTGCTATTAACTTTCCAGGTGTCCAGGACATCATACATGTAATGTTTTTGACAGAGAAAACATTAGGACAAGAAACCAGTTAGGTTTCTATCTCAGTAGTTCAGAATCACATGATGAGTCAAGTAAAGAAGAAAGATAAAGCGAGAACAAGTTCAAATGATTTCAAAGCTTTGTGTCTAGGACAAAAGCAAAAATGATAGTGTCAACAAAACCTGATGAGTCTGAAGTCATGATGGTGGTTCATCCAAGTAGAGATGAGGAAGGCTTGAAAGAAATCAGACTAGAACCCAGGTGAGCTATTATGACTTTACATGGAGGGGAGGGAAGCTTTCTCAAGAGCAATGAACAATTAAAAAAAAAAAAAAAAGAGCAATGAACATAAAGCAAGGTAAAGGAAGAACATAGACAACCTAGAATGAGGCACAGGAGACCAATGACCACGGTAGTTGAATGCATTTACTGATACTGGACATCAGCTTGTATGCCCAGTCCTATCCAGTTCCTGAGCCAGTCTTGAAAAGATGGGAGCAAGACAGAAATTCCACCCTCACCCACAAAGGAGGTTGAAAGAAGAGTGTGGAGGGAGCTAGTAGGGGAATATCCAAAATGCCTTGGCTCATTACCTGACATACCAAAAGTAAGAATCCTGGGCCTCCACACACGTACCAAACTGTACCTCATCCCTGGATTCCCATGATTCCGCACTCTATGTGAATGTTTTCCATTCCATTCCTGATTCTCACCCCACTTCCCTCCTGGGGCTGGGATACTACACTGAATCTCAGACCACTTGGCTAGAGCCCTATATCAGGACTTTCTTTTTTTTATTTTTATACATTTTTTAAGATTTTATTTATTTATTTGTCAGAGAGAGAGCGCGTGCACACACAAGCAGTGAAGCAGCAGGCAGAGGTAGAGGAAGAAGCAGGCTCCCCGCTGTGTAAGGAGCCTGATGTGGGACTCGATCCCAAGACCCTGGGATCATGACCTGAGCCAAAGGCAGCTGCTTAACCGACTGAGCCACCCACGCGTCCCTGTATCAGGACTTTCTCACTGAGGAGTAGACTACTGACTAGTGTCCTGCTACAAATCAGAGGCCTTCTCTCCTCTCCTTCCTCAACTCAAAAACTAAATAATGGAGGGATGCCTGGGTCACTCAGCTATTTAGGTATCCAACTCCTGATCTAAGGGTCATGAGTTCAAGCCCTGCATCGAGCTCCACTCTGAGTGTGATGCCTACATTTAAAAACTAACAAACAAAAACTCTAAATAATGAAAGCTAGAGACTTCTGTAACTAACTATCCCTATCTGCATACTTTTGGATCCTTGGCTATTAGCTCTACCTGGAATGGAGCCATGCCCTTTTGGACAATATAGCTTTCTGACACTTCTTTGGGTTTTTTTTTTTTTAATAATTTTTAAAAGTTTATTTATTTATTTATTTGTTTATTTGTTTATTTACTTACTTACTTACTTACTTACTTAATTACTTACTTACTTATTTATATAAGTAATCCCTACATCCAACATGGGGCTTGAACTCACAACCCCAAGACCAAGAGTCACATGTTCCTCCAACTGAGCCCAGCCAGGCATCCCCTCTGCCACCTCTTTGGATTGGAGAAATGAGAGAAGGCCCAGGAGAATGTGCTCTCTGGAACCAGGGGAGGAGAAATACTCATGGTAAGAGCCAATTTTCAGGCCAGTCAATCCTGCAGAAAGATGAAGGAGAATGAGGATGGCCTTAGATTATTTGGTGACAAGTAGGTCATGGTGACAATAAGGGAGGGTGGTTTCAATAGTGTGGTGGAGATAGGAGCCAAATTACATGGGACTTTTATGCGACTTTTACGTGCTTTTTATAATAGAGAAACTCAGACAAGAATCATTCGATATCGCTAAAACATTTATTTAAGCCTGTCTTTGCCTACAAACCACAAAAAACATGTTCACAGAAGTTTATCCTAAAGACTCAATCCTCATAGTTTCCCAGGACCTTCAATTTCCTTCTTCTCTGGTTTCTTCAGTCTTTCTTTCCTTTTCTCATATATATCCTACTTATCCCTCCTTACGTTCATCTATACTCCAAAACAAAGATATGGGGGGGAAAAAGAACTTAATAATGAAATCTCAAAAAATAAATAAATAAACAAAAGTATTTCAAGTCCTCCAAGCCAGGATGAAGAAAGGTACAAGAGAGGCTCCTTTATCTCACCCTTAGGAACATGAGAATCTTAATAAATGATGGTTATAGAAAACTGACCTATACAAAGAAC
Source organism: Procyon lotor (assembly GCA_028646535.1). Taxonomy (NCBI): domain Eukaryota; kingdom Metazoa; phylum Chordata; class Mammalia; order Carnivora; family Procyonidae; genus Procyon; species Procyon lotor. The sequence goes on from CM053609.1 coordinate 57,204,535, forward strand.
TGGCCCTTCTTTGCCCTGAGCTGCTCAGGGGTCAGAAATGGAAATACCAAACAGGAAAGACTTAGGGGAGTTGTGAATGGAGGGAATACACAATCAAATGAAAGCTACTATCTTCAGAAAAGCTCCGAAGAGGGTGGGCTGGCAACAGCAGCAGAAGCCTCCGAAGAACCCTCTGGAATACTGACTTCCCCTTTGCTAGAGAGATATAGGGCACTACACGTCCCACCTGCTCCTCTCCTCTGACTGGAGTACCTTCCCTCTTTGGTAAGTTTCCAAGGAGTCTTCAAAATCCAACTCAAACTACACCCATTTGATGATGACTTCCTTAGCAGAAGCCTTCCCTGGGCAGAGTTCATTCCTCCACTGTCTGGGCTGTCACACCTCTAAGAGGGAGGGACAAGAGAGATAAGATAAGTGGCCCTATTCCTAAGTCCACCCACAAGTCTACCTGCTGGGCAGGAGCTCTCCATTCGCTGTCCTCAGTGCCTCATTTAGTGTCTAGCATGTAGTAGGGGATTGATCACTGTGTGGGACAAGGGAGAAAAGAAAAGAAAGAAGGGGGGAAAAGGAAGGAAGAGCAGGGGGGAGGAAGGGAAAAAGGAAGCATCTGACTTAACTTTGCCTGGCCAAAAAAAGGGAAATGGAGCTTAAAAACTCTAGAGGAAAGGGAAAGAAAGAGGGGAAGCCACTTTTCTGAGTCCTCTCTGCCTCTCACTTTTCCTCTCTTCCACCTTCTCTCACAGCTTAGGCCCTCACACCACAAGTGTCTTGTTGTCACTCTTGATCCCTGAACCCACCCCAAAGGAAGGAAAGAAGCCAGTCCTGCGTCTGGCTTCTTCCACCCCACCCCTCAAACCTCATCCCATCCCTTTCCCTCTGCAGATGCCCGGCTCCTATGCCTGGGCCTCCTCCTCTTCCCCACACGCAGCATTCCCGCCTCATTCCCTCGGCAACTCGCCAGGTCGCCAGGTGGGGACAAGGGCTTCCAAGAGGCTCTCAGGGGCAGCCTGCAGTGTGTGGGCTGAGGAAACGCCAGACTGAGCCTGCAAGTTACCTGAGAAAGAATATTGCCAAGAGGGCTTAGGTGTCCCAGGGATTGGAGAGTAGAAAGGAGCAAGTCCTGAAAGAGGGAAGAGCGTGACAGTTACAGTCCTTTCCCCCGCACTCCTCAAACTCTTTCAGGGGTGGCCTTTCCATATTTTTCATCTTGATCCATAGGTCAGAACCATCATTTTGCTGGCTGTCCTCTCGTGGCCCCTACACGCTGACTACTGGAATTCAACAGTCTTCCCAGCCAGACACGCTTGCCCCGCCATGACTCATGTCAGGGTCCCTAAACCTTGTAGAGCTGCTCCTGGGCCTCCTCGCCTTATCCAGGCATTCAGCTGCCCGCCCCTCTCCGACAGCCTTTTCCCACGAGTTCTGGAGCCACCTTTTGCTCAGTGGAGATCATATATACAAAAGCGGTTTGTGAGTTATGAAACACTGTGCTGGAATAAAATGCTATCATGAATAAAGCCGTCTCTCCCTCCCCCATCACCTGTGTCCTTCTCTCGTCACATTTCTGAGCCCTTCCTCCACCCCCCCGGCCACCGCTGCTCCCCACTCACCCAGCAGGTTTGGTTTGGTGCCGCGTGGGAACCAAAGCCACGTGCTGCACAGCAGGCAGCGCCAGGATACAGGCCGGCATCTCAGCCCGAGGCCTCGGCAGGGTTCCCAGGCAGAGCCAGCGGCCCAGGCCAGGGCAGTAAGCATGGATGAGGTGGGAGAGGGCATAAGTACGGTGGCTGTAGCCCCCCAGCACCAGGAGCTCCCCCTGCAGCACCGCACCTGCAGCCCCCACGTGGGGGGAGGGCAGAGGTGCCAGATGAGTCCAGCTGTCAGTCCTCGGCTCGTAGGCCTCAAAACTCAGTAGGTCCCCCGTCTTGCCTAGCCCACCTGCTACATACAGCCGGCCCCCCAGAGCAGCCATGACATGGCCAGCGCGAGGTACGCCCATAGGGCTCAGAAGTGTCCCTGGCTCCTCTGACTTGGGGTCATAGTGCAGCAAGGAGGCCAGGTACTGGCCAGTGCCGCTGCAGCCACCGCTCACGTACAGTCGGCCCTCCAAAACGGCAGCTGCGTGGGCAAAGCGTGGTGCTGGAAGGGCAGCAGCCAGCCTGGGGGAGAACAGGGCACCGGATCAGGCGCAAAGCCTCGTCAGCCTCCCTTCCGAGCCTGCTGGTCTCTCCCTGATGTCTAGAAACAGCTCCTTCCCTGCTCACCTCCAGACATTGAGCTCGGGGTTATAGGCCTCCACGGAGTCGAGAGCAGCATCACCGCTCCGGCCGCCCAGGGCATAGAGTAGTCCATCCAGTGCCACCAGGGGAAAAAAGCTCCGAGCCTGGCACAGAGGCATCATCTCCTCCCAGTCCTCTTGACTGGGGTCCCACCTGGACGCAGGGGAACGAAAGATGAAAGGAGTGACCCCAGGACTCTGCGGTTGGCCGGGCCAACAACTCCCCTCCGCTGCCCACCCTGGCACCTGCTCTTCTGTGGGGCCTGTACCTGAGAGTTGAAGCCAGGGTGTTGGCGTGGCTGTAGAAATCCTGTCCCCCACACACGTAGAGTTCACCTCCTGCCAGGCTCGCGGCCCCATGCCGGAAGCGCCCTGGGGCAGGCAGGGCAGGGAGCCGGCCCCACTCCACGGTTCGAACCAGTCCCGTGCCACTGCAGAAGGCCCGGGCCCACCACACTGCTCGGGATGGCTGTCTTCTGGCCATGTCTGCTCGGAGCCCATCCCCGCCGATCACTACCAGGGCCTGGTCAGGCTCCCTCCGCCTCTCTTGACCCGGAACCACAGCCTCCACCAGGAGCTGACGCAGCAAGTCAGGGGGCAGGGCTGGAGGCAGCCCAGCTGCCCGTACCCTCCGCAGCTCCCTGGTGGACATGCGGCCAAAGCGAACACATCGAAGCAGGGCCTTGGCCTCTGACTCCTGGGTGTCGGGGTTGGCAGCTAACCAGCGCCATGCGGCCATGAAGGCCTCGAACTCCTCTTGCACGTGTAGCTCATCGCTGTCCAGGAGCTCGGCCAGGCAGGCAGACGGTAAAGAAGGGAAAGTGGGGCACAAAGCCACGGCAGGCAGATGGGTGAGGAGGTAATGACGGGCTTTGCTCCAGAGCCTCTCTAACCCAGGGGCTTCGGCTAAGGGGAACAGGGCCAGGCAACGTGCAGGGCTGAGGCCCCGGGCCAAGGCTCTCTGGCACAGAGCAAGGCAAGAAGAGCTCTGGTACTGCAGAGCAGCCTGGGCAGCTCTCAGTAGTCCTGGCCACCTTGCCCGCACTGCACCGGAGTAGGCAAAAGAGACGAGGAGTCTCAGGTCCTGGGCAGAGACGGTGTGCAGAGACACCTCTGTGCCCTGGGCTTCCCTCATCCCGCTCAGGAGCATGGCGCCAAAGAACTCGCTGCCACAGGCCAGGGCTGCTCGGTGTACTGCAAGAAAGAGAAGCAGAAGGGAATCCAGAGTGTTGCAAACTGCCAGATGCGATCCCAGCCTCACACCCCGCAAGTTGGGCCCACCACCCAAGGCCACAGGCCAAACTGGTGTGCAACAGAATACCCCAGGGTGCTTACTAAAATGCAGGATTCAGGGACCCACCCCCAGAGATTCTGACTCAGTAGATCTGGATGGAGACCCTAGAAAATTGTATCTTAACATTTTTAAGCACCCTGAATGATTCTCATGTTCATGGCCTGAAGACACCGTGATAAACATTGCTTTAGTTTTTTTGATCCAGGTCAATTAGGAAAAGAGCCTTGATGGATCAAGTTGAGTAGATTCTATAGACAGTATTTGCTAAAAGGGGGCAAAAAATAAACTGCAAAGATCAATGTGCAATTTATATAGGTCTCTATCGTGCACAAAATAAAGTTCTTTTACCATCGTAAAAGCCACTGGCTTCAGCCATTCTGTTAGTCCAGTTTTACTTAGAAAATGGTACCACACTCAGGAACGGCTATGACCTGACCTTCTCTGACTGCTGTCTCCTACTTAAGATTTCCCCTGTGCAGCTTTTCTGTGCACATCTCTCGCCCATCTCCGTATAATTCAAGGAATCGTGAGGTTTTAAACTGGAAGCCTTTGAAACCAACCAACTCAATTGCTCCTTTTAAAAGAAGGAAAGTGAGTCCTACAGAAAGGAAGTGATTTATTTTCTATCCCATGGGGGTCTGAGCCGATCTTCATCTCCCATCGGCACTGTTGTCAGGCTGCAAGGAGCACATTCGTGTATCCGTACCTTTCCTGTCTACATGGCCCTCATGACACTGAAACTACCCAGGTGACCAACCCTACTGAACTCATGTGCTTCCTAATGCAACTCGATTTGAGGTATTTGGCATCCGGTATGGAGTATTCTGACCAAAATATTTAACCTCAATCTAAGCAAAGCTTTAGCTCTCAATTCAAATGTATAGGAAATTGAAAGGCTAAAGGAACAACTTAAAACCATGACAGAAAACACATACACATCTAGAAAACGGAGCATTCTATAAGCTAACTAATCTTGTTTCTTCCACTAAGTCAAATCATCACAAGAGTAAAGGAAGCAGAAGAGATGTGTATCTGAACACTGCATAGTCCTCGGGTGGGTCCTATGTTGAATGAACCAGCTCTAAAAGACATTTTTTTGGACAAGTGGGAAAATTTCAACGTGGATTAGGTACTACTGAGGAATTATTGTTCATTTTGTTAGACATGAGGAAGGTATTGTGGTAATGTCCTCTTTTAAAGAGACACAGACCCAAGTATTTTTTTTCAGACCCAAGTATTTATCAGTAAAATGTCACAGATTGGGGCGCCTGGGTGGCTCAGTGGGTTAAAGCCTCTGCCTTCGGCTTGGGTCATGATCCCAAAGTCCTGGGATCGAGCCCTGCATCGGGCTCTCTGCTCATCAGGGAGCCTGCTTCCCTCTCTCTCTGCTTCTCTGCCTACTTGTGATCTCTCTGTCAAATAAATAAATAAAATCTTTAAAAAAAAAAAAAGTCACACACAAAAAAGAAACAAATATCATAAAAATGTTAAGTGTTAAGTCTGGGAGATGAGTGTTTGAGTGCTCATATTAATATTTTCTTAATTTGCTGTGTTTGAAGTGCTTCATAACAAGAAAGGGGGAAATGCTGCCGGAAGTCCTTTCAGGCAGGTTAACAGGGCCAAACTCCCAGGGAAGCTTACGAACCTCCAGCTGCTTTGACCAACTGTGGCACACTGGCCGCTCTCAAAGGACAGGTGATGTTCATGTGGCTTTCCACTGTCTTTTAAAGCAGTCAGCAGTGCCTCAGTGCTTCTCGAGAAGTGATTATCAGTGACAGCTTTCAAATATATATTGCCTGAGAAAAATCTGCATTCCTCAAGGCAGGTAAGTCATTTCAGTTCCCATATAATCAACCAACCTGCAGCTCAGGGCCACCGGGAAAGGGTCACGGCCACTTATATTCTCCCTCCTGTTCATCATTATTCCCTAGAATTTGACATGGCAGGTTTCCACCATTAAGTTGGAATGTTTCTTACGGAAATGAAGGCAGGGATATAAGCATGTTTAAATTCCAAACCCCAGAGAGAATTTTATAACTATGAAATTGTAAATCCCCCCGCCGTCTACTACTATCAGAAATTAGGGGCACCTGGGTGGCTCAGTCATTAAGCGTCTGCCTTCGGCTCAGGTCATGATCCCAGGGTCCTGGGATCGAGCCCCGCATCGAGCCCCGCATCGGGCTCCCCACTCAGCAGAAGGTCTGCTTCTCCCACTACCATTCCCTCTGCTTGTGTTCCCTCTCTCGCTGTGTTTCTCTCTGTCAAATAAATAAAATCTTAAAAAAAAAAATTATAACAAACACATTAGAGACTTGCTATCGATTGCCTCTCCCCCCAGATCATATGTTGAAGCCGTAGTCCCCAGTGTGGTGATATGTGTAGGTGGGGCCTTTGGCAGATAATTAGGTAGGGGAGTGGAACCCTCGAGAATGGGATTACTACCCTTATAAGAAGAGACATTAGTGAGATAACCTCTCCCTCCACCAGGTGGGGATACAGTGAGAAGGTGGCCCTCTGCAAACCAGGAAGAGAGTCCTAACCAGAAACTGTATATAGGGGCACCCTGGTCTTGGACTTCCAGGATCCAGAACTGTAAGAAATAAACTTCTGTTGTCAAATCACCCAGTCTATGCTATTTTTGTTAAAGCACTCCAACCTAAGACAGGATGCTTTTTCCACTGGGAGTCCCAGAAGCACTTTGGGTTCTTCCACTCATTCTAATGAGCAGTAGCTTTGTGATTTTGGACATGTCTTGAAGTCTGGTCTCTTTATCAGTAAAGGATAAAAGCTGAGCTAGATAATCTGTGAATCAATACCTTTTCATTTTAAATTTGTATGTGCCTGCATTCCAATTCCCATCTGTCAGATCCTGTGTGTTCTTGGTTTGGTTGCACAGGAGGGAATGCACGGCCTAGTGAAAGCAGACTGGGCTAGTGAATATCCACTTATACCCTGGTTCTCACCAGTTAACATCTCTGAGTTTACCACTGTCCCCTTGCACCTAGGTATAATGATACCTACTTCACTAGTTTTCAGCAAGAATGAAGACATGACGTGTGTAAAAACTCCCCGTACCTCACTAAGGTAGTAGAATCTGAATAATACTCAATTTATTCAACCCTCGTTAGCTTTCCTGTTGACAAGCACAGTTAACTTCAAAGTGCCATGTCCTGGTAGTCTTAAGATCATGGTAAAACAAAACCAGACCTTGTTTTTAGCTATAGGACTCGTATCTAGCATGGTGTCGAGCACACTTAGGTGAGAGGACGCACGGTGAGTTTTTCCCCCATATTCTTCTGGCTTTCCTGTGTCCTAAATAGAAGATGCCAAGAAGGGCCTTTGGTTGATCCCTGTTTGAGTCAGTCACTTTCTGCTTGTTCTCCTGGCTTAGGCTATACTCCTAACACCAGCCAGCTGGCTGGAAATTCCTTGTGACTGGGCACAGGGAAAGCCACACGTTGAAGGGTCATCTTAAATCGTCAATGCTCCCAGGAAAACAACTCAGCTGCGCATGCCTCACTCTCAGTGGGTCAGGAAAGGCCCCAAAAGCCACCCCCAGGGAAATTCCGACTGCAGCAGGGATCAAAACCACTGTAGGGGCCAAACCAACTGCAGCTTGCACACACATATTTGCACTTGCACTAACGTAATGCCACATAGGTCCTCACCCCGCAGCCGACAGCCGCCGGCCTCCAGCTCCAGGTCACACCCGACGCCTTCTTTGTATAGGAGCTCAATGCTGCGCAGGTTCTCCCTCAGCTCCTCTGCCGGGCTGGGCGGCTTTTCGGTGCTTCCAGGCCCCTCGCGTCTCCACTGGGCCGCGGCCTTCACCCGGGGCGCTCCCAGAGCCTCCGCCACCACCAGCACATCTCCCCACGGGGCAGGGCCCAGGAACCCCTCATAGGCAAAGGTCAGCACGGCCTCCCAGGCCCCGGCGGCCACGTCGAGGCTGAGGGGCTGTCGCGGACCTCTGCCGCCCAGCAGCCTGTCTCGGAAGAAGCTGCTAACCGCAGCCAAGATTACCCGATGAACCCCGTATACTCGCCCCGCAACCGACACCTCTTCGTCCAGCAACAACCTCTGCTCCCGAAGCCGCTGTGCCTCGGCGAAAAACTGGCTCGGATGGTCCTCGCTGCGCAGTCCCTCCGGCTCCGCCGAGTCTTCTTCGTCTTCAGTCTCTTCCTCCTCTTCTTCCTCTAGGGACAAGGCTGGAGACGGAAGGCTCCCTGGGGCCAAAGGCCTGGGGACAGGCTCATCCAGAGGAAAGGGGGGCAAACCGGGATCCTCGTCCGGGGAAGGAGGCCAGGAGGGGGTTCCCCCGTCAGGTAAAGGGAGGCCGAGGCGGTCCTTCTGGGCGGCAAGAGCGACGCTCCCCGGGTCGGAGGGACGATGTGCGGAGTCAGAGACGCTCATGGTCCGGTTCCTGTTTTGCGGCAGGTGAACAGAGGGAAGAGAGGGGTTCCGAGTGAGCGGCCGGAGGAACCCCTGCCTCCAGCCCGGCGACCTGGCAGCCCCCCTCCCTACTTCAAATCCCACTCCCCACGCCCATCCCAAGGCTCGAGCCCCTAGGCTATACTGTCCAACTCTGGGATTCAGGAAGCGCAGCGACGCGTGCAGGGAGCCTGATTCAGCACCCGGAGCGTATCCCACCCGGCTTCCCCAAAGCTCATCCCTACAGTCACCCTCCGAAACGCAGCGTTCCTCCTGCCTCTCACTTGAACCTTCTCAGCTTCGGACCGTGTGACAGAGAGAACTTGCCCCTCAACCGGGTCAAAGGCCCCAGCCGACTAATTATAGCCGGTGCTGGCGGGCTTGGGGACTGGGCTCCCAGTGCCCAAACTCTGACACCCAATCCCCCGGGCCTCGTCCCGAGATGACCTCCTCCCTTCCACCTGTGGGTCACGTCCTTGTGCTGAGCTGAGCGAGGCAAATTCAGAAGGCAGGGAGGATGCGGGGATGGGGGAGTGAGCCAGGCCAGAACGGCTGCGTTCACCAGGCCGGGGCTGGAGGGGGAGGGGGAAGAGGGTCTGGTCTGCGCAGACCCGCAGGAGCATGGGGCCGGAAAAGGGAAGGATGTGTTTGGGGTCAGTTCTAGGCTTTGGCTGTTGGTTTTTCTGTGCAGGATAAAGCTGAGACCCTGGAGGGAACAATACTGATGTGAAATGCACACATAAGCAGGCTGGATCCACCCAGGGCAGAGGTGAAGAGGAAGGGCTCAGGGATACCTACCACAGGCCATCCACACCGCAGTCTGGGATTTCCTCCCTGTCCTCAGGTACACTCAGCGGTGAGAGAGAGAAGCCCAACCCCAACCCCGTGTGTTCAGAGAGTCAGGGTGCGGCTAACCCTCACCTAGGTCTCTGGGATGAGGACCCTGCAATGGAACATAGGGTGATCTCCACTAGGGGGTGGGGATGGACCAATGTCCTGGGGGGCCATAAGCATTTTCACTGAGGCGGTACTCCAACAGCTGCTTCCTCTGCCCAGGATAACACCTCTTTTTCACTCTGAGATCCCCCATATCTGGGATTTTCACCACGGTTCTAGGTACCTTTATGGGGAAGAAATTTAGGGACCAGGACAACAATGCCTCTTCTCTCCCCTCTCCCTGAAAAATAGGATTATGTGTGTGGACGGGTGGATTCCCTAGCCAATAAAAGATTGGTCCACGCTGACCAGAGGAGCAAAGCATGGTGGCCTTTAGTTCGGGGAGGGGTGAGACTAGACCACTTCCTCTTTCCTCTCCTCTCTTGGCACTATTTCCTATTCCAAGAAGGCTGAATTTGGCGGTTCCATCTGGATCATCTTCGCTTTGGCTAACGAGTCATGGCTATGCACAAGGCAGTCTTCACAAAGATCTTTTCAAACCTGCTCCAGGTAATGTTCATCCCCTCCTTTGATATGCCCCTTTCCCAAATCCACTGACCACCAGCCTGCACTTTTTGTGACACCAGCCTGGCCAAGTCATTTTAAGAATCAGGTAGAGGCATCAAATCAGTCAATAAAGTCTCTGTAACACACTGCCTCTGTGTTCTGCTCTTCTGGGAGCATGGCTGCAGCTACTTAACACAGATCTGGAAAATGAGTTAGGGTTGGTGGGCCTGGTGACCCTGACCGTCCTTCTGTGCTTGGCAATGGGCAGTGTGGAGTGGAGGTCTAAGGCAGTGGCTGGGGAGTCAAAGTGGGTGTGAGAGTAACTGAGGGGATAGCCATGAGAGCTGGACAGATCTGGAAAGGGCCAAATATGGGGAGATGTGGAATTGTGTGTGTGTGTGTAGCTGGCAGAGCAGATTCTCAGGGACCTGAACTGAAACTGGTAGATTTGCTGGAACAGACTCCATATGCCAACTCTTTAAGGGAAAAATAAGGGTGTATTCTAGGGCTCTGCTAGGATGGGCATTAGACAAGACTACCAGATGAGAAATGCCGCTGCTCCCAGGTATTCACAATCTTGAGATCCACTCCTCTGGTAAGGGAAGGGACACTTTGCAATTTGGGGCAAAAAGGAAAAGGACACCCATTTAGCCAGACTCCTTCATGGGAAGAGGCTGATAGGAAGGGGAACTTAGAGAATGGGAGAGGAGAGTGAGGAGGAGGAGGAGTTCTTCCTCCCCTTCTACTCACTTTTTTTTTTTTGACACCCATGATATTCCTCCAAATGATCTCCCTGATCCCCCCCTCTTTTTTTTTTTTAAAAAGATCTTATTTATTTATTTGGGACTGAAAGAGAGAAAGCACAGGGAGGGGCAATGGGAGGAGCAGGGGGAAAAGCAGACTCTCCTGCTGGGTCCCAGGACCCTGGGATCATGACCTGAACCCAAGGCAGACGCATAACTGACTGAGCCACCTAGGCGCCCCCACCAAACCCGATCCTCTTTTTTTATCAACTATCTGCTAGAACATTCCTCCCCACAAACCCCAGCTGACAAGCCACTTGCTTCTTTGGGTGCCCAGGTGAGACAATGGGAAGCTGGCTGAGAAATGTATTAGAGGGAATGCATGCCTCAAAATGTCACCTCCCCTTGGAGTAGGGAACCTCATTAGCCCAAGCCTCCCCAGAAAAGACCCTGTGAAGAAAAAAAGAAAAGAAAAGACCCTGTGACTTCTGATTCCGTATGTCATTTGCAAGTTGGCCATCAGAGCACTAAGTCCTATAAGTCCCTGGGCTGGCCAGTTTACAATCTTGCCTTATTTGTCCCAGCCTAAGTCACTGATAGTAAACTGGGTACAGGGGTTAAGATCTTGGCTGAATGAAGGGAAGCCAGGAGTTCCCCCTCAAAAACCCAGTTTTTCTCTGTTCTTTTACATAAAGAGCATTTTCTTGGAAAATATGGTCCCACAGTGGTGAGGTCCAGAGGGCAGTTTCTTTGGCATGTTTTCCATCTTCTTCTCTTTAGCCACTGGGGTACTCACAGGGACCAGTATTTCTGGAGACCTCAAGGTGGGATCCACACCAAGGTATGAGCACACTTGTCATCTACCCCTTCTCTCACCACTAATGGTTCCACTGTTGTTTCCAGGACCCTGTGAGAGCTATTGTTGCCATCATGTGGACACACTTTCCTACCTGGGGGATCTCTGCCACAAGCGGTAAGGCCTTCCACTCTAGCCTTCTGGGCAGAATGACCCAGAGCCCTGCTTTCTTCCTCTCGGAGGACTGAGGGTATAAGTGATGAAATGAGCAAGAGACTTCATCAATCACATTAAAATCGGTTTATATGCAAGTAGCACCTCAACTTCCTTCACCGTTTCTTCCCATCCCTCATTTCACTAAAAAATTGTGTGGTGGTCTTTGATTATCAAATTTGGTATTCCCAGGGCATCCGGGTGGCTCAATCAGTTGAGCGTCTGCCTTGAGCTTAGGTCATGATCCCAGGCTTCTGGGATCAAGCCTGGTGTGGGGGTCCCTGCTCAGCGGAGAGCCTGCTTCTCCTTCTGCCCCTCTCCCCTCCTCGTGTTCTCTCTCCCCCTCTCTCAAATAAACACATAAAAATCTTTTTTTAAAAAAGAAAACAGGGGTGCTTGGGTGGCTCAGTGAGTTAAAGCGCCTGCCTTAGGCTCAGGTCATGATCTCAGGGTCCTGGGATCAAGCCCCACATCGGGCTCTCTGCTCAGCGGGGAGCCTGCTTCCCCCTCTCTCTGCCTGCCTCTCTGCCTACTTGTGATCTCTCTCTCTCTGTCAAATAAATAAATAAAATCTTTTAAAAAATAAAGAAAGAAAAAAGAAAACAAAATTCGGTATTCTCCCCACCCCACCTTACACACAAGCTTCCATTCCCCCCTTTGGCACTTAGGGTACCTAGATAGTCCTACTGCTCTGTGATGTGATTCTCTCCCCACAAAGGAATGCCTGTTCCCAGTCTCATTTCCAGGTTTCTGTAGGACTGGAGAAGCTCCAGGAAATAGGACTGATGTGGGTGTGCGGCTAGGAGCTGCCTGAGGCCAGAGTGCCAGTATGGCTAGGATTGCCACAGTTCTCCAGAGCAAGGGTCCCGCCGGTGCGTGCTCTCTAATCACCACCAGGTGTGTGAACCTGAGGGCCAGATGAGAGTGATGAACCTTACTTACCCCATTGCCTGGCACAGAGTAGATGCTCAAAAACCAAGAATGACCTAAGGGGATTTATGTGGGTGGGGTAAAAGCTTCAAAGACAGGATAAAATTTAACATGTCCAACAACTTCTGGGAAAGCTGGGTGAAAATATGAAGGGAATGCACTGCGTTTGCAATGCATTGATTTCTGCCTCTGCCTGCCCTTCCCCTCAGGCCGTGAGCATGGATGGTGTCTGCCTCTGTCCCCCTAGTGACTGGCCACCATCTTCAATGCTCTTCTGTCCTCTGCCCTTTCCTGCTTTGTTTCAACCCCCAAAGTCTTCCAGGTTAGTTTTTATCTCACCAAGAGTCTTGGTGGAAAAAGGAGAAAATGTAGGTAGAGTCTAGGGCCATCCTAATAGCCTAATTTTTGGAGGAGGAGGAGTACAAGAGGGCTCTGTCGCAGCAACCAGTAGTGAGATGACAACGTAGGGAGGTGGAATGACTGGTTGGCTAGCGTTTAAGACAGTCCAAGCTCGCATAGCAAAATTCAAAGTCTGCCTGTGTATCAAGGCAAAGTTTAGGGAGGGTATCTCTCTGGCATCTGCCTCCCATTTTCCCCTCCCACACTGCCAGGTGTCCCACTGCACTCTACTTCCATCCTGTCTTCCCCTTAAGACCTCTAAGCTCCTTCAACTCTTTCCTCTGTGCTCACGCCCTCTTCCCTCTCAAGAGGAGGAGGGAGCAATCATTCTCCCTCTTCCTGGGACCGTTCCCCAGTGGTTGCCGCGCCCTCTTAGAGTGGCTGTGCCAGAATAAACTATACCCAGTCATCAGCTTTTTTGGGAAAGGCTTAGGCAGGAACCATGAACTATGTGAGGCTATCTGTTCACGTCGCTTATTGCTGTAGCTTTCATCCTTATTGGTGAGTAGTCCTCCTCCACCCCCACGTGGGCCTTCATTAATCACCTTTCCCTTGGTGCCCCTCACTGACTTGACTTTTAGAGCTTGACCCTGAGGCCTCTTTTCTGTCTCTCTAGTCCTGAAAGTGGAAAAAAAACATCTGCTAACTTGGTGGTGGTGTGCATGGAAGTTGGAGTGACGAGTAGGAAATAGAATATGGGGGAAGGAAGCCAGAATCTGTTGTCCTTGTCTCTCTAGACCTCAAACCCATGACTCGTTTGCAGACCAACCTCCTGACCTTTCATCTCTCCCAAAACCCATCTGAACATCACCCCCATCATCTTCAACGTTTTCCTCTGGTCCTATGCCCTGTCAACTTTGGTTGTTTCCACGCCTCCCTTAGGTGGTTGCCTGGTTAGTATGGGCATGTATTAGCATAGGATCAGGCCCTGGGTTGGGAGGAGCCGGGAGAGTTGGAGGAGGAGCTTCCTTGGGGTGCAAGAGTGGGTAGTACTGAGGCTTAGACAAGGGATAGGCTGCATTCACTCTCCTCCGCAGTCTCGTGCCCTGCCTTCCATCGGTACAGTCCCTGGCTCTCCCTCCTGGGCTCTCTGCTCCACCTGCTCATCACGTTCCTTCTCACTTGGTGGGCAGCACTCATTGCTATGTTGCTTATCCTTCTGCTGCTGCTCTATAAATTCTACAAGAAACCTGGTAAGTGAGCGGGTGGGTAAGGGGATGAAGAAGTGAGATACAGCACAAGGCTGACGCCCATAAGAAATCCAGAACTACCAACAGTAACTCATCCTCTCCTGCCTGAGAAATGAGGCCCCGCCTCTAGTCATTCTGCACCCCACCCCCCTTCCTCAGCAGATGTGAACTGGAGCTCTTCAGCCCAGGCAGGCACCTATCACATGGCTCTGTCCTATTCAGTAAGCTTGACCAATGTGCAGGACCATGTCAAGAACTTCTGGTGAGGGAGTCTCTAGAGCAGAGAGGTTGAACACTGATGGCCTCTGGACTGGATCCAGACTGCACAAGTTTCGTTCAGATTGTAGAGAATTTACAATTTTTAAAGTTAATTGCCAATATTTAACATGCATCCAGTAGTTTGGGGCCTCCATCCCACGGGACACACTCAGCTGGAGCCAAGTAACTGCTGTGTGATGGGACAGGGCAGGTATTCCTGTTTGCCTCAGTTCTCACCTGGGGCACTTTAGTCTTTGCTATTGTATGTCTGGTTCTTACAGGCTTTTGAGTTTCTAATCCCTGCTCCGGCCGGCCGGCCGTAAAAGGAAACTAGCGTCCCCAAATCCAGGAGGGGTGGGGTACAGAATAGGCCTCCTTGAGGAAGGATGCTCCCTGGCAGAGACAATACCATAGGAATCAGGGTTCCCAGCTTCCCTCATTGTGCTGTGAGATGGAGAGGCCTAATATTCTTGGTTTCTCCCTAAAATCCTCTCTCAAATCCCCCAGTGGGTGGGGAAGAGGCAGAAGCACCACCAAAAGGGGAACCTGAAACATACTTCTTTCAACATTCCTGTTCCTTCAGGCTACACCTCTGGGCAGGACTTACAGGTGAATCAAAAGTAGGTATACAGGGCCAGCCAATGGGAAAATTGTCCCAGAGTAGGAACTGACCATGGTGCTCAGCTGTCCTCTGCTTTCTTCCTAATTGTGTAGTCTGAGTGGGTATATTCATGAAGTCTATGGCAATATTCCCAGGATGCTACCCTCATAGTCATGAGCTTGGGGAAATGCCAAACCACAGAGCAAAGACCCCAGGAGTAGAGCTAGTCCAATGGCTAGGTAAACTGAGGAACAGGTTCTCTTCTTCACACTGCCTTCTCTAACAGGCCTCCAATCCTTTAGTCGGCCTGCCCTGGGGCCCTATATGTGACTCAGTTGGATGCTGTCCAGGGGCCTGACAATCCCCCAGGGCTTTCACTTGTGGAAATCAGCAGGACGCACTGGCCCTGTGCTGCCAATAAGAGACTCAGGAGAGACTGAGCTAGAAGTCCACAATTTAGGACTCAAGGAGCCATGATTTTAGTCTCTTGGTTTTACAAACCTGAGCCGAAAGCAGATGCTTAACCAACTGAGCCACCCAGACACTCCTAAAAAGCCAACAAAGGCTATCTTGAGAAGCCTCAGCCAAAAGCCCAAAGCTCCCTAAAGAAATGAAGTCTTCTACTCAGCAGTACCAGCTGGGTCTACAGTGCTAAAGAAGGTCCCCCTTCAAGATCCATTTCATCCCATAATATTAACAAAAACTTACAAATAAATACCTGAGGCTAATACATAATTACATGCATTGTATGTATTGTGTGTAGAGAAGCAGACCCATTGATTCCCATTTATAAAATTAACTCCCCAAGCCTAGAGAGGCAGAGATAATTCTTGTTCTCAAATATATCCAAGGAGAGGAATTTTTCTACCTATATCCCAAACACTGTCTTCCATCCCAAAATTTCTGATTGTAAATGTCCATGTCTTAGTGTATTTTCAGCTCATTTATGGGTCTCTCCTTGTCAATGAAAAAAGTATTTATCAGCACTTTCTACTTAGTAAGTAACCAGAAACTTACTCTTTTCCCAAGTGCATATAATCCTAGATCTTTTTATCTTTTTATCTTATCTTTTTATCTTTTAGTCCTACATTATCTCTGGTTTACCTCCACATCAATTTATTCATTCATTCAGCAAATGCTAACTGAAAGTCCACCCTATTCTAACTAAGTACTGGGAGATTACATGGCACTGAATAAAACAAGATAAAAATCCCTTCATCTCAGGGAGTTCCTATTCTAATGGGAGGAGTCAAACGAACACAAATAAAACTATTAGATTAGAAAGTGATAAGTGCTATGAAGAGAAATAAAACAGGGAAGGGGGATAGAAAGTGCTGGAGGAGTGTACTTTTAAGTAGGATTGTCAGGAAGGCCTCACTAAAGAAAAAACATTGAGCAAAGACTTAAAGATCATGAGAGGAAAAGCTGTCGAGGGAGAGGGAACAACAAGAATGAAGAACTTGAGGGGCTGATATATCTTCAGTGTTTAAGGATAAACAAAAAGGTCACTGTTGTTGAAACAGAGTGAACAGGGTGAGTAGTAGGAAATGACTTCAAAGTAGTAAGTGCGGAGGGAGATGCAGGCCATGGAGGGTCTCACAGACCTTGAAAGGACTCTAGCTTTTACTGCAATATAGGAGGACACAGAGGGTTTTGAGCAGCAGGTGACATAATCTGGCTTCTACGATAACACCATTCACTCTGGCTGCTGTGTTGCAAACGGAGTGTTAAGTGGACAGTGGTAGAAGCAGATATACTAGCCACTGCAGTAATCTCGGAGACAGAGAAGTCTGGTCTAGAAGTCTGGCTTGGTCTAGGGTGGCAGCAGTGGAAGTAAGAAGAAACAGGATTCTGGATATATTCTGAGGGTAAAGTCAGTGTGATTTGATGAACTGGAGATGAAAAAGAGGTGCCAGATAACACCAAGGCACTTTGACATGAAGAACTAGAAGGACGAGGTTGTCATTCACTGAAATAGGGAAGTCGGCAGCATGAAGAGGGGGAGAAAAAAAGTTCAGTTTTGTGTAGTTTATTTTTGAGATCTCTATCACTAGGCATCCAAGTTGAAATGCCAATTGGCAGCTAAATATTCAGAACAGAAATCCAGGTTGGGGCTAAAAAATTGAGAGTCATTGAACTGGTTTTAATGTGTAAAACTGGACAAGATCACTGAAGGTATGTGTGTAGAGAAGCAGACCCAGGACTGAACCCTAGAGTTACTAGCTTGTGAAAATGAGAAACCAGCAAAGGAGACAAAGAAAGAGCAGTCAGTAAGCTAGGAGGCAAACCAGAGAATGTGTCCAAGTAAAGAAAATATTTCAAAGAGGGAGTGTCAAAAGCTGCTGATAGCTCAGGTAGGACGAAGCTGAATATGCCATCAGTTAGCTATGTGAGGTCACTGGTGACCGGGATAAGAACAGCCTTGGTGGGGAAGTCTGGGGGGCTCAGATCAGGATCTCTGGGTCCTGGGATCCAGCCCCTGCTCAGCAGGGAGTTTGCTTCTCCCTCTCCCTCAATCCCTCCCCCTGCCCATGTACACACATGTGCTCTCTCTCTCCCTCCCTCTCAAATAAATACAGTCTTGGAAAAAAAAAAAAAGAACAGGCTTGGCGGGGAGGACTTCTTCATAGGGAGTTGGTTGAGAGGAACTGGAAACAACTCTTTTAAGATGTTTTACTATAAAACGGAGCAGAAAAATGGGAAGCAACTGAAAAGGGAAAATGGGCTCAAGAGACAATCATGTGTTTTAAGATGAGGAAAATGAAAGCTTAACTGTGTGCTGAGAGGAAGATCTAGGAAAGAAGGGAAATATGGACTCTATAGAAAAGGAGAACTGCTGAGAGATGTCTTGAAAGGCTAGAGGATGGGATGGACCACAGAAGTAGTTGGACAGAAGCATGGACAGTTCGTTTATAGCATGATTTCTCAACCTTGATACCAATGACATTTTAGCCGAGGGAATTCTTTGTGTGGGGAGCTGCTCTGTACGTTGCAGGGTATTTTGCAGCATCCCTGGCCTCTACCCAGTAGCCCTGTCTCCCGGTTGTGACAACCAAATGTCCTCTGGGGAGCAAAATCAATCCCAAGTGACCACATAGTAACAGGTGTTAACAGTATACTGTTAATCCAGGAACAGAAGGGAAAGCAGTGTACATTGGAATAAACACTGGAAAGTGGTTAGATGTGATGATGGGAGCCCATGAATGTTCTCTGATTGCTTCTATCTTCTCACTAAAATAGGAGCCAAAGTAAGAGTGAGAATCAGGGGAGATATAGATTCGAGGGGCTGGAAAGTATAAAACAGTTACTGGAAAGAAGGCAATTGAAAGGACTAGGGAATATCGCAAGGTGGCCTAAGTTTCAGGATGATGGAGTTAAAGATAAGTCAGCCTGGCTATTTTTCACTAGCCCTTCCTGCTGCGGGGCTCCAGGAATCAGGTATGTGAAGAGCTGAAGTACGACAAAAAGCACTAAAGGCAAAGGTGAGGCATTTATAGTGAAGGGCTCATGACTGGAGTTTAGCCGGAGGGGAATGAAGCCGGGTAGGGGATGGGGCTGGTGGAAAGGAAGATCGACAGATTGCAGGGCCTGATAAAGAGAAGAATTGTTAGATTCAGTGCACTAAAGGGAATGGGCTGGAAAGATAGGAGGGATGTCTGAGATCGAGATATGGAGGAGCTGTAGGTCTAAACTAGGCCCAAGGGAATGAGTGGCTGCAGTAGGGGCGGGGGAACAAGATCACAGGAGGAGCACAGAGCTGAGACCAGAGCGTTAGAAGGATGATCCACACAGGTACTAAAATAGAGATTTGGGTTTTTTTTTTTTTAAAGATTTTATTTATTTATTTGAGAGACAGGGAGAGCACAAGCGAGGGGAAGGGACAGAGGGAGAAGCAGACTCCCTGCTGAGCAGGGAGCCCAAATCAGGACTCAATCCTTGGACCCCGGGATCATGACCTGAGCCGAAAGCAGATGCTTAACCAACTGAGCCACCCAGGCGCCCCTAAAACTGAGATTTGACAGGAGAAGTTGTGACATGATATAGTCTAACGAATGACACGTGTTTCAAAGCTAAGGTGTGGTAGGGATGAGAGAGAATAGACTGAACACAGAATGAGGAAAAATGAGGACACCCCCACCACCACCTCCAGGGCCAGTGGTACAAAGGATGTGGGGGAGAGAAAACAGCACCACTAGGGGCCATAGGAGAAGCTGAGTCCTCAGGAGAAACTGTGGCTCTGAGCAGGAATGTAAAGGGAACATTCAGAAAAGAGCTTGAGGATATAGGTAATTTTATTAATAACCAGCTATTAGTTCCAAAGAGTACAAAAGGATTTCAGGAGGAAAAAAAAAGGGATGGAGAGAAATGGTTATTGGAGTGCAGAGCAGGAGGTGCCATGGTAGTTTGGGACCTCTTGTGGTGACTGACAAACAAGATAAAGGCCATGATGACATTAGTTCTGGCAGCTGGGGCAGGGAGGGAGGGATCCGGGGCACCCCGAAAGCCTGCCCCTGGAAGTGTATGGAGGAGTACATAGGAGTAAGTGCATGGAGGAGGAACAGTTTTGCTCCTGAACTACAAATTAGTACAAAATGAGACCTGGCTCTGGGCTACTTCTGAGGCAAGTCCTGAGAACCTACTTCAAAGAATTTAAATGAAAAAAAAAAAAAAAAAAAAGAATTTAAATGAGAAGACAAACACAAAGCAGTCAGCATGGAGCAGGACACTGAAATAATATTAGTAATGCTAACACTATCATTAAGGGGATGTTGGAAGAGCATCTAAGACGTCCCCTCCATTTTAGCTCCAGAGCAGCAGCCCTGAACAGTCAGCCAAGGCCCTGCTCTGACCCCTACCTCCTTACCCACTCACCCCGTCAACAAGAATTTATCCAGTGCCAACCCCGTATCATTCTTGGTTAACACAAGCCAATTACCAACATACAAAACCAAAAATAGTTTATTGCTGAGTCAACCTGAGGTTCACACGACGGGAGACAGGAATCCAGAGCCTTGCCGGGACACCCAGGTCAGGAGAGAGATGAAGGCCCAAGTTCCCGTAGGCTCTGCTTAGGGCACTACCTACTCTGCTCCTGTTAACCTTGTTAGTCCCTCCAGGTTACTTCTACTTCATCTGTCCGATACCTGTGGGAAAAAACACAGAAAACCTGGTGGACAGCTATCCCCTAGAAGCTTCCATTCCTCTCTGCCCTCGTGATTCTGGACCCTCTTCTCTGCTAACTTTTGCCTCCTTCCCATACACTCCTAGCTACCCCCTCCAGGAGGCTACACACCTCTGTGTGATCCCAGAGTCACTGAGGGGGGTCCTGTGCCCTGCCCGAAACATCTCCCAGCCAGCCTGGGCTATCATGGCTCCATTGTCAATGCAGAATCTGGGAAGAAAAAAGTCACGAAATTTGGGATTCAAGGGTAGAGAATCATAGTAATTGGAGGAAAAAAAGAAGAAATCAAGAAAGGGAAAGGGCTTCTACCTCTCATCTGTGGCAAAAAGCCGGGCTCCACGTTCCTGGCACATTGTCTCCATCATCTCCTGTAACCTCAAATTACCTACAAAGGCAGGGGGTAGGGCTAGCTTAGTTTTGGCCCTTTCTGCATGGTCCCGCTGTTCACCTCATGTGTGTTTACTTACAAAAATGAAGTAGGGGTTTAGGGGACAAGGGCTAGGAAGCAGAAACTTCTGATTTTCCCAAACCCTTAAGAGATCTAGACTAGCAGAAGGAAGACGCTAATGTCCAAGAATAGGAAAGAGGGGCACAGTTCAATGATACGTACACCCCACACCTCCCACAATGAGGGCCTCCTGGGAGCCACAATGTGCCATGGCTCGCTCTGTGATCTCTACCAGCATTGCAAACACGGTTTCCTGTGGGCGACAGATAAGGTGAGAACACCACAGGGGATCCCAGTTCTGCTCTATTATATAAAAGCTCCTCCAGACCCAACTTTCTCTCCCAGCGTTTTATCCCATTACCTGCAGAGAGAAACACAAATCCTCAGGAGTACACTCTCCTGTGGCCAGCATCCGCTGGGCCACATCCTATAATTGAAGAATAAATAAATAAATACTGGTTTGGGAATGACATGAGAGCAAAAATTAGTGCGCCTAGAGGATCACCATGTCTCACTACAGTTCAACTTACCGGCGTGTCTACACCACATTTTGCCTTTCACTGGCACTGAGCTATAGAACGGGCAGCATTCATTTGGGATTCAATAACTACAAATGCCTACCCTGGCACCCCCAACCCCCCTAACCCCTTACTTGGCTTAACTTTCTCCATAATGCTTATCATCACCTGGCCCTTTTTATTCCCCCATGGGGATCCTCCCCATCCCTGCTTGTTTCTTTGTCACCACCCCCCCATTAGAGTGTAAGTGCCAAGTAGAAAGAGATTTTTATTTTGCTCTATGCTGTACCGCCATTGCCTAGAACAGTGCCTGGCACACAGAAGACGTTTAATAAACATTTGCTTAATGAATTTATTCAACATCATTAATACAGACCAGAACTTATGTTATAGGCAGGAAATACAATGGTGAACAAAACAGATATGCCTCATTAAAAAGCATGACAATGCTCTCTCCTCACCTGTCCCACACTCACCTCAATGAAAGACAGGATCCCCGAGAATGAAACGTCCATCCCCTTCACGGTATATGGCAGCTCAACAAGCTTCTTGCCTCTGGGTGGGAGTGAGTATATGAGGCACGAAGCCTCTAGCCAGCTGGCTGCTCAGCCTCCAAAGCCCTCCCAAACCTCCTTACTGTATATACAGGGAAATCCCAGAAGCCCCACCAGTCAGCCTCTCCCTCCTTATGTCCCCTTACCGCTTTGCCATCTGTTCAATATTGTAGCCTGGACTTGGGTCATTGGAAATCTAGCAGAAGGAAAAAGAGGATGGAATCAGATATTCAGAAAGCATAAGAAACTAATTTACTTAAAAAAAAAAAAAAAGGAAACTAATTTACTACTTTCTACTTCCATTTCCATGGCTCCCCAGAAATTTATCCATACCTTATGTTTTCTCTAGCCCCAGTGGCTTACCTTCAGCACTCGAGCAAAACGATCCAGACAATTACCCACAGCAATATCGATGGTTTCCCCAAAGATGCGGTAACGATGTTCTGAATATGCAATCACCTAAGGGTGATGAGGATGTCCATGAAACCTCAAGTCTGTAAAGAGGAGTATTTGGCTTTGGGGAAGAACATAGCAGAGGATCAACATGGCCGCTGCAGCTTCCAATAAAAAATGGAACAAAAGAACTCACTCAAACCCTGAATAGGTACTTTCTCATAGCTCTTATCTCAGAAGCCTATATGTACCCTGAGGATTCCCAGGGCAGATTCCTAATCTACAGAAGGTAGCCTAGGTTAGGGTAGAACCAATTCTCGTTTCAAATACATTTTTCTAGCTTGGAGGTTCCTAGTACGTCCTTTTAAAGGCATTCTTGACGCTACAGACTAGGAACAGGCTTTCCGGCTTGGAGGCATGGAACCAGAGTCCTTCTAGATTATTCTACCAGGGCAGTGTTATTTGGAAACAAGACAAGAGGTAGAGTTGAAAAACCTCAAAAAACCTGTATTGGGTCACACTAATAGCACACCAACTCAGCATGGCAATCAACTTATGTTCATTCTTCACATATGACCAACTTCTACAAGAGAATATTTACCACCCACGGACGCATACACTTCTGACATTCAGTGTTTCCTTAAGACCATAAGAAGTCCTTTTCCCTTTCTGGTGCTGCTAAGGATTTCCTTCCATTCTGACGTAGATCGTACCTTGCTGTTAAAAGGCTGGCCATAAAAGGGGAAGGGGAAAAAAAATCCTGCCTTTCTACTTCTGCTGCCTACTTCTCTACCCAATCATCTTCCCTGTTTTCCCACCTAAACAGGTTTCAAGAGGGAAGCAGAAGAGAAAACCGGCATTGCTTCTCTTCAGTAACTTGCAAGCCTCCATTGCTACTTTGCACACGCCCAGTCCCTAATTTTGTATGCCATCCTTCAGGCCCCAGCCAGCTATATGCCCCTTACCTGTAAAAGTTCCCACATCATTTTCATAGGAATATGTGCTTCATTCTAAATAACTATGTCACAAAATGAAGTTTTAAGCCTTTCATAAGCTGGGGAAGATGACTTTTTCTGAAAATAATCCCATCAGGTGTTCCACGGGAAAGGAAGACTAGTGTTCTCCAATCACAACCTAGAAAGATCTTGTATGGTACCCCTCACAACTTTGGCTTCACCTATAAACTTAAAATGCCTTCTACCACTTATAAAGTGTTTTTAAAATAATTTCTATTTTCACACTCTTAGAATTATCAACTTCTGTTTATTTACTACCAGTAATGTAAAACAAAACATGAAATTATTGTGAAGAAACAAATCGCATAGTGCCCCTTAGTTTTATTTGCTAAGATACAGAGAAAAAATAAGCTTCAGATTAACAAAAATAAAAACTCTACTTTGAAGGCTTCAATCTTTACTATTCTTTTTCTAAATCAGAACTTTCTTATCTTTATAACCACATATATAAAAGCCATCTAAGGGATGCCTGGGTGTCTCAGTCAGTTAAACATCTGCTTTCCACTGGGGTCATGATCCTAGGGTCCCTGGATCGAGCCTCACATTGTGCTCCCTGCTCAGTTGGAAGTCATTGGCTTCTCCCTCTCCCCTGCTCCTACTCGCGCGCGCACGCTCTCTCTCTCTAATAAATGAGTAAAATCTTTTAAATAAACAAATAAATACCATCCAACATCGTGGTCATCCCACCCAAATCTGCAATATTGCAAACTTTCTTGTGTGTTTTCTAGCGCATAACATTTTAGGTTCAGATAAGCCCAGCTTTGTTCTTGCAGATGCCCACTGAGGTACAATGTGAAAGTTGCTGGTATAGTGCCTTAGAAATTATCAGGGAATGATGGAGTATTCCAAATACCTGTGTATTTCCTCCACTGACATACAGCACAGTTGGGCTGGTGGCTCCAGTGATAAGGCGGCCCATCTCAATGTGGCCTATACAGTGGTTCACACCCAGCAATGGCTTATTCCACAGCTGGGCCACAGTGCGGGCCACAACAGCCACAGAAACCAGTGGGGCACCCATGCCAGGGCCTAGGCGGACAGAAATGGGAGTTAGAATCCTATGGACACTGGGAAAAACAGAGCTGGGGAAAGTAAGGGATGTAAGAGGTGAGGTAGGGGTAGTGGTGGTAGGAGAGCAGAGCAGTGGGCTATTCTAACCTAGCCAGACTCCAGGTATATTCTTCCACTGTCAACCACTCCCCCAGCTATACCTTTGGTGTAGGCAATGCAATCAATATCCTGGGGGTTTAATCCAGCCTCTGTCAGTGCCTCCTGTAGCAGGTCCAGGATAACAGCTCGGTGATGCCTAGCAGTATCACCTGGAAGGAATCCTAGGAGATAGACACAGGTCAGAGATTACAGGGCTTTTCTATAGCAAAGGTATGTAGAAGTCAAAAGCAGCTGTTTTAGTAGTTGTGAAACTGAGCAAAAGAGATCTCATTTAAAATGGAGTCAGGAGGCCAGAAGGGGAAGCTCTCACACCCTACC
The DNA here is from genome assembly GCA_028646535.1 of Procyon lotor. Lineage (NCBI taxonomy): Eukaryota > Metazoa > Chordata > Mammalia > Carnivora > Procyonidae > Procyon > Procyon lotor. Next base: position 57,228,710 of record CM053609.1, read on the forward strand.
GCTCCTTCTCAATTACAGACCTTGATGGGAAGAGAACATACCTTGCATTTCCAACAGGAAGAAGTCTGTAACTTACCACCCCAGCAAGAGGAAGATTTTCCAGCCAATGAAAAGCCACTGCACTTGGAACTCTTGGTTTACTTCAGTGGACTTAAGATTTTTTTTTTTAAGTCTTATTTAAGTAATCTCCACAACCAACATGGAGCTCGAACTCCCCACCCCGAAACCAAGAGTCACATGCTCTTCTGACTGAGCCAGCCAGGCCCGCCATCAATAGACATTTTTTAAACTAGAGCCCCTCCCAACTACCCCCTCTTCCTTTTTTTTTTTTTTTTTAAAGATTTTATTTATTTGACAGAGAAACACAGCGAGAGAGGGAACACAAGCAGAGGGAATAGTAGCGGGA
>CM053609.1:57229615-57274625 GCA_028646535.1 Procyon lotor
ACTTAATTTTTTTAAAAAAGATTTTATTTACTTATTTGACACAGAGAGAGAGATCACAAGTAGGCAGAGAGGCAGGCAGAGAGAGAGGGGGAATCAGGCTTCCTGCTGAGCAGAGAGCACGATGTGGGGCTCAATTCCAGGACCCTGGGGTCCTGACTTGAGCCAAAGGCAGAGGCTTTAACCCACTGAGCCACCCAGGTGCCCCGAAGACACTTAATTTTGTTTACTTTCCCTTCTGCCTCGGTTTCCCACCTCACTCAAGGAAGGGAGGGTGATGTTAGGGCTCCAGGAAAATGAGTTATGGGTCTCTGGGAGTTAGGCTATTGATAAGAATACTTTTTGGGGCGCCTGGGTGGCTCAGTCGTTAAGCGTCTGCCTTCGGCTCAGGTCATGATCCCGGGGTCCTGGGATCGAGCCCCACATCGGGCTCTCTGTTCAGCGGGGAGCCTGCTTCTCCCGCTCCCATTCCCTCTGCTTGTGTTCCCTCTCTCACTGTGTTTCTCACTGTCAAATAAATAAAATCTTTAAAAAAAAAAAAAGAATACTTTTTCTTGTAAATCACTAAGACATTGGTAAACTGATGGAGACTCATGTCTTGCAGGACTGTGATTTCTATTAGTTAACCATTTGTTTTTTCCTTCCCTTAGTTGTAGGTCATCGAGGAACCAGGAATGCCTGAGGAACGTCACACAGATCCCACCTGGAGGAGGGAGGTACATTGTGGGGTGTCAACTTATGCTTTGTCCTCTGCTTGCCTTCTGCTCACTCATCATAGTCAGAGAATGACAGGACAGTGTCTCCTAGAATATCTAGTTTCTCCCTACACTGTATTTCAGTTGGTCCCAGGGATCTCTCCTGCCCTAAAGACACTCCCATAGAAACAAGAGAGCTCTGTCCATTATAAATGACCACCCAGATGAATACTCCTTCAAATAAGAAGATCATCACTCTGGACAATCACCATGGACATCCTGTATTATAGGATACAATCCTAACGAAGGAATCGATTTCCTTAGAATTTTGTGTGTTTTTTGTTTTTTTTTTCTGGCAGAATCTTGCCGGGGACCAGCCCAGGCAGTCCAGGGGTTCCTGAAGGATGGATGGCATCGGCAAAAGGAATGAGAGAGCCAGAGGTTTCTTTCAATCACCAGGCAGGCATCTCTGCCTCACTGGTTTTTGACTATTTATAGGCAGCAGGATACATGAAAAACAATCAACAATTTTCTTAGATAAGGAGGCTTAGATCAATAAAAGTATTTTTGCAGAAGCTATAGTCCTTTCGAAGACCAAGGCAGAGACAGGCTTGTCTTATTTTCAACAGCAAGACCCTTAACAATAATTTTTATGACTGTGTTTCTGTGTATTGGATAAAGGTTTATCCTTTTCAGTACAAGCTGTTTGTACAAGCCCTTTTTTGCTGCTGAGTGAGCAGGCACCTGGGAGCCTGGCACCTGGGAGCAGGCACCTGGGAGCCAAACAGTACAAGCTGTTTTTACAAGCCCTTTTTTGCTGCTGAGTGAGCAGGCACCTGGGAGCCTCATCTTGTGTATTCTTCTTTTTTTTTTAAGATTTTATTTATTTGACAGAGAGAAACACAGCGAGAGAGGGAACACAAGCAGAGGGAATGGTAGTGGGAGAAGCAGGCTTCCCACGGAGCAGGGAGCCCGATGCGGGGCTCCATCCCAGGACCCTGGGATCATGACCTAAGCCGAAGGCAAACGCTTAACAACTGAGCCACCCAGGTGCCCCTCATCCTGTGTATTCTTTAGCAAAGTCTTCTGTAAGACTCTATCGTCTTTATATTTAACCACTCCTACCTTAGCTTATGTGTACTCTCCATTGTAAGGGAATGCAGGTGTTGGTGTGGATGATGGAATGTGAACCCCTAGGGGGAACTAAGGTTGGCTGTAGATCATGAAAGGCCTGTGTAATTTTTTGGCCTTTAAGTACCTTATCATCTTACCTGCAATAATTTGTTGGATAATCGTTGGACGGGAGCCTCGCAGTTATCTGCTCTAACAGTTTTATGGCAGGGAATGGTTTGGTCGCTTTATGCAGTATCTGTAAGGAGGTCTCGGTCTGGTTGAGTGGGTCGGAGCCTCAACTTGAGCAAAGGGCTTAGGCCAAAAAGAAAAAAGAATACGAGTGACATAAAAAGATACAGGAGGAGATACAGGCTTGTCCCATATGGCAGGAGCTGTGCAAACACTGCCATGTCCTCACCATGAGTGTGTCAAGCGGAGGCTTCTGCGGCTCTCGGCAGGATCTGCTGCAAATGAGGTCATGATTAGGAATCTGTCCTGGACTGTTAATAGAACAGCCAGATCCACTGCTAGGGCCATTAGAGCGCAATGGTCTCTAGATTCCCTTGCTTGAGTTGTACTAGACAACAGAGGAGCTTTGGATTACTTCCTGGCTGCTCAAGGAGTCTGTGCCTAAGATCCTAAATCCTTAAGACTTCCTGCTGCACCTAGATTAACACCTCACAAACAGGCCCAGTTGAGAACCACCAAAATACTCAAACTTGCCATCATTAAAAGGAGTTTCTTTCAGTCTGCTAAGTCAGTTTTAAGTTTTCTTTCAGTCCACTTTTTCTCCCCACAGGACTTGGAGCCCTTCTAAGATCTGGATTACAAATAATCATATTTATTATTATACTTACATGCTCCTTTTTAATTATAATTAAATCAATGATGCCTCGTATTTCTCATTGCTGTTTGGCCATCCAAGATGTCAAAATTATGATCACACAGAGGCTTAAAATAATCGACCTACAGCTATCTTTTGGCAATCCCTGAAGACAAGTCAACTCCATGAACTTTTAAAATGAGGACAATGTCTAAGACTTGCTTCCTAAAATCCTCTTTGTTGCTGTGACTATATGCTCTCCATGACATTCATCATCTATAACATTTCACTTTCCCTCCTCTGCGGGACATGACCTTTTAGGAAGGAACCTTCAGAGGTAGATGGACAACAGATGATCCAATGGTGGATCGTCAGTGCTTTTCAAGGAAAGATGGTCAAAAGGGGAGAATATGAAGCAAAAAACCTGAAATGGAAACAAACAAACAAACAAACAAACAAACCCCCCCCCCAAAAAACAAAAAACAAACCCCCAAAAAACCCTGGAATGGAATCACTACTGTCAGGAAAAGTGAAGCCAGGAAGCTATTAGGGAAGGGGGGCTTATGTAGGTCCATCTCTGCACAGAGCATAAACTTTAAATATAGTTCATTGCCAAACTGCAACATCTTGGCTTCTTGCAATCCCAGAAAGCAAACTGGAAATCCAACGGAAATTTGACTCTTTTAGATAATGATAATTTTGCAAAACAACTTACGCAAGTCTTCTTGGAATACCCCGCCCCTCCCGACCTTTTTTTTTCCCTTTTTCCCTCAGCAGAGCGCAATTTGGTTTTCCTCCCAAATCCAAGTCTCCCAAATTGCAATTCCTAAGACTCCAAATATACTTGTGTTTGCCTTGCGTCCTCGTTGCAAATTTTGACACAACTCAGACACAGACTCACTTAATTTTATTCTGTTGTTGCAAGATACAAGGTTTAAATGTCAAATATCTTTTGGTTTGCTCCAGACACCACCAGGAATGGGGTTACCGATAAAAGGTTTCAGGCTCTCTGGCTTGTAGCCCTCTGTTCGCTGAGGCTTGCTCGGGGGAAACTTTGGCCTGGCAAACGGAAGTGAGGGCGGGGATGCAGTGCTAGAAGCCTCCAGGAGGTGGGGTGGGGCGGGGGTCAGGTTCCGCGCTGCAAGGAACTCAGATATTGTTGTTAGCCCAGCCTCGGGCCACTGAATCTGGGTGTGTCACCATGGAGATGGGGGCTGGCTTGCGTGTTCGGCTGCCATTGGCTGGGGACTCCGGGCTTAGAGCCAGCCGCGAGTAACTGCACGACTGGGCGCACGGCTCCGGGCCAGTACTGCTCGGCGCTACGCGGCGCGGCTCAGCGGACCGGATCCTGGAGGCCAAGGGCGGCGGCGGCGCCATGGAGAAGCGGTGAGGCGGGCAGCAGGCCCGGGGATCCGGGGAGGGGGAACTGCTGTCACCAAGACTTGGAAGTACCGGGGCCCCGACGGGGCCATGAAGGGGAACGGGTGCTCTGGAGATGCAGAGAGGCCTGGCGGGGAGCCAGGTGGCGGGGCTGGGCGGCCGAGCAGTAGGGTGGCAGGAATCGAGCAGGGCTGGCGTCACAGGAGCATGAAGGAGACCCGTGTAGTAAGTACGGTGTAGTCTACTTGGGAAAGGAGCTGGTGTGTTTGTGCGGATGTGCGCGCGCGCACTGACATGCAAGAGCCGGGAGGCATACGCCCTGTCCCCCAGCCACCCTGACACGCAAACCGGGAAGAGGGCTTCCCACCCCGTGTGCTTTTCACAGATGTGAGTTGTAGAGTCTAGGTAAAGCTGCGAGGTTCTTTTGGTGCCCCTATTCAGAGGAGAGATCTTGAAGTGTCCCACACAGCGCCTCCCCTCCCTTCAAATTGGAGATCCAATTAACAGAAGTTGCAGTCTGGGCGCCTGACTGGCTCAGTCCGTAGAGTATGTGACTCTTGATCTTAGAGTCGTGAGTTCAAGCCCCATCTTGGGCGTGGATCCTACTTAAAATTTAAAAAAAAAAATTTTTTTTTTTTTAAAGACTTTAAAATTTTATTTGAGAGAGAGAATGAGCGCAGGAGCAGAGGGGAAGAGTAGAGGGACTGGGAGAAGCTCACTTCCTACTGAGTAGGGAGCCCTCCGAGAGATTAGAGGACCTGGAGATCATGACCTGAGACTCCTGATCCGAAGTGAGAGAGTTTTTTGGTTTTTTTTTTTAAAGATTTTATTTATTTATTTGACAAAGAGGAGAGAGATCACAAGTAGGCCGAAAGGCCGGGGCGGGGCGGCGGCGAGGAGCAGGCTCCCCGCTAAGCAGAGAGCCCCATGTGAGGCTTGATCCCAGCACCCTGAGATCTTGGCACAAGCGGAAGGCAGAGGCTTTAACCCACTGAGCCACCCAGGCGCCCTTCGAAGTGAGAGGCTTAACCAACTGAGCCACCCAGGCACCCACCCACCTCCCCACCCCCCCCCTTTTTAAAGTAAGTTGGGGATGGAGTTTCCAAGGAGAGAAAGAAATCCTTATTTATTAAACTGAGCAAAAGATTGCCCATTCCTCCCATCTCACACCTTTGAAAACTGTCTGCTTTGGTCCTAGAAATCCCATTCCAAGTCACCAGCATGAGGGATCACTGTAGGTCTTGGATGCACCGGGATCCAGGGTGTTCTTGGGACTGACGGCCCATGAAGAAGTTGTCTAAACTGTTGCTAGATATGCTGAGTGTCCAGGGCTTCTCACTTCTTTCATTTCTTTTGCACCTCTTGGGGATGCTATTTGATTAACCGTTTCATTGGTTCTTTGCATCATCCTGTGGCCCCAGCTCCATTGTCCCCCCTCCACCCCCGTCCTTTATCCAGCTACTTTCCTGAGGGTAACCTGTTCTATTGTAGAGTCCTCTGGTTTCAAAGCCTCTGCTTTTGAAGAAAAGGATTTTCTTTGAAGGTTTGGTTAGTTGTCTTCAGCTCTGTCACTGGGCTTGTCACCTCAGTCCCACTGGCGCCCCCTCCACTGCCCCTGCCAAATCTTTGTTCCTTTTCCAGTTGGGTGTTTGAGAATTAGATTAGAATTATGAGAAAAATTCTCAGTTGGTTCTTGGGTATGTATGGGTTCTGGGTAAGTGTCTGTGGTCAGGTCTCTGAAGAGCAAAGAACCTTGGTGAAGAGAAGAGAGATGGGAGAGAGCAGGGTGGAGAACACAGACAGAGGGAAAGTGGGAGAAAGGTTCAAGTGCTGTGGACCTGAACCCTGATTTATGGAAAGTAAGGCCTTTGAACCTTACTGATAAGTTTCTAATTCATTTTCAAGCTGCACCTGTAAGACAGGTGGGGTTTATGACATTCCTTTGCTTTGTACTTAAGGAAAGACTTTGAAACACATGTTATTTGCTTAAAAAGACCAAATTGAGACTAGAATGCAGGTTGAGTTCTGCACTCCTCTAGACCAGAAATTCTTAAACCTGTTTTTTGAATCAGAATTACCTAAAATACTTCTGTATAAAATACAGATCCTTGGGACTCTCTCCAGAATTATGGATCTCTAGGGGTGGGCTTACAGAATTTGTAACCAGCTGCTGTTGAGAAACTTGAGGCAGTCGGTTCTGTTTGAGCCGTTGACAACTGAAGCTGCTTTTTTGTGCTTAATCTGGTCACTGGTCTCGAATTACCCTTTGCAATTCCATTGAACGGGGTCTGTCTTGGTCTGAGTATCCCAGCAATATGGATGTGGGGGAACTAACCAGCACATAGATTTCTACTAGGAGTGTTCCCATTGCCTTTTATCCCTGCCCACAGGGTAGTCTTAATTACATTTTTTTTTAATTACATTTTGAGTGTCCTTAGTGATAGATAGGGCAGAAATTGTACTGAGCTTGTCACTGCCCTAAAGAAGGTCTTAATCCTGAGACCCAGCCATTTTAGCCTTCTTGATTTGATTATTTCACTGTACTTCTCTGTAGACTCTATGGGCCCTTCCTCTCTAGATCTTTGCCATAGAGAGAGCGATTAGACCTGCAGTGGTAGCAAAACTGAAGTTGGGGCCGGTGGGCGGGATGTGGAAATATAGGTATCATGAACTTTTGCCAGGCTCTGGAATGAGGAGGGAGTTTCCAGGCAGACTTTCTTGATGGGTCTGATTCAGAAAGAGGAGTGGGTGGGTGGGTGAGCTTAGTGTGGTATCTCCTGAGAGCGAGGTTCCTCGCCTCTGGGGCCACTCTTTGGCTAGCTTCTGTGTCCCTACCACCCCGAGCACCTCCTTTCCTTTCTGCACTGAAAGTCATTAGTCTGTGATGCCCTTGGGATGGGAGAGAAACTAACCTTGATTTTCCTTTTCTCCTAGATTTTCGTATGATGATTATCAGAACACGACTAAATGGCTTCTGTGCCACACCAAGCACCGACCTCAAGTGGCAATCATCTGTGGCTCTGGGCTAGGAAATCTGGCCAATAAATTAACTGACACCCAGAGCTTTGACTACAGCGAGATCCCAAACTTTCCCCAAAGTACAGGTGCTGGCAAGGGGGAGTGAGGGATTGGATCAAGGGATACTAATGAGAAGGCTTGTTTCTCTCATGCCTGCACCCACTTGCCCTGTACAGCATTTGACTAAAGACAGCTTGTTTAAGAGAGAGGGGAGAAGAGGGACACCTGGGTGGCTCAGTCAGTTAAGCATCGTGCCTTTGGTTCAGGTAATGATCCCAGGGTCCTGGGATTGAGTCCCGCATTGGGACAATCTCTTGCTAAGTGGGGAGCCTGCTTCTCCCTCTGCCTGCTGCTTATGCACGTGCTCTCTCTCTCTCTCTCTCTCTCTCAGACTCTCTCTTTCTTTGGCAAATGGATAAATAAAATCTTTTTAAAAGGGGGTGTTAGGAGGGGGAAAGAGACCACCACGAGTCAGAATGACTTTAGAAGGAAATTCTCCTAATAGAAATTTTGTAATAGGGCAGATGAGTGGCAGTGGTACCACATGATAACATATTTCCAGTGGTGTAATGATCCTGAACTCCGTAAAGCTTTGCAGCACCTCACTCCCATGCTCCACCCCCCCCACCACCATGTAGTCACTGCATTTGCACAACCCCTCTTATTTCAGTCTGCACATGAAATGGAAAAAGTAGTGCCCGTAACCCCCCAGGACATTTAGGTGAGCCCTGTCCTCCATCTTCCTGCCATTCCCAATCTCCCCAGCTCTAGTTCCTGTCCCAGGATAAGGCACATGCTGGTGCCCAGTAATAAATGAACACACAGACTGCCATGTTCTTCTAGACAAAATACACAGATAATGTATAGATATGCGAAACCTGATTGACGCTGACCGTTTGAAAGGGGAAAGGAGCTGATGTCCCCTATGCACATGGAGCTCTGTGGGATCTGATGATAGCATACCCAGCATCCTAATAGCAGCTAGAAAACCCCTCAAAAAAGAAGCAGATAGGGAGTACCTGGTGGGTAAAGTATGCAACTCTTGGTCTCAGGGTTGGGACTTCGAATCCCATCTTGGGGGTAGAGCTTACTTAAAAAGAGAGGAAGCCATACCTTCAATTTATGAGTAAGGAAAATAACAATTCAGGGTGACACCCAAATCCTCACTGCTAATGTGGGATGGTTTTTTGAGTGGGTAGATTGCCCCTAAGGTAACGCACCTACTTTGCAAGATGCCTGGGAGTCACGATCTGCTCTGCTCATCCCCTTTCACACTGAGAGAGTAGGCTGGTATGAAAGTAATAAACGAGGCTGGGAAGTGCCTATTTCCTGTAAGAAACTGGATTAACCCTCCGGGTTTATTCCCCCCCAACTCCTGGAGTGGCCACACGCTACTCTTCGGTACTCTCCCATGTTGGCTGAATCTCTTAATTTACCGACATTTTTCCATTTACCACCTATGAAACTCTTTTCACCTGTGGTTCATGAACCTTAGGTTAATGACCTTGGCCGGTTCTCTGGAGAAAAAGAGGGGAGGGCAGAGAGGCCAAATAAAATAAGGGCAAGAGCAGTTTATTTGGTTTACTTATTAATTCTCAGATAACTAATATCCATTGGCTTATTTATTCATGTTATAAATTCCTGCCTTCCTTCCCCTTTTCTCTAGGAGTTAAGACTTTGCACAGGTATTTTTCAAACCCTATGGAGCAAGATTGGGAGACCAGAGCAGGGAGGTGGGAATGAAAGGCCTTTGGACCTTACTGAAAGAAAGATTAAAAAGAGGGGGAGGGTGGGGCATTTGGGTGGCTCAGAGCCATGGACTCTGACTCTTGGTTTCAGCTCAGGTCTGGTCTCGGAGTTGTGTGAGGGAGCCCAGAATCCTGCTGGCTTTCAGTGGGGATTCTACTGAGGACTCGCCCTCTGCCCCTGCCCCTGTGTACACTCTCTCTCAAATGGATAAATCCTTAAAAAGAGAGAGGGAGCACAAAGGGCAAAGTTTTCTAAGGGAGGTGGCAATGACATGGGCTCCACCTGCCCTTCCCCCAACCCCAAGAAGGGTGCTATACTAAGTGATAAGCGGGTTAATTTTTCTTTATCGACCTGTTTTTTTTATACTTTCGTTTTTTTAACTCTGTTATCCTTGCTCTATTACTGGCAGGTTTTTTTTTTAATAAGTTCTTTGGTCTCTGACCATCCCTCAACTCTTCCTCTTGATTTTGGTCCCTCTTTCACACCACCCATTCCCTCCAGGTTAGGTGGTCTGGTCCATTAGAGGAGAAATGCCAGAGAAGAGAAATGGTAATAGTGGTTCTTAGGTCTGCGTGGGAGTTGTCTGGCACTCCCACATTACTGCAGGTCCCACTGGGAGCCTATAGTCCTACAGGATGGTTCTGTGGATCATAACGGAGGAGACTTCGATGGATCCAAACTCAGCCCCTTTGCCTACCGTTCATTAGCTTCTTTAGGAAACTAGAATATACCAGGAGCTCCCTTTCAAGAGTCAGGCACGTGGTTTAGTTAGGGTAAGAAATAAGAATAGGGGTGCTGGGTGGCTCAGTTGGTTAAGCGTCTGCCTTCAGCTCAGGTCATGATCCCAGGATCCTGGGATTGAGCCCTGCATCAGGCTTCCTGCTCAGTGAGGAGTCTGCCTCTCCCTCTCCCTCTCCCTCTGCCTGCCACTCCCCCTGCTTGTGCTCTCTTTCTCTCAAATGAATAAATAAAATCTTGAAAAAAAGAATATACATTTTGAGGGATACCTGAGTGGCTCAATTGGTTAAGCGGCTGCCTTCGACTCAGGCCATGATCCCAGGGTCCTGGGATCGAGCCCCACATCGGGCTCTCTCCTCAGCAGAGTCTATTTCCCCCTCTGCCTGCTACTCTGCCTTCTTGTGCAGTCTCTATCTCTCTGTCAAATAAATAAATAAAATCTTTAAAAATATATATACATTTTAAGAATTTTAAAATTTTTGGAAAAGTAATATGTAATGACTACATTTACTGCAATTATAATCACCCACTTCCTCTATTTTTTACTCACTTTCATTCTCTTGTGGTATGGCCTTCTCATCCTTTTGAAGTTTCTTTAAAAAAAAAGCTTTCCTTCTTTCCCTTGATATATGGTTCACATTGAACATCCTTACCCCTATAGCCCCAATCTTAGGATGTACTTACATACTTATTTGTAGGCTTATGATTGAGTTATTTCTGTTTCTGCCAGACTTCAGCTTTCTGAAAGCAGAGGGAATAATGTCTTCTTTGGCTTAATTACGTCTTCACATGTTGGGTGCAGTGAGCTGGCCAGTAGTGGGTGCTCAGTGGATATGTGTTCTATGAAGGCATCACCCCATTCTTTCTCCTTTCTGTTTTGCATACAGTGCCCGGTCATGCTGGTCGACTGGTGTTTGGGTTCCTGAATGGCAAGGCCTGTGTGGTGATGCAGGGCAGATTCCACATGTATGAAGGCTACTCGATCTGGAAGGTAAATCAGGCCATAAACCCAAATGGAACTGGAAGGAGAGGGAGAGAGTTCTCAATCCTATTTTATTACCTGGCTCCCTGGGCTAGATAGGTTTTGGTCTCCTCCTTTCTCTTCTTTCCTGATCTGATCTATATCTTGCCTGTCTGTGTGAGTAGGTTGGTAAAATTTTAAAGAACACTTTCTGATCTCTAATCTTGTGTTTGTAAGGTGACATTCCCAGTGAGGGTCTTCTACCTTATGGGCGTGGACACCCTAGTGGTCACCAATGCAGCTGGAGGACTCAACCCTGATTTTGAGGTCGGAGATATCATGCTGATCCGTGATCACATCAACTTACCTGGCTTCAGTGGTGTGAACCCTCTTATAGGGCCCAATGATGAAAGGTATGTACCTTGCTTTGTAATTTTTTTTATAGCTGAGTAGGGTTGAAGGATTTGTTTGGAAGTCAGGAGAGGGCTCATGTGGTTCCAAGAATCTGAGATTCTAACCTGTGCCCTAGGTTTGGACTTCGTTTCCCCGCCATGTCCGATGCCTATGACCGGGATATGAGGCAGAAGGCTCACAGTGCCTGGAAACAGATCGGGGAGCAGAGAGAGCTAAAGGAAGGCACCTATGTGATGCTGGCAGGTCCCTCCTTTGAGACGGTGGCAGAGTGTTGGCTGCTGCAGAAGCTGGGGGCAGATGCTGTTGGTGAGAAGGGGAACTTGGCTAGAGGCTCAAAGACGGAGGTGGTAAAAGTAGGGATCTTGAAAGGGGTAAAAGATTACAGGTCTAGATGGTAAATTGAGAGAGGGTCCGACTTAAGGGAAGATTGAATTAAACTCAATTGAGATTTGGTGTCTTGTCAGCATTAAACCCCCCCACCCAGCACCTAAGGCTTTAACAGCTGCAATGCTAAAGACCTGTCCACAATTCCATGACTATTTCTAAGGATTATTCTAAAAAATAGTATTATAGCCCACTTTGTGTACCTCTGGCTGGAAGATGGAACTGCATCCTTAGGACTGCCTTCAAAATAACCAGGAACAGATAGAGAAGTAATAGTAGTATTTATAAGTAATGTGTAAGGCCCTCTGAGGCCTCACTCTTTGAAGCAATACAGAACAACCTAAGCCAGACAGGAAATTAGCTGCTTCTCTGGGTGATTCTTTGAGATGTTAAATTGTCAGTGAGGTAATGAAGATGAGGCCAAGGGGTGAAGAAAAGAGTCCTTTGAGGATCCTGATGGTTGATTTCCTCTTTCTCGTCCTCAGGCATGAGCACAGTACCAGAAGTTATAGTTGCAAGGCACTGTGGACTTCGAGTCTTTGGCTTCTCCCTCATCACTAACAAAGTCATCTTGGATTATGAAACCAAGGAGAAGGCCAATCATGAGGAAGTACTAGAGACCGGGAGACAAGCTGCACAAAAATTGGAACAGTTCGTCTCTGTTCTTATGGCCAGTATTCCCCCACCTGCCAAAGCCAGCTAAGCTGGAGTGGTCTGGCCTTTCCCTAATGGGATCCAAGTAGCTACTACCTACTTTGGCCCCTTGCTGGGGTCACGTGCCTCTGCCCTTCAGTAGTAGGAGAAAGGAGAGGAAAATCCTGTCCTTCACTTTCCCCATTTCTCCCACCAGACCCTTCTGCGCCTGCTCTTTTTTTACTCCGTTATCTCAAAGCAGTTACCATTCCCACCTTCTCCAAGAGCTAGAGCCCAGGCCCTGCCGTGTCTATGCGCTTGGTGTGACTTAGGCTGTTGAACTTGGCACAGTACCACTGCTGTCCTTTTGATGTAATGCTTTCACATTCCTGGGGACTCAATCCCGCCTCCTCCAAAGCACGGGAGCCCCCACAAGGGCCAGCCCAATCCAATACCCCTAGGGCTTTTGTATTACCCTATTTTGAGAATAAAAAGAAAGATGAAATAATACCTTCATTTCGGTGCAGTTTGGGACGAGGGTAGGGGCGCAGGCGGAGTATGGTGTCAAAGACTGAGATCCCATGTCTCGTGTGACTATCTGCTCTCAAGACAAGGGGCGAAGACCCAAGATGAGGGGTGTGCGACTGCATGGAAGGATGAAGGAAAGCCAAGGCTAAAAGATACAGATGTTCGAAGGTAAAGAGGGACAGGCTGACATCCGGCACAAGACAGCCCCTTTCCTCAGACCAGGCTTGCCTCCGACCTTTGCCTTCTGATTGTTTCATGCCCTGGCTACACTCTCACGGATATCCGAACTGCTTCACTGGTCTCAGCTGTTGCACAGTTTGCTATTTTCTTCTTCAGCCCTGATGATATTTCCTGTTGGTTTCCTTCTCTCCCTCACCCTAACTCCTGCCATAATTAATGGCAACCCTACATTCCCTCTCTGCATTCGGGCAATGCAGTGGCGAACACCTCTTTCTCTGCTACCAGACATCCCGCTGCAGGTTAGAGTCCTGCCAGCCCCAGGCAAACCTGTGAGGTTGGCTCATACTTCGCTCCGAGCACCTCCTTCCCTCCTATTGCTTCCTTTCTGGGTTCTAATCTTTCCTCTTGACTTTTGCTTGCTCAGGACGCCCCGGTGACACAGCAGCCAGGCATTTGCTGGTTCATTGCACTATTTATTCTATGCACTTAGGGTTTGCATTCAGCTGACCGATGTGCTGCAAAACCACGCTACTCTCCCAGACCTCTCTGCCTTTTGAAAAAAGATCAAGTTGGATGAGCCACTAATAGTAGTGACATGTCAGTTGTCCGCTGAAAACTTTCGAAGCCTCTCAAATCATCGTTTGTTTGGTAACTGATCTACCTACCTGAACCCAGCACAAAGGAGAAGCATTCTAGAGTGGCCCTGTCCCCACTCTCTATCCTGTCCATTTGTACCTCCACCGGCTCTGAGAGCTGGTTTAGAGGGAAGTACTGTGTGTCCTTCAGATATATATGCAATTCTAACTTGTTCATCTAATGAGATGGCTCATAAACATTTTTTTTTTTATTTGACAGAGAGAGATCACAAGTAGGCAGAGAGACCGAGATAGGAGGAAGCAGGCTCCCTGCTGAGCAGAGAGCCCGATTTGGGGCTTGATCCCAGGACCCTGAGATCATGACCTGAGCTGAAGGCAGAGGCTTTAACCCCCTGAGCAACCCAGGTGCCCGCAGCTCATAAACATTTTTTATCAAATTAGTGAATTATCTCTAACACCCTTAGCCATCTTTGATCTCAGGATAGGTGTCAAAACATATATTTCAAGGCAGGCTTTTCTGCCCTGGCTGTATCATGGTCATCTTTATCAACACCAATAATGTTTATTAATCATGTACCTTGTATAGAACATTGTCATAAAAACCGTAAAACAAATTGGTAAAATGACAAAGGGTTTCCAATCTAAACAGAAGACAGGACACGTGCATAAAAGAAAAGCTGAATCAGTTGTGCTCTCTACCCCTACTTTTAGTCTTTTCCTATGATGTTACCATTTGGAAAATTTTTGAAAAAGGAATAATGTGTGAGAAGTAGCATATGCTCAGTGCCAACAATAAAATGTGCTACAGGGATTCAGAAAGAACCAACATGGGATGGGGAGTGGGAAGAGGCAGTGAGACTTGAGTTAGGCCCTACAGGAAAAATAGGTGCAGAGGATATGGCACAAAGCACTCCATGAAGACAGATTGAGGCACATTTGATCACTGAGCAGAACATAATGGGAAAATCAAATCATGAGTGGGAGCAGTGGGAGAGAAGTGAACAGAACTAGATTGTTCAGGGGTCTGATCCTGGGCCAAGGAATGAAAATCTGTTTAGGCAAAAAAAAATGAAGGCTTTTTAAATAGGGACTGATGGGTGAAAATCATGCTACTGTTCTGATGGACAGAAGCCAAATTGGAAGCGGAAAGGGCTGGGTTTGTTTTCTTTTGTTTATTTGACACAGAGAGAGAGATCACAGGCAGGCAGAGGCAGGCAGAGCGGGGGAAGCAGGCTTCTGGGATCATGACCTGAGCCGAAGGCAGACGCCCAACGACTGAGCCACCCAGGTGCCCCATGTCTTGAAGATGTTTTGCATCATTTATCAGTGTGCTTTCTTGATGACTTAGGTCAGCGCTGTCAAGGATACATGTTGTCACTTCAAGTTTTTTAGAAGCAAAGGAAGAACATGGCCTTGATGTTTTTTAGCCACTGCCCAGTCCATTTGTCGATTGCTAATAGGAATAGAGACAGAGATAATACCACCTGCCATTCCTTTAAAACAAGAAGGTAGGGGGGAACAGAACTGTTCTTTCTGTGCCGTGCCCTCTGTCTAGATTTGGCTTAAATGTGCATTATTTTTTTCTTTGTAAACAGGCATCGGCTTTTCATAACTACTTTGTGTTTCCAAAGGAAATCTTTTGAACAAACACTGGCTCTCTGCCTGGTGTTTCTGTTATTGTAAACTTGGACTTTAACGAAAGTGGGAATTTTCCAGTCCTTAACCTTTTTGCCAGATTTTTAGTTTTGGATTCCATTAGACTTGCTGTTGTTTGTTATTCTCTGGTATTTAGATTGAAGACCTCCCTTGCTCCTTCCATTTGGTTTTCATACTAAGTTCACTTCCATTCTGAGTTTTTTCATTTTAGGAAAAAATGAGTTTTTTCATTTTTACTATCTCAGCGGCCAGTCTTTTTTTTTTCTTGTTTTCTTTTTCTTCTCTCTGTTATTCATGTTTTTTAATTCCATTTTTTTTGTTGGCTATTTGATTTTGGACTTAGCCTTCCTTTTTCTTATTTTATTTTGAAGAGTCCGAGAGATGCCTTGCAGAACCAAACCACATCCTGCATTGCATATGCATTGTGTATTACGTATTGTGTATTGCATAATCCTTAGACACATGAGATGTCTCCATGCAAGGAGGGGCTCTGGGCACAGTCACAGTTGTTTATGAGACAACTAGTCTAATGTGACCCTCACTTACTTAGAGTTTTCAGTAACAATGCACTTGTCTGATAAAAGCATTGGAGTCAGGACGTTTGTAGTCCTGTCTGAGTTGGAAAATGTGTTCATTTCTCTGATTGAGCTATTTTGTGCCCTTTGGATAAAGAATCCTGCTTGGTTTTTATTCAAAGGATGTCTGGGTCAGTTTCTTGTCATCAGTCTGCACCCAGTATTGACATTTACCAACATAATGGGCACTCAGATAAACATAACTTTTACCTGACGACTCTGCATTGCATTTCTTTGTCCATTTTTTCTCCATTTATTTTGAATTCGTCCTTTTATAATCAGATGTACTAAGAAATGCTGGGATATGTGTGTGTGTGTGTGTGTGCGCGCACGCATGTGTACATATATGCATATGTATGCAAAAACAAAAACTATCAACTTATAAACTCTTGTCTGCCCATGAAATCTTGAGGAAGCTTAAGGCTTTCCAAAGTCTTGGACAGGGCACTCGTCCAATGTATGTTTCTGGGCTGTGCCGCAGGGAAAAAGATGAACACATGAGGAAAGTATGTTTCTTCACTTACTTAATAAATGTTCCAGGGATTAAGGGACAGAGAAGAACAAGACAATGTTCCTGTCTTCATGGAGTTCCCATTAAATAAGGGGAATCAACAAATAAATACAAAATGTAAAGAAATCTAAGGAAATGGTAAGTGTTAAGAAAAAATAAAGTGAGGGAATGGATAGTAATAGAGGAAGGAAAGGCAAGTTAAGACTACAGTGAGATACCGTTTCACACTCAGCAGAATGTCTACAATAAGGCAGATGTTAACCAACGTTGGCAAGGAGACAGAGAAACAAGAATCCTCATGCATCACTGGTGGAAACATAATATGGAGTTGCCACAAAACAGTTTGGCAGTTTCTCAAGAAGTTAAACATAAAACTACCATACGACCCAGCTATTTCACTTGTAGGTATCCACCAAAGAGAAATAAAAACATAACCACCCAGGGGCGCCTGGCAGGCTCAGTTGAAAAAAAATCTTAAAAATAGCAAACTATATCCACATAAAGACTTAACACAAATGTTGTTTTAAAGATTTTATTAATTTGACACAGAGAGATCACAAGTAGGTAGAGGCAGGCAGAGAGAGAGGGAAGCAGGCTGCCTGCTGAGCAGAAAGCCCAATGCGGAACTCGATCCCAGGACCCTGACATCATGACCTGAGCCGAAAGAGGCCTTAACCCACTGAGCCACCAAGGCACCCCTTACACACAAATGTTTACAGCAACATTACTTGTAATAATCAAAAAATGAAACAATTGGTGAACAAAAAAATATGTCCATACAAAGTAATACTATTCAGCTATAAAAAGAAACAAACTACCCACACTGTTCTTATCATGGATGAACCTCAAGAACCTGCTGAGTAAAATAATTCAGATACAAAAGAACATGTATTCTGTGATTCTGTTTATTTGGAATGTCCAGAAAAGACAGACCTGTAGAGACAGAAAGTAGATAGTGGTTTCCTGGGGTTCGGGGTGGAAATGGAAATGAAATGGGCATAAGGGATCTTATGGGGGTGTGTGTGTGAAAATGTTCCAGAACTGATTTATGGTGATGGGTGCATCACTAGTAAAGCTACTAAAAGTCATTGAATTGTACACTTGAAATGGGTGAATTTTATGATATGTAAAACATACCTCAGTAAGGTTATTTTTTTAAAAAGAAAGTAATAAAGGGGTGAGAGATTTCGAGTGGGTTTGGGGAAAGCCTTCCTGAGGAGCTGGCATTTGACCAGAGGCCTGGATAAATGAGGGAGTGAGTAATGCAATGATTAGGGAAGAGTGTAGAAGCACAAGGCACAGTTAGCATAAAGATCCAAGGAGACTTAGCAACTTAGAAGCATCAAGAAGGCCATGGTATTAGAGTGGAGCAAACAACAGCAATTGTGGAAAGTAAAGTTGAAGATGTTGGTGGGTGTTGTAGGGCATGGTAAGAAGTTTGGATTTTATTTTGAGCATGAAGGCTACTGAACAGATTTTTAACTGGTTTACCTTAAAAGACAAAAAACAAAACCCTCACTACCTGCTTTGTAGAAAATCAATGACTGTTTTGTGTTTTTTAAAAATTTTATTTATTTATTTGACAGAGAGAGAGAGATCCCAAGTAGGCAGAGAGAGGGGGGAAGCAGGCTCCCCATTGAGCAGAGAGCCCGATATGGGGCTTGATCCCAGGACCCTGAGATCATGACCTGAGCCAAAGGCAGAGGCTTTAACCCACTGAGCCACCCAGGTGCCCTGAAAGTCAATGACTGTTAAGGAGCTCCTAGATGGCTCCTTCGTTTGAGCTCTGCCTTAGGCTCAGGTTGGGGAGTGTGGTACTCAGTGTGGAGTCTGCTTCTCCCTCTCCTTCTGCCCCCTCCTCTCAGCTCATGCTTTCTCTCTCTCAAATAAATAAATGAAATCTTAAAAAAGAAAATGGGGGAGGGGCGCCTGGGTGGCTCAGTGGGTTAAAGCCTCTGCCTTCGGCTCAGGTCGTGATCTCAGGGTCCTGGGATCGAGCCCCGCATCGGGCTCTCTGCTCAGCAGGGAGCCTGCTTCCCCCTCTCTCTCTGCCTGCCTCTCTGCCTACTTGTGATCTCTCTCTCTGTCAAATAAATAAATAAAATCTTTAAAAAAAAAAAAAAAAGAAAAGAAAATGGGGGAACCTGAGTGGCTCAGTGGGTTAAGCCTCTGCCTTCGGCTCAGGTCATGATCTCAGGGTCCTGGGATCGAGCCCTACATTGGGCTCTCTGCTCAGAGGGGAGCCTGCTTCCCCCTCTCCCTCTGCCTGCCTCTCTGCCTACTTGTGATCTCTCTCTGTCAAATAAATAAATAAAATCTTTAAAAAAAAACAATGGTGGGGCAAATATGGAAATAGGGAGATCAGAGAGGGGACTAACTGCAGTAGACAAGGCTAAAAGTTAGTTTGGACTTGTACCAGTGGTGGTGATGAAGGTGGTAAGAAGAAGTCAGATTCTGGAGATATTTTGGAGATGGAGCAGATAGGACTTGCTAGTTTATTGGAAATTAAGTGTGATAAAAAGAGAAGAATCAAGTATTGTTCATAAATTTTGCCTGTTATATTAGGTGAATGGAATTGCCCTTTACTGAGATAAGACCCTTAAGAGTGGAGCGGTTTGGGTGGGTGGGTAATCAAGAGTTTGTTTTGGGGCACCTGGGTGGCTTAGTGGGTTAAAGCCTCTGCCTTTGGCTCAGGTCATGATCTCAGGGTCCTGGAATCGAGCCCCGCATCGGGCTCTCTGCTCAGCCGGGAGCCTGCTTCCCGCTCTCCCTCTGCCTGCCTCTTTGCCTACTTGTGATCTCTCTCTCTCTGTCAAATAAATAAGTAAATAAATAAATAAAATCTTAAAAAAAAAAAAGTTTGTTTCTACAGCTGTGAAGTTTGAAAAGTCAAGACCTCCAGGGGGACATGAGGAGTATGCAGTTGGATAAATGAGTCTGGAATCAAAGAAAGTTGTAAGCTAGACATATAAATTTGGAAGTCATTAGCATACAGATGGCATTAAAGCAAATGATCTGGATATCATGTAGGGACAGAAATCAGGATGAGGGGAAGGATCCAGCAAAGGAGCTGAGAATGACCATTAGTGAGGTAGCAGGAAAATCCGAAGTAGGATGCCTTGGAGGGCAAGTGAAGGGAGTGGTCAAGGTCACTGCTTGACAAGTATTCTCAGGGCAGCAACAAGGATGACATCTTGGTTGGAGGGGACATCAGAAAGAAGAGATGAGGAAGTAGAGACAACATGCACAACCGCTTTGAGAAATTTTGCTATGTAGGGAAATGGTTGGCTGGACGAGGAATGTGGGGTCAAGGAAATGGGCTTAAGACCCTCCAGTCCAGCTATGTCTAACCTTGAATGTGAATAACCACAGCATGTAATGTGCACGCAGGGCCTTCCAGCCCACAAAAGATTTCACATTCATGCAGATTCTTTTTAAAGATTTATTTATTTTAGAGAGAAAGCAAGAACATGTCTTTTTTCCTTTTGAAATTTATAGAAACCATTGAGTAAGTATCACTGCTGTTATTCTCATTTTCACTTCTCAGATGAAAAAAGAGAGGCTTAGAGAAAGGTCACCTGACTTTTCCACCATCACACAGCTAAGAATGGCTAATCCACGACTCAAACTCAGGGCTTTCATCTCCATACCTTTGCATCTACAGAGAGTGACTTGTGGGGGTATTGTGTGGAAACACATCACATGTTTAGATCGAATACGAAAGGTCTGAGGGGACTTAAGCTTGATGGCAAATTGAAGATGAAGTGGGGCAGTGAGGAGCAGTCCTCTCTCTGAACAAGGATGTTGATACCAATGTAGATGAGTCGAATTTGTTCAGTGCAGCTTTGGAGAGTTAAGACTAGAACAGGGAGAGAGACTCCACTCAGTTTGTGAGGACCTCCATGAAGAAGAAATTGTTGAGATGTATTCTTGAAGTGTTGAATCAGGGGCTAGCAGAATATTTGACAAGGCTGTAGAGGGAAATCTTTGACCTTACAACCTCTAAAATTCAATTCAAATGAAGTCGCTGGAAACATGTAGGGCTTGTTTGCAAAAAGCTTGAGTAACGGTGGTAGGCTTTCCCAACACTCTAGTTCCCCGGAAGGAAGATGGGATGTTACACTGTACTTTCCTGCTGCAATAATTATACGCCATGCATGTCCATTTCTGTTTGACCTGCTGCCAAATGGGAGCTGAGAAGTTGGGAGGCTAGCTCAGGAGAAGAAGGAGCTATGACTGATCCCAGACAAAAGTGGAAGAAATTCACTGGTTCATCAGACAGGGAAGGACAACCCTCTGTCTCAACAATTGCGAAACCTTTGGCAGCACACCAGGAGGAATTCACCAGGGGACTGACTCAGAGAGGACAAGTGGGGGAAGGGTTATGCAGGAATCTTGGGGACAGACTGGTTTATGGGTGCAAGCTTTGCACAGAGGAGCAGTCAGGGGTAAGAGAAGCCATTTGTTCCAGGAGAGCAATTTCGAGAGATTTTGTTTGTGTGGGCAGTAGCTTATGAGGCAAGTGTTTGTGGGGAAGAAGCTTATGGAGCTAGTGATATGCATGGGAACACTCGTGAGAAACATGGTTTGTAGGGAGATTGCTTGGCTGGGTCCAGGTCTGGGTCTGGGACGGCAGAGCAGGGGGTTTAGTGCAGTGAGAGAGGCCACAGGGGCAGAGGGAAGAGTCCTTGGTGTGGCCTTTAAAAGTAGACAGTTCTGGGGCACCTGGATAGCTCAGTCACTTGAGTGTGAGGCTCTTGACCCCACCTCAGTCTTGATCTTGGGCTCATGAGTTCAAGCCTTGTGTAAAACAAACAAACAAAAAAACAGATACACAGTTTTAAAATAAATTTATTTTATTTTTAATCTTTATTTTGTTATTTTATTATTATTAAAATGATTTTTATAAAGATTTTATTTATTTACTTGAAAGAGAAAGAGAGAGAGAGAGATGCAAGGGAACAACAGGCAGACTCAATACTGAGTGTGGAGCTCATTGCAGGGCTTCATCTTAGGACCCTGAAATCATGACCTGAGCCCAAAATCAAGAGTGGGTCGCTCAACCGACTGAGCCACCCAGGTGCCCCTAAAAATAAATTTTATTTATTTATTTATTTATTTATTTATTTATTTATTTATTTATAGATTTTATTTATTATTTGACAGAGAAATACACAGCGAGAGAGGGAACACAAGCAGGGGGAGTGGGAGAGGGAGAAGCAGGCTTCCCGCCGAGCAGGGAGCCCGATGTGGGGCTCAATCCCAGGACCCTGGGATCACGACCTGAGCCAAAGGCAGACACTTAACAACTGAGCCATCCAGGCACCCCTAAAAATAAATTTTAAATAAAAATAAATAGAATAAAAATCTCACATGATTATAAAAACAATATACATTAATGTAGAACAATTGGACAATATAAAGAAAAATAGCAAGAAGAAAACCAAAAAAAGGATCCTTTAGCCAAGATAGGCACTATTATCAGTTTAGTATACTTACAATGGATTTGATATATTTTTTTGGAAATTTTAGCATCTACTGTGTCCCTAACTTTTTACTTTGAAAACCTTCAAACCTGTAGAGAAGTCGAAAGAATAATGTGATGAAAACTAGTGTACCTTCCACCATCAATTGTTAGCATTATACCACATATACATTTCTTTATCTTTTCCTGAGCCGTTTGAAAGTAAGCTGTTGCCAATAGCACATCAGTTCACTTTTAAATATGTCCGCAGGCATTTTTTCTTTTCTTTTTACGGATTTATTTATTTTGGAGAGAAAGCATGAGCAGGAGGTGCAGAGGGAGAGGGGGGAGAATCTCAAGCAGACGATACGCTGAGCACGGAGCCCAATGCAGGGCTCAATCCCAGGACCCTGAGATCATGACCTGAACCCAAACCAAGAGTCCGACGTTTAACTGACTGAGCCACCCGGGGGCCCCCAGCAGCATGCATTTCTAAGAATGAGGACATTCTCTTATGTAACACAGTATCTCATCTGAGAAGATCAATATGAATTCAGGAAGGTCTGCATATGTCTCACTTATCAGTATGTGTTACTGCAGATTCTAAATGTTTTCCGCTTTTTTTATATCTCTCATCTTTAAAAGCAGAACTTCAGTCACTTACCTAGCCAGCTAAGCCAAAGCAACTGAATCCTGGGGGAAGAAAGAGAGAGACTCTCTAAGAGCATAGAAATCTGGAAGCCTGCCAGAAGGACACTGCTCAGAGAAGCCCAGGGCACCTCTTTCCCCGTGAGTTCATTTCCGGGGGCTACGGGCTAGAGCTCTGCTTTGGGATCTCTCCCTCCCTTCCTCTGCCTCACCAAACCTTACTATCTACTTGTTCTGAGCTAGATCCTGCGCCAAGGTCTGCCAACCCAAGTGAACTTGGTGTCTAATCTCAAGAAAGTACAGAGAAGACTGAGTTTCTCTTTGGTGAGCGGTTTCTGTCTTCAGCATTGTAACCTGCCGTTTAAGAACATCATGCCCACAGGACTGGCTTGCCCGCTGGTGACCTTACCAGAGTCTGTGGGCTTCACATGGAAAAAGCCTCTGCTCTTTGAACCACTGGTTGTCTCCCACCCCCCGCCCCCAGCCCCATCATCATGGCCTGAGCAGGGGCAACAGAGACAATTTCATGAAGAGAAAGCAAGCGTCTTTACTCTGAAATTTTAGCTTTGTTGTTTTCCTAGATTTTCTTTATGTAGGGAAAATACCTGATTTGCAGATTGAGGGGCCCTTTTGTTTCCTTGCTTGACCTAGGTTTTTTTTTTTTTAATACTCTTGTTGGCTGTCCTTTCAAGATTGTTTTCCTACATGCAAGTTTGTAAACATGGAGGTGTGTGAGCTAATTTTAACATCTCAGTAATCTTAATGAAAACCACAAGTTTACTATAAATAAGACTACAACATGATATGGGGCACCTGGGTGGCTGAGTGAGTTAAGCATCTGCCTTTGGTTTGGATCGTAATCCCAGAGTATGCGATGGAGCCTCTCATCGGGCTCCCTGCTCAGTGGGGAGTCTGCTTTCCCCTCTCCCTCCACCGCTTCTCCCTCTCCCTCTGCTCCCCTTGCTTGTGCTTTCTCTCTCTCTCTCCCTCTCCGTCTGAAATAAATAAATAAAATCTTAAGAAAAAAAAAGACTACAACATAATAACTCATACTAAGTTTATTTGAATTGTATCAACCCATTGAGGCAACCCTGGTTGTTATCTCTTCCTTATTAAAAACTCTTCGGTAAGTTATTTTTTTTATACAACGGAAAAATTAAATGTGGTGATTCATAAGTATAATAGCAAAATCTCCTCAACACTTAAATGTTTTGGTACCATCTGAGAACTAGGTTGGTTCAGATCAGCATTTGGTAAATAGTAACCCCCATTTGTAAAATCAAACTCCTCATCTACCCAAATTCCTACTCTATCAATGGAGGACGCTAAGAACCCACAGACTCCAGCTTTCGGAACGAAAATTCGTGGTGATTAATTGCCCACTGTACATATATTTCAGTGCAGCTCTTGTTTGTATTTTATTTTGGGAGTGGTTGGTATGAGTCAATCCTGTGAGTCAGAAAAACACCAGATGTACAGAAAAAAATCATGTACGGACCAGTGAGTGAGGACAAGGACCCAAGGGGGATCTAGGGTAATCATACTGCTGCCGACTCCAGAAGCCCTTCCTTGTGGCCAGCGGGACTTTCCAGATGCCTTTGTTATCTCTTTTCTGTCCAAGCAAGAGAAATAAGTGTAACTTAATAAATGTAGCACATAGAGACTCAAGAGGGGTGGGAATAATAATTGTAAATGTCCCTGGGGATAAGCATTAGAATTAGAATTAGATTGGAAGCCACTAGTTTAGCTGGCATATCTTCTTTTGACTTCAGGGGCTTTTTGCCAATTGAATCAAAAAAAAATTTTTTTTAAAGATTTTATTTATTTGAGAGAGAGAATAAGAGTGAGAGAGAGCATGGGAGGGGGGGTCAGAAGGAGAAGCAGGCTCCCCACTGAGCAGGAAGCCTGATGAGGGACTCTATCCCAGGACTCCAGGATCATGACCTGAGCTGAAGGGAGTCGCTTAACCAACTGAGCCACTCAGGAACCCTTGCCAATTGAATCAAATGCGGTTCCATTAAAACTTGTTTGACAACTACTTCAAGTTGAAATATCACATAATGACAATTGTTTGAAAGGTTGGGTCTTTCTCTGGAAGATTCACTCTTTCAGTATCTTGTGGCCATTCTAAAAGAGGCAAAATACTGCCCCTGTCATTTTTACTGGTCTTTTGCTTCTGGGTATTTTACCGAAGTTTCCTAGAGCCGTGTTTCCACTTTTATAAAATGGGGATATAGTATCTGTTACCTCACAGTGCTAGACGAGATCATGTAAATAGAGCGCTTAACACAATTCCCTGGCATATAATTAGCACTTTATAAATACTAGCTACTATTTCTTTTCACTCCCAGGGACAATGAATTTTGTTATAGAGAATCACACTAAGTCGATGTTGACTACAAGCCCAATTAAATGTGTCAAGTTTTTGGGGGTAATTTCATTCAATTAAAAAAAAAAAGAGCTGGGAAAGAAGATGAATGTTAAAGAAATGTGTCTCACACAGTTGAATCTTACACAGTATGACCAGCTAGTAAAAGAGAATTTTGGGGGGTGTAATGGAAAGAAACCTTAAGAGTCATGTGTCCTAGGGGCGCCTGGGTGGCTCAGTGGGTTAAAGGCTTTGCCTTCAGCTCAGGTCATGATCTCAGGGTCCTGGGATCGAGCTCCGCATTGGGCTCTCTGCTCAGCAGGGAACCTGCTTCCCCCCACCTCTGCCTGCCTCTCTGCCTACTTGTGATCTCTCTCTCCCTGTCACATAAATAAATTTAAAACATCTTCAAAAAAAAAAAAAAAGAGGTGGGTATTGAGGAGGGCACGTATTGCATGGAGCACTGGGTGTGGTGCATGAACAATAAATCTTGGAACACTGAAAAATAAAATAAACGTATTTGGGGGAAAAAAAGAGTGTCCTGAGGTGACTTTTATCCTGTGTTCACCCACAGCACTGGCCCCACATGCAGCCAAGTGGCCCTGAAGACGACCTGAAAGAGCATTTGTAGTGAACGCAAGAGAACAATGTCTATTTTTTTGTTTAGCTTCCTCTCTCCGAGGGCCAGGCTGACTATATCGGATCCTGGTTTCCTTCAGTGTCACAGTGGGGGTAGGGAATGACAAATAGAGGACACAGCGCTTCCCAATTTCCTGGTGTCACTCCTCTGGTCTCCAGCATTGATCTCACCCTCCTGCACACACCCTTCTCTTGCACCCTCCTCAGCCCAGAGAGCATTTCTTTCCCATTCTACTCCTGACCAAGGCCGACAGGGCTCAGCCAGAGGTCCAGTGTGTGGGATGAGGTTTGCCAGCATTCAGTGCAGAAATAGAGCCACTTGAACCCCTCCCTTCCTACGCACACTCTTTCCCGAAACCTCTGGTGTTTTGCAAATCTCCCAGAAGGGAACAGCCTGAAGAGGAAACCAAAAGTGGGTCAGGGAATGGTTTGAATTACTGGACGCACAAAGCCAAAAACAAAACCAAAAAAACTGCCTGTCCTCACTCATCCCTCATTTCCATTTCTCACAGAGCCCTCAGGCTTCTTTTTTGTAATTTTCTTTCCCTTCAAGACGATTTTTAAAAACTTTATGATGGAGAACTTCAAACACGCCCCGAAGTGGAGAGAAGAATATAATTAACCCCTAAGTGCCCAGCACACGCAACTCAACGATAATCAATATTTTGCCCATCTGTTTCATCTCTTCTCCCTATTTTATTATTTTTATTTATGTGTTCATTTATTGCTAAAGTTTTTTTTTTTTAAAGATTTTATTTATTTATTTGACAGAGAGGAGAGAGATCACAAGTAGGCAGAGAGGCAGGCAGAGAGAGAGGGGGAAGCAGGCTCCCTGCTGAGCAGAGAGCCCGATGTGGGGCTCGATCCCAGGACCCTGAGATCATGACCTGAGCCGAAGGCAGAGGCTTTAACCCACTGAGCCATCCAGGCGCCCCATATTTTTAATGGACTCTCCTCCTCCCCTGAGTTGAAGCTGGGAATTGAGCAGAGAAGACCAAGTCTGGTGAGCTCAGCTCCTCACCCTGCCTCCCCAGCCCTCCATCACTGCCTTGTGGTGGAATCAGGCACAAACATAATTTCATAACTTGATTTTTATTCTTCTGGAAAATAATGTTGCCCACCTTCTTTACGCCCGACACTGTGCCAGGCACTGAGGTTAAGAGAGAGAGGATAAGAAACTTTCAGTTTGGTGGGAAAGAAAAAATGTAAGGAGCAATACTATTGGTTTGGACTGATTTTTTATACACTTGCAGCAGGAGTGTTCATTTGACCCCATAGGACTTCTTAGTCTGTTTTGTAAATCTAGAGCCGTGTATTATTGACAAGGTGACAAAATTTACTTCTTTCTGAAAGTTTCCTTCAGGAATCTCAGATTGGACTTTAAAAAGCCTCTATTATTCACCACATTGGGTTTAGAAAAACCAAGCCCAAGAAACTCTTTCCTCTAGGTTTAACCCATTGTACCTATAAATTTGGGCAAATTGCTTTCTTCTCAAGGTCCTCACAATTTCCTAAAGCTCCTGACCTGCCAAGGAGTGAGCTTCCTCATCTACTGCAAAACTGGGACCCTTTAAACGGGTCCTGCACAAGTTTTCCGAGAGGATTTTGTACACATTAGTTCATCATAGTGGATTAAATAAACACCGTTCTCAGAAATTCTTCTGGGCAAGGCCTTGGTTGCATCACCGATTCTTCCATTATATCCTGATAAAAAGGAGGACAAATTCTTAGTGAACTTATGCGAATAACTACGTTGGCATGAAAAGTAAGGAGACTCGGTGAGTTTCTGAATTCTTGGTGATGACGTGTGAGTCCGTAAGAAGGAGACATCATTTAAGAAGGTTTATTTCAGTTTAAAAAAGTGGAACCTAATAATTTGTCATGGATTACAGAGAGTTTAAGAAGAAAGAAAGAAGCCTTATTTGGATATTCAGAAGAGAACATTAAAACAACATCAACGTTGAAGTAGAACATTAAAACAATATTCCAAACAAATAACTGTAAAGTTCCCTTATCAGTTCCTTTGGTCCCATACATCTAATTCTTATTCTGCTAGAACTTGTATAAACAGTACCGTGAAGTTCTCTGCTTATTGACTAAGAAGAGCTCTGGAAATCTTGGCTCGGTCCACTGGTTTGGTATGAAAGTTGTCTAAATGATATTAACTCAAAAACCTGTCCTTAAGAATCTACGCTTTAAAGGGTCAATGGCTTGAACTATCTGGTACAGTCCTTTGATCAAAGACACAAATTCTCATCAGCAGTTTATAGCAGAGCCTTCAGGCCAGCAATAAACAAAACTACCTATAGATGACAGAGCTTTAAAATGCCCATGGTTAGTTTATAGCTGATAATCTTCATTTGTGAAAACGTAGGAAGGTTCATAATAAGAATAATGCAACTCATAGGGAGATTTGGTCGTTTCTTTGGCATGTAAGCCAGTAATAAAGCCATTTCAAAAAAAAATTTTTAGACAATATGTCTTTAAAGATAATTAAGCCTATTTCAAAGAAGTCAGTGCATGTTACTTGTGCTGATTGATAAAAATGGATGCATGTAATTTTTATAGAAAATGCAACCCAGAATATTAGTGAGCTGGAGTCTTTCCTAGCAGAGGTGTAGGATTTAGAGGTAATTTGGGGAGTTCATTTGGTAGACTTTGTTGGTTCTGGAAGTTCCTGTCACATCAGAGTAGGGGTGGTTGTGGTCTGTTTTATTGATCATATGTTATTAGCAAAACTCCTCCAACATTACAGAAGGTGCCAAAATCACTCAGTTAGAAAGAACAAGACATACTAACCCTCCCAGAGAGTCATCTACGAAATGGAACCAGGGCTAGACAGGGCCTATACCAGACAAGCCCAGACCAGGGGTACTGCAGCAATTAGAGGGGACGAAAGAAGTATAAGCATGAAAGACCTGGGATCGATGGGAGGGTCAGTCAGTTGGGTGTCTGCCTTCCACTTGGTCATGATCTCAGGATTCTAGGATCGAGTCCTGCATTGGGCTCTTCGCTCAGCAGGGAATCTGCTTCTCCCTCTGACCGATGCTTCCCTGTTTGTGCTCTCTCTCTCTGACAAATACATAAATAAAACCAAAAAAAGAAAAAAAGAAAAGAAACACCTGGCACAGGTTAGAAGAGTTGAGTTCTATGGGTTGTGACCAGGTTTATGTGAGTTCATTTTATGAATGTGACTTGTCAGGATTATTAATAAGAACTGAAAATATCCATCTTATATGAGATAGGTATTTATAAGATTGTTTTGGGCATCAGTGATAACCAGTGTTTCTCTAGGTCCATGAGGAAATGACTTCAACAGGACCAGACCATCAGGGTCAAGACAGATGGGATAAAAGAAGGAACAATTGGTGGGATCCTATAGGTCAGAGTCCCACCCCCATTCTGCTGCCTGCTAGCTATGTGGCCTGAGGCAAGTTACTTAACCTCTTAAGGCCTCAAGATTACCGTAAAACAAAAGAAAAATAATTTTAGTTCCTTTTACTTGTTGAGAAAGTTGTAAGGGTCAAATAAGGTCGTTTATGTGAAAGTAAACTAAAATGCAAAGCCATCTGTTTAGGTCCCCAGAAAGCCTAAATATCACCATTGTATGAATTGGGAGAAAAGTCACTTCCTCTGGGTGAAGTCAGCTTTGTGCCAGTTTGCACAGTTTGTTGCTCAGAGCACGGTTAGGTTTCGGTACCCCATGGCTGGCCACCCCTGAGCAGAGCGTAACCTCGAGAACTGTTTCTGTGCGGGAAATGACACTGCGTAGGAGCACCAGGAAGGGTTCCCTACCAAGATGCTTGCCGTGTCTCCTCCATAGCTAGGTCCTTTTGGGTTTGGTGGGTCAGGCTAAACCAACGCCAGGCTCTGCACACCCCTGAGCACTCAGCAGGCCTAGCAGAGGTCAGCATTTGGACATGGGGTCATCTCAAATAACGTGCCCGTCTCTGAAAAATTCCTCCCACCCTACAGCTCGGTGCATCTAGAGGGCATGTGTGTGGAAAACCCCGGGGGAAAAAGCCAATGGCTTGTTTGGGACCCACAGCAGAGTTGAATCCCTTAGTAGTGAAACACTGTGCGCTTTTCCTTCTTCTGTTTTCGTGTCTCTCATCCTAAGAAACTCCTCATGGCTTGGAGAGCATCCATTCCGAGGCTGAGCTGGTTTCCCACCCATCCAGTCAGCTGTCACCGTGCAGAAGCAGCTGCCACCGCAGGGTGAGGGAAAAGCTCCCGCGTGCCCAGAGGAGGAGAACCACTGACCATTGCTAAGTCTTGCGTAAACCCGTGCTTCTCAACTTCGTCCCCAAATCCGGACTTTCATGGCCAAGACGTTGTATGTCCCTTTGTACAATGTTGTACAACATGTCCCTATGTCCCATTGTATGTCCACTACCCCGAGGTGTGATTCTCAGATGCAATAACACGTGTTCGTTCACACCTACCCCCAGGCAACTCGTCTTTGGAGTCCAAGCACTCAAACATCGTTGCTCCGACAATTCTTGCCTTTCACTCCTGCATCATTGGTTTTCTTCTCTGCTTAGTCTTTATTACCTATAAACAAGCTGATGCTGTCTTTTCTTTCTTTTCTTTTTTTTTTTTTTTAAAGATTTTATTTATTTGACAGAGAGAAACACAGCGAGAGAGGGAACACAAGCAGAGGGAATGGGAGCGGGAGAAGCAGGCTTCCCGCCGAGCAAGGAGCCCGATGCGGAGCTCGATCCCAGGAATCCGGGATCACGACCTGAGCCGAAGGCAGACGCTTAACGACTGGGCCACACAGGCGCCCGATGCTGTCTTTTCTTAAAAACAAACAAAACAAAGTAGAAAGCCAACCTTCTCTTGACCCTTATGCCCCTTCAGTCTCATACTTTAGATACCTGGTCACATGCCGATGTCTCCGAAATTCGTAGCTCCAGCTCTCGCTTGTCGGCTGTACAGGCTCCTCTAGTCACTATATTTAACTGTCACCTGACATCTTGACTTGTAATTTTAATACATATGTTGAATTTAGCACCCACACAGGTCTGAGTGGGGTGGAAGAAGACCGCAGGGTAGATATCAGGTGTAAATAACCTTGTTGGTGAGGGTCCTGTGTGTGCACACATGCTTTTCTCCACACTGTTAGGTGAACCACTTATAATGAAGCTTGACACTTAAAATCAGTGTTTATTTTGCAAAAGTTATTGGTTCACAGGAAGCTGCCAAGATAACACACAGAGGTCTAATGTACCCTTCATCCGTTTCTTCTAGTGATTACATCTTACACATTCCAATGATGTGTGAAATTGATGGTAGCATAACATATCCGTGTGTGTAGCTCTGGGTCTTTTTATTTTATGTGTGGATTTATGCAGTCACCACTGCAATCAAGATACAGAACGACTTCATCACCACCAAGATTTCCCTTGTGGGGGCGCCTGGCTGGCTCAGCCAGTAGAGCATGGGACCCTTGATCTCAGGTCCTGAGTTCCACCTCCCACATTGAGTGTGGAGAATACTTTGAAAAAACCTACAAAGGATCTCCCTTGTGGTACCTCCTTAGAGGCACATCTGTGTCCTTACCCCCATGATTCAAACCCCTAACAAACACTATTCTCCATATTGCATGGATGTCATCTAAATGGAGTTATAGGGCACATGACCACTTGATATTATTATTTCTTTCATGCAGCGTAATGCCTTTGAGATCTGTCCTTGGAGATCATGACCTTGAGTATCACTAGTCCACCCCTCTTTCTTGTTGAGTAGGATTCCATGGTGTGCGTGTACTGCAGTTTGTTTAGCCCCTCACCTAGTGGAGGATATGTAGTCTGTTTCTAGTTTGAGCTAATACAAATGAAGCTGCTGTTAACATTTGTGTACAAGTTTTTGGGCAGACATATCTTTTAATCTCTCTGAGATAAATGCCCAGGAGTGTGATTGCCGAGTTGTGGGATAAGCATGTAGTTAGTATTTTTTAAAATCTGCCAAATGGTTTCCCAGGGTAATACGACAATTTATATTCCCATCAGCAGTGTGTGAAAGATCCAGTTTTTCTGCATCCTTGATAGTGTTTCACGTTATCACTATTTTTTTTTTTTTTCATTACAGCCATTCTGATAGATGTGTAGCAGTATTTTCCCACTACAGGTCCCTGGACTTCTTTCTCTGTAGCCCCGTTCCCCTGGTATTCTGCCCCATGAACTCGAGTTGCCTGGTCCTCCTTGGACTGTCAGTTCCATCCCCTCATCTCAGGGAGACTGAGAGACTCTGCCTGCATCCCTGTCTCTGTGCCACCTGGCCTAGAAACTCTCCCCAGGGAGTAAGCGGGAGGAGTAGGCTCCTCTCATTTGTTTCCCCTCTCTCAGTGATCGCTGGACCTCATCACCTTCGTCCAATGTGTTGAAAATCTTTTGTTTCGTGTCATTTGTTCATTTTTCCAGGAGCTTTAGGCAAAATCCAATCACTGTTTCTCCATCCTGACTACAAGTGGAAGTCCAGACCTTTTTAAGTCCACATTTTATTTTATTTATTTTTTAAAGATTTTATTTATTTGAGGGGCGCCTGGGTGGCTCAGTGGGTTGAAGCCTCTGCCTTCGGCTCAGGTCATGATCTCAGGGCCCTAGGATCGAGCCCCGTGTCCGGCTCTCTGCTCAGCGGGGAGCCTGCTTCCCCCTCTCTCCCTGTCTGCCTCTCTGCCTACTTGTGATCTCTCTCTCTCTCTCTCTGTCAAATAAATAAATAAAATCTTAAAAAAAAAGTTTTTATTTATTTGAGAGAGAGAGAGAGAGTGCACCTGAGTTGGGGGGAGGGGTAGAGGGAGAGGAAGAAGAAGGCTTCCTGCTGAGCAGGGAGCCCAACTGGGGCTCCCTTGATCTCAGGACTCTAGGATCATGACCTGAGCGAAAGTTAGACAGCTGACCATCTAAGCCACTTTTTTTTTTTTTTAAGATTTTATTTATTTATTTCTTTGAGAGAGAGACAGACAGAGAGTGGGAGGGAGAGTGAGCATGAGGGGTGGGGTAGAGGGAGAAGATTCTTTATGCCCTGTTCATGTTGCCAGTAGACCTCACCAGAACGAATGGGCAGAATGGATACCACAGAGGGATAGCACACACAAATAGATGGTGAAATGTAATAAATGCCTAGTGTGACGTAAGTGCTCAATATTGCTTAGTTGTTGTTATTATACTTGTTGTAAAATTTCAACATCAACACTGCGAAAGGCCATGGGGTGGACCCTGCCAATCACAGAGGCAGCTCCCAGACCACCTTTTCAAACTCCTGCCTGAATGACAAAGAAAAACATCCTCCTAAAGAACCTTGTTTATGTCCAGCAAGGGTTTTTATAGCGCCTTAATAATCTTCAGAGTGCTTTGAAAAATATCTCCTGTCACTTTTAGCTAAAGAAGTGAATAGGATCAACATTGTTACCCTCCTGATTTTGCTCACCCAGACTACAGGGTCTCGTAGTGATGGTGCTGCTTTGGATATGGTCTTACCTAGGGCTAAATTACCAGGTTTGCAAAATCTGGATGTTCTGATGGGAATGTGGTTCTTGGTGGGGTTGGAAAGAGGGAGAAGGGAGTGGAGGGCAGGGCCTAGCCCTGCCCTCTACTCCCTTGTAGGTTAAGGTACGTGCAAATTTATGATTGCCTCAAATATTACAATGTTCAGATTAAGTCATGATCCAAATCTAAAATGTAAGAAGCAAAATAACCATGTTGGAGAGTTGACCCAAATAAAGTCCAAAGGTCTTGACATGCTAGAAACAACAGGAAAGGGTTAAAGGGTGTACGTGTGGAGAATGTTCAACAATGACTTGATTTGAGCTTCATGGCAATGTCAGGCTGTGATAAAGCTCGGGATAGTGGGTGGAACTCAGGAGTGGGACAACTGACCAGAAAAAACCGTCCACAGTTTCCCAGGCTGGAGCCACTTCCTGCCTTGGATGTCTGGGTCTGTCCAAATAGCCTTACTTCAAAGTGTCTGTGGGAGCAGAGAGAATTGAGTGAGTGTTTATTCAGTGCTGGTGGGAGGAATGGAAGGAGGCTGGACTTAGGAATTAAGTCTGGGTTTAAGAGCATAGGGACCAGCAGGAGCCAACCATCTTCTATAGACCAGCATCCAGGGCACTTTTCAGAAAAAAGGAAACCCTGGGAGGGAAAAGCTTGGGGAACAGGAGAACACGAAAATCTCTGAAGCTACTTAGGTGTGGAGGTAAGTCCCTAGAGTGTTGAGTGCCCCAGGGAACAATACGGGAAGTCCTTTTCCTTCAGAAAATATTTTTATTTATTTATTTTTTTAAAGATTTTTTATTTAGGGGCGCCTGGGTGGCTCAGTCCTTAAGCGGCTGCCTTCGGTCCAGGTCAGATCCCAGGGTCCTGGGATCGAGCCCCGCATCGGGCTCTCTGCTCTGCAGGAGGCCTGCTTCTCCCGCTACCATTCCCTCTGCTTGTGTTCCCTCTCTCGCTGTGTTTCTCTGTCAAATAAAAAAAAAAAAAAAAAAAATCTAAAGATTTTTTATTTACTTGACAGAGACACAGAGAGAGAGGGAACACAAGCAGGGGGAGAGGCAGGCTCCCCACTGAGCAGGGAGCCAGATGTGGGGCTTGATCCGGGACCCGGGTTCATGACCTGAGCCAAAGGCAGATGCTTAACAACTGAGCCACCCAGGAACCCCCTCATTATATGTGCTGCCGAAGCGAGCACCGGAACCCCCTCTTTAGAAAATATTTTTAAACATTGAAATATTTTCAACTTTAAAGGTAAGTTACAACCGTAATACAAAGAACTCCCGAATATTCTCTATCAAGATACATAATTTTAAAAACTTTCCCCCTCACATTAAAAAAAAATCATTTTTTTCCTCTCTCTGTAAGCACAGGTATACACATACATGTAATCTACATTTTGGACCACTTGAGGGTAGGTTGCATACAGTATGCCCCTTTGTTCTGTGATATTTCAGGCTTCTTTTTTTTTTTTAAGAATGAAGATATTCTTTTTATTTATTTATTTTTCTATCCATCTATCTATTTATTTATTTAATTTTATTTATTTATTTGACAGAGAGAGATCACAAGTAGGCAGAGAGGCAGGCAGAGAGAGAGGGAAGCAGGCTCCCGCTGAGCAGAGAGCCTGATGCGGGGCTCAATCCCAGGACCCTGAGATCATGACCTGAGCCGAAGGCAGAGGTTTTAACCCACTGAGCCACCCAGGCAGCCCTGCTTTTTTTTTTTAATTTAAGTTATTTTATTTTATTTTTTATTCCCCAAATATGTTTATTTTAATTTTTCGGTGTTACAAGATTAATTGTTCATGCACCACACCCAGTGCTCCATGCAATAAGTGCCTTCCTCAATACCCCTTTTAAATAATCATAGTATAATTTTCAAATTCAGTCTATCCAACATTGATATAAACCTATCTACTCCACAGACTATATCTTAGTTTTATCAATTGTCTCAATGTGCTTTACAGCAAACTTTCTTTTCTGAGAGGGAAGTTCTTTCTTTGACAGAAGGATGAAACTGGCCTCACAGGACAAAGACACATGTTTTTCTTCTCAGCCACTCTTCGGGGTCTTTATTAGCAGGGGAACCCCAGGAGGTCAGTTTCAGAGTTTGGGGGATTTTTGTTTGTTTGTTTCATTCTTATGCCCTTTCTTCCCAGTGAGTACAGAACTAATTAGCAGGAAATACCCAAGTGCTAAGAGTAGCAGAAGAGTTCTGGCATTGACACAATGTAGTTTTAACAGGGTCCTGAGATGTGAAATTGGACATCGCCTCCCCCCCAAAGCCCCACCTTTCCCTATCACGTAGCCTCGCCTGAGGAATAAGAACGGACCATGGTGCTTTTTCTATGCCTTTTTATCTTTTGAGAGGAATGATGGGGAGCGAGGACAGTGATAGATACTTGAATGAGCAAAAATTAATTTGGGATAAAAATAGAGAGATGGCCTCCTATGGCAATTCTAGTCCTTTACTGAGAATGAGGCTTTCTATGAGAATTTCTCTGAAAGGGGCGCCTGGGTGGCTCAGTGGTTAAGCGTCTGCCTTCGGCCCAGGTCATGATCCCAGGGTCCTGGGATCGAGCCCCACATTGAGCCCCGCATCGGGCTCGCCGCTCAGCGGGAAGCCTGCTTCTCCCGCTACCATTCCTTCTACTTGTGTTCCCTCTCTCGCTGTGTTTCTCTCTGTCAAATAAATAAAAAGAAAAAAAAAAAAAGAATTTCTCTGAAGGAAAGCATGACACTGCCATTGCTTGTCTTCTCAACCGTTCTCTTGGGTTATTTGGAACTGATTTCCGCATAGGAGCCGCCTGAGGTCAACTTTCCCCACTGATTCCCCATATGCGAACCAATTTCAGAACTGCTTTTCCTGGTCACCCACACATCATCACACAGCAACAGGAACGTCGTGGGGGAGGGACCAGGGAAATGGGAACAGAACAAGAAAGAATCTCTGCCAGGAGGGTCACGCCGAGAAGGGAGAGGAGACCCCAAAGACTACGGTGTCAGTGTTTAGTGGGAGTCTAGGGACCCTCCTGGAGCCAAAATGCATCTCAAAGTCAATCCTTCTTGTTTCCCTTCCATCCTCCAGGAAAAATGAAGCTCACTCTGGTCCAGATCTTCTTCATGATGTTGCTGCTCCTGCTGGGCCTGGGACTCGGCCTGGGGTTGGGGCTGCAGATGGCTGCAGCAGTCCTGGAGGAGAGCGATCAGTCCCTGAGTGAGCTGTGGTCCAGTGACTCAGAGGACAAGACCAAGGCCACTAAAGAGGGCAGCCGGACTACAGAAACAGAAACCGTGCTGCTCAGCAACAAAGGAGTAGTGCAATTGGACTGGCCCGAAGACACCGTCCTCGGGGAAGACGAAGTTCGGGGAGGCAAGATGCTCAGAGCCGAGCCTCTCCTTCACAGCCACAAAGACTACCTTAGGTCTGACCTGCTGAGCAGGGAGTGCAACAGCCTGATGGCACACAAGCGGAAGGAACACAACCACACGTGCATAAACCATTACACATTCATCCACGAGGATCTGGATACAGTCAAGGCTGTCTGTAATAGTCCTCCGGTTGCCTGTGAGCTCAAGGGGGGCAAATGCCACAGAAGCTCTCGCCCTTTCGATCTGACGCTCTGCAGGCTGTCCAAACCAGGCCAGGTCACTCCTAACTGCAATTACTTCACTGTCATTTTTGAAAAGTATATTCTTATATCCTGTAAAGACATGAAGGTCCAGATAATGTCTGGACAATGAAACGACTTATCTTCTTCGTCTGTCCTCTTCGCTTCTCTCCTCTTTCTCTTCCTTCCCACTTCTTCTTTCTCATACCGGTTTCCTCCTCTCGGGTGTTCTGCATAAAAAGGTTCTGGGAAGAGAGTCTGGCCTACTCTGCATCATTCTCCCCTGAGAACACAATTCTTCTTTTGCCCTAGGTTTCACCCAACTTGCAGTTTGGTTCTGGGGCTAGAGGTGATCTATAGTGTCTCTCGGTCTTCCATCTCTGCTGCCCTGAAAGGAGATAAGTGAAGGACTGCTCTAGTCTCTGTGGTGACTGCGGTCATCAGCCTGTTTCCAGGTCCCTTTGCCTTTGGGTGTGGACTGTCAGCAGTTAACACATCCTTGACCCACGTCCTTCCCCTCTGGGACCATCACGGGAGCCTCTTGGGCTTTCCACACGCGCCTCTGTGCTGCGGATGAAAATGAGTGACTCTAGCTGTGACTGCACCTGGGGCACCACCGTGCTGGGAAGGTGCTGGGTGGTCCAACAAAGCTAGAACATGTGATGGGGCAAGGACAGCGCTCTTTAGTTTGACCCTTTTCTCTCTCCTCCCATCTTTCACTACCTGCCCCTTTGTTTTGCTTCTTTTTCCATCTCTGTTTTTTTCTTTTGCATAACCCTTCTTACCATCACCATCCCCACTTCCTCCCTTTTCCTTTTCCTCCACTTTTTGGGCTCTCCCTGTTCTTTCTCCGAATCCCTTCAGAAATTCATTCAACTACTTAAGTGTCAGACTCTAGATTTCAGCTCTGGTTGTGATCTCAGAGTAGTGGGATTGAGCACTGCTCCCCCGCCTCCCCCATTCTCAGTGGGGAATCTCTTCTCTCCCTCTGCCCCCTACCCCTGCTCGCAAGCATGCTCTTTCTCAAATAAATAAATACATCTTTAAAAAAATTCATTCAGCCAACACTGATGATTTATGCTATGCATAACCATGTAAGATGTTGATCCTATAGTCTAAAAAGTCTGGCATGAGTTGGAGGGAGGGCGGAGAAAGAGAGCCATTTTTCCAAATTATGTCGAGAAGGGAGGCTAGGGCTTACTTTAGTTGCTCAATGATGCAGAATGGATGGGATCAAGGGAGTCTTATTTTCAGTCCTCACCTCTTCCCCCTTTCTGCTCTGCAGAAGAACGTTGGTGAAAGAATCATTTCAGCAGAGAAAGGGTTGAATCTATTTGTGGAGCAGGAAAACTATGAGGTGAATAAATAGAGGGTGGAAGTGGCAGCCTTCAGCCTATTTCCTCTGAATTAATTTCCATCAAGAAGTAGTGTAGTTAGACATGCATGGGTGCAGAAGAGAATCCAAGAAAATTGCTGTGTGACTTAATTTTGAGATTCCCTCATCCTGGGGGGTGGGGTCTTCTGCTTTATTCTACTAGACACTAACACACTCCAGAGTCCGGGACATACATAATGGGAGACTGGGGGGGGGGGGGCAGATTTGGCTTACCCTGATCTGGCTTTTACTTTCCTGTTCTTTCTTCATTTATTCCCCAATTTTTTCTATCCTTTCCTGTTCTCCCAAGCAGGCAACCGTTAAATGTGTTCTTCTAGTACCCTCTCAGACTCCCCTTGGTCTAACATTTCCCTTTAGACCTCTCACTCTCCTCCTCTGGCAGTAGTAACCTTTGAAGAGCAGTGTTGCTGGTCAGGAAGCGTGTCTGCATCCACAGCGGCCCTGACCTTCAGAGGAGGGAGGGGATGGGGGGGAGGGCAGGAACTGTGGCCCAAGCCAAGGTCAAGGCTGGGGCAGATTCCTATTCTTCCTGAGGCAGAATCTCTTTCAGGGGAAATAGACAAAGGATTATTTCAGGCCAGGGAGAAAATAAGAAGTGAGGTGGGAGGAGAGGGAAGCAGAGTGGATGTCAGAGAAAATCAGCCATGTTGGGAATTTGTCCACAGGGTGAATCAAAGGCATTTAGGAATGTGAAAGTGTTGCAAGGCTGACTTCATCTTTACCAAAAGCCAAAGGATCCGCATTGTCTGGCTCGAAGTATTAAGAGATGGGATTAGCTAGGAATTAAAGCCTGTATTCTCTCATTCGCAGATAGGTTCCCGCCAGCTACTCCCCTGCGGCGTTCCCACACTGTCCTCGTCTCCTTCTCTGGTCTCCACTTGGGACACTGTGGATCGGGGGTCAGGCTCCGGACTGTGGGGACCATCTTAGAAAGCAACTCTTAAAACCCTTTTTCGGGCTCCTAATGGTTCAAGCAGGAAAACACAGCTTCTGTGACGCACACGAGGTGACAAGACACACTCCACCCACCAGGGACAGAAAATGAACTCATTGCAGCCCAGATGCTGCCTCATTCACACAGCCGTCACCAGTTCCTTCATGTCCATTGTACTCCACCCTTACCCTTTCAGTCACATGCATTAGCCCTATCAAGGGTCCTCAGTCCCTTACCTAAAGTTCCTAAATCCCCTAGGCTCTCAAAACTGAAAGAGTTTCTTTCAAAGCGGCTCCAAAACTCCTTTAGATGCAAAACCTGACTGAATTAATGACGCAAGCCTATTTGTTATCTTTATGCTTCATTTATGCTCTATGCCCATCCACACATTTCATTGAGGAAATATCAGAGTTTGTTTATGAACACTGCCTCAGATTGACTCCTCTAGGGGTGTTTAAGTAATATCACACATGTACGTACACATACACTTTCACATTGTTGCTTTTGAAAATCTGAAAAATTGAGGGGCGCCTGTGTGGCTCCCAGAGGGGCTCCTCTGCCTTCAGCTCAGGGCATGATGTCAGGGTCCTGGGATTGAGTCCCACATCGGGCTCTCTGCTCGGCGGAGAGCCTGCTTCCCCCCTTCTCTCTGCCTGCCTCTCTGCCTACTTGTGATCTCTCTCTCTGTCAAATAAATAGATAAAATCTTAAAAAAAAAGAAAGAAAGAAAGAAAATCTGAAACATTGTAAGTTTCAAAATGCATTGGCCCCAGAGGTTTTAGGTAAGGGATTGTGGACCTATATACACAATTTAATCCTCCCTTAATTAATTTGAGTATACAATATATGGCCCAAAGAAGTCATAAGCATCTCTGTAGAAGCAACTATAAATTTCTTCTATATTCTTCATTGGCAAGTTTTTTTTTTTCAGATTTTATTTATTAATTTGTCAGAGAGAGAGCACAAGCAGGGGCAGGGCAGAGGGAGAAGCAGGCTCCCTGCTGAGCAAAGAGCCCGATGTGGGACTTGATCCCAGGACCCCAAGATCATGACCTGAGTCAAAAGCAGGCTCTTAACTGACTGAGTCACCCAAGCGTCAACATTGGCACATTTATTGATCAAAGATTACCTACTTGTTGATTATCTAGAACCTTCTCACAAGTTATAAAAATTGTATGAAACATAGAATTATTCAAAAGGAGCAAGTTTTCTGACTTCTGCCAAATCCTGTGCAGCCTGCTCCACATTTCAGAGGGCTCAGTGTGTTCTTTTCCGGAGAAGCAGGGAGGAAACCATCCCTGGCACTCTATGCAGGCACTCTACCAGATGCTGTCACATAGCTGGCTTTGCATAATTCCTGTAAAGAGGTGATAGTCGAGTAGATTGGCTCCATTTTACAGAGGAGAAGTAACAGGCTCAGAGAGGCCAAGTGTATCTTGACCAAGATCACCCAATTGGTAAACGGTTGATCTATCATTTAAATGGAGTGTTTCCACCCTTCCCCACATTTGCTGCTTCCTGATTTCTGGCACCATTCAGTTTGCTCCCCTGAACCCCAAAGGGTGACATTCAACTCTAACTAGAGTTTAGGGCCAGGATTCTGGATTCTTTGCCTTTGTGATAAACACATACATACTAGTAATGAAGGATAGTCGGAAGAAAGGCAGGCAGGGCCAAGGGGCCCCCTGCTCTAAAGAGGAAACCACCCTTAAAAGGATTTTACATCACCCTGGAAGTATTGCAGGATTTGCTGCCTTTAGCAAGTTCTTGCTCATGCTGCTTTGAAGAATAAAGAGGCAGACCAGACAGAGTGGTGGGCAGCAAAGCAAAGTTTACCGACAAGAGTATAAAGCTCCCGGAGAGGGAGAGGGCCCCGGAGCGTTGCCCCCTTTCCGGAGTTTCTAAGCTTAGGGGTTTTTAAGAGTTCTTATGCGGAACTATCTTAAGCAATTAGGGTTATTTACAAGGAAAAATTATTCTTATCAATAGCTTAACTCCCAGAGACCCATAGCTCATTTTCCTGGAGCCCTAACATCACCCTCCCTTCCTTGAGTGAGGTGGGAAACCGAGGCAGGAGGGAAAATAAACAAAATTAAGTTTCTTCTTGACCTGCAGCCCATTGACAAGGACCTGAGATGGGCAGACTAAGACATTCCTCCAGGAAATTCCCAATTGTCTTAAGGTTGATGACGTACTGGAAGGAAAAACAACCCCAGCTTGACAGCAGCAAGGCCTCTAGCATCCCGAGAGGCTTCTATAGCATATCAAAGTCCTTCTGGACACCTCCCTTTTTCCTTGCCTCCCCCAACTCCCAAGCATATGATCAACCATTTCTCACAACTTCATTGCAGCAGCTTTTTCTGCCCACGGGTCCCATCCCGTGCTTTCATAAAGTCACCTTTTTGCACGAAAGACCTCTCAAGAATTCTTTCTTGGCCATTGGTTCCAGATCTCACCAGCTTTCCCAGATGACATCAACATGCTGCCGTAGGTGACGAGAACCGGTTCTTGGGGATCACACAGTCGCGGCATGAAATCGGAGCTCTGCTGCTGAGAAGCAGTTGTGACCAGGATAACAGCTGTTAGCTCTCGGAACCTCAGTTCCTTATTTGTAAAATGAGATGATAGGACCTACTTTATAGGGCTGCTGTGAGGATTGTTTGAGACCGAATGGCCCATAGTAGGGTTCCACAAATGGCGGCTGCATTTGGTGGTGATGTTGCTGGGTTCACTGTCCCTAGAGAGCACCTAAGCTTTTTGACAGGATCCCGCTGGTAGTGGTGCTATGGTACAAAATGCAGTATCGACACAGCTTACAATTTGGGGCACATTGGCTACTATGTGGATATGTGGGGTCCTATAAAACTCCTCAAATTTCATCCTTTGGATGGCCACAAAGTTTATGTACTTGGGCCTACTGCAATCCTTAGAACTGAGTGAACAAAGCCCCTGCCCTGGGCCTAGCTCCTCAGGGGTATCCTACCCTTTGGGGTGCCTTTCACTTAGGAAGTCCTCTTGTGTCTGGTACTGACTGACTGGTCAGGAGCCCTGAGTTTGAACCAGGGCTTGTGTGGGGTTACGTCTCACTCCTCCCCTTCAGGGCCCTGTTCCCCTATTCCACAGGTGGAGACAATCAGCCGCCCCCCAAAAGTTCTGAGACTTACACATAGGCAGCCATCCTGAAGTCCTAAAGTCAAGCCCTGGTTCCAGGACAGTGGCCTGGTAAGTGGGTCACTCTCTCTAGAGGGCATAGTATTTCTTTTGTGGGATCACATGAATGTGGGTTACCAGAATGGTGCTCACATATGATTTTGGGTTGAAACACATCCTAGACACAGTATGAATTTAGGACCCTGGGTCACCCGTGGTCACTACTGACTCTTGGAGTTGAGAGCGTATATGGGAGGCTTTCACCCATTCATGTTCTTTTTTTTTTTTTTTTTTAAAGATTTTATTTATTTATTTGACAGAGAGGAGAGAGATCACAAGTAGGCAGAGAGGCAGGCAGAGAGAGAGGTGGAAGCAGGCTCCCTGCTGAGTGGAGAGCCCGATGCGGGGCTAGATCCCAGGACGCTGGGATCATGGCCTGAGCCGAAGGCAGAGGCTTTAACCCACTGAGCCACCCAGGCACCCCACCCATTCATGTTCTTACGGCTTTGCTGCTGCTGGCCTACTGCACTTGAAGATGGCAAGCAGCAGGAAGCAGGAGAGCGAGGTTCTTGTCTCCTGGAATTGAAGAATGAATCTTGCAGACAAAGGAGAGTGAGCAAAGGGATGGAGTTTTAGTAAGCAAGGATACCGAAAGAGCTCTCAGGAGTGAGAGGAGGTCCTGACCAGGGTGCCCGGGAGGGCTTTTCATCTCTGGCCTTTAATTAGAACTTTACCAGGAAACTTGCTGGTGGTTAGGTCAGTGGTCTGGAACCAGAAACGATGCTTGTACATTGTGTGAGTCTTTGTTTCTTGTGACATCTGTTTTGTTAGGTCTGGTTAATCTTTACAGTTTACTTCTCCTTTGAGACCTGATCAGTTTTTGTGGTTATTTTCTATTTTCTGTGGTTACAGTGTAATTATGAGGAAAACATTTTTAAGCCTAGCAGTTGGGACAGGGGGTCTGGTTTCCCTTGCAGTTGGGACAGAGTGGTCTGAATTTTTCTTCCCGATCTTTGTTTTTGTTCCGCCTCCGTGTCTACATACCTAAAATACCCTCAGAGCTCAGTTGGGGCCCCTCTTCTTTCCCTACCGAAAGTCCCATCCTTTGCCTGTTCAGCAGCACATGGTCCTCACCCTGTCAGCCCCCCCCACTGGCACCCAGGATGGTTACTCCACTGTTTGCAAGCTCTACACCATGTGGGGATAGGGGGTACCTCCTCCTGTCTCCTGTAGGGACTTTTGAGACCATTACTTTGCAGGGCCAATGGGGCACTTCTGATCAGTGTCTTCTCTCGCCTCTGATTGATAGGCGATGATGTGCTCTCTTGGGTTGGCCTTCACAAAGGTCAATGATACTCATTCCTTATGTAAACAGGACCGCTCTTCTTACTCTGCCCCTGGACCCCTTGCCTATCATCCTTGCTGATGGCTATGTGTAGAAGATAGGAGTGTAGTGAGGTTAGTTATAAAAGAGGTCACATTCTAGGAATGCAATGATTACAACCTACAGAGTTCAAGGGAAGGTATGGTGGGAAGATGTTTTGTTTTACGTTCACACTATAAAATTCCAAATGACAAATTCCACATGACCAGAAAATGGATTATCATTCTCATTTTCCTTCATACTCTCGGTGCCATGGTCTGAATACATGTCACCCCTAAATTCACATGTTGGAATCCTAATGCCCCATGTGATGGTATTAGAAGGTAGGGCGGGGTGCCTGGGTGGCTCAGGGGGTTAAAGCCTCTGCCTTCGGCTCAGGTCATGATCTCAGAGTCCTGGGATGGAGCCCCACATCGGGCTCCCTGCTCAGCAGGGAGCCTGCTTCCTCCTCTCTCTCCTCCTGCCTCTCTGCCTACTTGTGATCTGCCTCTCTCTGTGAAATAAATAAATAAAATCTTTAAAAAAAAAA
Organism: Procyon lotor; assembly: GCA_028646535.1. Taxonomy (NCBI): domain Eukaryota; kingdom Metazoa; phylum Chordata; class Mammalia; order Carnivora; family Procyonidae; genus Procyon; species Procyon lotor. The sequence goes on from CM053609.1 coordinate 57,273,188, forward strand.
AAGAAAAGAAGGTAGGGCCTAAGGTAAGTGATATGGGAAACAAAAGTAAAAGAAAAATTAAATTTCCCTACTATTTACAGCCCATTGACAATTCCTTGAAACAGGCACAGTGACATTCCTTCAAGGACACAACTGCCTCAATGTTAATATTTTGCTAAGGGCAAAAGGGCAACCTTAGCCCAACCCCCAGGATCCTGTAAGTCTACTTTATTTTTTATTTTTATTTTTTTTTAAGATTTTTATTTATTTTTTTGACAGAGAGAAAGAGATCACAAGTAGGCAGAGAGTCAGGCAGAGAGAGATGGGGAAGCAGGCTCCCCGCTGAGCAGAGAGCCCGATGTGGGGCTCAATCCCAGGACCCTGAGATCGTGACCTGAGCCGAAGGCAGAAGCTTTAACCCACTGAGCCACCCAGGCACCCCCTGTAAGTCTACTTTAACCTATAAAAACTCCTTTGGTAAATTCCTTTATCTCTACCCCCCAGTATACATTTTGGCGATCATCCTCCAAGCATATGGCCCACTGATAAAATGTCTGCCTTCAGCTCAGGTCCTGATCCCAGGGCCCTGGGATCGAGCCCTGGGTGTTAGGCTCCCTGCTAAGCAAGGAGTCTTCTTGCATGCATGTGCACACCCTCTCTGGCTCTCTCTCTCTCTCTGGCTCTCTCTCTCTCTCTCAGATAAATAACTAAAATACATCTGAAGGGTCTTATGACTGAGGGTTTACTAAACAGTAATAAATGATCTTTTCCTAATAATAGTTAACTCCCTCAGGATCCTGGAAACCTTGTTTCCAAAAAACCTGGGAGGCTTATGCTATCCCTAAACTTCTCCCAACTTCAAAGTATAAAATGGGCCACTCCTCATGACCCTAGGGGCAGCTCGTTCTGCCCATAGGTCTTGTCCCCCACTGAGCAAGGAGCCCTATGTGGGGCTTGATCCCAGGACCCTGAGATCATGACCTGAGCCAAAGGCAGATGCTTAGCCAATTGAACCCCCAGGTGTACTATCTCTGACCTTTTATTAGGATTTTGCCAGGAAACTTACGGGTGGTTAGGTCAGTGGCCTAGAACTAGACATGACGTTTGTACTTTGTGTGAAGTTTTGTTTCTGTGACATCTGTGATGTAGGTATGTATTGCTAGGCCTGGTTAATCTTTTATAGTGAACTTTCCCTTTGAGGCTTAATTAGTTTTTGTGGCTTTTTTTATTTTCTGTGGTTACGATGCAATTATTAGAAAAACATTTTTTTTTTTTTTTTAAAGATTTTATTTATTTGACAGCGAGAAACACAGCGAGAGAGGGAACACAAGCGGAGGGAATGGTAGCGGGAGAAGCAGGCTTCCCGCGGAGCAGGGAGCCCGATGCGGGGCTCGATCCCAGGACCCTGGGATCTGACCTGGGCCGAAGGCAGACGCTTAACGACTGAGCCACCCAGGCG
>CM053609.1:57275125-57297290 GCA_028646535.1 Procyon lotor
CTCTGACTGACTTATTTCGCTTAGCATAATACCCTCTAGTTCCATCCATGTTGTTGCAAGTGGCAAGATTTCATTCCCCTTGATGGCTACATAGTATTCCATTGTATATGTATACCACATCTTCTTTATCCATTCATCTGTTGATGGACATCTAGGTTCTTTCCATAGCTTGGCTATTGTGGACCTTGCTGCTATAAATATTCAGGTGCACGTGTCCCTTTGGATCTCTACATTTGTATCTTTAGGGTAAATACCCAGTAGTGCAATTGCTGGGTCATAGGGTAGCTCTATTTTCAACTTTTTGAGGAATCTCCATACTTTTTTCCAGAGTGGCTGTACCAGCTTGCATTCCCACCAACAGTGTAGGAGGGTTCCCCTTTTTCCACATCCTTGCCCACATCTGTTGTTTCCTGATTTGGTAATTTCAGCCATTCTGACTGGTGTGAGGTGGTATCTCACTCTGGTTTTGATTTGTATTTCTCTGATGCCGAGTGATGTGGAGCACTTTTTCATGTGTCTGTTGGCCATTTGGATGTCTTCTTTGCTGAAATGTCTGTTCATGTCTTCTGCCTATTTCTTGATTGGATTATTTGTTCTTTGGGTGTTGAATTTGATAAGTTCTTTATAGATTTTGGATACTAGCCCTTTATCTGACATGTCATTTGTGAATATCTTCTCCCATTCTGTCAGTTGTCTTTTGGTTTTGTTGACTGTTTCTTTTGCGGTGCAAAAGCTTTTGATCTTGATGAAGTCCCAATAGTTCATTTTTGCCCTTGCTTCCCTTGCCTTTGGTGATGTTTCTAGGAAGAAGTTGCTGTGGCTGAGGTCGAAGAGGTTGCTGCCTGTGAGCTCCTCAAGGATTTTGATGGATTCCTGTCTCACATTGAGGTCTTTCACCCATTTTGAGTCCATTTTTGTGTGTGGTATAAGGAAATGGTCCAGTTTCATTCTTCTGCGTGTGGCTGTCCTATTTTCCCAATACCATTTGTTGAAGAGACTGTCTTTTGTTCATTGGATATTCTTTCCTGCTTTGTCGAAGATTAGTTGACCATACAGTTGAGGGTCCATTTCTGGGCTCTCTGTTCTGTTCCATTGATCTGTGTGTTTGTTTTTGTGCCAGTATCATACTGTCTTGATGATTACAGCTTTGTAATACAGCTTGAAGTCTGGAATTGTGATGCCACCAACTTTGGTTTTGCTTTTCAACATTCCTCTGGCTATTCAGGGTCTTTTCTGGATCCATATAAATTTTAGGATTATTTGTTCCATTTCTTTGAAAAAAATTGATGGTATTTCATTAAATGTGTAGATTGCTTTAAGTAGCATAGACATTTTCACAATATTTGTTCTTCCAATCCATGAACCAGCTCCTAGTTTTGTTGATTTGTTCTACTGTTCTTTTGTTTCTCTTTCATTGATTTCTGGTCTGATCTTCATTATTTCTCTTCTTCTGCTGGATTTAGGCTTTCTTTGCTGTTCTTTCTCTAGCTGTTCTTTCTCTAGCTCCTTCAGGTGTAGGGTTAGGTTGTGTACTTGAGAACTTTCTTGTTTCTTGAGAGGCTTGTATTTATATATATATAAAAATACAATATTTTCCTCTCAGGACTACCTTTGCTGTGTCCCAAAGATTTTGAACAGTTGTGTTTTCCTTTTCATTTGTTTCCATGAATTTTTAAAATTATTCTTTAATTTCCTGGTTGACCCATTCATTCTTTAGTAGGATGCTCTTTAGCTCTTTAGCCTCCATGTCTTTGAGTTCTTTCCAACTTTCCTCTTATGATTGAATTCTGGTTTCAAAGCATTGTGGTCTGAAAATATGCAGGGAATGATTCCAATCTTTTAGTACCAGTTGAGACCTGTTGTGGAGACTGTTCTGGAGGATGTGACCTGTTCTGGAGACTGTTCCATGTGCATTAGAAAAGAATGTGTATTCTGTTGCTTTGGGATGGAATGTTCTGAATACATCTGTGAAGTCCATCTGGTCCAGCGTGTCACTTAAAGCCCTTATTTCCTTGTTGATCTTCTGCTTAGATGATCTGTCCATTTCAGTGAGGGGGGTGTTAAAGTTCCCTACTATTATTGTATTATTGTCAATGTGTTTCTTTGATTTTGTTATTATTTGGTTTATATAATTGCCTGCTCCCAAGTTAGGGGAATAGATATTTAATTCAAAATTGTTAGATCTTCTTTGGACAGACCCTTTAAGTGTGATATACTGTCCTTCCTCATTTCTTATTATAGTTTTTGGTTTAAAATCTAATTTGTCTGATATAAGGAGAGCCACTTAGCTTTCTTTTGCTATCCAATATCATGGTAAATGTTTTTCCACCCCCTCACTTTAAATCTGGAGGTGTCTTTGGGTCTAAAATGAGTCTCTTGCAGACAGCATATCAGTGGGTCTTGTTTTTTGTTGTTGTTGTTGTTGTTGTTGTTTATCCATTCTCATAACCTGTGTCTTTTGATTGGAGCATTTAGCCCATTTACATTCAGGGTAACTATTGAAAGATATGAATTTAGTGCCACTGTATTGCCTGTAAGGTGATTGTTACTGTATATTGTCTCTGTTCATTTCTGGTCTGTTACTTTTGGGCTCTCTCTTTGCTTAGGACCCCTTTCAATGTTTCCTGTAGGGCTGGTTTGGTATTTGCAAATTCTTTTAATTTTTGTTTGTCCTGGAAGCTTTTTATCTTGCCTTCTATTTTCATTCACAGCCTAGCTGGATATAGAATTTTTGGCTGCATATTTTTCTCATTTAATTCTCTGAATATATCATGCCAGTCCTTTCTGGCCTGCCAGGTCTCTGTGGATTGGTCTGCTGCCAATCTAAAATTTCTACTGTTGTATGTTACAGACCTCTTGTCCCAAGCTGCTTTCAGGATTTTCTCTTTGTCACTGAGACTTGTAAGTTTTACTATTAGATGATGGGGTGTGGACCTATTTTTATTGATTTTGAGGAGGTTTCTCTGTGCCTCCTGGATTTTGATGCTTGTTACCTTCACCAAATTAAGGAAACTCTCGCTATAATTTGCTCCAATATATCTTCTGCCCCTCTCTCTCTCACTTCTTCTTCTGGGATCCTAATTATTCTAATATTGTTTCATCTTATGGTATCACTTATCTCTCGAATTCTCCCCTCATGGTCCAGTAGTTGTTTGTCTCTCTTTTTCTCAGCTTCTTTATTCTCCACCAATTGGTCTTCTATATCACTAATTCTCTCTTCTGCCTCATTTATCCTAGCAGTAAGAGCCTCCATTTTTTTTTATTGTACCTCATTAATAGCTTTTTTTATTTCAACTTGGTTAGATTTGAGTTCTTTTATTTCTCCAGAAAGGGATTCTCTAATATCTTCCATGTTTTTTTCAAGCCCAGCTAGCACCTTGATAATCATCATTCTGAACTCTAGTTCTGACATATTACTAATGTCCATATTGATTAGGTCCCTAGCCGTTGGTACTGCCTCTTGTTCTTTTTTGTGTGTGTGGTGAGTTTTTCTGCCTTGTCATTTTATCGAGATAAGAATAGATGAATGAGAGAACAAAATACTAAAAGGGTAGCAACGACCCAAGAAAAATATACAGTAACCAAATCAGAAGAGACCCAAAACTGAGGGGAGAAGAAAGGGGGAAAAAAGATAAAATATATATATGTATTAGACTGGTGAATAGAACAGAGTCACACACTTGATTTTGGGTGTCGTTTGGTCTGTTAGAAGAAACTACCTCCCAAAATTTTAAAGAAATAAAAACTTATATAGATATATAAAAATAAGGGTAAACATGATGAAGGGATGGAATACGACTGTAAAGATGAAAATTAAAAAAGATTCTAGAAAAGGAATTGATAAGAAATTGGTTGGGGGCGCCTGGGTGGCTCAGTTGTTGAGCATCTGCCTTCGGCTCAGGTCATGATCCCAGGCCCCGCATCAGGCTCCCTGCTTGGCGGGAGGCCTGCTTCTCCCACTACCATTCCCTCTGCTTGTGTTCCCTCTCTTGCTGTGTTTCTCTCTGTCAAATAAATAAAATCTTAACAAAAAAGAAGAAGAAGAAGAAGAAGAAGAAGAAGAAGAAGAACAAGAAGAACAAGAAGAACAAGAAGAACAAGAACAAGAACAAGAATAAGAACAAGAAGAACAAGAAGAAGAAGAAGGAGCTGGTTGAAAAAAGAGGAAAGAATGTTATCAGGCTGGAGAGTAGAACACCACCATGTGCTAGATTTAGAGTATATTTTGACCTATTAGAAGAAATTGTATCCCAAAATTTTACAGACAAAAACTTTATATGTATACAAAAAATAAGGTTAAATACAATGAAGGGATAAAATATGCCTATAACAATGAAAATTTAAAAAGATTTTTAAAAAGGTATTAATAAGATGAAAGAGTGAAAAAAGGTTAAAATAGGAAAGAGCAAAAATTTAAAAAATAGAATAAGAAAAAAATAAAATTTATAAAATTTAACTTTGAAAGACTAAAGGATCATGGGGGAAAAAGCCGTGAATACTGTATTGCTTTTTCCTAATTCTGGAGTTCCACAGTTCTCATTGATTGATGAACTTGGTCTTGGCTGGATGTTCTTGCTGATCTTCTGGGGGAGGGGCCCATTGCTGTGATTCTCAAATGTCTTTGCCGGAGGCAGAATTGCACCACCCTTGCCAGGGGCTGCTAAATAATTTGCTCGGTTTCGCTCTCGGAGCTTTTGTTCCCTGATCGCTTTCCGTACAGCTCTGGAGGGCTAGAATGAAAATGGTGGCTTCCCAACCTCCGGCCAGAGGATCCGAGAGCTCAGGGCCCCACTCCTCAGTGCGGCCTCAGAGAAAAGCAGTCACCCTTCTCCCTGGTCTCCGGCTGCACTCTAAGCTCAGCCGGCCCGTGATGGAGAGTTTCTATCTCTGGCGCATGACCCCTTTTGGAGTCACCAAACCCAGCTGATTCCTGCAGTGCGCTCCCGCGCCGCTCCTCCCAAAGGAGGAAGGTGAGTCTCCTTGGATCTGCCACTTGTGAGGTCCCTGCTCAAAGAGCAGTGGCCCGACTGTGCCTTGGATCACAGTTTAAGATAAGCCCGAGCTGAGAGCTCACTCCTCAGCTCCATCTCTGCAGCAGCTGTGGGTAGCTCCTGCAGATACCTGGGGGCTCTGCTGCACTCAGACACCCCCAGTCTTTTTGTGACCAAGCGGGTCCTGAGGCCACATAGTCCCCGCGAGGGCTCCACCCCCTGCTTAACCTCTGGAGCGAGTTCCCTCAGTGGAGCAGACTCTAAAAGTTCCGATTTTGTGCTCTGCTGCTCTACTGCTGCCGGGAGCTGACCCCTCCCCCATGGTCTATCTTCCCGAATGTTACCTCAGATTCACTTCTACGCATGTCCTACCTTCCGGAAAGTGGTCGATTTTCTGTTCCTAGAATTGCTGCTCTTCTTCTCTTCTATGTCCTATTGAGTTTGTAGGTATTTAGAATGGTTTGATAACTATCTAGCTGAACCCCTAGAACCTGATGATATCTCGGTCTCGTCCGCCGCCATCTTGCTCCTCCCCTCAAGAATTCTTTCTTTATGGTCAGCTCCGGACCCCACCAACATTCAAAAAAACACATCAAAGTGGTGCCCAAATACCACAAAGAATCTGCCTGTGCACCGATGGTGATGTAGTTTTGGGATATTGATGAGGTTTGGAGCTGATGGCCAAGAAAGAATTGAGATTTCTTTGGTGTAGTAAAGATGATTTTTTAAAAAAAGGTTTTTAAAAAATTTATTTGAGAGAGAGAGAGAACATGAGCATGAGCAGGGGGAGGAGGCAGAGGCAGAGGGAGAAGCAGACTCGTGGGAAGCCCTGCCCACCTAGGGCTCGATCCCAGGACCCTGAGATCATGACTTGAGATGAAGGGAGATGCTTAACTGACTAAGCCACCCAGGTGGCCCTAAAAAAGGTGATTTTATTAAAGCACAGAGGACAGGACCCATGGGCAGAAAGAGCTGCTACACTCTTCTGGGGTTGTGAGGAATGGCTGGTTATATACTTGAGAGTTGGGGGTAAGGAAAAAGTATGGTGTCCAAAAGGACTTTCATATGCTAAAGAAGATTCTCAGGATACCGGAAGCCTTGCTGTTATCAAGCCAAGGTTGTTTTTCCATTAGCAAAGCATTAATATTAAGATAGTTGTCAGTTTCCCGGAGGAATGTTATTCATAGCCCATTGGAGGGTGCGGGAAGGTTGAAGGGTGTCAGCTCAGGCTTTGTCCTCAGCTTGCCTTCTGCTCCCTCATGAATTGGACAATAAACAGATATATATCATTACCCATAATTCTAAATCTTCAGCAATAAATCACTATACTTTAGCTGGCCCATGTATTTTATGATATGTTTGAAAATCAAATTGTGCATCTACTATATAGGGCCCCCAGTCCTCCCCACAGATTTTGACCTGGGCCACACACATCCTAAGGGATTTGTCTGTAACCAAATTCAGGGTAATGTCTTTTGTATCATGTCCTCGCTGGGCTTCAGGTCCTTCTGTGGATGCCTACCTTGCTTTGCCCCAACTAATGGCTTCAGGAATAAATTGTAGAGAAGGGAAGAAAGTGGAAATAAAGGGAGGAAAGTGAAGTGAAGGGAAGGAGAAGAGATGGGGAAATGAGCAAAGGAAAGGAAAGAAGTTATATTTTTTGAAAATTCAAATTATACATAAGCATTTTCTGGATTTTAAGAATGTTACTAGCTGGGGCATCCGGGTGGCTCAGTGGGTTAAAGCCTCTGCCTTCAGCTCAGGTCATGATCTCAGGGTCCTGGGATCGAGCCCCATATCTGCTCAGCAGGGAGCCTGCTTCCCCCTTCTCTGCCTGCCTCTCTGCCTACTTGTGATCTCTCTCTCTCTGTGTCAAGTAAATAAATAAAATCTTTTAAAAAAAGTTACTAGCTATATATTATTTTATTAATGAAATATGATCTATTTAATTATTTCCCTACTCTTGGACATTGAAGTGACTTCCACTGATAAATAATTTGCGCAGATACTTTTCCTTAAAACTAATTCTTTTGAATGGAATACTTAGGTCAAAGAATATAAATAATCTTAAAGTTGTGGGTACTTTTAGGTTTTCACACCTTCCCTTTCAGTGAAATTGTAAGGTATATCCCCACCTACCAGTACACAGGTTGGACCCGTGCCAACTGTATCCTCTGCATAACTGGTATTATCTTTTATTTTAATCTGACAGTTTCATAGGCAAAATACAGCTTCTCATTATTACTTAACTTTGCATACCTTTCTACTGAACAGGCCATTTCTAAACCAGTTCTTAACCATTTCTAAACCAATTCTTATGACCCGATGTCTCCTCTTCCCTGAGATTCTCTCAGCTGCCTGACACAAACCCTCATGAATCTTGATACTCTGTAAACACAAATTAAAAACTCTTTAAATTTGAGTGGATTGTTCCTGATGGCTCTGTGGTGTCTTCAGTCATGCACTCAGTGTGTTGAATCTGGGATTGTTTAGGAAGATAGCCAGGGAAGATATGGTTCAGGAATTTCTCCTAAAGAAATTTTCCTAGAGGGAAATTACGTCATAGTACTCAGTTTGTGCACGTACCACGACGTCTCATTGTTCACCCATGTTTAGTCTGGCCACACACCCTTCCGTGGCTCATGCCAGCAACAGTGTTTACCGTTCTCGAGATTATCTATTGCAGCCTGGACATGCTGCTCCCACACTCAAGCTTCTCCTCACTTGTAATCTACTTGTCTTGCCCAGATTAGTCACCTCAACCACTTATTAAGTGACGCTTTTAACGTTAATCCTAGAACGGAAAGAGATTTAGTTAAAAATGCCAAGACTTGATTTAAAAAAAAAAAAAAGAGTAAGCCATTTGTAAAATGGGAACTTTTCCTCAAAGTCCCTGTTTAATGGTGACTCCTGTGTTTTATCCTGAACAGGCAGCATCACATCCAGAAATAACCAAATAGGACGAGTGTGATTCCCTAGCTTCACAGTTCTTTCCTTCTTCAAAGTTGTGGTCACTTAAATCCACCTTGTGGAATTCGTGGACTCAGCAAAATATGAATCTTACCATGGGTCATGCTTCTTTTTTCTTATTGTGGTAAAATATATGTAAACATAAAAATTGCCATTTTAATCATTTTCAAGTATACAATTCATTGTCTTTAACTGCATTCACAATGGTGGGAAACGATCACTGCCCAAACAAAAACTCTGTCACTCAGGTCACATTTTGTGTTTATTAAAGTAATACTTGCACAGAGCTAGAAGCTACTGTCTCTTTCCCACCACTTTCCAAATCCGGTCCAAGTCCTAAGAGGCACCATTTCCTACACTAGCTAATTTCTTTGTCCTTATCTTTTGATTCTAATACTGATTCTTTTGTTCTCCATTACATTTATTTACTTATTTTGCAAGTATTATTTCTTTTTCTATTGTTACTTTTTCATAGCATTCTGGTTTTCTTTTTATGAAAGCAATAGCTCCTCTGATAACTCAGACTACAGTAACTCGAGGTCTATTTATTAATTATTATGATTTTATCTTTTGGGCCCTACTTTGTGAGGTTTGCTTTTACTTCATGAGTTTTTGTTTGCTTGTTTGTCCGTTTTTGGTGGGCAGCAAAGCAAAGTTTATTGAGTGATAGTACAAAGCTCCCAAAGACAGAGGGGACCCAAGAGGGTTGCCCAACTTCATGTTTTTTAACTGCAATCTTCAAAGAGATATGGAAACCATTCAATATGTGAAGAAAATAGACTTTGCAAACAAATAGAACTGATTTTATAGACGTGGGCAAGTATATTTCTCTTTAAAATAAAGAGAATTCAATCTTATTAGAAGATAGATATAAACATACAGGTATGTGTGTGTTTGCTGTGGTGTGTGTGTGTGTGTGTGTGTGTGTGTGTAATACCAGGGAAGTGGTTGGTGCTGAATTTATGGTAGATCTAATTTTTCCTCTTTTATGTATTCACTTCTCAAAATTAACAAACCCCACAGCACCTACAACGTGTATGAGGTGGGCCACCAGATGGCACCAGTGTGTGAGTTTCAGGATCAGAACTATAAAACCATGCTAGACTCTTATCTGGGTCCCAAGCTTTCTTTAAAACTATGAGTTTGGAAGTTTTCCTTCCATTTCTATTTTGTGAAACAGTTTCATTCTTCTTTAAATGTTTGGTAGAATTCCCCTGGGAGGCAGCCACTCTGGAAAACAACATGGGGGTTCCTCAAAAAGTTAAAAATAGAACTACCCTACCCCCAGCAATTGCACTACTAGGTATATATACAAAGAATACAGATGCACCCCAATGTTTATAGCAGCAACGTCCACAATAGCCAAAATATAGGAAGAGCCCAGATGCCTATAGACAGATGGAAGGATAAAGAAGATGTGGTACACACACACACACATACACACACACACACACACACACACACACCCTGAAATACTACTCAGCTATCAAAAAGGATAAAATCTTGCCATTTGCAAGGATGTGGATGGAACTAGAGGATATTATGCTAAGTGAAATAAGTTAGTCAGAGAAAGACAAATAGCATATGATTTCCCCCATATGTGGAATTTAAGAAACAAAACAGATAAACATAAGGGAAGGGAAGGAAAAATAAAATAAGATGAAAATTGAGAGGGAGGCAAACTGTAAAAGATGTGAACTCCAGGAAACAAACTGAGGGTTGCTGGAGTGGAGGAGTTGGGAGGATGAGGTAAGTGGGTGACAGGCATTAAGGAGGGCACGTGACGTAACGAGCACTGGGTGTTGTATGAAACTGATGAATCACTAAATTCTACCTCTGAAACTAATAAAAAAAATAAATAAAAATTTGAGTACTCAGGTACTTATTTTACTGAGTAAAATTTGTGAAGATTAACTGATAATTTAATCACAATTTTCTCTGAATGACAGAAGATGGTTAATTGTGTCAGTAGAACTCTTCTTAGTCTTCAACAATTAATATGCATTATTTGAGGGATATAAATCAAAATGGTATATCTCTGTAAAACAGAACAGTTTCAACATTAGTGTTACAATACACAGCTCTTAATACATATAGTATACTATTTTGTGTTTTTAAAATGGACATAATTTATGGTGTGCATATCCTTTTGCTACTTGCAATTAACAAGCAACATTGCTATTGACATTATCAACACTACTATATCTACATCCTGTTTGTTGATTTTTCTATTATTCTATATTGTAAGTATATTGGATTATTTATTTTTTTCCTTTATAAATGGGCATTTAAATTTCCTGACAGTAATTGTACAAATAGCGCTTTAATGAGCTTTCTTGGGCATCTTCCTTTGCCTATATGTGTGTTTTTCTAGGGTATATACTTGGAAGAATTCCAAATTGCAGTATGTATTCAATTATTTCATTATCATAATAGTTTACATTTCCCACATTACCAGTGGGATTGAACATCTCAAATGCTTAATGACCATTCACATTACTGCTTCTGCTACTCTGAGAATTAGTAGTTCATGTCAGACTTAGAGAACATTTGTAAAAATAGTAAAAAAAAAAAATTTTTTTTTTTAATTAAAAAAACCCAAACTTCATATATATCTTTAACCCAGCTTCACCATGTATTAACATTCCACTATGTTTGTTTTTTTTAATTCTGTCGTTTTGGAGGAACCATTTCAAAGTGAATTTCAACATGATGCCTCTCTATAACGTTGTTTTTTGCTGCTGCCAAAACTCTCAATCTTGCTGTATTCATTATTTTATTGCGCTGTAACAAACTACTACAAGTTTAGTGGCTTAAAACAATGCCTATTTATTATTTCACAGTTGAGTAGGTCTGAATTTTGATTCAACTGGGTTCTACGCCCATGTCTCACCCTGCAGGAGTCAGCCAGAAGCTGAGACTAGTGAAGACGTGTTGGACTATTTCTTGAAAATCAGTAGAGTTGGGATTTCTTTCTTTTTTAAAAAAAAAAAGACTTTATTTATTTATTTGAAAGAGAGAGAGCAAAACGGGGGATAAGGGCAGAGGGAGAAGGAGAAGTAGACTCTCCGCTGAGCAGGGAGCCCAATGCCGGGCTGGATCCCAGGATCCTGAGATCATGACCTGAGCCGAAGGCAGACACCTAACTGACTGAGCCACCCAGGAACCCAAAAATGGGTTTTTTAATGGAAGAGTAGCCTTATTTTATACTGAGAGGCTATAGAAGTCTGGCCACATAGCTTTCATGATTTTTATCATCACTGTTTGAAATGAAAAGGAAATCAGTACCTGGTCCCACGTAGGGAGAACACCTGACCACTGATACCTCCTGAACAATGAGGCAAATGAGGTCAATGTGTTCATGGGCAACACATACCAGAATGTTCCTAATTTTCTACATTATCTTTTTTAACCCATCAGCTCTGTCCTTTGATCAGGCCCAAACTCTGCCCCAGAGGTTTCCCAAGGTCTCCAGTGAGGTCCAGAGGCTCAGTCTACTTGTCTTGGACCTCAGCCAGAGACAGAAGGCCCAGTGCAGGCACAAGGCCTAACATCAGGACTTTTCTGTACACAGAAGATCACAGCTGTTGCAGGAGCATTAACATTAATGCTCAGCATTAGCACTGAGCATTAACCAAGGGCATCCCAACAGTATCAGACTACTGAGGAATGGGGGTGTGCAGGTTGATGTAAGCTTTTTGGTGCACCCAAAGCCGTTTCTCCAAAATACTTATTAAGAATTTCATTCTGGGGGGTGCCTGGGTGGCTCAGTGGGTTAAGCCTCTGCCTTCGGCTCAGGTCATGATCTCGGGGTCCTGGGATCAAGTCCTGCATCGGGCTCTCTGCTCAGCGGGGAGCCTGCTTCCCTTCTCTCTCTGCCTGCCTCTCTGCCTACTTGTGATCTCTCTCTGTCAAATAAATAAATAAAATCTTAAAAAAAAAAAAAAGAATTTCATTCTGGTTTTAACAATGGGAATTAAATTGGTTAAAATACAAAAACAAAACTCGTAGTTTTTCCTTAGCTTTTAAGTTTAAATCATAAATTTTATTATTTAATTCATAAATTCAGTAGATATCTGCCTGCATTTGGAGTATCTCACAAAGCTTTCTTGTGAGCCATGGTCATAAGTCATGAAATGGATATACGGAGGATGCTGAGCATGGGGAATCTCAGTTTGGGTCTTGGCTTGGGGTGTAGAGAGTCTCACTTTTGCCTGTCGCAGTCTCTGGATTGAGAAGAATCATCTGAGGCTAAGGAAACACAAGGAATTGTGGTCCTCCAGGCTCTTAACGAAGTCAGTGATGCAACTCAAACCATAATTCCCCAACCTAAGAGTTGCTTCTACTAAACCTTATATTTGAATGTTCTTTTTTTTTTTTTTTTAAAGATTTTACTTATTTATTTGAGAGAGAGAGAGAAAGTGAGAGGATGAGAGGAGTGAATGTCAGAGAGAGAAGCAGACTCCCCGTGGAGCTGGGAGCCCGATGTGGGACTCGATCCTAGGACTCCAGGATCATGACCTGGGCTGATGGCAGCTGCTTAACCAACTGAGCCACCCAGGCGCCCCTTGAATGTTCTTTTGCTGTTCTCCCACGCCAGAACACTTGAGTTAAAGATTGGGGATTGGGATGCCTGGGTGGCTCAGTCGTTGAGCGTCTGCCTTTGGCTCAGGTCATAATCCCAGGGTGCTGTGATTGAGCCCCCACATTGGGCTCTCTGCTCTGCGGGAAGCCTGCTCCTCACTCTCCCACTCCCTCTGCTTGTGTTCCCTCTCTTGCTGTGTCTCTATTGTGTCAAATAAATAAATAGAATCTTTAAAAATAAATTTAAAAAAAAGTGGGGATTAAGCAGGAGTTAAAAGAGGGTCGCTATTTCTCTAACCCAGATAGTGTCACTGTCGTGCTTTTGTTTTTCTAATTATATCATTACATGTCATTCTTACAATGACATGTAATACATTACAATTCACACCAGGCCTATACACAGACAACCTAGATCTCCTTAGGCCTCATTAGTCTGGGGTTACTGATGGGATTGCTTTCATAGCAACCACCTGCTTGGGCACCTGGGTGGTGCAATTAGTGAGGCGTCAATTCTTGGTTTTGACTCAGGTTGTGATCTGAGGGTTGTGACATCGAGCCCTGTGTTGGGCTCTATACTCAGTGTGAGTCTGCTTAAGACTCTCTCTCCCTGTGCCCTTTCTAACTACCCCTGTGTGCATGAAAGCACATGCTTTCTCTCAAATAAATAAATCTTTTTTAAAAAATGGTAACCATCTACATCTCACATGGTTATGCTCCCTCCCCCCCAATCCCTGTATGTATCATTTAGAATTGTTGTGACAGGGACAGAAACTTCAAATAACAAGGGTTGAAACAGGGTAGGTGTTTATTTCTCTCTTACATTTCTTGTTCTAAAGTCCAGTGACAGTCAATTTAGGTCTGATGTGGTGCTCCATGGTGCTCCTATTTTGTTGTTCGGGGTTGTTTTGCTCAAACCAAGCATGCGGCTTCCATGTTAGGGTCCGAGATGGCTCCTCTAGTGTCAGCCATCGTGGCTGTATTCCAACCATTAGGAAAAAGAAAGGGAAAATAGGGGCATTTCCCTCCCCTTCAAGGCTATGTCTCAGAAGTTTCACTCATTTCGGTCAATTTCTGTGGCCATCCCACAGTCTAGAAATTAGTCATGTGGATAATTTTACTTGCAAAGAAACCTGGGGGAAAAAACTCTTATTTTGGGTGACTATGTGCTCAGGTAATGAGGTTTCTATCACAACCCCCAGAGGAAGAAAGGAATGACCACTACTGAGGGACAACAGGTACTGTATACTCTACTGTACACTGTCTGATGCTCTTAAAATCTCGCTTGTGTCATGTCTGTCCTATTTTGGATTCTCCAGGGGAGAGGATGGCTAGAGGGTTGGAGTTGGGTATTTTCTTTCCCTTACATCAGTTAGTCTCTGATAATTCCTTAGCAGGTTAGCCTCAGGTTACCTAGTTTCTCCTGAGGGCAAGGTTTATTAAGAAGAACAGGGTGCATCTGTTAAGAAAATAGACTGCGAGAACAGAGGAAAAATGATTGCTTTCTCCCCTCCTTGCCGGAAGCACTAGGGGATTTTTTTGTGATATGAGAAACCTGCTCAAGCTTTGGGAAGTCAATCTCACAAAATTGTGGGGTGTCCCCAAGACTGGGTTTCCTGGAATTTTTGACTCTCAGAGTTGTCCATACTGAGCCTCCAGCAATTTATCAATGACAGTTCTGATTTTCCTACCCTCCCCCCCCACACTGCTTCCCACAGCGGTTTCCTCTGTTAAAGATAAAATGAGGTGTATTGAATTTTCCAGTTTATTTGAGCAAAAACCAATTTGAATCATGTGCTAAACCAGAAGTGATTAGGAGAGCTTCACCAAAGGAGGGAGGGGTAAGATGTCTATGAAGAGGTAAGAAGCAAAGCAAGGAAATGATTTAATTGGCTATAGCTGACATTGTCCCTTTATTTGGGAAAACCTAGCTGGCTGCTTGTGATTGGTTGTCCTTAGGTTTTAATTTTTTAACCTTGAGGCATTTCAGGCTTATGTTTTGTTTACTTAGATGATTAAGTCATTAAAGCCTCTTCTGTCTAATGGCCCCCTGTATTCTAGTTACTTTAGCACCCTTCATGAACCTCTTCTCCTTGAAGGTGTTAGTCTCTATATTTGCCTGTCAGTCTCTCCAATCTTGGGTACAGCACTTTGCCCTCTCCTCAACTCTTTTATAGATCCTAGAAGGGTTGTTGACTTTTTAGTCTATTGAGCTTTGTACCTGTTGTACACACAAGTACACATCCTTCCGTGTGGGCAGAAGGTACTCCTTGCCCCCAGAAACTGGTACTACTCTGCCATTCTGCATTGTCTCTAGGAATTTGATTATTCTAGGTACCTCATATAAGTGGAATCATACAATATTTATTCTTTTGAGTCTGGTTTATTTGCTTAACATTTCAAGCTCCATCCATGTTGTTGCATGTGTCAGAATTTCATTCCTATTTAAAGCAAAATAATATTCTACTGTGTGTACACAGCACGTTTTGTTTATCCATTCATTTGTGGATGGACATTTTGGTTTTCCCCAATCTTTGGCTACGGTGAATAATGCCGTTTTGAATATCAGTGTACAAATAGCTGCTTGAGTCTCTGCCTTGACTCTCCTGTCACAGTGTAGAAACAGAATTCCCTCTCTCCTTAGGTGTTTCCTTTCCACAGAGAAGGGGAAAAGGGAGGGAGGCATATTCTAGAGTCTGAGTATATTAATCTCAAGGAGAAACTATTTCCTAAGAGGTTATTTAAAAGTATTGAATGAGTTTAAGTTGGACCTGTACTAGATACAGAGTTAATTTGTTAACTTCCCTGTGAGTGGTGCCTCATGAGAATGGCAGATTAGTTATCCGCAACATAAAGACTTTGCCTTCTTTTCTACACATCTGAGTTGTAGCATATTGCATGGAGCACTGAGTGTGGTGCATGAACAATAAATCTTGTAACACTGAAAAAAAAAAGATAAATTTTAAGATTGTTCTGTAATGGGGATCATTGCACTGAGGTTAGAAATGTGACAAAAGTGTCCCTAATTGAGGCCAGCTAGAATTACCTTGGCAAGACTGCTGCACCAGAACATCGGTTTTTAGCTTTGCTTTCCAGACGCTCAATTTTATTAACACACCCCAAATTAAGCAAATTTGCTGCTATGCATCATCCATATGTTAACTTATAACGAAACCATACAAATTAAAATGAGAACTAGAACCACCAGAAAGACTAATTCTCATCCTATGTTATTTTCCAATGGGTTGCCTGATTCCAGCAACCACAGCAAGGAGACTTGGAGTGTAGCAGGTTAATGAGTTTTGTCGCCTATCTGTGATGGCCTGATGCACACATCTCTAGTGAAAGGAATTTCCCATCATGGGTATAATGTGTTCTTGCTGGTCTTTTCAATAGTCAGGCTTCTGGAATGACACTAGAGTCAGTGATCCCAAGTTCTGGATGAAGCTTAGAATTGCCTGTGGAGCTTGTTAAGATACAGATAGCTAGGTCTCATCCATACCTAGTGAATCAAATAAATCTCCAGAAGCTTCAGCAATTTTGTTAAGGTTTTACAAAAGATTCTGGTTCACGAGTGACAGTTGAAAATCACTGAACCAAACCTTTGCAGTTAGGTCTTAGCAATCACTTTAGGCTGATACTCTTGGTCATGGATTCTGTATTTCTGTTCCAGGTTGGCTGAAATAAGATTCTGCACAAGGAGCCAACACTCTATTCCTCAATTATAGTCCTACCTAGAGATGCTCATACTTGAAGGCAGGTGAGTAGTCAGTACATTCCTTGGTTTCCGATATAGGTCTGGAGTCGGTCAAAGCAGATGTTTAAAGACTGAATAAGAGCAACAGTGATGCTCAACTGCATTGAGAAAAACATTTCCTTGGGTGAGATCAGATGTTTTATAGGCTAATAATTGCTTCCCAAGATCCATTTTTCTGTTCTTCCTTTTAGTACTAAACCACAGTCTCCAGATACCTTGCCTTCAGTGTGTCTTTGGCACTAAGTTCTGGCCAGTGTGGTGTGAGTTGAAAAAATAGGAGCAAATTCCTAGCCATGTTCCTTTTAGAGAAAGCTGGCTTCCCTCTATCCTTTTTCCATTCCACACACTGGAGTACAGTGGTGTGGGGAGCTGGCTGCAGCCAGCTGGACAAAGACAACACCTTAGAGCTGGAAATATGGCAGAGCAATCATGTGGACCTTCAGTGATCACATAGAGCACAGCCACCTTCCCGCCCTGGACAAACTGCCTCCCCTGGATTGTTATAGAAAGGAGAGGTAAACTTTTGTCTATTTGAAGTACTGTATTTTAGGACTCTTTGTTGCAGCAGCTTCCTCTGTACCATAGTATTCTGTAGACAGAAGCCTATAGGACCAGTAGTCTCAGATCTTTATTGACTTGTTGAATTCCTGTCACTATACCTTTCTCCAAAATGCTGCAGCCAGAATGTCAACAAATGAGACACTAACAGCCTTTCACTGTCCCTTTTTCTGAATGTGCAACCTAACATCTCTTGGTGGTAGTAGATTATGGCAACTCTAAATCTTACTGAGTTCAACACCCTGCCGAAGGTCAATGAGGGAACATGGGCCTTTAGAGCTGAGGCCTCAGTGTGTCTCCCTCTGCCTTCTCTAGAAATATTCCTTCAGACCCCCACACCTTCAGCACATAAAGGCACAGAAGGTATGAAGACACAGACATTGGATAGCATTCACTGATGACTTCCCAAAATGCTCTTGAAATTGCTCTTTACTGACAGTAGTAGTTTTATTCCTGATATAGAGGCCTCTTCATGTCCAGGCCTTATTTTCATCTTCTCGCTCTACTCCCAGTAGGGAAAATAATAACGCTTTCTCTTACTTTTCTTTTCTCCTTGAAATCTCTCCTTCTTCTATTCTTAATGTCTATCCCTTTCTTAGAAGTGATCCCTCCCTCCATGTTGGGTATAGAGCCTGCTTAATTTTCTCTCTCTCTCTTTCTCCCTCTGCCCCCTCCCACCTAAAAAAAAAAAAGTGATCGCTCTATTTTGATATTTGTTTCACAAGCTTTGTTAAATAGTCCAATAGTCATAACATATTTTGCTTCATGAAATCCTCAAAACTGCTGTTCTTCCCTCTGCTCTGGTACTATTATTAGAGCATATATTAAGGTGGCAAATTGCTTGTACTTACTTATAATGAATATATCTTAATAAGAGGAGGAAGGTAAACTTCAACAACTGAATAATGTTAAATATTGACATTTGGTAATAAGGGTTAAGTCAGCACATTTATATATATACTCATTAGCACCATGAATGCCCTCACTCTCTTGAAGTTTATATCCTAGTGGTTGGAAAACATAGTCTCAGAGTCCAGTCTTGTGGAAAAGGTATTTCTGAATTCAAAATCTGATTTGGATAAAATATCTTTTATTTCTTGTGTTGATAGACTAGTCATTATCCAGAAGCTCTACGTCCCTGGAGGTATCTCCTTGCATCTTTTAAGAACTTGATAATATTTACTAGCTTTTGTAATTTTCTAACCATGAAAACTTGGGTAGAATATTTATCTCATACTCAACAGAAGTCATAGAATTCACCGAATGCAATGAGAAAAATTCAACTTTGTACAAAAATATGCAGGGACAGATGAACAGGGCTCAACCTGGCATCATTAGTTTTCTTCAATAAGGAATAGCACAGGGATAGGTGCAAGCTTGGGTTCTCCCCCTCATGTCATTTAGAATGTTGTGCTAGGACAGAAGGAATGGAGCAACTATGCTCTCTGCTTATTGGACTATACTCTTCTGCTCTTATTCAGTGACATAATGTACATCAAATATTTTCTTTTTTTTAAGATTATATTTATATTTATTTGACAGGGAGAGAGAGAGAGAGAGAGAGAGAGAGAGAGAGAGAGAGCACAAGCAGGGAGAACCTCTGAGGGAGAGGGAAAAGCAGGCTCCCCCCAAGCAAGGAGACCCTGGGACCATGACCCAAGCCAAAGGCAGACGCCCAACCAACTGAGCCACCCAAGTGCCCCACATCATACGTTTTCGAGGGAGAATACCAACTGGATATATTCTGGTTAGGAGACAAACACCATGTCTATTTTTCCCCCTTACTCTTACAAATGCTGCTGCCTACATTCCTTCGCTGAATAATTAAAATTTAAAATGAATGTTGTATCACCACTTCATACCCATTAGGATTGTTATTTAAAAAAGAAAGAAACTGACAAGTTTTGGTGAGGATTGGACAAACTGAAGCTGCAGTGCACAGCTGGTAGAATATAAAATGGTGCAGCTCTTATGGAAAAGAATGATTATATGACCCAGTAATTTCACTTCCAGGCATAGAACCAAAAGCATAGAAAGTGAGAACTCAAACAGATCTTTGTGCATCCTTGTTAATAACAGCATCGTTGGGGCACCTGGGTGGCTCAGTTGTTAAGCATCTGCCTTCGGCTCAGGTCATGATCCCAGGGTCCTGGGATAGAGCCCTGCATCAGGCTCTCTGCTCAGCAGGAAGCCTGCTTCTCCCTCTCCCACTCTCCCTGCTTGTGTTCCTTCTCTCTCTGTGTCTCTCTCTTTGTCAAATAAATAAATAAAATCTTTAAAAAAAAATAGTAACAGCATTATTCGTAATAGCGCAAAAGTAGAAGCAACCCAAGTGAGTGTCCATCAATGGAGGAATGGATAAACACCATGTAGTATATACATTCAATGGAATATTATTCAGCCTTAAAAAGGAAGGAAACTCTGACATGCTATAACATGGATGAACCTTGAAGACATGATGCTAAGTGGAATAAGCCAACAATGAAAGGAGAGATACTGAATGGTTCTATTTATGTGAGGTATCTAGAGTAGTCAAATTCGTAAGAGACAGAAGGTAGAATGGTGGTTGCCAAGGGTAGAGGGGAGGGGTAAATGGAGGAGTTATTGTTCAATGCACACAGTGTTTTATTTTGCAAGGTGAAAAATTTCTGGAGGTGGCCACCGGGATGGTTGCACAATAGTGTGAATGCATTTACTGGCACTGAAGTGTACACTTAAAAATGGCTAAAGTTGGAGCGCTTAAGTGGCTCAGTCATTAAGCATCTGCCTTCAGCTCAGGTCATGATCCCAGGGTCCTGAGATCGAGCCCTGCGTGGGTCTCCCTTCTCAGTGGGGAGCCTGCTTCTCCCACTCCCCCTGCTTGTGTTCCCTCTCTGGCTGTCTCTCTCTGTCAAATAAATAAATAAAAATCTTTAAAAAAAAGGCTAAAGTAGTAAATTTTATGCTATGTATATCTTACCATAAGTTAAAAAATTACTGTTGCATCATCATTACAGGGATTCCAACATAAAGAATAAATTGTGTGCTGAAAAAAAAAATCCGTGTAAATAATCCTTCTTCTAGTTCCATGATTCTAGTTTTAGAATGTGTATGGATCAGATCATTTATCTGAAGAGAAGATAATCTTATGATTATTTCATGCCTTATTTACTGTACTATATCATACTCTCACAAATATATTGTGTGTTGTATAAGCGGGATAGGTGAGATGAGTATGGCCCAGACAAGAGGGTCCATAGCACATACCCAGGCTAGCCTTTGTGCAGAACTTCTTTAGCTCATGTATATAAGGTTGACTTTTAGAGCATGTCATAAGATTTCTAAGGTTTGATGGAACCCTCATTCACTCAGACATTACAATTAAAAGCCCCAGGCTTCCACAAGAACAGTAGTTTGATTTTCTGATGTTCTTTCCTTAGTCACTGAAATGGGTTCTGGCAGTCCTTGGCCCTAGGCCCTTCATTTACATCAACTGATTGATAACGTAGGCTCTTAGCTCTGAGTCTGAAGACAAGAATGAGGACTGGGGAGGAAATGAGCTGATTGGACTTCAGTGCAATGTGAAAAAGTAACAGACACTCTCTCTACGATCTCCCTTCACTACTTATCTCATCTTCTGTAACTTACTGAGACTCATAATTAAAGGATATTAAGGAATTTCACAGACAAAAAGAGAGAGATTATTACCTGTACTGGACAGACAGATTTCTCTTATCACACAGATTCTCCAGCCTTTTTTGGAGGTGGCACGTTCTCAGATGAAGCCACATCTACTGGCACATGAGGAAAGGCATTGTAAAGAAAGGTGACTGTGCCAGAAAGTGAGGAATTGTTGGGAGTTTTGTGAACAGTGATGTCTAATCTAAAGCAAAGATGTGGGAATCTACGAACACAGCATTGGGCAATTGAAAAGTACTTTGGGGAGCTTGCTATCCTGAATATTTAGGTATTTATCCTGAGATGTTCCCTATTAGAACCTACACCTTCGTGTTCTCATTGAGTATTTCGTTGTATGGAAAGAACAGAACAAGTGAAATGTCTACAAACACAGTACCGGAAAGTTGAATTGCACAACTTCTTGAGGAGCTTTGAGTTCTTTTCCTTTCAAATCATGTTACCGAGAAAGGTAATTCCAAACCCAGAAACCTCTCATAACCATACGGGAGACACTTCACTAGGTCAATGCACTTTATTAGTTCTACTGAACTGGAGAGTCACATGAATACAACTCAGCAGCACACTCCAGAAAACCACTTCCTGTTCCTCTTGGAGCTGGTTCTCCCTTCACTGCGGGCGTTCATCCTCGTAACACACTCAAAATGTGCTAAATTACTTGAGCTGTTTGAAACTGCATCTCCGAGAGCCATCGATGAACTGAGCCCACATTGCCTTTGCATGGTTAGGAAAAGGGAAGAAGGCGGATGCTGAAAATGAAGGGGCTCAAAATGACCATTCTCAATTTTAACTTGCAAGGATCAGTGTGGAGCAGGTGATATCCTCCTGACTCGTGACTTTTTAGAGAATACTCTTTTAGAATGGCCAGTCTTCTTCCCTGTGGTAGACGCTACTACCCTTCATATCATCATTAAAATCCATAATATCATTTACATAAGCAGGAACAATTTCTTGAATATCATCCTGCCATTGGCAAGTGATAAGGACAAAACCCTGCCTGTAAGAAGAGTCATATTCACAGTCTGTCATTCTAACTCCTCTTGTTAAATTACAGTACACTCCTTCTACTAGGTACCTGCTCCTGTGACATTTCTTAACTCTATTCTTACAAGGCACAAATAAGTTGTTACAGACATTTTGCAAGTCCTCATATGCTATTTGGAGGAAGAAATGCTCTCTGATACAACGGAACTTGTCATGAACATTTTTCATCTTCATTTCATCAGTACAATAGTTGGGATCAGTTAGTGGTCTTTCAAGATTGATAATCGTCCGTCTTTGGAAAGCTTCTTTGGTCAGAGGTCTGAGGGGTCCTGAACTGTACAGGTCCCCCAAGTAATCTTTAAACTGTTCTGTCTTTTCCTCTGACTTATCGAGTTCGAAACACACAATTTTAAATTGCAGGGGCTGTAGCAGCAGAAGCAGGAGAGCCAGGTGCTGCACGGCGCTCAGAGTCCGCATGTTCTTGGGTGGGGACTAGGAGAGAAAAGGAGATGGGTTACTGCCGCCACACTCTGCCTGCTTCTGTTCCCCAGCAGAATGCCTTCATTTCTGCTGCTTGTTGCTGTTCTGAGCTCTAAGACTCTGGGCAATTTTCAAATTGACAACTCGGCATATATTTCAATATTTCTGA
>CM053609.1:57297390-57309352 GCA_028646535.1 Procyon lotor
AAAAAAAAAAAAAAATATTTCTGAAACATGGACTGAAAAGTAGCCTTCCTTCGCCCATAGTCAGTCTGGAAGACTGTGGACATGAGAGGAGAAGGGGAAGGAAGGAGGGAGAGAGAAGGAGAGAGAGGGAAACAAGGAAGGATGAGGAAGAGAGCAAAGGAGAGGTGGGGGGCAGGACAGCAGTGTGGGGGGAGAGAGGCAGAGAGGTGGCTCATGGGTTCCCACCCTCCAGCATAAATAACTCCGTTCCCTTCTTAGGAGTTGGGAACTTGTACTGCAGAGAGCCCTAAGTGACCCTCCCTCCCCTCCCTCTGCCATGAGGAGGAAGATTCTTCATCTTCGAACTTCTCCTCTGTCTCATCTCTGATGGTGGCTGCCCTGGGAGAAGGGATCAAGCCAGGTACCTTGGGTCAGAGGATCACTATCTGCTGCTTCTTTGCGTGTCTGCCTTCCCCACGACATCATTGCCGGGAACTACTACTCAGGATGGCTGAGGTGCCTCACTCATCCTGTGCGGTTGGGAGGAGCGGGGTTGTGGGGGGAGGGTTCATCCTATTTTCTTCTTTTTGGTAGACTTCCTAGACTTACTAGTTTTGCTGTGATCAGGTTTCACATCCCTAATCTCTCTCCACCCTGTGTGTCCATTCTGCAGTTATGGTAACCTCACCATCAGAGATCTCCGTCCTTGCTTTCCGGCCTCTCTGTGGGACCCCCCCATCTGCTCACTCCACAGCGGGCTGCACCAATATCCCCCAGGACTTTAAATACACATGAGCAAGTGTCTTTGCTAAGCAAATGTATAAAACTGAGATCACTTACAGTTTTTAAAAAAAATGGTGCTACTTTAGGGGCTCCTGGGTGGCTCAGTTGGTTAAGCATTTGATTCTTGATTTTGGCTTGGGTCATGATCTCAGGGTCGTGGGATTGAGTCCTGTGTTCGGCTCCATACTGAGTGTGGAGCCCGCTTAAGATTCTCCCTCTCTTTCTCCCCACCCCTCCTCCCACTCTCACACTTTCTCTCTCTCTCTCAAAAAAAAAAAAATTGTCCTACTTTAAAAAGAAATGAAAATATCTAATTTGGTACATACTGACAAAGCATGTTGTTATTAAGCTTCAAATAATTTAAAACTTTTAAATAATTTAAAACTTTCTTTGTAAGAGCCTGGGCAACAGTAACGTGTGTTGGAGGAATTGTGCCCCATTGCTGGACATCAGGGCATATAGTAGGCCCTTTAGTGCAAAGTGTCATCTTCCACAGAGAGCTCCTGGGCCTAGCTATCATTTTCCACTTTTATTCCAAATCTGGCTGTTAATCACTAATTCTCCAAGGAGGCTTTCCTCCCAGAGAAAGGCAAGTACCTTAGGTGCACTGGACAGCAGGTTTCCAGGCCCTCCTCAGCCCGTGGCCTCTTTACCTTTCTCCGTCTTTGTCTTGTCTATGCTTCCGAGAAGGGATGTTTCCGGGTCTGGGCTGGAGAGATCCTAATATGGGGGGTATTGGCTTCCCCTAAGAACACAGGAGCTTGGAGTGGAAAGGGAAAAAACAGGTCAGAGTAGCTGAAATACATACATTCTTGGAGTTACCCCAAAATATAAAAACAATAAATAATAATGGCTGGCATAATGAGCAAGGATGCGCCAAGCCCTATGCTAAGCACTAAATACGTATGACCATCTTCATCATCCCAACCATCTTTGATAACATGTTGTCTTTTAGTATTGTTTCTGTGTGCATTGTAATTAGCATCCGTTGGTGAAAGGAGGTCACTTAAAATCTTACGCTGGCTCCGGCAGAACCTTGGTTCAAGCCCAGGTCACGCGTCCTTCTGAATGTCCATATCCCTGTTCTTCACTGCTCTTCTGTGGCCCTCATCAGTCTAGATGACTTCTCGAGACTAATGTGTACTTCCTTCTCCACACTGTCTTTGTAACTATCTGAAGACACTAACAGAAACAGAGAGATCACAAAAGTGGCCGGAGCTAGAACTGTCTTTGAACCACTAGAGTGCTGAGAGAAATTGGCCGCCATGGCACGAAGCCTAACTGAGCTGTTGCAGGAGCAGGGGACTGGGTTTTCTTACTCCCCTGTGCCCTCGGCCTCCGTAAGGCAACCCGAGGGACTCCCTAACACTTGTAAGCCGGAGACGCAGACTGACGTGGAGATGTGGACCGAGAACCCCCGATGCCAGGTTGGATGCAGCCTGTGTGTATCTGAGTAGAATAAGTTAAGAAGAGAGGAGTTAAAGGCAGATGTTGGGGGCATGTGTGAGCCAGCGCAGAGAACAGGAAGAGCGAAGGCGAGAGAGCAGAGGATCGGACTGGAAGGAACAACTGGCCCACAGTGGTGCTGTGAGAGTGGGCGGGCGGGGTGTGACCCGATTCAGAAGCCCTTCCGCCCATCCCTGCTTGCACACTCTCATCAGACACCCCCAGGGAGTCCCTTCAGGGGCGTGAGCCCGTCATAACAGTCCAGGGAGCTCAGCGCACATTCCCACAAAGGAGAACCTGGAGCCTCTACGACGTCGTGGGATGGAGAGAACAGGACAGCCGGTGCACGGGCAGCAGAGCTCGGGTCCTGCTGAGGCCACGCCTCGAGGCCTCCCCGGGACGCCTTGATTCTTATATCCAAGGCTTCTCCGTCCTCTATTTATGAATTCAACTTGTGGTTTCGTGCTTGTCAAAAATCCTTTCCCAACCGAAAAATTATGCATTTTCGCTTCGATTCTGTTTTATAACTTTTATGGATTTTTTAAAAACTTAAGTCTTTTTTCACCCATCTGGAATTTATTTTGAAGTATAGTGAGAGGTAAGTTTTGTCTTCACATGATTTGTCCATAATCCCAGTACCAATTATTTGGAGAAAGAAATCCATTCTCTCACCTCTTATTTATATAGTATATATATACATATACACACACATACATACATACATATATACCTACATACACACCATATATATATATTAACAAAAAATTTTTTAAAGGTTTTATTTATTTATTTGACAGAGAGAGAGAGACACAGCAAGAGAGACAACACAAGCAGGGGGAGTGGGGGAGGGAGAAGCAGGCTTCCCGCTGAGCAGGGAGCCCCATGCGGAGCTCCATCTCGGGACCCTGGGATCATGACCTGAGCCGAAGGCAGACACTTAAGGAGTGAGCCACCCAGGCGCCCCCAAAGTAGATCATTTTTAAAATGCAAGATTTTTTTTTAAGATTTTATTTATTTATTTGACAGAGAGAGAGAGAGATCACAAGTAGGCAGAGAGGCAGGCAGAAGCAGAGGGAGAAGCAGGCTCCCTGCTGAGCAGAGAGCCCGATGCGGGGCTGGATCCCAGGACCCCGAGATCATGACCCGAGCGGAGGGCAGAGGCCTTAACCCACTGAGCCACCCAGGCGCCCCTAAAATGCAAGATTTTTAACAGATCTTACAACAAGGCATCAATGGATTCTGATATAATAGCTATACAGTTATACATATATAATAGTTACATAGCCTCAGTCACAAAAGGAAAAACTAAAATTGTATCTTTCAAAGTGCTGAAAATTATACCTTACAAACTCAATGGTGGTGAGTGTGATAAGGTGGGCAATCACGTATTTGTGAATAGAATGAAATAGTTGGCAAGTATAATACAAAGCTTTAAAAAGCTGATAATTTCCTCCTAGTTTTAATAGGTAGAATTCTATTAATTTATATGGAAACATGGACAGCAAGTTTTATTTAATAGGGACAAAAATTTGAAATTTGAAAACATAAATATCCAAAAATTATAGGAAAAGTTCAATTGAGTCTGATATGTTCATAAATATAATAATAATAATCATTGTTAGAAGAGCTAACATTTGAGATAATATTCTATAGTCATAGAATTATATATTCTTAGGATGGATTTTTTTCCAGAATTTACACATATATTAATCAATGCAATTTTAAAATATGAAATATTTTTAATATTATACTAGTAGGACTATCTGGTTGCAAGTAACAGAAGTACCAAACAAATTAACTTAAGTATAAGAGGAACTATATTAACTCACAGAAAACAAGTCCAAGAGACACAGTGGGATGAAGAAATGAAGTCCTTTGCTACAGTCTTGTTTTCATTCTTGCTCCACTGTTTTCTATGCTAACTTCATTCTCATGCAGGGTCTCTCAATGTAATGGCAGAGAAGATCATTGTCACCTTTACAGCCTATATTAAGGGTCACAGTAGGAAGTGTCATCCTCTTCTACTTTCAGCCAATCTAGAAAATAGCTTTACTGATTGGTCTTGCTCCTGTCATATGCATAAATCCAGGAATGTGGGGTCCTCCGATTGGCTAACCTGAAACTCACGTCCTCCTTTGAGAAGGAAAAGCAAAATCACACAATTAAAACTCCAGCAGAGGGGCACCTGGGTGGCTCAGTCAGTTAGGTCTCTTCCTTTGGCTCAGGTCATGATCTCAGGGTCTTGAGATCGAGTCCCACATCAGGTTCCTTGCCCAGCAGGAGAGCCTGCTTCTCCTCCCTGCCGCTCCCCCTACTTGTGCTCTCTCTCTCTGACAAATAAATAAATAAAATCTTAACACACACACACACACACACATGCACACACACACACACACACACACACACACACACACACACAACCTCCACCAGAGGGACACCTGGGTGGCTCAGTCAGTTAAGCATCAGGGATTGAGCCCATGTCAGGCTCCCTGCTCAGTGGGAAGTGTGCTTCTCCCCCTACCTCTGCCCCTCCCCCCAACTCATGCTGTCCCTCACTCTCTAGTAAATAAATAAAAATCTTAAAAAGAAAGGAAAACTCCAGCAGAATTTCATTTGCTGACAGAAAGGTTATTCCCTGCAACATAAGAAAGAAATGGAAACCAAATACAAAAGTAGCAAATGTCAATTACAAATGGCTGGGGAAAAAATAAAACATTAAATTATATCTACAACCTGATCCAAATTAATGAAAATACAGATTACATGGTAAGGGGGAGGGAACCAAAACAAAACCTCAATAAACTTATTTCCGAATGATTCATTTCTTATTGTTATCTTTAAAGCTGTCTATTTTTCAAATTTAAAATAAGTAATCCTAAAGCAATGTCACTTAAGAAATGGATTTTTTTTAAGAGCTGGCTTGGGAATGTTCTTAAATGTTAAGTGCCAGTTTCTCAGATTGTTGCAATTTGATGTCGGTGAACTTCCACTTTGTTCAGCATCAGTAAAAGTCAGTTCCTTGGTTTGTGTGGTTAAGCAAAGAGAAAAACTCAGCCCTTAGTATTAGACTTACCTTTATGAGTAAATCCCAGAGCATCTCTTAGTTGAATTCAGTAAGAAAAAATCTAGCTAGCTTTACATTTATACTTTCCATAAACATTTTGAGGCAGTATTTATGCTTCTGACCTTGACATCCATAACCAAACTGAGAATGATATCAGGCTGAGAAAATTCAGAGAAAAATGTGATTTTTGTAGGTCATAGAAGGATCAGTGACTTCCCTGAAATGCACATCTTTTGCTCAATTCAAGACATTTTTCCCCTGTAGGGCCCTAGTAAAGACCTGAATATCTGGGCTTATAGAGACACACAGAATAGACATACATAGAGTGAGAGCTACCCAGTAACTGAAAATCAATCTTCAGAGCACAAATACAGAGTAATTTTGACATCTTATTTTGCAAAAATGGAATCAAGCCAGTTCTGGGATGACAGAAATCTCTTCATATTTGATTGTAGTTTTCTAAAAATTTATATTTACTCATGCCTTGGTTAGCTATTTTATTGCATGATTCTATGAAAACCTTTTTTTAAGATTTGTCACACTGATATCTGCTATTTTTTTCTGTAATATCAGTGTGAGTTTAGAAGGTATAGACTAATATATGGCCACTGGTTTGGTTTGGTTTCATAATTTGGCCCTTCTCAGCAATCAAGAATAGCAGGAAAATAGAAGCTTAGGATATATTAGGATAGGATATCTCATAGACTTTGCCTAGGGAAAAGAAAGTAAAGCCCAGGGAGACAATGAGCTTTATATCAAGAAAAAATAGGGGTGCCCAGATGGCTCAGCCAGTGAAGCATGCAGCTCTTGACCTGAGGATTGTGAGTTTGAGCCCCACACCGGATTAGAGATCACTAAAAGAAAAAAATAACATAGATTTCAGTGTTTATACTGCACACATACACTCCTCAGTGTATGATGGACAACAGATCAAAGGAATATTTTTGAAACATCATGAAGGATATTGAGACAAGTATATATAGTATAATATTTTTCACAACCTTGGAGTTAAGAAAGAATGTGTTTATTAAGTCAAACAAGAGCACAGCCATAAAGAAAATTATTGAAAGACTTGATTACACACACATAGATTGAATTACATATCCGTACACACAAGTACACAGAAACCTCACCCAAAACAGGTAACATAAATCACAATCTCTAATAACAAAAGACACCAAAAATTTTTTTCAAAAACCAGCAATAACTTGGAAAAAAATGCTTTGAACACGTATTCACTATGAAATTGTTCTCAAACTCAGGGGTAAGAAAAGTGTGAATTTCTTTAAATCCAACATAGGTGCACCAAATCCCCAGATCTTAAGGGTGGCAATGAAACTTACCTCTGTTGGTATTTTAGATGTCTTCTGCCTTTTCTTACTTAATTAAGAAAGTCAAAGTATCTGAATTTGTCCTGGTAAAACAGAAAGTTTAATTTGGGTATGTGGGTGTTGGGTAGCAACATCACAGTTTCTCTTGTTGTTACAAAGTGTCTTAATTTGGAACCTGTGTTGTTGTTGCCTCACCTTCTAGATAACATTTTGGAAATTTAACACAAAAGCCATTAACATCCCTTGGAGCCATCAAGACCCCAAAGTACAACAATTTCTTGTATTATGAAGATTTTCTCTTTCATCAGGGTACTATTTATCATGTGTGTGGGAGAAAACCACCTGAGGCTGAGGAAATAACTATCTAAAAGGATCAGAGGAGATAGTGCCTAACCCCACTAGCCAGGCTGGAAAAAGTAAAAATTCATGGGACATTAGATAAAGTGCTCAGGAAGGTCTTGCCTCCGTCGGGAATAATTAGCCCTGGACCACGACTGCTCTGCACCCACCTAACAAATCAAATGGATCAATGTAGTTCCAAATAGCTATGTGTATCCCAGAAAAAAGTCAAACAAGATTTACAGGAGTACAAAAATATCCTTATGAGGTAAACCAACAAGGTAAAATTCACAACGTCTGGCATGCAGTCAAAAATTACTAAGCCTGAGGGGCACTTGGGTGGCTCAAAGCATCTGACTTTGGCTCTGGTCATGATCTCAGGGGCCTGGGTTTGAGCCCTATATTGGGCTCCCCACTCAGCAGGGAGTCTGCTTGTCTCTCTCCCTCTGCCTCTCCCCCTGCTTGTGTTCTCTTTCTCTCTCAAATAAATAAAATCTTTTTAAAAAAATTACTAAGCATGAAAGGAAGCATGTAAACACAAACCATAATGAGGATAATAATCATTCAACTGAATTTTACCCCAAACAGGCACAGAATAAGGACATTAAAACTATTATTATAACTGCACTTCTTATGTGCAAAAAATTAAGTAGATTCACGGACAATAGAAAAAAAGGTCAAAAAAAAAAAAAGGTCAAATTTTAAAGATGAAAACTAAAATGTGTGAGATAAAAAATACTCCAGATGGGATTAATGGCAGATTAGATATTGCAGAAGAAAATTTAGTGAATTTGAAGGGTCCAGGAATGATCCAAGTGAAACACAGAACAAGAAAACAAGACAGAGTGAGAAGAGCATCAGCAAGCTGTAGAATGAATTCAAGTGAACTCAGATGGATAATTTGAGTCCTCAAAAAAGAGAAGCAGGGGGATAGGAGAAGTAGTGGCCAGTTTCAAAAGTTGATGGAAAGTATAAGTTCACAAATCCAAAAAACTCAACAAACTCCAAGCACAAAAACAAAGGAAACCATACTGAGGTACATCATAACCAAATTGGAAAGAAAAAGGAAAAAAAAAACCCACCTAATAATGAAAAGAAACCCTTAGAGGCAGCCTCAGAAACAAAGACATGCTATGCCTGGAGAAGCTAAGATAGGGGTGATATTAGATCTCTTCTCTGAAATAATATAAGAATAGAATAAGAAAACATTATTGAAGTACTCACAGTAAGAAAATTAGACATAGAAATTCTATACCTGGCAAGAACATCTTTAAAGCACTAAGGCAAAAGACTACAGAGCTTAAAGAATGCATCACCAACAAACTCTCACTACAAGAAATTTTAAAGGAAAGGCAAAGAAGGAGAGAGAAAATTATACCAGTTGGAGATATGAATCTCACAAAAGAATGAAGAACACTATAAATGTTAATTCCATGGGCAAATAAATATGATTTTTTCTTATTACTTAAATTTATTTAAAATGAAAAAGACTGGGGTGCCTGGGTGGCTCAGTCAGTTGAATGTTTGACCCTTGATTTTGGCCCAGGTCATGATCTCAGTGTCATAAGATCAAGCCCCAAGTCAGGCTCTGTGCTCAGCATGGAGTCTTCTTGTCCCTGTCCCTCCTCCTCTGCACCCCCCTCTGCCTCTACACAACTGGTGCATGATCTCTTATAAGTAAGTAAGTAAGTAAGTAAGTAAGTAAGTAAGTAAATAAGTAAGTAAGTAAGTAAGTAAATAAATAAAGAGGTAGGTAGATAGATAAATAAATAAAATCTTTTAAAAGTTAAATAGAATAAAAGAGACTAAACAAAACTTGTAACAATGTATAATGGGATTTATATGATATTTTGAAGTAAAATATATGGTGAAAAATAGCATAAAATCCGAGAGAGGAATGGAAGTATACTATTGTAAGGTTTTTATCCTGTAAGTGAAGTAGTACAATATCAATTGAAAGTAGGCTATCGTAAGTCATAGATATATTCTATAAATTCTAATGCAACCACTGAATTAAAACAGAGCTATAGCTAAAAAGTCAACAAATAGATAAAAATTGAATCATAAAAAAATGGATAAATCAGGAAGCTAGAGTGGCTCAGTTGGTTAAGCGTCTGCCTTCAACTCCAGTCTTGATCCCGGGGGTCTGGGATCGAGTACCACAATGGGCTCCCTGCTCAGCAGGGAGCCTGCTTCTCCCTCTGCCTGCTGCTCCCCCGACTTGTGCTCTCTCTCTCTCTGTGTGTGTCATTCTCTGACAAATAATTAAAGTATTTTTTAAAAATATGATAAATCAAGTAAAGGCCCCAAAATCAGAAAAAGGGAACAAAATATCGAAGGGACAAATAAAACAAGTAGCAAGAGTTAGACTCCAACTAACCTATATCATAATCTCATTAAATATAAATGGTCTTAGCATACCAATTAAAAGCTCATGATAGACTGGATTTAAAAAAAAAAACAAGTTTCAGTATACATGGTCTACAAAAAATACACTTCATGTGAAGACTCAAATAAGTCAACAGTAAAGGATGTCAAAACATGAACCATACCACTGCTTGTTGAAAGAAAACTGGAGTGCTAGAGCAATTTCAGACAAAGTAGATTTCAAGGCAAAGAATATTACCAAGGCTAACGGGGATCACTTCTGAATGATAAGAGGGTCAATTAAACAACAAGACATAACAGTCCTCAATTTTTATGGCCCTAAAAATAGGGCTTGGAATTACACAAAGCAAACATAGGAAGAGCTAAAGTGAACAAATCCATAATTATAGTTTGCGCTTCTGATATCTACTTCTCAATAACCAATAGATGAAGTAGGCAGGAAATCAGCCAGACTATTGAAGACTTGAATGACATTAACAACCAATTTGCCCCAACTGACATTTATAGAATACTCTGTACAACAAAAGAATATACACTTGTTCAGGTACCTGCAGAACATTTACTTGGACACACCAAATTTTCTGCCACAAAACAAGTCTTAATAATTCGAAAGGATTCAAGTTAACAAGATATATTCTCTGACATTGAAACAAAAATAGAAATGAATAAGAGAAAGACCTCTCAAAAATCTCAAAACAAAAATCTCAAAACATTTGGGAACTAAATAAACCAATTCTAAATAACCCAAAGCGCAAACATGAAATCAAAACGGAAAGTAGAAAATATTTTGATCTGAATGGTGTTGAAAACAATAACACAGCATAGCAAAATTTATGGGATCCTGTTAAAGCAATATTAAAGAGAAAACTGATAAACACTACATATCCATATTAAATGCAATGCATCTATCTATCTATCTATCCATCCATCATACACATAACAACATAGATGAATCTCAAAATATTTACACTGAATTAAAGAAGCCAAACAAAACATCATACATCGTGTATGATTCCATTTCTATAAAACTCTAGAAAACAGAAATTAATCTATAATGAAAAGAAAACAGATCAATGGCTACTGGGAGATGGAGGGTGGGGACAGGTGAGAGGAAGGAATAACTGAAGGACATGAAATTTGGTAAATGTTGGATACGATTTAACGGACACAGACATGTGTCAAAACTTAGGAAATTAGACAATTTAAATATGTTCCATTTATCATATGTCAATTACACCTCAATAAAGTTGTTTTAAAAAATTAAAATATGAAGTCATACAACAAGTCTTAGTGGCGATTGGCTGATCGTCTGCCACACCTTTAGAAATTTGTTACCAGGGAGAAAAAAAAAACAAAGTCTTTTTGTTTTTTTGAGATTGGGGACTTGGAACAGGGATCACCATATAAAGACAAGAACTGTAGTGAGTTTGAGGAATTTGGGGGCTGATCAAAGAAAAAGATTTGGCCACCTTGCGGCAGGAGCACACAAGTTTTATTTGGGAGCCGCGTGGCAGGTTTTTGTGTAGGTAAAAGTCCCTCCCAGCAGGAGACCTCCCAGAGACTACAATGTAGTGGTGAGGCATCATCCTGAGGGCAGTGGGGAGCAAGAAAGCTCCCAGGGTAGAGGGAAATAAGAGGGGGGTTTCTATGTCTAAAAGATGATGCTCGGCAGAAATCAGGGGAATCTCTATGTCAGGCAGCTCCAAATGGCAGCAGTAGCTTGTGGTTTTGTTTTGTTTTGTTTTGTTTTGTTTTTATAGTTACAGTGTTTATTTAGCCTGTGCCTTGCAGATATTGGATGTAGTTTTTTGGGGTATGCAAAGCATACATGTTCTAACAGGCAAAAAATATACTTACCAAGGCTAGATTTAAAGCAACGGGATGAGTGAAAATCTGAGCTTGACACTGGTGACCTTTTGAGCCTATGTGTCCCACTTGTTATAAAGAGGTAAACAAGGGCCAATATACAGGGACCATCTTTGGTTTGTTTATATAACATGAACCCTCTTCAGAGTGCACTAGAAAAAAATCCACAGGCCACCCCTGAACTTAGAATCCAGCCCTCACATCTCTCCATTTGGGGGCAACATGAATACTGGGTCAGGAATTACACTACCTCCAAAGAACAGTCTCCTTTCTTTCCACTTTCAAGGAAATGGACTTTTTTCTTACTCCTGGCTATGGCTTTCTTCAGTGGGCCTAACGAACAAATCTGTGGGAGACTAGCACATTTTCCACTACCATTCATTACTGATCACTACTGTTACCTGGCCTGTAATACAAAAGATGTTAATAACACACGAGGCATATGTACAAATACCTTCTTTAGTGATGGAAAAGAGAAAAATGCATTATATTGTTTTGTCTCTTGGAAAATGACAAAAAAAAAAAAAAAGCAACCAAATTAGTATCTCAATAAATTATCCTGCCATGCACATAATAGGAAAGGTATATCTAGCATATGTATAGAAAATTACTTCTTATTGATTTTTAAAAAAGGCAGCTGCCCAATAGAAAATAGTGTTTGTAAACGACCAAATATCATCTGAAAAGAATCTTGACTTGAATAGACATGAACACAGAAAATTGTGTTCACACACTGGAGAATGGCTGGGTGTGTCGGAAGAAATCA
>CM053609.1:57309452-57336056 GCA_028646535.1 Procyon lotor
GATGCGGGGCTTGATCCCAGGACCCTGGGATCATGACCTGGGCCGAAGGCAGACGCTTAATGACTGAGCCACCCAGGCGCCCCTCCTTAGCAGTTCTATTGAAGTATAGTCTACATAACATAAAATTCACTCATTTAAAATGTGCAATTCTGTGATTTTTAGTAAATTTAGAGTGTGCGATTGTCGCATGATCCAGTTTTAAGACATTTCCATGACCCTTAAAAGATCCCTTGGATGGGGCGCCTGGGTGGCTCAGTCATTGGGCGTCTGCCTTCGGCTCAGGTCATGATCCCAGAGTTCTGGGATCGAGACCCGCATCAGGCTCTCTGCCCTGCAGGAAGCCTGCTTCTCCCGCTACCAGTCCCTCTGCTTGTGTTCCCTCTCTCGCTGTGTTTCTCGCTGTCAAATAAATAAAATCTTAAAAAAAAAAAAAGATCCCTCGGATGCATCTGCCATCACTCCCCATTCTCCTGTGAGCCCTTGGCAAGCACTCATCTATTTTGTGTCTGTACTTATGATGGCTGGACGTAACAATTTTTTGACTGTATGATGATGCAAAAGCGACACGCATTCAGCAGCAACTGTACTTCAAATTTCGAATTTGATCCTTCTCCTGGGCTAGCTAGCGACACGTGGTACCACGCTCTCAGGCTGGGCAGCCCCAGATCATGAGGGTAAATGTCCAATCCACTTAACGACCATTCTGTACCCGTACAAGCATTGTTTTCCCTTTCAGTACCGTATTCAAAGATTTCATGAGATATTCAACACTTTGTTATGAAATAGGCTTCGTGTGAGACGATTTTGCCCAACTGTAGGCTAGGGTAAATGCTCTGCAATTCCTGTTCCAGTCACCTTGTCTTCTTCTGTTGTAGGCAAATGACCGCACTGCTCCTCTTACGGGAGCGCTCACAATTGCACTCAGGACCAGCCCAGATAATCCACATCTCAAGCTCCTTAACTTAGTCCTTGCTGCAAAGTCTCATTTGCCGTATGAAGTAACATCTACCAGTTCCAAGGATTAGGACCTGGACATCTTTGGGAGCCATTACTCAGGCAACCACAATCCTGTAGGGAAAACAGCATGCACATTATTTATTGTGTTACTCAAAGGACCCAGTACCCTTCTGTCTACAGTGATCTTTCCACCCATATCTTATGTGTTTGTTCCCATTCCCAGTACCTTTTTCTTCTTCTGTTCAGATCTTAGCTATTTGAACGGATCATCCATCAAGTTCAAGATTTTATTCTTTTACAGGTACCTACACTAATCACTCTGCACAAAAGAGATATGTATGTCTCTCTTTCTCAAGATACTCTTCTATTGTCCTGTATCCAATACCTTGTGTAGTGAGGGTACATTTATTTATGCTTTTTCCTCACAGTCGCTGGTACAATGCCTTACATATGGAAGCTTCTCAATTGCTCACCTATAAACATTTTCTGCTCCAACAATCTGCCCCCTTAATAGACCATGTCACTGTAATCCCATTACATTTCTCTCCACAAGGTCCAAATGCTTATTCAACCATTCTGAGCCTACACAAAGATGCCTTTCAACTTTTTTTTTTAGATTTTATTTATTTATTTAGAGGGAGAATATGTGCAAGTAGCGGGAGGGGCAAAGGGAGAGGGAGAGAGAGAATCCCAGGCAGATGCCACACTGAGCAGGGAGCCTGACTCGGGGCTCGATCCCACAAGCCTGGAATCATGACCTGAGCCAAAATCAAGAGTCGGACACTTAACTGACGGTGTCACCCAGGTGCTCCACCTTTCAACTTTTATAATTTATGGACAGGTGACTGCCTGACATGAGAAATAAAATTACAAGATAATAAAAAAGATGAACATAATTTTTGAACCGTGATAAAAACAAATTTACATCAGTATAATTTGCTACACCTTGAGCAACGTTCGTAGCCAGATCGTATTGTGTGGTCATGAAGCACAAAAGGAAGCTGTTCATTAAAATAGTTACACTGAGTATGACTTTCATAAAGACAACTGGCAATTTCAGAGTTTTCTAAAGGAAAACAGGGGAGAGTTCAGCAGACCAGGGAGCAGACTAGCAGAGGCACCCACTAAAAGGGCTTGATGCGCGCCCAGGGGGAGTGAGCAACTCATGCTGTTCTCGCCCTTTTCCACCTGGGCAGCTCAGAGCCGTGTGTTCCAGGGGCCTGGATTAACAGGTGCTGAAACCATGACAGACTGAATAGTGGCCTCGAGGTGAGGCCTGATCAGTGAGTCTGAATGCAAGACCCACAGAGAAGAGCACCCAAGTCAAGTCATGCAAAGCCTGAAAGGAAAAGAGAAAGCAGGGGCCCACCGTAGGGTGCAAAAGGGAGATGTGTGCCGGGCGCACAATCTGGGCAAGAGAAGAGAACACGGATGTTGGATGAGGAGGGGATAGAAGGGGAAAGGTGTCAGAAGGGGAGCGGGAAGAGTCCATCCTTCTTTCAAGAGTCCATCTTTCAAGAGTCCATCCTTCCAGCCTTGCTCCCCGTCCATATTCCTCCTCCTCCCCCCAGTTCTTCCTCTGAGGTGCCCTGCCTCCTGTGGCCAGGAGGGGTGTTTAATGGGGTGGGTCTGAGAGCTCAGCTCTTATTCCCGGAGAGGAGAGCATGGAGTTCCTAGGACAGCCTGAGCTGGGAGGGGGAGGAGAGCAAACCAAGCGGCATGGCCTGGAGCCTTCACGCCTCGGGCTCTGCCAGGGGAGGTCCTGTTCTTTGACCACATGCAGGACAGGCCCCAGGGCCTACTCAGCCCCGCAGTGAGATCCCAAACTCAAAGTCGTAAGGGCCAGTCTCTTACCTAAAGGATGTGTGAGAGGGAGGAGTGTCATCAGTGGAGTAAAGAAATCAAATGTGCAGAGAACCTGAAAACTAGAATGGGGCTTAGTTCAAGTTGTTCTCCAGAGAGACAGCTAATGTACTAATTTGTTCTCCCAGGAGGAGTGCACAAGAATGTCCCCTTTTGGGGCGCCTGAGTGGCTCAGTGGGTTAAAGCCTCTGCCTTCGGCTCAGGTCATGATCTCAGGGTCCTGGGATTGAGCCCCGCATGGGGCTCTCTGCTCAGCAGGGAGCCTGCTTCCTCCTCTCTCTCTGCCTGCCTCTCTGCCTCCTTGTGATCTCTCTCTCTCTCTCTCTCTCAAATAAATAAATAAATAAATAATCTTTAAGAATGTCCCCTTTCCTGTACCTCTACCACCACTATGTTATTATTTTAAATCTTATTTCTGCTGATTGGGCAGGTAAAAAATATCACATTGTTTTTATTTATATTACTTTTAGTAGAAAGTGGGGAAAAGCTCCAAATGTTTAATGACAATTTATTTTTCCTTTTGTTAATTTTCTGTCTGTGTTCCTGGCTTATTTTTCTGTAGGTGTATTCATCTTTATCTTATTAAACAGACAGCTCTCTTTATATATGAACGACATCAGCCCTTTGTCAGCCATATATATATATATATATATATATATATATAGCAAATGCTTTTCTTCAGTTGTGTTTAACACAGCACCCCAATCTAATCAAAATGAAAGTAGTAATGATAATTCTCAAAACAATCCTGTGAGGTGGGGTTTTTATTCAGGAGCATTCCACCATTATTTTTCTGTACAGTTACGGACAAGTCTGCTTTCTCCTGGGATTTAAAAAAGCATGGCCTGTGGAATCAGACCATCCTTGTTTGTTCCTGGGGGAACCGCTTACTGTGT
Organism: Procyon lotor; assembly: GCA_028646535.1. Lineage (NCBI taxonomy): Eukaryota > Metazoa > Chordata > Mammalia > Carnivora > Procyonidae > Procyon > Procyon lotor. The sequence goes on from CM053609.1 coordinate 57,313,169, forward strand.
GTGTGACTTTGCACGTGACCTAAAGTCTTTGTGCTTCGGTTTCTTCTTCACTGAAGTGGGATAATAACAGCCTACCTCATGGAGGTTGTTCTGAGAATACAAAAGCAATATATACATTTTAGATGAGCACCTGGCATTTTGTAAGCCCTCAGTTGTTGTTATTAATTATTATTATTACCTACAAATCATCCCTGTGGTAATTTTCATATGTAATCTTGAAAAATTTTAACATTAATAAACAGGAAAGTGTAGGGCTTAAAAACAGCCATCTTCTCCACAACCTGCCAGTTCTCTGGTTGCTGGAGTAAAAAGGATGCATTTCATGTGTGTGATCCTTCTTCCAACATATGAGCTACTTTTGTGTTTTGGGAAACAGGAGTTGCCGTTAGAGTGCAGATGTGTTTGCCCCCAGGTGTATCCCACGGCCAGGGAATTTCAGGGCAGCAAAATACTGTCTTGCTAGCTCTGGGACACTGTGAATGAGCTAGATGCTCTTTGAGTTAAACTGACTTCTTTTGCCCTAGTGCTGTCCTCAAAAGCTCTGAATACGTAGGCAGCAATCTTATTTCTCTCACTGGGACTAGAATTAGAATATTTTGTAACTAGAAAGACAGTTCATCTAATCTGGTGGTGTTCAAATTTCGAACCACATCAGCAATCACGCTCTGGTCCTATCTCTGAGCTATCGAACCCAAATCTCTTGGACTGGGGCCCAGAGATTTGTATTTAATAATAGCGCCGAAAGCTAGTAAATTTTTAGCATAGGGCTTTGCTAATAGAACAAAATCTCAAAATACAGTGCATTAAAAAATATACATATTCATTTCTCTCTCATATAATAGTCCCAAATTAAGCAGTTCAGATTGGCAAGGTAACTGCCTTGTACAGGTATTCAGGCACACGCCTTCCTTCCCTTTTGCTATTCATCCCATTCCTAGAACGCTATTATCATCCAAGTGATTACAGTTGAGTCACACCCATTTCCATTTTGGGATTTAGCTGTTGGGAAGAAGAAAAAAATCACAGAGGAGACCAGTCCAATGTCACAAGACCGTGATGTCGAAGTGGCATGCCTCACATCATCTCAGAGAGCCTGGGAAGAGAAGTCTCACTGGGAAGCCCCGTGCTTCACTGAACCCCTTCGATTTGAGACCAAGGAGGGTGGTTGGGGGTGGACAACCCGAAGTGATTCAGATGCATACCCAAATCTTAGAACCCAGATCTAATCCAACCTCTGCATTGATAAGGAAATTGAGTCCTAGTCCTGCGGAATGACTCGGGGGTGGGGGAGCACGATGAGTCAGTTAAGCATATGAGAACTTACCTGTCACGAAGGCTCTCCTTACTTCAGCACCATCCTGGGCCCTGGGAGCCAGGGACTTGTTTTGCTTTAGAATTGTTGGTCAAAGGGAATTTAGTATACTTTATGTTGGAAAAGCAGAGGGAATGACTAGAAGCCAGAAGGGCACTTCTCTTATGCTAAATGACTCCCTTAGTATCCCTTTCTCAAACCTCTCTATCACTACATTCCCAACGTCCTCCCTCTATCTGACTCTTCCTCCCATGGGCCTCATGATTAGATCTGTCTTTTTTATTTCCTCATTTTATCCTCTCTAATGTTTCTTTGCCACTACAGGGAGATGACACGTATCCACTCTCAGGTAACTTTCTAGCAAGTGCAAGAGACACTTGTGGGCCCTTCCTAGCCAAGTGGGCTTGTGTGATTGAGCAGAGTGAGGGGATAGAATGAGAAAGGGACCAGGTCTATCAGGACCAGCCCACCAGCAGAGTGAAGACAAAGACACAAGTTCTGCGGGTTGTGAAGACAGCAGCCTCAAAGCAACAGAGCCCAGGCAGTGCTGGATCAGTCTAGGTGAGATGAGAATAGGGTATTAACAGCCTTGAAAGCCAGCCAGAGAAATTTAGGTGTAAAGTTACAAGAAAAAAAAAAGCCCTCTAGCCCTCTGTGGTTTGGGAGCAGAGAAGGGACATTGCGAAGACTTAATGCTTTAAAATCTGAACTCCCTTGCCTATTGTCATCATGAATGATCTTAGGATACCCATTATGTCAAAGGAGTGACAATCTTCGAGGGTGGGAAATGCTAGTACTCAGGAGCCTTGACTCCCAATGGCACCCTCATGTTTGACATCTTTCAGACTTCATAGTATGATGATTAGATAGATCCTGGGAGCTCCTGATTCCTTTAGAGAAGTGGAGAGGTTTGGTCTTAATTAAGACTCTTTAGTGGATGTTCCTGGCCTAGAAAGAGGTATCTTCTCTGGGTCTTTGCTCTTTTCTCCTCGTGAAGGAAGAAATCTATACTAAATTCTGAATAAGACTGGATTTACTTTTTTTTTTTTTTTTAAGATTTTATTTATTTATTTGACAGAGAAAGATCACAAGTAGGCAGAGAGGCAGGCTGAGAGAGGGGGAAGCAGGCTCCCCGCTGAGCAGAGAGCCCGATGCGGGGCTCGATCCCAGGATCCTGAGATCATGACCTGAGCTGAAGGCAGAGGCTTTAACCCACTGAGCCACCCAGGTGCCCCTGGATTTACTTTTTCTTACATATTACCCAAAAACTCTGCCAGAGTTTGAATAATTGTTGTCCCTGGGGCTGACATGCTCATCACCTAGAGCTGGACTCTACTGTAGGAAAGAAGTTACTCAAATTTGAACCAAGTTTGAACCAAAAGGAGACCCACTGGACTGTTCAGCTAACAACAGAACCTATTCCATGTTTGGTGAATGAGTGGTAACACCAGCCTTGCTACATAGACCTATCCCTGGAATGGAATCCAGTGACCATCTCTCCTTTCCAGGGCCCTGGGTTCTCCCCTCCAGAGAAGAAAACTTTGGGTCCCAAGCATTTCCCTCTATCATCACCTTCTCCTCCGGCTGCCAAGAGAAAATGGAGTGCTAACTACACACCTAGTGTGTACGTCACACTCCATAGTGACTGTAAATTTAAGCAGCCACCACACTGACAAGGAAAACCCAGCTAAAAGATAATGAAAGTATCTGCCCTTAATGCCACATACTGGTTGATTGTCAGAGTTCTGCAGTTTTGATACAATGAGGATCTGCACAAAATGTGAACAACATTAGGAAAATGGAAGTCTAAAGAATGATGCAGAGTAAGAAAAGAGTTACAGTGATGTAACATTTGTTTACAAGCCTTTATTTGAAATCAGGACATTAAAAAAGAGTGGTCTTGGGATAGAGGGAGAATGTAAAATGAGGGAGCAGGAAAATGTAAGCACATATTAATGAATGAGACCATTGGCCATACTTTGTGCAGAGTGTTGAACTGTAAAAATTTATAAATAAACAATTGGTAGTGAAAAAAAATCCAATACAACATCATAAACAAGATTGAAGACTCAGCCCGTCTAGCACTTGGCACAGATGTCCTGTCTGCCATCTTTCTACTTGCTCCATTCCTCCGTGGCTTGCCATCCCTCGGGAAATCAAGACTGTGCTGAGCAAAAATGGCAGTAGGAACTTTATTACTCTATATGTAGCAACCTGGGATATGGAGGATGGAGGAATGGAGATTGCACAGGGCCGGAGCTGCTGACCTAGGGCAATAGCTAAGCAAAAAGCATCTTTTTCCTTTGGCATCTTTGGAGGGTCAGGAGACACCCAGTTACATAGGTGGGTGCTCCCACATCCATGCACACACTTATTTGAAAAGAAATTGTGATAATGACATCCCCGATGTTCATTCACTATTTCTCTGAATAGTCTCAGTGGCAGTACAATTAACTTTCAATTACCAATCTTGGTTTTGGGCCTTTTCTCCTCAATTTTGTCAAGTTGGGTGGACTCTACTTCGTGGCTTTATAGCTGAGCTAGGACAGGATTCAGTGTAGTTCAGAGAAACTGTGTATGTGAGAGAGAGAGAGAAAGAGAGAGTATCTGTACTTCAGGATCAGTTATAAATTTTCATTGAATTCTCCAAAATTTGGGATTTTTTTTATTCCTCCAGTTATATAGATAATCAAGAGTTTATTGCAGTGCTGAAAGGGTTGATACAGATAATAGAAAGAAATAAACAACAATGAGAATAAGTATGTCCTTCTTTAGGTAGACTCTGGTCTCAAAGCCCCGTAGGATTTACAGCTTAGAGCCACTAACTAACCAGCTCATCAGAGAATGACCTGTCAGCACTGCCAATATTTTCTTTAATGAGGTATCACTGTGGCTTTGGCATCTGGGGAATTGTTTTCCCATAGTGAGCTGGCACATGGCAGTGTCCAGGTCTGGGCTCCTAGAGCAGTGTATGCCAAGATTCTGTCCACACTTGCAGCTGGAGGCTTTGGGGGCCCCATGAATCACTTCCATGGAGCCATGGATGAAGTTATAGCTTAACTTGCATGAGCCATTAGCTTCTGAAACTTTTCTCCAGATCACCAAGTCATTGTAATACTCTTTGTCATTAGCTGGACTGTTTCCTTTGGCAAAGCTACACTGTAATCTTCTGAAGGTCAGTAATGAGGAAGACAGAACATCCTGGGACATACTGAGGCTGGTATTTTTATATAACAGAGTCAAGTTCATTAATACCTCAAGAGTCTGTTTTTCTTGGTCAGTGTTTGCCAAGTCATATTGCATTTCTCCCCCTGAAAATTCTTCTTTAATTATCTCCAATGTGCTTTCCGAAGCTCCTGCAAGAACCAAACCCAGGCTGAGTAGCAGCAGAGAGAAGGTCTCCATCTCAGATCTAGGGTAATCTCTTCTGTAGTAGAAAGAAAAAAAAAAGTGAAAGATGAAAATAAGGAGAATATTAATGAGATCGTTCTCTTTTCCTTAGTTCAGGATTGACTCGAACTCGTAAGCTGGGGTCCTTCAGTGGAAGGATGATAGCATGAAAAGATAATCAGCTGTGGAATCTGCAGACCCAGCTTCAAATCTCTGCCTACCCACTCATAAACAATTTACTCTGCCTCCTTTTACCTCAGTTTCCCCCATGTAAAAGAGGAAAGGTGAGACTTATATAAGGGAATGTGTTTTAAGTGCCCCAAATCAAGTAGTTAGCTCTCTCCCTTTTCCCCTTGTCTATAATCTCACTGAAAGGGTCTATAACCCACATCGTGGTCTCAATAATCTCACCCAACACATTCCTTACTACTGCCGGGTCTTCCTACAGCCTCACACTGTCCTGGCACATAGCAGCCATTTAAAAACATTGCTCATTTCTCTTCCCACCCATCCTCAGTCATGGAATCCCTCCATACCAGTTCCTTTGGCAAGTGGGTCCTGCAGAGAGAGAATCCAGCTGGTTTCGGGGCATGAAGTGAAACTGCATTAGTTTCCTGGAAGTTTCTGCTATTGGTCTAGCTGAGGGAGGAGGGGCAAGAAAGGGTAGGTAGAATTGCATAAGACAGAAGGAGGGGACAACATAGAGACCAGGATGCTTGGAGAACTTCCTAAAATGTGCCTTTGGACGCCAGAATTCCTATGACGAGGGCAGCATCGCTGTTCCTTCTTTTGTGGAAACTTCCCTGTTTATACTTTAACCCAGAGTGATTTGTTTTTAGCTTTTTTGAAACCCTACAGCATAGACTACATCGCACTTCATTTCGTATGTTCTTTTTTTTTTTCATTTTATATGTTCTTTTTTTATTTTTTTACTTCATTTTATATGTTCTTTTAAAATTTTTCACGTTGGTTGATATATGTAATTCTTTTCTCCCTCTTTTTAAGTATGAAAATTCCTTGAACCTGGAACTTAGTTTCTGCATCTTTTTATTCTGTACAGAATCTAACACCGAACTGCACATATGCTTGTTTTTCAACAATTGCTAACAACATAACATGGCTTAACTAGTCTAGAAAATCCTTTACTTGAGATCAATGCTGGGAAATTCATAATGAAAATCTCAGAAAGAATGGTTATTCAGGGTGAGCTTTCTTTCTCTGGCTCTATAAAGAATTTCTTTTGCTCCCACCTCTAAGAGCCTCTTTCCCTTGTATCTCCTGCATTATCGCTCTTCTCCTTGCCCCTCCAATTCCCTGGATACACTGCTTTTGTAAAAACAGCACTTGAAATGACACTATTTAAAAAACCTTAAAATATTCGCATTGCCTGCTGGAAGTAATCTAACCCCCTGAGGGCACCTAGTCAAGGCTCTTCTTGATCTAGTCTCAACTTGCTTCTCAAGGCTCTCTCCCACTATTTTTTTTTTTTTTAAGATTTTATTTATTTATTTGAAAGAGAGAGAGATCACAAGTAGGCAGAGAGGCAGGCAGAAAGAGAGGGGGAAGCAGGCTCCCCGCTGAGCAGAGAGCCCGACACAGGGCTAGATCCCAGGGCCCTGGGATCATGACCTGAGCCAAAGGCAGAGGCTTTAACTCACTGAGCCACCCAGGCGCCCTCTCCCACTATTTTGGTACACAAACTTGTGCTAGTCAGATCAGAGTGACCCACCCTTCTCTGAATACACCCTGTTCTGTCTCTCCATTTTGGTCCTTTCTTGGAAGCCTACTCTTTCCTGCCTCTTGAAATCTTTCAAAGCCCAATTAAGTCATTCTTTCTTTAACACATTTTCCATTAATTAAGTCTACCAAATCCATTGCTCACTTCCCTGATCTTTTTTTTTTCGTTTTTAAAAATATGGAACGCTTCACGAATTTGCATGTCATCCCTGTGCAGGGGCCATGCTAATCTTCTCTGTATCGTTCCAATTTTAGTCTATGTGCTGCCGAAGCGAGCACTTCCCTGATCTTCTTATCACTCATTTCTTTTATTATTATTATTATTATTGAAGTATAATCGTCAGGCAATGTTGTGTTAGTTTCAGATATGCAACATATTGATTGGATAATTCTATATAATCATTCACTTCTTATGCCACTCATTTGACATGAACACACATGGACTCGTACTTTCTATTATTATATTTATTTATTTATTTGACAGAGAGAGACACAGTGAAAGAGGAAACAGAAGCAGGGGGAGTGGGGAAGGGAGAAGCAGGGGGACTGGGAAAGGGAGAAGCAGGCCTCCCGCGGAGCAGGGAGCCTGATGCAGTACTTGATTCTGGGATCCTGGGATCATGACCTGAGCCAAAGGCAGAGACCCAATGACTGAGCCATCCAGGCGCCCCATTTTTTATTATATTTAATTTTAAAATGTTCTGTGTGTGAAATTAGAGCAGAAACCTAGTACTAAGAATACATGAGCCTTAATAATTGGGGTTGATTGATTATGGATAGATGATTAGGAATTAAGTGGATGTATTCATGTGTGTGGCTTGAGTATAGACTTGCTGAAAATTGAAGGGAGTAGGGAAGAAGGATTTAGATTTTTTTTCCCAAATATCCTCTACCATCAACATCAGCAATGAGGTGATCATCGAAAAACAGAAAGAAAATGAGGAGAAAAATGAAAAGAATGGTGCAGAGATTCTGCACTGAACTATTTTTCTGAAACATCTTTTTCAAGGGAACAGAAGACACAGCTACCCGGGTTTGGACTGGACTGCTAGGTGCCTGTTTAAAAACAAACAAACCCTCTCGAACTACCAACGTCTAATACATCGCTATTCATTTGAATTGGGTCTTGCTCCCTATTGAATGAAAATATCCTGGGAACAGATTCCACTGGAGAGTGTCAGTTACTCACATGTTGGGAGTGCATTTATCTGCAAGATTTTGTTTCTACTTAAAAGGAGGGGGGTTAAGGGAGGAAGGGAAGGAAAAGCAAAAGAAAAAGGGAAGGAAAAAAGAGCCAATTAAGCCTAGGAAGAGGGCCAGGAAAAGGAATCAGAATTCAGAACATAGAAACAGGGACTTTAAAGACACATTTCAGCTCCTTTAAAATTTTGCCCAAGAAATGATGGGGCTACAGGTCATATGCTAGGGACCACCCGATCCTGCTCAGCTTCCTTGGTGAGATCCAAATGTCCAGGAAGACAGCGGTGACAGTGGGGACTCCCCTGGAGAAATGGGTCTTGAGCAAGCCTGGCCTACTTACAAGACTGCAAAGTGACCTTTACTCACAATTGTAAATGTCCTCCCTCTGTGAATCGAATCAGTTAATTAACCAGTTAGAACTTGATGCTTGCAGAAGACAGAGTTAACATCTAGCATAGGTCTACCTCCTTTTTTTAAAGGCTGTATTTATTTATTTAAGAGAGAGAGAGAGAGATCACAAGTAGGCAGAGAGGCAGACAGAGAGAGAGGGGGAAGCAGTATCCCCGCTGAGCCGAGAGCCCGTGTGGGGCTCGTTCCCGGGACCCTGGGATCATGACCTGAGCCGAAGGCAGAGGCTTAACCCTCTGAGCCACCCAGGCGGCCTGACCTCCTTTTTTTTTTTTTTTTTTTTACCCGACCTTGAACTAAGTCCAGATAAATAATGCAATAGTTGAAGTCTCTCAACTGAAAAGACGAGAACAGAAAGGGCCCTCTAAATCTTGTGCATTGCCTGTGCCCACTCTAGCTCACTGTGTTTCTGGCTCTCACTGGATGGAAATGTCGGAGCTCAGAATTAGTGACCCCATCAACCATCAGCATTTAGCGGCCAATTACCCCTTATTTCTCACTACTCCTCTGTACTAACCCTTTCCCTTCCAATAAGGAGAAATGGAATTGTGGAGTAACAGGCCTGGAAACCTCAAAGACTGGCTAGTCCAAGCTGCTTAACTTCCCAGGTGTGCGGACTAATGCTCAGAGAAGAACAGGACTTAATCAAATCCCCAGAATAAGGAACCTCTCCTTCTCCTCATTCTCTCCCCTCGCCTTCTGACTCTAAAGATGCCCGGCCCACAGCTGGATGTGGGAGAGCTGAACAACCAGCTCAGCTGTAAAGATCTAAAAGGGGAAAGGAGTTAGGAGTCTGGATGCAAGTTCTCTGTTCCTTCCGGAGATGCAAGAGGAGGGGCGCTGAGCTCTGAGAGTCTCAATCCTGTCCTGGAAATCCTGACTCATTTCTCTCCATGTCTTTAAGGGACATGGTTTCCGGCCAGTGAGGCAATTCTTCCGATCTCCCTTTCCCTTTCTTTCGAGGCACAGAGGCAGCTGGTGAACAGAAACAGATGAAGTTTGAATTATATGTGCCATCTTTCGAGAAGACCCTAATCGACTACCCCAAGTGCCTGGACACCTAGGATCAAGTCTGGGAGTACAGCGGGATGAGAGGAGACACTCACTCCAGGTACAAAACTAAAGGGGGGGGTACCAAAAAGCCCAGTAACCAAGTTAAATAACATTTTACTGCAATAGTTAAAAATCTTAATGCAAACTAATCTCTGATCAAGAAATGTCAAGGGCCGCCTGGGTGGCTCAGTGGGTTAAGCCTCTGCCTTCAGCTCAGGTCATGATCTTGGGGTCCTGGGATCGAGCCCCACATTGGGCTCTCTGCTCAGCGGGGAGCCTGCTTCCCCCTCTCCCTCTGCCTGCCTCTCTGCCTACTTGTGATCTCTTTCTCTCTGTCAAAATAAATAAAATCTTTTTTTTAAAAAAGATTAAAAAAAGAGAAATATCAAAATGTCATATCATAGGATTTGACCCTGTATTGGCACAATTCACTAACGACCTAACTCCAACCCTGTCAGACTGGGTCTTGACTTAAAACTTAGATATTTTATTCATCAGAGATTTTTGCATTAATTTTTTTTAATTTGTGTATCTAGATTATTGGGATTTTGGGTGCCCCTTAAATTTTGAACCTGAGGTGAGTGCCTTGCTCACTTTGCTCTAATCCCAGTTCTGCCTCGGATTCACTTATGGCTCTCAACAAATGACCCAAAGAAAAGGAACAAGAAATTAAAACACGTGCAGAGTTTATGATTTAACTCAGTAGATGTTTTTTTTATTATTAAGGCAGAATAAAAAGATTCCAGCTCAGCAATACTGGAAGGATAAACAAATTACTAATGGCTGCCAATTTTGCTCAAGGCATTAGCCCAGGTCCACAGTTCAGGTGTGCCTCGGGGAGAGCGAGTACCCCTGAGAGGGGAAAGAGAGGATCTCAGGCACTGGTCTCAACTTATTCAACATATCTCTGGAGACCAACCGGCCCCATGTCATCACAAGTGACCACAATGAAGCCCTTTATGGAGGATATGCGGTACCTGCAGGCAGGGTATCTGGTGCCTCCAGCGAGCTGACACACAGTCATTTTGAACCTGGTCATGCTCTGGTAACATAAAATGGAAGAATGGTTCTGACAAATCCTCTTCCTGGAAGAGGTGCAGACCCTGTTGATATTTCGAGGCCTCTCGTGGATGAAAACATGCTCCTTCTTGCAGGTGTTGTCAGGTCCCCTGATGACTCTTTGCAAGACCATATGGTTGCAATAGCGCACGGGAATGTCACTCTGAGGGTAGTCCACGTGCAGCTGCTCCATGGTTGACACCTCTCCTTCCTCGTTCAGCTCATTCTCCCAGAACAGAAGCAGCAGAAACACGATCACCATTAGGATCATCAGGGGTAAGAGTCCCTTCACATCTTCTGCTCTAACTCCTATGGAGTAAAAAGAGATAGGACATAGCCGAGGGTAATCAGATTCCTCCAGCCCCAGCCCCTGACTTGCTCCCCCATCCTTGGGATATTTTAATTCCTTCTCTCTGCTAATTAAAATCTCACATGAGGGGTGCCTGGGTGGCTCAGTGGGTTAAAGTCTCTGCCTTCAGCTCAGGTCATGATCCCAGGGTCCTGGGATTGAGCTCTGCGTCACACTGGGCTCCCTGCTCAGTAGGGAGCCTGCTTCTCCCTCTCTCACTCTCCCTGCTTGTGCTCTCTCTCTCTCTGTCAAATAAATAAATAAACAAAATCTCATGTGACCCTGCAAGCTCCAGCTAGAGGCATAGCACCTCAAGAAAGCCCTTCCGGATTACTCAGCTCTCGAAGTTTGGCATTGAACTGTTCTCTGATCAGTCCATTGTGTTGTATATTTGTTTTGCTTCTGTAACCTCCTTGAGAGCTCCTATTTCTCCTGAATCTCTCAGAGTGCTTACCACAGAGCCGAACATGTAGAAGGATGCTCAGAAGTACACATGCCTGATTGTTTTTTTTCCTATTGCCAAATGACTTCCTTTCCCATAACTGTCTCAACACTAATTCCATCCAGTTCCACATGTTTTCAGCACTATCTATTAATCTGTCTTTCCCAGTTCTTCCCAATCTCTCCTACTAGACTAGTTCCTCTCACCTGTTGTTTTTGCTGTAGCTCTCACAGGTAACATATCCTTGTGATCATGGATCTGAGAAAGTCCTAGCTGTTCCTTGACAACAGTGGGTGGGGAGCCAGTTGGGTGTTGGGAGGGCCGAAGTATGAAGAGTAGAAAGGGAGGAGCCTGTGGGGAGTATGCTTGGGTGCCACTGGAAAGGACAAGTTACCTTCGGAGGGAGAGTTGCCTAAGGCAGGTCCTAAATGTGTCCTCATTAAATAAGCATGGACCTTCCCAAACGTTTGTTAAAGTCCCGATGTGTGTCAGACACAGTGTCCTCTGTTTTCCAGATTTGCGGTCAGTCCTTGCTACAAACCCATGAATAGTAGCTACTACCCCCATTTCATTAAAGAAGAGATGAGTTGCAGAAAGCTTCAGGTGGAGAGGGGAGATGGTGAGAGTAACAAGTCACATCCTCTCAACCCTTCACACTTGAACACTAAGTTCTAGCAAGTGTCATTCCCACGAGGTGTCCAGGACAGGACAGTTCCCTGACGTTAACATTAGTCTTGATAAAGCCCTGGGCTGCTGGGAGAGTATGGCAATGGTTCCCAAACCTGCTGGACATTGGAATCCCCTAGGCATTTCTCAATTTCACAATTTCTCAATGCCACATTCTGCTTTAATTAGCGTTGGGTGTGACCTGACCTTTTGAGATTAGTAAAAGCTCCCCGAGTGATTCTAATATGGAGCAAAATTTAGGAACCAGCCTATGGTATTCTTGGGAAACTGACAGGGGAATGAGCAGTCAAGGGCTTAGTGAAAGACAGTGGCATAAGGCATTGAGAAAACAGGAGACTTTTTATTGCTATCATCTCCTGGTCATTTGATACAGAAATGGGAAAATGGACTTAATTTTACTACTTCTTGCCCTGAAATGATTTATCTTTTGGAGAGACAGGTACATAGTTTCTTCTGTACACGTTGGTGTCTTTCTAACTGGTAAGAAGAAAAGAATTTTGGGGTGGAAAATACTGGAAAAGGCTTCAAATAACAGGTCTCTTTCTATGTAACAACAAAAGCGTAATTCCAGGGCATGAAAATGAACCACCAGAAGGTTATTGTTTACTTTCCCAAAATGTGCATAATAGGCATCCTTTCAGAATTCATGAAATGTTTGGGATATGAATGAATATCCCAATATGAACAGGATATGAAACATATCCTGTTTGGGATATGAATCGCTCAGTGCCACCAAGATATAAATGTATAATTAATTGTTTCTAGTGAACAAATTTCCATTTGCACACTATTTGCAGAAACATTTCTACTGTATAAAGAGAAATATTTATATATATCGTAACATTTTCAATATATCCTGCTGAGACTTCCAAGTAGCTGAATTACAGATGGTATGTTAAGTTTACAAACCCGAAGGAAACCTTTGCTACAAAATTTATCCTCAACTGAGGCAGCTGAACCTGTCTGTACATTTCAGAGAATTACCCTGTGGAAACTGAGCTGAGACTGGGTTCAGTTGTTCAATAGTGTTGGCAGCCTGGGAGAAAACGCTTGTAATGCCTAAAACCAACTAAGAGTTAACATCTAGATATAAGGGACTCAGTCGTGTCAGCAATAAAAAGGAAACTTCAGGGGTGCCTGGGTGGTTCAGTCGGTTAAGCCTCAGGTCATGATCTCAGAGTGCCTGGATCAAGCTCCACATCAGGCACCCTACTCAGCGGGGAGTCTGCTTCTCCCTCTCCCTCTGCCTGCTGCTCTCCCTGCTTGTGTTCTCTCTATGTCAAATAAACAAATAAAATCTAAAAAACAAAACAAAAACTTCAGAGGGAAAAAAAACTCAAAAACAATGAAAAGCCAATTTGAGAAGAGAAAGCCAAAATGGGTGATGAACAATACTTAACTTCATTAGTCATCAAATAAATGGGAATTAAGATAACCAAGAGATATCAGTTTATAACCATCAGATTACCAAAAATTAGAAAATCTTATACCATGTGCTGGCAAAAATGTTAGTAGGCATGAAAATTGGTGTAGTGATACTGGAAAATAATTTGGAAGTATTTGGTGAAAGGAAGAATGGGTTTACCCTGAGCCCTTCTGGGTTCTTCCAGATGGAGCACATGGAGGGATATTCATCACAGCCCTATTGGTGGCCAGACAGGACTGAAGGCACCTTAAGTGTCCCCCGTGAAGGGAATGGACCAGTAAAGAAGAGCTGGATGCATAAAATAAGATAGTCTGAAGCTGTTTCAAATAATGCAGTAGATTTACAAATTGCGACATGGATAGAACTCAAAAATATGGTGCTGTGTAAAAAAAACGGTAAGAAACAGAATGAATATTCTTTCCAGTCTATTTAAATTTAAAACATACATCCTCCAAAATAAGACAACAAATTTTCCAAGGTTACACAATATCTAAAGAGGATGGAAGAATATGGATTAAATACTCTAGGATTAAATCCTCACACCTAGGAGGGTGAGAGAAAGGCACAAGGAATAAAAGGGGAAATAATAAAATTGAATAAAACAAAAGAGAGGCCTATTCCGTGTGTCTGAAAAGGAGAAGGAGGGAGGGAGGAAAGAAGGAAAGCTGGGGGGAAGGGGGGAGCAGGAGGAGGAAGAAGAAAGGAAGGAGTTATAGGAGGAAGGGAGTGAGATGAGGAGGAGGAGGAGGAGGAGGAGGAGGAGGAGGAGGGAAAGTGGGGAAGGGGAAGAGGGGGAGGAAGATGAAAAAGATTAAGAAAGGAAGGAAAGGGAGGGAGAAACCTGCTCTGTTTTCAGATGCCTGCCCTTGTCCTAAAACTCCGGCTCCCCGCCCCCCCCAACCCCGCTTTGCTGAGCCTTAGGACAGTGCACGGGGGACTACAGGAGCCACATAGCTGCTGGAAACTAAAATTCATGTCAGGCTGTAAAAACATCAATAGCAATTCCCTCCCACTCCCCACCCCCCATCCAAGTACTAACCAGGCCCGACCCTGCTTAGCTTCCGAGGGCGCGTTCAGGGTGATGTGGCCGAAGACAGCAATTCAAATAAGGACTCGATTCATCACATGAATTCAGGGTGGCAGGGAACTCCCCAGCCCTAGCCTCGGGCGGTCATCAAGCTACAGCGGAGGAAGGGAACGCGTACTCTGGGTGCCTCTAGCTGGTCTATGAGGTCCAACTACGTTGAGGCCCCCACACGGAGAGGATGCGTGGTTAGGGAGAAATGCTCCAAGAGCGCCCAGGTTCGGCTCTGCTATAGGAAACTGAGGAGGTCCTGTGGATGTGCTTGGCCACCCTTGCGAGGCCTCTGCAGTCGCCCGATGCCGCGCTCCACTTGGCAATGTAGCAGATGGTGTTTTCCAAAAATGGCCACAAAATTAAGAGGTAGCGTCCACGGGCTTTTCTGAGAACCTGGGTGGGCCTCTCAGTGCTCCCACTAAGGCAATATAGGGCAAGGGGTCCTGCGCGACTTCTGAGTCTAGGGCAGCCCGCTTCTGCCTGGCCGTGGCTCCCCTGGGCCGATCGCTCCGGGTACCTTCGGCCGCCCTGTATGAGGTCTGGCAACGTTGAGGCCACCGCCCGGAGACGCCACATGGGTAGAAAGAGATGCCCAGATTGCTGCACCCCTTCCAGTTCCTGTCTGCTCGAGTCTTCTCGGCCCAGGTGCCAGACTGCTGAATGCAAAAGCATAGGCAACCAACCGGCTCGGGCCACCACGTGAGTAAAAAACAGGAACTGCCCAGCTAATTGTTACTATTTTCTGTCGCCATCTTAAGGTGACTGTAAAGCCCAGTAGATGAGCAGGACCCAGGGCTCACCACTTCGCTAAATCTCCCAAAGCAACTCCAATCCCACAAAGGTTAAGTAACAGATGCCACTGAAGTCTTCTTGGATATAGAGTATAGGTTGTCACACAAACAATAATGCAAAACTAGTTTTATTTATTTATTTTTTAAGATTTTATTTCTTTATTTTAAAGAGAGAGAGAGGGAGAGAGCCCAAGCAGGGGTGGGGGGCCGACAGGCAGAGGGAGAGGGAGAAGCAGACTCCCCGCTCATCAGGGAGCCTGATGCGGGGCTCAATCGCAGGACCCTGAGATGCTTAACAGACTGAGTCACCCCGGCACCCTGCGAAGCTAGTTTTAAAATCTTCATCTGTTGTAAAACTCCTTAAAGTTCCTTTTTAACTCCCTCTCTCCATCCCTGCCGGGAGAGCCTCCCCTGCTCTATGGTCTAGCTCCCAAGGTCTCCCAAATTCCACCAGCCCTTCCATGCCCTCGACCTTCCCATCAATCACCTTGTGACCAAAGAAAGACCCTTCCTGACCATCCAGTCACTTAAAAAAAAAATCAGTGAAGTACCGTAAGTAAATACTTTGCTCCCTAGTGGCTATGAATTTTACTCTACAAACATGGACAAGAAATTTACATTTCTTTTTTTTTTTAGATTTTATTTATTTATTTGACAGAGAGAGAGAGATCACAAGCAGGCAGAGAGGCAGACAGAGAGGGGAAGCAGGATCCCTGCTGAGCAGAGAGCCCAATGTGGGGCTCGATCCCAGGATCCTAAGACCATGATCCCAGCCAAAGACAGAGGCTTTAATCCATTGAGCCACCCAGGTGCCCCGAAATTTACATTTCTTAACTGCTTTCTTTTTCTTCTTAACTGCTTCTATGTCAAATTGAAATTAATTCTAAGTCTTCTAGCCTACTAAGCTGGGGGAGAAATTCAACTTACACCATTATTAACTTTCCTTTTCCTCCCTAGCTAGGGATCCCCGAGAATCTGGAAGGCATACCGTGCTTCCCACTATGGGACCTGTACAACCGAGGGAAAAACATTCTTATTAGTTTCCCTTATATATACTCTCTCGATGTACAGAAACTTTAGAAGAATACTTTCAAATAACCTAATTTATTATAATTAGCATATTTATTGCTAGAATATACCTTTTGATCCTAAATGCTCTTAATAGGAAGAGCCCTCACCTTATTCCAAGTATCTTTCTTAATATCCTTTAATATTTTTGTTGGCTTCTGTATAAATTCCCAGGCTATCCATATATCCTAATACACAACTGGTTTTGAAAAACAAACAAAAAAAGCAAATCTAAAGAGGTTATCCTGACACCTTTCCTCAATGGCAGCTAATGACAGAAAACACGAAGTGACAGTAGTCTAAATGAGATGGAAGTTTATTTCTCATGTAAAAGAGAGCCTTGGGGTAGTTAGTCCAGGAGTGATGAGGTGCTCCAAGGTCCTGGACTTCAATCCCAGCGCCTGTCTTCTCTAGCCCCATTCAGATGGCTGCTCTAGCTCTAGCTGACGTGTCTGCATTCCGCCACCAGGGGGAAGCAAGGCACCAAAGGGGCATGGCACTGCCTTCTTTTTTAAAAATTTTTTTAAATTTTATTTTATTTTTTCAGTGTTCCAAGATTCATTGCTCATGCGCCACACCCAGTGTTCCATGCAATACGTGCCCTTCTCAATACAAACCACCAGGCTCGCCCAACCCTCCACCCCCATCCCCTCCAAAACCCTTAGTTTGTTGCTCAGAGTCCACAGTCTCTCATGGTTTGTCTCCCACTCCGATTCCCCCCCATTCACCCTTCCTTTCCTTCTCCCAATGTCCTCCATGTTTTTCCTTATGCTCCACACGTAAGTGATACCATATGATAATTGACTCTCTCTGCTTGACTTATTTCACTCAGCATAATCTCTTTCATTCCCATCCATGTTGATACACAAGTTGAGTAGTCATCCTTACTGATGGAGGCATAATATTCCATTGTATGTATGGACCATATCTTTTTTATCCATTCATCTGTTGAAGGACATCTTGGCTCTTTCCACAGTTTGGTGATTGTGGCCATTGCTGCTATGAACATTGGGGTACATGTGGCCCTTCTTCTCACAACATCTGTATCTTTGGGGTAGATACCCAGTAGTGCAATTGCAGGGTCATAGGGTAGCTCTATTTTTAATTTCTTGAGGAATCTCCGTACTGTTTTCCAAAGTGGCTGCACCAACTTGCATTCCCACCAACAGTGTAAGACGGTTCCCCTTTCTCCACATCCTCTCCAATACTTGTTTACTGTCTTGTTGATTTTGGCCATTCTAACTGGTGTAAGGTGGTATTTCAATGTGGTTTTGATTTGAATCTCCCTGATGGCTAATGATGATGAACATTTTTTCATGTGTCTGTTAGCCATTTGTATGTCTTTGGAGAAGTGTCTGTTCAGGTCTTCTGCCCATTTTTTGATGTGATTATCTATTTTTTAAGTGTTGAGTTTGAGAAGTTCTTTATAGATCTTAGATATCAGCCCTCTTTTTTGCGAATGTAGTGTCATTTGTGAATATCTTCTCCCATTCTGTGGGTTGCCTGTTTGTTTTGTTGACTGTTTCCTTTGCTGTGCAGAAGTTTTTATCTTGATGAAGTCCCCAAAGTTCATTTTCACTTTTGTTTCTTTTGTCTTTGGAGACATGTCCTGAAAGAAGTTGCTGTGGCCGATGTCGAAGAGGTTACTGCCTATGTCCTCCTCTAGGATTTTGATAGATTCCGGCCTCACGTTGCAGTTGCGCACACCATCTCCCCTTACATCTCATTGGCAATAACCTGGTCACACGATCACATCCAACTGCAAGGGACAGTGGCAAACACTGCGTGTATTCTTGTGATTCTCTCTCGACCTCTCCCTCTGCCCCTCTCTGTCTCTAAAAAAAAAAAAAAAAAAAAATCCAAACCACATCCCTTACTGCTACTAGAATTTTAGTTCCCTCCCCAAACGTTTTCGAAGCTTTCTGTAGGAGTGCTTTTTAAATTTCTTGTCCAAAACTGATCTTCCAGACTTCCTTGCTCTTAATCCCTCATCTCTCCTAAGTGCTTCTCCCCATGGGGCCGCAGCATCTGGCCTGCTTCCCCCTCCTCGCAAAGCCTCGATACAGGCCCTGTCCTGTGTTCTCTAAAGCCCACAAAACACAAGGATACGGTGTTGAGAGAAAAGTCTTAACCCTGACTCACATGGACCGCTTCCAGCAGTCATCAGCAGGCCTTCACTAGAACTCCCTTTGACTATCCCTTTCCTTGGGAAAGGGACTGTGCCCTGCATCCTCCCCTGACACTCTGTGACAGTGATCACGCCACAAGGGGGAGCCAAGGGCACGCTTCTTGAAGATGCATTTTCTGAAGGTGCATTTCTGCACCCAAAGCCAAGGAAGCATGAAGTGCCCCTATCAAAGAATGGGAAAGGACAGAGGTTGCGGAGTATATTGGGGGAACGTTAATGACCTCACCACCTGGTGCCCGGGTGGCTCAGTCGTTAAGCATCTGCCTTAGGTTCAGGTCATGATCCCGGGGGCCTGGGATGGAGCCTCACATTGGCCTCTCTGCTCAGCGGGAAGCCTGCTTCTCCTTCTCCCACTCCCTCTGCTTGCGTTCCCTCTCTTGCTGTCTGTCTCCGTCAAGTAAATAAACAAAATCTTTACCAAAAAAAAAAAAAAAAACGCCTCACCACTGGCCCTTAACCACTCCTTGGTCTGCCACTGCCTGGCTCTCACAGATTAAAAAAATATATATGTATATATGTGGTAGAGGGAGGTGGCTTCTAAGTGAAATGCATCAGAGTTTCTTGGCTACTAATTAAAAATACCTGGGCCTTACCCCAGACCTACTGAATCAGTCTCTGGAGGTGAGGCCCTGGAATCTGCATTTGTAATCCGGTGATTATAATGCACAGGGATGTTTAGGGTCACCACAATAGATGAGCTTCGAATTGGTAAACAGCATGATTTCTAAAGAGTTGCACCCATCTCACAATTTTTATTTATCATATTATAATATGATACCCAGACCAGACAAAGGGTGTGCGCTTGCCTCGTGTTGTATGACTAAGCAGCTCCTTAGAGTGTCTGCTTCCCTGGACAAGGGGAGGACCTGCCCCCAAACGCAAAACTGTTGGAGGAGGGGGGACTGGTCTATATTCCTTAGTGGTGGTGCTCAATTACCTGTGTTCTTTCAGCAAGTCTGGAAGCCATTTCACAGGGGATCATGGAGATGAACTGGGCTCGTGTGGATTCCCGGAGAGCGAGGTTCCAGGGCCAGGCAGGAAGGCTGGAGAAGTGCCCCGGTGCCTGTGGGCTGGCGGCAGGGCCCAGCAGGGGCGGGGACTCACAGTGAGGAGCGGGGAAGCCGGGAATGGCTTGCATTCAGGAAGGTCAGTTAGGGCAGACGGGGCTCTCCTCCCCCACCATTCTCTAATCCTCTTTGTGCCCACTTCTCTATCACCTGGGTGCCCCTCCTTGAAGACTAAAACCTTGGAAGTACTTCCAAATTGGGATCTGAATTCTTTCTTTCCTGTTCATTTCCGCTAAGGAGCCCTCCCAAACCATTTTCACCTCCTACCCTGGTGTGGAGAACAGTCAGACGATAGCTTGCTTGCTTTTTTGCTTTCTTTTAAAAAAAAGATTTTATCCACTTATTTGAGAGAGAGAGAGAGAGAGAGAGCGTGGAGAGCACGCACCTTGGGGAGGGGCAGAGGGAGGGAGGGAGAGAGAGAAGCAGACTCCCTGCTTAGTAGGAAACCTGATGCAAGGCTGGATCCCAGGACCCTGAGATCATGACCTGAGCCAAAGAAGGCAGACGCCCAAACGACTGAGCCACGCAGGCGCCCCAGTTTGTTTGTTTCTTTCTTTTTAAGATTTTTTGTACTTAATAGGGGGCTGGGAAGGGGCAGAAGGAGAGGGAGAGAATCTCAAGCAGACTTTGCACCAGTCCCGGAGCTGGACAGGGGCTCGATCTCATGACCCTGAGATCATGACCTGAGCAGGAACCAGGAGTCAGTGAGGGAATGAGTGAACCAGTGCTTCACCCACTGAGCCACCCAGGCACCTCGACAGGTTTCTTTCTAACCTTGGAATTGAGCCTCGCCCGTGAGGAAATCTCACACAAACTCTCAGGTGGCCAAAGTAAGCCCTGCATCAGGAAATATGTCTAAGCCCTGTATCGGTGTAAAGGGCATGGGGCCTTACCAACTCCTCCAGGAATCTTTCTTTACATTAACCACCTCCATCTCCTCCTTGCATCTCCATGAGAAGTCCTTCTCCACACTTCCTGTACTAATTAGCGATTGCTGTGTGGGGCCGCAAAGGGTTTATTTGGCCTTCTTTCCCACATGCTGTGGGCTTCTGGAGGTTCAGAACAAGGAACCTGTTTGTTCTAGTACACTTCCCAGTACTTCACGGGTGGTCAAAAAGTGCCTGCTGGACGCCCGGGTGGCTCAGTCGTAAGCCTCTGCCTTCGGCTCAGGTCATGATCCCAGGGTCCTGGGATCGAGCCCCGCATCGGGCTCCCTGCTCGGCAGGAACCCTGCTTCCCCCTCTCCCACTCCCCCTTGCTCGTGTTCCCTCTCTCGCTGTCTCTCTCTCCCTCTCTGTGTCAAACAGATATTCAAAAAGTCTTTAGAAAAAAAAAAAAAGAAAGCGTTTGCCGAGTGGGTATGTGAAAGAAAATTCCTAAAATGGAGTTGGACACGTGAAGGGGCTGGAAAATGGAGCCCGGAGCCCTTGGGGAAGGAAGCCTGAAGCGAGGCCTCACCAGATGGAACCGAAACTCGGGGCCTCTGCAAACAACATCCTGGAAAACAGCCACATGCTTTGGCCACAAGGCCGCTAACACTCCTTTTTTGCACACACTGCCTGTGATTCTCCACTCTCATGCTAACAGCTCGGCATTATTGTAGCTGTCGCCATTCACATTTCAGGCAAAACAACTCCTGTCAATTCTCTTTCCTCTTTACGTACCCTAACCTCCTTTGTCTCCGCGGATCCCCCTTTTGGGCCACTCGGTGCCTCCCAGATGGCCATCCCTAAGACCCCAAAGACGCGCACATTTATTCCTCAGCTCGCCATTCTGTCTGGTGTCAGTCAACAGACGAAAAAGGGAAAGTTTTCAGATCCCCTTCTCCCTCTGCCACCAACTAGCTGTGTGATCTTGGGAAAATCGTGTCCCCTCTGAGTCTGAGTTCCTTTACTTCTCAAATGGTGGTGGAAGAAAAGAATAAAGGAAGACTGATTCCATAAGTTTCCCTTCCTGCTGTCACAGAGTTTCTGAGCTAAACTTACATGACCCCGATGGCTATTCTCTTCAGATGACAGTTTTCTGGCTACTACTTCTGTTCCCCGCCCCCCCCCCCCAGAGGAAGTAGAGATGCGGTCTCTGCCTCCCAGCCTGGAGTCGGGGTGCGCAGTGGGGAAACGGGGGTGGGGGTAGCTCCTGGCCACGAGGCCCCGAAGTGAGGACGTGCAGCTCTGCTTCAGGAATGTGGTGGACGTGGAGTAACCCTATGAAATGGTTTAGGACATTGACATTTTGGTCAAAGAACACTTACTATTACCCAAAACGGGGGGGCGGGGGAGGCATGAAGCATGAAGCACCCTTATTCTCGAGGGGCTCATTGGCTACCCTTGGCAACTGCAGAGCAGTTCTCTAGACAAGCTGTTGCCTGCAGGATTCAGGTGATCACTTTCTAAGCCTCTGGGCCAGCTGCCCACTGCCCTCCCACTAGCTTTCTCCAGGTGAGAGCACCGGACTAAGAGCTTGCGTGTGCCCAAGAACGAGCTGCTCCTGACTTGGGCAGGCCGTGTTCAGAATCACATCAGAGGCTCTCAGTCTCAGCCTCACAGTGAAAAGTCCCAAGTTGTGGACAGGGAAGATCCTGTTCTCCCTTGGGGTCAAAGGAAGCCTTTTTTGTTTTGTTTTGTAACTTTATGTGTATCCCCGAAATGACTGCCGCCAGCCCATCGCCCAGGGGAGGTCAGGTTGAGGGGAGGTTGCCTCAGCCTGCCTTTCTAACAGCTACTTGGTAGGCCCCTGTCCACTCAGATTTCCACTCCTGAGAAGGCTTTGGTCTTAGCATATCTGGCTTCTCATGTGTGTCCTCAGGCCGAGCCCCCAGCAGCTTCCTTGGAGCCCTCATTGGGGAAGGACCAGGACCTTCCCCCACAGCACCTCCAAGGACCGTCACGTCTTTCGTACCCTCCCAGGCTCTGCTCTCCTCTCCCCGCCAGTTCCAGCTCCCCTGAAATTCAGATAAGATTCCCTGAAAGAAGAACGATTGTCCCCTGACCCCACATCATCACCAAGGCCCTAAAGAATCAGATTCATTTAAAAAAAACAAGTGAACAAACCAGCTCCCTTCTCAGAACACCCAACTAGGGCAGAGGGAGGAGGGGCCTGGGAGTCTTGAAAGCTGGGTTCCCATCTTGACACTGGCTCTGCCACTCACTAGCTCCGTGGCCCTGAGCTTAATCCCATGGTTCTCACCGACCTCCTTTAATGGTGGCTGGGAGCTGGAATGCACGAGGCGAAAACAACAGATAATTTTAGAGTTGGTGAAAGCCATCCTGCGGTAACATTTCCTGGTGCAGAACTCTATGCTTACTTATCAAAAGCTGAATCAGGGCTCCCCACGGCTTTTTGTCAACCTCATTATGCCACGGTGATCTCTTTAAAAACACACATCTAGTTCTGGGCCTGTGCTATCCACCCCCATTCCCACTAAAAATGTGTCAATGACTTTTCCTAAGCCTTAAATTAATGACCACTGTCCCGACCTCCGCCTACCAGGCTTTGTATAGAGAGCTTCACCTCAAACCACTCTCCCTTTGTCTCTCTGTCTGCCTCTCTCTAGTCCTCCATACATTCCTCCTTTCCGTTCTCTAAACTCACCCAGATTCCTTCCAGCTCAAGGCCCTTAACATCTAGTTCTCT
>CM053609.1:57336556-57360577 GCA_028646535.1 Procyon lotor
ATATTTTTTGCACTGAATCTTTTCTCTTTTTGAAAATCAAGGGGCGCCTGGGTGGCTCAGTGGGTTAAAGCCTCTGCCTTCCACTTAGGTCATGATCTCAGGGTCTTGGGATTGAGCCCCGCATCTGGCTCTCTGCTCAGCAGGAAGCCTGCTTCCCCCTCTCTCTCTGCCTGCCTCTCTGCCTACTTGTGATCTCTCTCTGTCAAATAAATAAATATCTAAAAATAAATAAATAAAATCATTTTGTTCTTTGGTTCCCTGGGATTCCACTTGCTTGGTTTTCTCACCACATTTCCAGCTACTTTGTTTTGTTTTGCAGATGTGTTCTCTTCAATAAAGCTGTTAAATACTAGCTAATTGTAAAGTTATTCTTAGAAATCACAAATTAAGAAGAAGTTGAAAATAAGAAGGTACATCAACCACCTAGAACAGAGCCTGGTCCATAGAATGTGCCCAGGAAATATTTTTTGAATGAATTAAAGACTCACGAGCAGATGATAGCCACTGCCCTGAGAGAGAGACACTAACCTCAAGTGAGCAGCAGTTTGGGTCTTAGTGCTCATTCCCACATTAGGCTTACTTCAGGGACTATTCCGAACTGAACCTCTCATGTACAGCTAGAACACATAATGGATTATTATCAATGAAACAGTAGACCAGAAAAAAATTTCCCTTGCAGCAATCAACAAATTTGCCTGCTTCTAGGAAAAAGTCATATTTGAGAATTCTTCACTGACGCTCTCTCTGCCTTTGTACACAAAATTTGTGTTGTCTGGGGTTACCAGAGGGGAGGTGGGCAGGAATATGGGTGAAATAGGTGATGGAGATTAAGGAGGGCACTTGCTGAGCACTCGGTGATGTATGAAATTGTTGAGTTACTGTATTGTATATATGAAACTAATATAAGACTGTGGGTTAACTGTATTTGAATTAAGATAAAACTTAATAAAAATAAGTATCATGAAAAAAATATTACTAATATTTGTGTCATCTGGGAAACTGCAAGCTAATACATTAATATAAGCATTATGCTCAGTTAATAACACCCCTGGGCAGAATGAATACACATCTCCCAAGAGGGTCGTGGCCTCAACACAGATAGTACAACTCTCCCTTAGATAAAGTCTTCTTGAACATACCTCACAATCCAAAAACAAACAAACAAACAAAAACAACCACTTCATCAAAATTAAAAATTTTTGTGCTTCAAAGGATGCTATCAAGATAGTGAAAAAGATATCTCACAGAATGGCAGGAAGTAGTTGCAAATCGTACATCGGAAAAAGGAGTTGTATCCAGAATATATAAAAACATCAATTCTCAAAAATACAAAGAACATAACTCAATTAAAAATGAGCAAAGGAAAAATAATAAATAAATAAAAATAAAAATGAGCAAAGGATCTGAAGAGACATACAAAGTTATACATATAGTCAATAAATACATGAAACTAGACATCATTAGTCAACAGGGAAATAAAATGAAACCACAGTGAAAGACCACTTCCTATCCACTAAGATGGCTTTAATGGAAAAGACATTAAAAAGTATTGATGAAGGGGGCGCCTGGGTGGCTCAGTGGGTTAAAGCCTCTGCCTTCAGCTCAGGTCATGATCTCAGGGTCCCGCATTGGGCTCTCTGCTTAGCAGGGAGCCTGCTTCCCCCCACCCCCCACCTCTCTGTCTGCTTGTGACCTCTCTCTGTCAAATAAATAAATAAAATTTTTTTAAAAAGACCATCATTAAAAAAGAAAGTATTGATGAAGATGTAAAGAAATGGAACACTCATGCCCTTCTAGTGGGAATGTAAATTAGTGCGTCTACTCTAGAAAAATCTGATAGTTGCTCAAAAGCTTAAACACAGTGTTATACATGACTCATCAATTCCACTGCTGGGTATATACCCAGGAGAAACGAAAATTTTTGTGTCCTCACAAAAACTTGTATACCATATTCATAGCAGCATGAAAATGCCAAGAAGTGGAAACAACTCAAGTGCCCATCAACTGAAGAATGGATAAATAAAATGTGGTATATCTATACAACAGAATATTACTTGACAAAAAGGAATGAAGTCTTAATAAATAGTACAGCATGGATGAACCTTAAAAACATAATGGCAAGTGAAAGAAGCCAGTCACAAAAGACTATGTATTGTATGATTCCACTCACATGAAATATCCAGAATAGTCAAATCTATACAGAGAGAAAGTATAGTAGTAGGTCCCCAGGGCTGCAGGGCTGCAGGGGTGGGAGGAAATGAGGAGTGACTTTTATGGGGTAAAGGACTATTTCTGAAATGATAAAGACACTGTAAAATTCATTGTGATGGTGGTACAAGTCTGCAAACATTCTAAAAAAAATTCACCTGTATATTTTAAGTGGGTGAATTGTATCAATAATTCCTATAATACTTCTTAGTCTTCATCACTTATAGTGACTCCACTGTGAATCCTAAATGATATACTTTTTCTGGCAATCAGCACCATTTTCCCTGTTTCCGCATTATTTTGAAAAATGCCTTGAAGATGGAGACTGGGTCCTACCTGAGTTCATTTTCTTTTTTTTTTTTTTAAAGATTTTATTTATTTGACAGAGAGAAACACAGCGAGAGAGGGAACACAAGCAGAGGGAATGGTAGCGGGAGAAGCAGGCTTCCTGCCGAGCAGGGAGCCCGATGCGGGGCTCCATCCCAGGATCCTGGGATCATGACCTGAGCCGAACTCAGACGCTAAGGACTGAGCCACCCAGGCGCCCCCTGAGTTCATTTTCTTGCCAATAAGAAGAGTACCTAGTAATTTGGAACACAGCAAAATCTCATCATGTTGTGTTTTGAAAGGACAGATGACATAAGGGCTGGATAGGGGTCAAACAGCCATGCTCACTGGTGATTTGCCAGGGATGCTTTTGCGTGATTCAAAGCACGTTGATAATAGTGTAGAGTATTAAAGGCCCACATCAGCTCCCATAATCAATATTGTTTAAAAAGCTGTTATACTAAAAAAACAAAACAAAAAACACACACAAGCAACCAGGACTCTAAGAGTCAACAGATAGACTTAGTTAGACCCTTAAGAACTTCTGACAATATAACCATTATTTGGGTTCTGAAACCCACACCTCTCTCCCACCTAAGATCATCGTAAACCTATTTCTGCTTTTCAGAGCTGGCTTTCCTTCTTTCTTTCCTCCGCAGGCCATGAGCTAGTCCCCTTTAGTTTGCTCCTCTGTGCCTTTCTTCAAGTGCTGCTGAGTTCTTCCTGTCTTGATTGTAAGCCCAGCCAGTACTCCTGACCCTACCATGGCAACAGGAGGAGTAATGGTCCCACTTTCATCTGTGCTGGTCATAAAAGTCCCTAAGAGTCCTTGATTCCCCCCAAAAAACCTTTGCCTAGTCTTGAGGGCAGGGAAAGAAAGGACCCACTAAATAATCGTGAACTATCCTGAGAACAAATCAGCCGTCGGCAAGTAACTGCCATGATGTTTCCTCTTCCACTTCCTCCACTCAAAGGATTCCATTCTCAACTTTTTACACACTGGTGATCACCAGGGCCTGTCCTTAAATTCTTTGTCTGTGAGTGCTCTTTCCCTTGCATTCTTCTCCAAACCAACATTAACCACCACCTTGTGGTTTTGTTTTTTTTTTTCAATTGTAGTTGACACACAATGTTCCATTAGTTTCAGGTGTACAACATAGTGATTCAATAAGTCTATACATTATGTTGTGCTCACCATAATTGTAGCTCCCTCCTGCCACCACACATACAATTAAGTGTTTCCAATTCTGAAAATTCCTTTCTTTAGTTTAAATCTTTCTCCTGAACCCCAGGCCCTTATATCCAGCTTCCTACTAGCATTTCCCAGTAGCAAGCACATCCAACACATCAAAGCCCAGACTAGATATATCACATTTCTGGGGAGACAACTAACTGATAGGCAGGGCACCCTGGCAGATTCTACCCTCTCTTTTCCCTCCTTCCAATCACCAAT
This sequence comes from Procyon lotor, assembly GCA_028646535.1. Taxonomy (NCBI): domain Eukaryota; kingdom Metazoa; phylum Chordata; class Mammalia; order Carnivora; family Procyonidae; genus Procyon; species Procyon lotor. The sequence continues at coordinate 57,340,545 of CM053609.1, forward strand.
CACCAAACCCTTGATTCCCGCCAGGCCACATAACCTTTCCAAGATACGAACCTTCCATAAGGACAAATATGATCGAGTCAATCAGAAATTCAAAGATTCCCCTTGTACAAGCAGGTTCGGAAGTAAACAAACTTGAAGGCCTATCCTTTCAGCAGTTCACAGTTTGGGCTACTTTCTCCAAACCAGAATCCACCACACTGTAAGATTTCAGGTGCACACCCCACACTGCAGCCCGCCGGTTTTCCAGGTAAGCAATCAAAGAGCACTGAAAGGTCTGGTGAATTCTTGCTAGAAATGGCAAGACCACTATCACTACGTTATATTGAGTCTTGGAAAATGTTCAATTGGGCTCTCTTTGGATGGAACGGATGTCTGCGCCCTTGGAGCACAAGGGTCCCCAGGCTGCAACTTTGCATTTTTCGGTAGGGCACCTGTGAGTGTGGAGTAAACGGTGCCGGGAAACGTGTGCAGTCGCTCTCCTCACCGGGCTGGGGCTCCCAGGCGAGGGCTAGATTCCGCACCGGGAAGGGATCGCTGCCGTGGACCCCCGCCTCAGGAAGAGGATTCTGGCTCGCCAATGCGATCCTAATACACCTCTAAGTACCGCTCTGTTCGGTGTGAAATGCCCTAGAGAGAAGCGCACTAGCTTTTAACCCCCGCGAAGTGCTCGGGTAAGAACCGCCGGAGCAAGCTATTCCTGACAAATGAGCCAGTCTAAGCCAGACCGGGGCACCCTGATCTCATGAAGCCCTTGGCTCGCGGTAGCAACTTCGTCCCTCTTGTACTGGTCCACAGAAGGTCCGGCTTCCCCGGAAGCTGATTCCGAAACAGCTCCAGGCTGGGACGGGTCTCAGCCTAGGTGGATTTAGGCTACGACCGTGTTGGCTTTATTTGGCTCTAAACGGGAGGCGGCGGGGGGAGAAAAAAAAAAAAAGACAAAATGCCGGGCTCGTCCGGGATTTGAACCCGGGACCTCTCGCACCCAAAGCGAGAATCATACCACTAGACCAACGAGCCAACCCTAAGCGTGGATTTTCCTCGTCTGAAATGTTCATTCATCCCATTAGCTGCATCACATTGTGATGCTGCTCATAAACCCAGCGGTTTTCCTCCAGATCCCAAGAACATCAATGTGCGCATTGGGAGGAACCTGACCCACACCATTGCGGAGGTAGGAATGTTCATGATGGAGCTCAGGCTGAGCTTCAAGTCTGTCCGTGGATCCTCCTGAGGTGGGGTCTGGCGGCTTTCAGGGTTAGGACCAGAACCATCCCAGGCAGCGGGTGTGTGTGTGTGTGTGTGTGTGTGTGTGTGTGTGTGTAAGGATACAGGATACAGGAACAATAAGAACCACCGACCTCACTAAGAGGCAGAGGTTACCTCCAGGACGAGTGGAAGACCTCGACACTATGGCCCCTGTGGAGGTCAAATCCTAGAAACCGCCTCAGTCTCTGGCTCTCTCTCTCTTTCAGTCCTTGCATGTATACTTTGGCTGTTTCCATTCAGCCTTATTTAATAAACTTTGTGCTTTAGGTCTAGATTTAAAGTACTCTTCATGGGCAGACAGAAGGTGACCTTGGGGAAGAGCTGCCCACTTCCCATACCCTCTTTTAAAGAAGGCTGGACCCCTGCTTCTCTATCACCCAGAAGGTGGTGGGTGGAGAGGGAGGGAAGGGCACTGTCCTTACTCTGCAGGGTTTTCTGCTTAGGGAACGAAGTTCTTGGGCTCTGGCTTGTCCCCCTCGGTCACATTGTCTACTCTGCACCTAATAGGTTCCTGGCACAGGGTACAAACTCTGTAAATAGCTATTGAATCTCCTGAACCAGGTGCCAGACTCCTAGGCAGCCTAGGAGAGAAAAGGAGAAGAGTGCTCCCTTTCCAACCCTCCTATGAATGGCCACTTTCTATTTGTTCTGGACTTCAGGCTGGGCATTTCCAAGAGCTCGGGGGCCCAGAGAGAAGAAGCTGCCTCTCACACTTCAAGTTGTTAGCAGAGAGTGTTAAAGGTCGGAGGAAAGGGTTCGCTGTCTTCTAGCCAGCGTCTGCTTCAGGAGATCTGGAGGGATCTCAGGCCCCGGCGGACTGTGGCCCAGCCTGATTCCGCTGAAAGGCTTGGGAAGGAGGGGAGGGAGGTTTGGATGCCTCTGGGTCCTCACTGCCTCGGCCCCTAAATTCTGAAGGCCAGAGGAGTATGAACTGTGTTTAGAGAAAGCCATCTCCCTTTAAAAAACAAAACAAAACAAAAGACAATATCATAATCTGTAAGAGCTGGAGCAGTTTGTTTTATGAGTCCAAGCAGACTGGAGACCATGAGGCTGTTGCCAAGCCTTCCATCCTTCTCTTCTGTAAGGCACCGCACCCTACCCCACGTGACCCCAGGCCTCCCTCCGATCGGGTCCTACTGTGGCCAGAGCTCAGGACTAGTCAGGGCTGAGACTGACGAGCGTGTACCCTGCGCTACCAGTGCTCTTCCAGAGACTTACATCCTCGTTTAGGCCTAGTCAAGAACACGTTTCTTCGTCACTCCCTTGTTTGAGGGTACTTCCTTCAAAACCAATTCCTTTCAAGTCTGAATTGTCCGTTAAACCTCAGATGTAAAAGCCAGTTGCCTGCATTTTTAAAACGTGGGATTCAACAGTAAAAAGGAATTCATAGGCCGGCTCTATAGCTCAGGGGTTAGAGCACTGGTCTTGTAAACCAGGGGTCGCGAGTTCAAATCTCGCTGGAGCCTTAGGTGGGTGGCTTGTTTTTCCATAACATTGTTCTCCGTTTTTGTCCACTTACTGAAATGGACCTGGAGGAAAGGAGAAAAAAAAAAAAAAAAAAAAAGCACTGTGTGATCTTTCTGGGAAAATCGGATCGTGAAGATCCAGAACAGAAGATCTCAGAATCCAGGCTCCTGTGATCCTGAGGAAAAAGTGAAGTGTCTGTACCTCCCAGTAGGCAGGAGAGGAACCAGATTACCCAAGTCTCTGCTAGAAGACAGAATGGGGTGGCAGGAGTGGACAGCTCCGTGTTTGCGGAACAGGCCCTTTGACAGCCATGACCCCCGCAGCGTGGAGCCCTGCGCACCTCCCAAGTGCAGCCGGGCGCCGGGTTTCTCCCGCGCGTCTGCAGCCACCGGTTCTCGGGGTCCTCCGGCGGCGTAGTCCAGAAGCTGGGCGGATACGCCCCCATCGGGCTTCAGCTCTGCCCCCACGCTCACTTCCTCAGACTCAGGATTGGCGTCCGACGCCCCAGGCTACTCCCCGGGATTCGATTTGTTATGTATAAGACTCTCTGGGGACTTGGTGAGCTTTAATTTTAGTGTGAATCTCAAATACAAAGAGGCCGGACGGCTCTCTAGCTGTTACTATAGCCACAAAAATCTATACTGAGAGCACAGTGTCGCGCCCTTCGATAGCTCAGCTGGTAGAGCGGAGGACTGTAGAGGGAAACAGCTGCTGTCATCCTTAGGTCGCTGGTTCGATTCCGGCTCGAAGGAGGTGCATTACGTTTTGACGCGGTCTCCTACTCTACTTCCCGAAAGTTTTATCCTCCCAACCGGATGACCTGAAACTTTTACTATGATTTCTATTTTTAGGCAACAAGAGAGCAGCTTTCCACCGTTCAGAAAAACTTCACTTATCTTCTTTGTGACCCTGCGGTAGATGTGCTTCGGTTTACTCAGTTTACTGGGAAATGTAAACAAATGGCTTTCGTACTAGATTTGAATCTGTTATCTCCTAAACTTTGGGGCCAGTTTAAATTGATTAAATATTGGGGTAACATCCCTCAACGTCACCAGACACCTACACTTTTTCATAAGCGCAAATAATGTATACTAGAGAAATGAGAGTTTAAGGAGAAACGCGTTAGAAAATCTGCCCTTAAAAGGATAAATACACAATAGAGAATAAGCAATGCAAAAGCCTAAATATGCATATGGAGCTGTTCCTTCATTAATAAGAAAGAAATACTAATTTAAACAAGAAGCTATCATTTCATCACCAAATTAGAAAATGTTGATTAATATTTAATACTGACAAGGGTGTAGCCAGAAGGACATTCTTTGTAGAATGTCACTAGTTTCTGGAGGGCACTGAGCATTATAAATCAGGAACCTTAAAAATGATAGTGTTTGGCCAAGTATTCTATCCTATAAATTTATCATTTATACATAAAAAAAGGAAATATGGCAAAATATACTTATTTGTAGGTGATTTGTATTTATATTTTTATATTTTTTAAATATATCACATGTATACATTACATTAATTTTTAAAAAGTGGTTTACCTTTACGAAATGAAAGTTAAACAAATACTTTGTGCCACTGTGGAAGACATTGTGACAGTTTCTTACAAAACTAAACACACTCTTATCATGCAATCCAGGAATCACGTTCCTAGGTAACTACCTCAATGAGTTGAAAGGTATGTCCACACAAAAACCACAACAATGATACAAATGGAATATTTATTCTGCACTAAGAAGAAATGAGACATGAAATGATAGGGAGAAACTTTAAATGCATATTACTAAGTGCAAGAAGCCATTCTGAAAAGGCTAATATTTGGAAGATGCAAAATTATGGAGACAGTAAAAAGATCAGTGGTTGCACTGGGACCCAGGGAGGGAGGGATGTATTGCCAGAGCACAATTTTTAGGGCAGTGAAACTATTCTGTATGATACTAACTAGAGTGTAATGGTGGATATATGTGATTATGAAGTTGTCAAAACCCATAAAGTGCATAATACAAAGAGCAAATCCTCATGTAAACTATGGACTTGAGTTGATAATGATGTAATTGTTGATTCATTCATCATAACAAATATATCTCACTAGTGCAGGAGGTTGATGGTAAGAAGGCTGTGCAGTGGGTAGGGAGGAGAGGGGGTAGGTAGGAACTCTCTATTTTCTTACCCAATTTTGCTGTAAACCTAAAACTGCTAGACTTGGTCAGTTCAGGCTGCTATAACAAAAATACCACTGTAGCTTACACCAAAAATGTATTGCTCACAGTTCTGGAGACTGGGAAGTCCAAGATCCAGATGCTGACAGACTTGGTGTGTGACAAAGCCCTGTTTCTTGGCTTGTAGATGGCTGCCTTGTCACTGTATCCTCACATGGCTAAGACAGAAATCTCTCCAGTTCTGAGAAAGATGTGGTCTCTTTTGTGAAAACCTCAGGTGTCCAAGATTTTCTTAGTGAGAGGTAGCTGAAAAGGAAGAGAACATCAAAGAGGAGTCATCAAAGTGAAATGAAGGGGGCCAGGGAGAACATGGAAGAGGATTTTGAACAAGGAGGGGGAAAGTCATAAAAAGGAAAGCACAATCAAAAAGTGGTGGGAAAAACCCGAAGACCTTGGTTCTTACAGAGTCCTAGTTCCCTCCTTCCTTTATTTCACTCATTCTTCATGATACTCTTGGGAAGTTCTCTACCTTCTCCAGGGGAGCTGCCTGCTCAAATCCAGGTGTAGGACTGTAATCGGGGCTGTAAATGGCTGAAAAGTGCAGTGGAATAGTCCTTCTACGAGGACACCACCAAGCGTCCCTGAGTATATCCTCTCCTCTTTCTCGCTCCCAATCAGGATCTGCACAAGTATTGCAGCTGAGTGGTTTAGACACCTGGACGGTCTCCAAGATAAGCAGATTCACTTGGAAGGAACTGGGGAGTGGCTAAGCCACCACCATTCACAGGACACACTCCCTGGGCCCCATGCAAGGAGTCAGTCAAGAATCAGCTTGGAAGTGTTTTGGAATCACAAACCCACCTGCAAAGTCAAATTCAAAATAGCTGTTTACCTATCCAACACCACGCCATGAAGCAATGATGCCCGAGTGAGAGCTTGAAGCCTGACAAGTATTGGGTTTCTAATTCATTCATCATATTCAATTACAAAAGTAGTGTAATTAAAACCAGAGTTGGGGGGCGCCTGGGTGGTTCAGTGGGTTAAAGCCTCTGCCTTCAGCTCAGGTCATGATCTCAGGGTCCTAGGATTGAGCCCCACATCAGGCTCTCTGCTTAGCAGGGAGCCTGCTTCCCCCCTCTCTCTGCCTGCCTCTCTGCCTACTTGTAATCTCTCTGTCAAATAAGTAAATAAAATATTAAAAAAATAATAAAATAAAACCAAAATGGGGTCTGTGCAGGTTATTCTTGGAGTATAGAGCTGCAGCTTTTAAATGAATGTCAGTAGTGGACTGATGGGAGGTGCTGGGGGGCAGGAAACGGGCAAGTTCTGGGAAGTCTTCCTGACCAGATGATGCCTAAGCCACCTCCTAAGAATGAGTGGGTGTGAGTGTGGATTTTAGAAGAGGAAGACCAAAATCGTTCCCGGCTGAGAGAACACAAAAGCAGTGCAAAGCCTAGACAAGAGGAAGGCCCAGGGCAAACGTTAAGCCTGGGAGGGAATATCAGAAGAGCGGGAGAATCTGAAGCAGTAAACCAAAGTGGTTTGAGGTTCAGAGAGAGAACTCAGGGTCCACTGAGAACTTTCCAATAGGGAAGAGGAATTTCAAATAGATACTGGTACCTAGTCTTCTTCAAACTTCCAACAAAGAACAGTGTTTGGGGATTTGTAACTGGGTTAAAATGCACCAATGGCAGCGGTGGGATTCGAACCCACGCCTCCGAAGAGACTGGAGCCTAAATCCAGCGCCTTAGACCGCTCGGCCACACTACCACTCGTTACAAATATATATATATATTTTTTCCAGTCTCTAAGTTATTTACCCTTCCCAGCCTGCCGGCTCAAAATTCGAATTTTTTACTTCACGGTTAGTAGGGTTCCCCGCAGCGTTGTCATTCATCCCTACGGATCTGAGCAAATACAGGAAAGGAGGAATCATCGTATTCTCACACGCCTGGAAAGTGAGCCACAAGGTAGTCAGCGATCATTAGTGTGAATGTCCTTGGAAGATTTCTTCCTTTTCTTTAACCTAGGCAATAAGACGGAGGGGGGAAAAAACCCGCCTGCGACTCATTACAGAAAGTAAAGAAGATTGAATAAGGAGCTCCTTGCCGTTGAGTCGTTTGTCCGCGGCTGAGTTTCAGTACGAATGAGGTGGGAGTTCAGGTCCAGCAGGAGGCGCCCTTTCGTTCACAGACCTGGCCAGCCTGCTACCGCGCTCCCCGCGAACTCCCTGGTCACCTCCTCCTGCAGGTTCCGACAGAATGGAGAGACTGGGTCTAGTTGGGGCCATCTTGGTCAGTAACCACCGTACACCATTTCCCTTAGATAGGGACCAAAATGACCCCCCTCTCCCGGGCAAGGGAGGTTTCATTCCAAGAGCGTCCCCAGCCCAGAAAGGGGTGGGTTCCTGGCTTCCCTTGGGTCCAGACGCCACTAGCGCCATGCGATTTCTTTTGAAAGGAGCAGAGGGAAAGCTAGGAACCAGTTTCACGAGCGATACCGGCGGTGTCCTGGCCCATAGTGGGATCTCGTACCTGTCCATGAACTCCTCTGCTCAAAACCCCGGATTCTGTCTTATCTATATTCTTCCCCCTCCCCCCCCACCCCCCCACCCCTGTTTCTGGTTGGCCATTTCTGGGTCTCTGGAACCAAAATTCTCCCAAGAGTCTATGTTTCCGAACTACAAGGGCCCCTCCTCTCCCTCTCCCACCTCCTGCTTCTTCTTGCCTGAGGACTCTCTGAGGTCTTTCCCCAAGTCCTGGTGGCCTGAGGGGGTGCACTGGGGGTGCACGGAGAGAGAAAACATTGTTCTTCACTGGATCTTAATGGGCCAAGGTCCTGCTTGCTTCTGTCCTCGCTGCTCCGGGAGCGGGCGGCGAACAGAAAAGAAGTTCTAGAAAAGCTGCTTGGAAATAGGGTTCGGGGAGCATCTGGTGGCTGTAGACCCAAGTGGGGAAGTGGGGCCAGGAGAAGGCTGGGGCCCACGAAGGAAAAGGGCCTGGACCAACCAGGGTCGGAGACGGGGTCTTCTTGGTGCCCCATCAGCATCCCATCTCCACCAGGCTCGCCGCCTGCGGGGCCGTACCCCTCCACCCTGCCACCTCCACCCCTACCGAACCGGACCCCTCCTTGCAGACAACATAGTAAGTGCCGCTTTTTTTTTTTTTTTTTTTTTTTTTAGATTTTTATCTATTTATTTGACAGAGAGAGAGAGATCACAAGTAGGCAGAGAGGCAGGCAGAGAGAGGGAAGCAGGCTCCCCGCGGAGCAGAGTCAGATACGGGGCTCAATCCCAGGACCCTGAGATCATGACCTGAGCGGAAGGCAGAGGCCTAAGCCACTGAGCCATCCTGGAGCCCCTAAGTGCTGCCTTTTTGCCTTCTGCTTTCCCCTCTCTAGTTCTAGTTCATGGGCGTTCTGAGCTCCCTGGGCAGACATGGGTGTCCACCCTTAGGCTCCAACCAAGTTCTTTTTCTTTCCAGAAGCTTCAGGAGTCAGGAGCCAGGCGAAGGCTTGGAAGTTGTCAGCAGGGAAGGCCAGTGGGCACCGTCTAGTCTACTGGAATGGTCAAAGGTGTGGCTTCTGGGCCCTACACGTGGGAGGCAGAGGGCTTCAAATGCCTGTAGCCAGCCCTTTTGGCGGAAGGGTACCACCTCTAAGAAATTTCACTTTGTGTTTCAGAATCCTCAGAAAAAAGCTAATGTGAGCTGACTACCTTCTGCAGTACACAAAAGTCTTTGCCACTTTGGAAAGACTGATGTGGGAAGGCTGGTGTTAATCTCAAGTTGGAGAGAACCTAGAAGTTATGTGTAACCACCTCAGTAAGATAAGGAAGCACCAGTCCGAAAGGGAGAACCTGGGGCTTTTTATTACTTGAAAAAAGTGGGGAGGAAATGGGAAGGGAGAGAACAAATATTTAAAATATCAGTTGAAGGGCCCTGGCTGGCTTGGTGGGTGGAGCATGCCACCCTTGATCTCAGGGTGGTGAGTTCAAGCCCCAGGCGGGGCAAGAAGTCTACTTAAAAAAATTATTAAAGCAAGTTTTAAAAATTAAAATATCAGTTGAACTATTACACCTCCTACTGAGCCAGACAAGAAACTCAGAGTCTATGGATAGGTCTTGGGAAAGTCTTATTGACACTTTTGATGAGATCCTCAGATTTGAGTACACAGGCATACCTGTGTCTGTATATGTTAGGGCACATACACATTTGACTAAACCACAGTTTCTGTAACTATGTTTTAACCTAAAACAACAACAACAACAACAGAGATTCTCAGAAGATGGAAGTGACCTGAGTCCTTCTTGATCAGGCCATAAAAATAACCAGTTAACAGGAAAGAACCTGGTCCTTACAACAGCGCTCCTTTTGATCCTGGGATGCTGCATATTCGTGATTACCTTGAACTCCCTGGATCCTTCAGTGGAGGGAGGAGCCTTGGTCTATTCCCCAGAAGAAATGGATCCTATGTTGGACCCCTAACCAATCACAGAGGGACACCCTGCTTCTAGATGGATTGTCTACAGCCTCCCCTTGCCAACAGCCTTCAATCAAGGCACACCTGAAACCTTCCTTTTCTCCACTATAAAGCGTCCCCACTTCTGTGTGCCTTTGAGTCTCTGCCGAAACTCAAGTGGTGACAGCTGACGTCCTTGTGATAGCAAGCTCTGAATAAATAGCTTTTTCTTGTTGTCATTTAGTAGGTCTTCATTTATTTTCACACTAGAGTTAAAATTTTGCAAAACAAAAAGTTGAGGGAAAAATGGAAGAAATACAGACAAATGAAGAAAAAAGTAATTAAGAACAATCCTAAGATCGCGAGTAGGGATCGAGTCAGAAGTCAAGAACTTCTAATTGGGCAGAACACCCTGGAACATGCCTTTTTGATGTCGTTCTCTGGAATGGGCTAGTGGAATGGGCTCCTGAAGCAGGCCAACCCAAGTGGGCTGAGGGTAGCGTGTGGCTGGAAGAATGAGAGAGGTTGATGTAAGATCCTGAGACAAACTTCAGGGGTAGGAAATACACTGTATGTAGCTAGGGTCTATTAGGCAAAAGTTTATTTATCCTGTAAGAAGAGTGAGGAGCCTGCCTTTGAAGATGATCTCTGTGAACAAAAGATAAAAAAAAAAAATCAGGCCCATGGTTGTTGCCCTAGCTTCTCCTCATGGAATGCTCCTTTGAGCATTTTCAATTCCTTTTGGATGTGTGACAAATAGTCTATGGTTATATGGAAGAAATCGGTCCATACAGGGAATAGAAGTGAGCTTGCCAAGTTGTGGCAGGATGAGGATGAGGAAACGGAGTCTAGAAAAAGGTAAGAGGAGCCAAGAATGCAACAGGAGAGTAAGAGAGGAGAAACGGCCAGCAGGGATGGGAGGAGAAAGCTGTCGGTGAGACAGTTTTGATGGGTTAGCAATTTTGTCTAAGGCTGGTGTGTCTGAAAAAAAGGACAATGATAAAACGGTAATAACAATGAGGATAGTAATGATAGTTTTGTTTCCAAAACAAGAATACTCCCTGTGCAAGGTCAAGTAACTGATCCGGGTGTTTTCTAACCACTTCACTACACACTCAGTGTCTGCACAAACCAACACAACACTCCACCTATGGGTCGATATTTGTTTCGGTTTGATTTTCCTGCCCCAGAGAAAAAGTCAAGCACCGTGCCATTTCCTTAAGAACTACAACACCCATCTTTAGATCCAAAGGGATGACGATGTTGATTACCTTGGAGGTTTCCACCAGTAAAATGCCTTGTGTGGGTAAATGGGTTGCAGCAACCAATTCCGGATTCTCCCGAGCAGAGCGGTCAGCTCAAAGCCTTGGGGTTGTCTTGCAGACAAGGAGGATATTGTCTGGTAGAGAAAGACTTAGCCTTGAGCGCCACAGCAGCATTGGGAGAAGCAACTGTTGTCAGGCTTACACAAGAGCTCATCACCTTCCTGGCCCTGAGCAGCTCGGTATGTTCACCCTATCTTAGGACAAAGTTGTGCGGCATCTCCATGACTCATGCCTGAACCAAGAGTATCTGCCATAAATGGCTGATTTTGCCTATCTTAAAAATGTGTAAGTTCGGCGACATCATGTTTTACACAGACACAGTGAAAACGAAAGGACACAGTGGTTGCCAGGTGGACTGCCTGTGGTATGTCTCCCTACCGGATGGGAGCCCCGACATGTGGGGTGATGATCCGGTGGAAGCCAGCGGTGTTTCAGGTGAAACAATTCACCTGAAGCAGAATAAAGGAGTTAGAAAAGCTTATTGAATACACCTCAAGGGAGCTGCAGGCAGGAGAGCAAAGGACAGACTGTCTGCAAGGAGGCAGTGGTGGAGGGCTGTATTTAAAGGGGAAGGGGCGCCGGGGTGGCTCAGTCAGTTAAGCATCTGCCTTCGGCTCAGGTCATGATACTGGGGTCCCACATCAGGCTCCCTGCTCAGCAGGGTGTCTGCTTCTCTCTCTGGCCCTCCCCCATCTCCTGCTCTGTCTCTTTCTCTCTCTCATTCTCTCAAATAAATAAATAAAATCTTTTTTAAAAAGGGGGGGAAGGTGAGGAGGTTTGGGGAAGGTATGGGATTTTCCCTTTTTTGGTAACTGTGCCTTGTTGTAAGTGGCCCATTGGTCAGTTAGGACTTATAGATATTTTGACGTGGGTCACCTGATGGGTCTATCTATATTCATCCAGGGGGTTATTCTGAGCCCTCTTTTCTTGATCAAATTTCCATTGCTTGAGCCTGCTGCCTGAAAGGGGCGTCTACACCGTGGAGAAACGGAGCCCTGGGGCCTCAAGCCAGCCAGAACCAAGGAGTCGTAGAAGGTTCTTGGTTTTGTCATGAGAAATAATTCAAGGACCGACATGCAACACAGCAGATGAGCGAGCAGCACAACCAGGAAAGTTTATTAAGGCAAAAAATACCCTCTTGAGATATGAGAGCAGGTGAGCTCAAGAGAGAAATCAAGAGAGAGCATTGAATCCCTGGGGTTTGGGTTCCTATCTTTTACCTGCAGTTTTTAAGTAGGGGTGGGATATTCATTACTTGGGGCGAGAAGCAGGGTTTCCCACTTTTTCTAGCTAGGTCTGGGGTTTCTTATCTTGGCCTCCACCATCTTGGGCCCTTGTGGTTTGATCCTGCTGCTTATGGAGTGCTGCTGGGACAGGCCTCTGACTTTGATAGCTGGCCATGACTTCGTCCTCGCCGACCACCCAGGTATTCTATTAGAACGTAACTACCTGCCTACTCTAACACAATGAATCACAGGCTTACAGATTTCTTACAAACTTCATGATCGTGGACAAATGAAAACATTAAAAAAATAGTGGGTACAAGAGCAGGTGTGTGGGCAGAGAGTCTAAATCTTACTAAACAGAATTGGTTCACTCCTTGGGGTTGCATGAATGAGGGATTTTTTTCCAGTTCTCATCTATAATTTGTATTTGCAGTAAGAAAAAAGTACAAGATCTTAATTTTTAGTTTCTGTTTACTAACTTATATAGACAAGGTTTTCAAAAAGTGAGAATCTTTTTTTAAAAATTATATTATTTTCATACCAAAGATGTATATAAATCTGTATATGTCTTCAAGGAAGGATTAAACTCTTTCTCCCCAATACCCTTTTCCCTACTTGCTCCTACCCCTCAACCTTTGTGAGGGAAGCATTGATTCGAAAATACAAAGTTAAGGTTTGGGGTTCTGGATTCAGAAAGGACAAAACCATAATAAATCTCTTTTCATCTTCCTCAGATTTTACCACAATATTAAGTGAAAGGAGTGCCTAATCTGTCCATCAGACACCCTCTCTATGCGCTTCTTACTTCTCAGGTGGGTCTCCCCTGTGCCCAAATATCTGGAATTCTTATCTCTGCATCCTTTCTGGGCACCAGAGGCACAGGAGGCAATGTCTCAGGAGACTATCAAGATGAGAGACCCTAAGACAGCCTGGTAGTGGCTGTACTAATAACGGAGTCGTTTGGAAGAGTTGACAGAATATGAAGAAAATCTAATTTTGTAAGAAAATATCTAGAATTTTTGCTCAGGTCAAGGTTCTATTTAATACTCTGGGGTGCTGGCTTTACTGTATGCTTGTATGAGAGGTAGGGAAAACCCAGGCAGGAGAAGGCTCCATAGCTCAGGGGTTAGAGCACTGGTCTTGTAAACCAGGGGTCGCGAGTTCAAATCTCGCTGGGGCCTGTAGTCCTTTTTTCTCCGAATCTCGTTCCAGATTCCTCAGGAGATAAGCCGGCTGGACGGTCAGAGAGAAAATTCCCTAGGCCTTCCGTACGGTCCGGGGAGGGAGACGTTTACGCAGTGCCTTATCTGCTCTCCGGTCTGGATCCACCATAGCAGCTGATAAAGCGGGAGGCTTAAGCTTTCTGGGTAAACAAGCACGCATTCCTTCCAATAGAAGGCACTCGAACGGTTTTTCTGGAGACGCCTAGTGCCGGGAATGAGCCTTGAGGCAGAGTTAAAATCCGCCCACAGGGTGGCTCGTTGGTCTAGGGGTATGATTCTCGCTTAGGGTGCGAGAGGTCCCGGGTTCAAATCCCGGACGAGCCCTGTTTTTGCCTAGATTCACTTGTTCACGGTATTTCCGTCACTGCATTTTGTTCTCCCTATTTTGCTTTAGAAAATTGCAACCGAAGGCTCCCTGACTGATGTGAAATAGCAAAGTAGACACATCCGCAAGCCAGCCTGTGATTTCTGACGAACGGTTTCCTCACTCCCCCGGGCCAACGGGCGGGCAGGTCGGAGATCAGATCATTCTGCCAACTCTGCAGAAATGGGAATTTCTGTCCGCGAAATGGGAATTCCTGTCCCCTGCCTGACTCCCGGGATCTCTGTCAGTCACATAAAATAGTGTATGGGAAATTTCTTGGAAACTTTATATAGTGCCAAATATACGGAACTGTTTTCTTACCTGCGAAGTAATCGGGGCTGACGCATGCCCACATTGTCACGGTTTTACAAATGTATGATGCGTTACCCTTTAAAAGAATTTTTAGGTGTGGTCACATTGCGGTGTCTTTTTTTCTCTTCCTTCCTTCCTTCCTTCCTTCCTTCCTTCCTTCCTTCCTTCCTTCCTTCCTTCCTTCCTTCCTTCCTTCCTCCCTCCCTCCCTCCCTCCCTCCTCACTCATTCTGTTCTGGCTACACTGGTCTTCTGTTTCTCAAATACATGGCCCTTGTTTCCTGTTCTGGACTTGTCACATGTTGTTTCCTCTTCTTGGGATATTATTTCTTTAGATATTTGTATAACTTTCTCACTAATTCCTCCTATGCTCAAATGTCACCTCTTTAGAGACAACTTCCTTGATCACTCTTTCCAGTCGTCACTCTTCCCTACATTACTTTTTTCTTTACAGCACTTCTCAGTATTTGCGGTGATTATGCACATTTGTTTCTTTTTTTCTTCTCTTTCTCCCCTGTTGGAATATAAGCTCCAGAAGGCCAAAGATTTTATTACACTGTTCCCTAAGCACTCAGGACCGTGTTTGGTATGTAGTGGGTGATCAATGTGTGAATGAATGAATGAGCATTGCCATATTCCTGGACATACCCGCTGGCCTCCGGAAGCCACAGTTAAACAGCATTTATTTCTGGCTTTTGTAGACTCATATTAAAATCCTCCCAAAGGATAGGAACCATGGCTATGGCCTTATATTAAAAATGGAAAGCCTAACTTGAGCATCTCTCCACTTGGGCCCAGGTACCCAATTCAGGCTTCTTCTCAGAGAGAAACTACCAAATTGCTTATCTGCGGACACAAGAATGACAAATATCTGTGTTGATAAATAAGACTTTTTATATAGATTTCTTTGCTCTCTGAGGCTTTCTGTAGACAATATTTGATCTTTTCTCATGTAATCTATAGTGGAATTTCAACCCAGATGGGAGAAAAGAAAGGGTAGGTCCTGTAGTCTTAAATGTGGCAAAATGTGTATTTAAGTAATGAAAACACTTAACATCCTTTGACCACCAGACTCTAATTTTCATGAAACTTCCGTGAGGTAAGCAGTATTATTATCTCCATTTTACATGTCAGGACGTTGAGGCACAGAAAACATAAGCCACCTGCTAAGGCCACTCGGCTAGTAATGTGAGAACTGGAGCTCTGGTATTTTAAGTGCAGGGCTGCCCCCCAGCACCCTCCCCACATTATTGCATTGCCTTTCTCAGAGGGCATCTGTCTTCTACTTGAGGATGTCTTACAATGTGTCAAGACTGTATGGCTTACTCGTCCAGTTTGGTCAGTGGGCTTCCCTTGTCCGCAGGCATTACGTTTTGTTCATCTCTTTTGTACTCCTCAACGGTTGAACAGTGTCAATAACAAGACAAGAGATGAAACTTCGCTCTTTGGTTGAGTGAAGAAAGGCAAAGCAAAGGTTATATAGGTTGATGATATTAAAGGACTCGTACTTTACCTCCGGGAAACCATGGGTTTAAAGGCATTATAATCTTGCGATGGCATTATAGTCTTTAATAAGAACTCTCAGATTTGAAAGACTAAAAAATATGAGTAGTTGCAAAACAGCGCATACCCACATTCCCACCAACTACAGAAAGCGATTGGGCGCGAAAGGAACCCGACGAGATTCACTAATCTAACGTGGCTACTACCTCAATGCAATCATCACTGTCACAAACGGTTTCAAAAAAATCGGATGGCAGCGGTGGGATTCGAACCCACGCCCCCGAAGAGACTGGAGCCTTAATCCAGCGCCTTAGACCGCTCGGCCACGCTACCCGCCAAGCCTCTAACCGGGAGCACGTTCTCTACCCTTCTTATCTTCCCTGCTCCCCGCCCTCCACCCCGAGGCCCATCTAATTGCAGTTTCCCAGGGGTTTCTATCTCTTTTTTGCATTCCTTCCTGGTTTGTTTGGCTCTCTTCTTCCAAGCCGCGGTATTCGAGATTGATGGAAAGAGCAGTACCGCACGTCCTGTCCCGGAGACAAAACACACCCCGTGAGATCTAGGTGTTCGGAGCGCCTGTCCAGGGCCCGGCGCAGGCTGCTCACCCCGGAGAGTCGGGACCCTCTTCCGTCTCGCGGGCTCCCCCACGGAGGGCGTCTCGCGGCGGGAGCTGTTGCACCCCCCAGCGACGCCGAGTCTGGGGCCGGCCGGCGGTTGGGCGCCCGGGGGAGACGCGGAGCTTTCCGGAAGGCACGTTCCGCGGAGCCCAAGGCCGGGCGGGAGACGCTCGAGCCTGGCCGAGCCCAGGAGCCGTCGGCGGTGTGCGGAGGCCGGAGGAGCCTCCCCACCGCCAGGCTCTCCTGCCGGCCGCGGGCGGTCCCTTCCCCCCCGCCCCTGGGGCCACCTCGCAGCCCCTGACCGTCCCTGAGGCGATGGCCTCCCACCACTCCCGCAGCATCTTTGGCTCCCTCCGGAACGAAAACGTGCGGAAATTATTCTCGTTGATGGCTCGGGTTTTCCCCGAGAAAGATCAGTAGTCTAGGAGCCCCGCCTTCCGGCACTGGGGAGAGGGAGCCTGCAGTGATGGTCCGTCCACTAGGCGTCACCTCGTGCCCACAGTTGCAAAAAGGAGACTTTTCAGCCAACTGTGGACGTGGCTAAAATTTTCTTTACTAAACTTTAGAAATGAGAAAGTAGTCACGGTTGGCTCGTTGGTCTAGGGGTATGATTCTCGCTTAGGGTGCGAGAGGTCCCGGGTTCAAATCCCGGACGAGCCCTGTTTTGCTCCTCTGTCACCACCAGCCTTTAGGCAGCACCTTCTATATAGTTAATGTTACTGAATGGACACTGACGTATGCTCCACTAGTTCAGATTTACATAATCTTCAAGCAAGTGCTCCTTGTGTCGTTAAATCAGGATAAATGCTGGATGTTATTACATATAATTTCTATAGCATTTCTTTTACAAAATCACTGTTTCTACAGTCGAGCATCATTTCTCTCATGCAGTTTTTTGTCGTTACCCAAAAATCATCCATTCAGGACTGGGCGAAGCGTATTTTATATCAATCGTTTTGCATAACCTTCAGTTTTCCTCCACTGCAATCATGGGGGCCCTTCTTTGGGTGCTGGGACCCAAGAGTCAGCAAATGCAGCAAGATGTCTTGCCACATAAAGCCGAGGCTCCCTCCCTCCTTCAGGCCTAACATTCTGGGGACCTCCTGCCCCGGGGAGTCCGATGGGGCAGTGTCAGGTGCCCTAGCACCTGGGATGACCTTCTAACCACCAGGCTCAGGCCTTGCGGGCATATTAGACTCACCTGTGGAGCTTTTCAATCATTCCAATTAAATTGGATTTTGTGAGGATTTTGCCAACTCTTGGCATGGTTATTTATTAGAAGCTCCCCAGCTATCGCTAGGGTTGGTCTGGGAGCTACAGCTGCCACACAATTGCTCTCCAGGCCACAGTTGGAGACTGTGCCCAGTATCCCAGTAACTGTGGGTATCCTGCATCCCACCCACCCTCAGAATCACCTGCCTCCGGCTGGGATTTCATCTGGGTAAGTTTAGCTCTGCGCATGCAACCATGTGCCAAACTTAGTTTCTCTGCGACCCTCCTTACTTAGCCAAGCCACAGAAACAGACTGCCAAGAGCAGGAAACTCCGAAAGAAACGAGGTGGCCCTGTGGGTCAGCGTGCTTGGTTTGAGGGGGACTTCAAATGTGTGTGGCTTTCAGTCCTTACAGAAAGGAATAGACCCTAGGATCCTACCTTCCCCCCACTCCCGACCTGCTGGGTATTTAGTGCTCACATCCTCCTATTTCAGTCAGATGTGCCCTGACTCACCTGATGAACAAGCTAGAAACCACAGGTATTTTTCACCTCACTCTTAGCTGTGCTGCTGAGTCTTTAACTTCTGGTACCTCTTCAATATTTCGAAAAAATGCAAAACAATCTTGGAATCATCTGTTAGCCCTCTTCCTCACAACCCGCATTCAGTCCTTGACCATACGATAGAATCTTTCCAGAATCCAAACACTTACCACCTGTGCCACCCCCACCGTAGCCTAAGCCACTACCATCCCTCACCTGTACTGTTGTGGTGGCCTCTTGCAGGTCTTTCTGGCTGGCCCTGTGCCCCTTCGGGCTATTTTCAACAGGACAGACAGAACAATCTCGTTGAAACCTAGGTCAGAGCTGGTCATTGCTTAAAACCCTCTGTGTGTCTCCATTTCATTCAACATAAAATCAAAGCTCCTTGTTATGGCTTAAAAAATCTCTATGTAATTTTGCAGCTTCTTGGACTCCCCTCACTTCACTGACCTCATCTCCTACAACTTATTTCTTCCAGGTGGCTGCATTCCAACTACATTAACCCCTATTGTGCCACAGAAATTCCCACCTCAGGGCCTTTGCACGTGCCCTTCTCTCTGTCTTGAGTCTTATCTCCCCCTTGCCTGCATGGCTCAGTTCCTCACTGCTTTTAAGACCCCTGCACAGATGTTACTACCTACCAGGGAGGACTTCTCTGACCACCCACACGAGCTAGCACCCACCCTCTTTGCTCTCTGTCTGCCTTTCTCCACTCTAAGCTTCCTCTTTGCACATACCACCACCTGACTTTTGCTACTGCTGTTGTTGCTTTTCTTAATTCTCCCTCTCCCATCACCAGAGCAGAAGGTCCATGAGAACAGAGTTTTTACTGCTGACATCTCAGAGCCTGGAAACAGTTCTTACACTTAGTAGATACTTGAGGAATATTTGGTTAATGCATTGTATGAATTGTTTTAAATCACAGAGTTATACAGGCTGATAAGGAATGCCTGATCCTGTCGCACCCGGGGTACTAGGGGCTTGAATAGAGAGAGGGCTCCTGCAATGTGTGGAATGTGCCATCTTTGGGAAAGGTTGAGAGTGCAGGCATGCCTGGAAAATATTCCATGGCAGCTCTCCTTCTGGGCCACAGTATGGCCCTATCAATGTTTTAAAGAAGCCTTGAAAGGCTCTTCCAACTGGACGGACATACAGGAAGGCACAAAGTAGGCTCTCGGGAGCTGTGAATTGGGTACCAGTGCCATTGATTCCTATTGCAAACTTGATCCAGGCAGAGCTGCTTAAAAACAGGGCTTGCTTTAGGCTTTGATCACTTTCAGCCAATTCTGAACCAGATGGTGTTTGGGGGTCACACTGTAAGGTTGTACAGAGCAGAGTCTTAAAATAATTGATTTGATAAGATGAGGAACAGATGTCCACAATAGGGACACCAGAGAGGAAGAGGAAAACTAAAGTTAGGGAAGGAATTGTACAACCAAGGGAACTTCATCAACCTCATTTGATCAGGCTTTGTGATGAGGGATAGCTGTGAATAGGAGTCCTAAGGAAATATTGCTGGCATGCTGGGAGGATTCACGGAAGAGAGGGTGAGAACCTCTGCTGGTCGCCAAACTTTCAGAACAGGCAGTGTCTGCTCTCTGGAGCCATGAATGCAAGCAGAAATCTGCCTCCTTGTGGACAAAACAGGTACTGCCATGGAGCTTCCCTTAAGGACTGAAAGGAGAGACCATAGATAAAAAGCTAATTTCTGGGAACCCCACTACCTTTTTGCTGATCCTTCTGTGTGCATGATATAAAGGTGGAACTTATAGGGAAGAGAGCTGTGTTATCATCCAGGGAGATGGTGCTCATGCAGTAAAGATGAACTATTAATTAATTAATTAATTTATTTATTTATTTATTTAAGGTCCACACTGGGTGCAGCTAAAGTGGGGCTTGAATTCACAACCCTGAGATCGGGACCTGAGCTGAGATCAAGAGTTGGAGACCTAACCAACTGAGCCACCCATGTGCCCTTAGGCTGAATTATTTATTAAGGTGGATGGCATCCCTTGGGTCTGGAGGGAAAGCAGAAAATTGAGCCAGCGCTGCTAGCAAAACTTCAGAGTTGGTGTTTAAGAGCTGAAGTGAGTTGTTCAGAGAGAATATCTTAGATTTGAGCCTTGAGTAGTAGTTAGAGGTGAACCAACATTTTTCTTTCCTTTCATTGACCTTTCTGATCTTAGGTCCGTGTGGTGCTACAGGGTCCTGCCCAAAGTATCACAAAAGATGAATGAGTCTTACAAAGAATAAAGAATAGCTCTCTGATACTATCATTAAAAGAGCAAAATCCTCTAGGTCATTCACTCATGCCTTCTTCCACACAATCAATATTTACTAAACATTGACTGAGCAAA
>CM053609.1:57361077-57410682 GCA_028646535.1 Procyon lotor
CTCAAATTATTTGCGAGTTAATTCACTTAATTTACAACAGGGTGGGGTGTTTTTTGGCAATCATCACACATACTGAGAAATTCTTGCAATGGGAGAAAAACTATTCCTAAGTGTATTATAATTTCCATAAATAGTAAATTTAAAAATAAATGGTACATTTTCATGGACATTAAATTATTAATTTTTATTTTGTGCTTTCTTTTAAGTCATAAAAATGATTTTCATACAAAATAAAAATTTTTATTTTTTTTTAATTTATTTGAGAGAGAGAATGAGAGAGATCAAGCATGAGAGGGGGAAGGTCAAAGGGAAAAGCAGACCCCCTGCTGAGTAGGGAGCCCGATGTGAGGCTGGATCCTAGGACTCCAGGATCATGACCTGAGCTGAAGGCAGTTGCTCAACCAACTGAGCCACCCAGGCGCCCATATCAAAATAATTTTGTAGTCCTCACAGAGGCCATATGTCCTAGCACTTAGCCTGTGGTGTTGCTAAACAGCCCTGGGAATATGACCTGAATCCAGAAAAACAAGGGAATCTGGGTTTTGCTGGTTACATGGAAAGACATGTGACAAGAGTAGGCAAAGTGAGCTCTCTTTCTCATCAACATTTGGCACTGGTTCCCCTTGTGTGTTTCATAATAACTATAAACAAATTTGGTACACTGCTAAGAAATCTTTTGACTATTTCACAATACTGATATAAAGAGCAGCTGAAAAGGTTTCCATTAAGCACTTAGAGTATCATTTGTAATAGGTTCAGGTGAAATTGTATTCTTAGCTGTTTAGCAAGAAAGTGGTATATAACTGCAGAGGCGAGAGCCCCCCTAAAAGACTAACAAGTATTCCTACACGGCTGCTGCTCCAACACAGCTGCTCGGCCACCCATCTGCCAAGCTCTTTACATTTTATATGGTGCTTTTCAGTCTCCTGGGTGTGTTTTCTTCTTTTAGTTTCTTGGAAGACCTCATCAAAGTTTTATTGATTTGGAATCAACTAAGTTTCTTGATCAGCAACAGACAAATATTGCCTTCTAAAGTCAAAGATAATTGTAGAATCACAGAATCTCAAGATCAAAGGGACTTTAGAGGTCACACATCTCTGGCAGAGAGTCCCAGAGTTTAAAAAAAAAAATCAGGAAGTAGAACCAGAGCTGGTAGTACCCAAAAGAGTCCCTAGGTGGCAGTGGTGGATAGGAATGTTTCCAACTATTCCAGGCTATGGAGGAGACCTTGGGTCCTTGCAGGAAGCGCCAGGATTACACAGGTTGTGGGGATACTGCTGCTCACAGAAGGGAGTGTGAATCCACAGGTCTGCCTAGAGTCTCTGTCCAAACACTCTATGCTTTAGATATTAACATGAAGGACACTTTACTAAATATAAGTGTCAAAGCAAAAATCACAAAGCTGATCTGCCCACAAGGAGATCATCAAATAAAGATTTACCTGTTGTCAGCTTTCGCAGATGCCATTTCCAAGCTATTATCTCTGTGGTCTTGGGCAAACAGTGACCTGTTTACTTCTCAGTGCTTCCTACTGGTGTGTAATCAATAGGAGGGCAGGGCCCTTATTAGTCACTTTGAATCACAGTGCCTGCCCCGTGATAAGACCCTCAATACTTATGTTTTTAATGATTGACTTCATTTTCCCCTCCAGGCCTAAGTTTGTTCATCTGTAAAAACAGAGTTGCTAACTGTTGAGGCCTGAAATTCCATAGTTCTCATTAAGCATAAAAGAGCCTTTTACTTTCCTTTTCTTCCACTAGAATGGAAATGAGAGACAAGTTTGTGTGTAAGTTTAGTTCGGTGGCAAAAGGCACCAGCAAGAAGAAACAGCTAACAGATTGACTGAGATGCATCACTCATTAAGGCTCAGCAGGTAAGACAAGCCCACAGACCACCTCTAGTTAAGAAGTTGGACTGACGAGACACGGGCTCTTCATATCCAAAAAAAAAAATTTGCTTGTTGGAGGTTGAAGGTCCTCACGCCTCAGTCTTAGAGGTTAAGGAATATCTTTGTTTCTGATTTGCAGAATTTGCACATTCATTCTGTAACAACTCAGCTAAGGTTTGCCCAGGCTTATTATAATCTTAATTCCCTGAGACATCCAGAAACCAAATCCCAGCAAGTATACACTAGGATTACCAGTAACATCTGCTCTGTCACTCAGAAGTTCCTCACTTACATATTTCATACGAAATTTCCCAAAAATGGGGGTTGAAACGTAATTGGGAGAAAAGACATAAGACATTATATGCGGTATATGCATATGCGGACATATGCAGAAGTGAATCCGTCTAGGCCAAGTGTGCAGAGCCTCCCATCTGGTGGTCAAACTCATTCACACATATTCTTCTATACCCAAGCACATATCTGTCAGGTTTTTGTTGCTGGAATTTGTCCCACAACTTGCTTTTTAGAAGAACTTCACCTTCTGTCTCAAACCAATCCCTTAGCCTTCACAAAAATTCATATACTCTTTCTCTCCCCACAAGCAATGTTTTGTACTCAAAAGATCCATCAAACTTTATGCACCAGGGAGTTAACTTGATAGTTTATGATTATGACTATGATTGCAACTTCCATTAACATAGCCTCATGCTTTTATGTGTTCTAGGGCAGTATTATGCAAGCTGGAAGCTTACCACTGAATGCACATTCCTCTATCTCCTTCCTTCTTTCTTCTCTTCAACCTGCCAGTATACCTTTTTTTAGATCTTGGCATGTGCTTTCAAAGAGCATCCAAAATTTTCTTAAGGAAAGAAATTAGCAGGAAAGTTTACAAGAAAACAGAGCTACAAAGTATATTCTCTGTTTCTTTCCATGTTAAGTCTCATAAAACATCAGGGCCCGGGGGGCGGGGCTCCAGATGGCCCTTCAGCAGATGCTTTTCCTAGATCTTTGGGGATTTTAGCACAATTTAGGAAACGCTCCTAAATCACCACTTGCTCCCAGTCTTACTAATTTCCCTTTATCCACATTTAGGCTATCCCAGAAGAAATCCTTTGAGTTTTAAACTTTAGAATCTAATTTGTTTCTTTCTTAATTCATGAACTTGGGCCAAGAGTTTTCAAAAGGGAAAAAAAATGGTTTCATTAAAATGGATGGATGTCTACAAATAGTATACATATAAACAAATAGAGAAATAGATTACCCAGGAGGAAGAGTCTTATAAAAGTCTGGAAGTTTCCCTCCAACTGAAGATGGGTTCCAGCTGTTTATTCCTGGAGATGGGTTCCAGCTGTGTGAACCTGGAGGCCCCTCTCGGTTCTGATTATATAGTGATCGGACGGACAGGGAGGGAAGACTAGGTCTAAAGATCCCCGATCCTGGCAGAGACATGAAAACCAAGGCCACTGCTCTTGGACAAATGAGGAGAGTCATTCACCTTTCCCTGGGCCTGACTGGGTCGAACATTAACCCACATGAATTAGAGATTTGTTCCGGGAGGCCAACTTTGATAAACATGGCCTTTTGTCCCACAGTTGCCTTTTTCTGATGTCTGTGGTTCCAACTCCTGCCTGTGACAGGACATGCAGTGCTCTGGATCCAGAAGATATTGTTTCTGATCTTATGGGCCGTCTCCAAGAACCGTGTTGGAGGAAGCCTGCAGAAGAGGATGGGGCCTCTCAGCAAGATGCTGTCCCACTGTCCATTCATTCATTCATTCATTCATTTATTTATTTGACAGAGAGAGAGAGCACAAGTAAGCAGAGCAGCAGGCAGAGGGAGAGAGAGAAGCAGGCTCTCTGCTGAGCAGGGAGCCCGATGCGGGGCTCGATCCCAGGACCCTGGAATCATGACCTGAGCCAAAGGCAGCTGCTTAACCATGTGAGCCACCCAGGTGCCCCCCACTGTCCTTTTTTTACCCACATAATTTGGTTTCATGAAAAGATGCTAAGTAGACTCTTCCATTTCCATTTCCATTTGGAAATTGGAATTTTGGAAAATGGAAAAAATTCCATTTCCACTCATTCCATTCCATTTCCATAGATCTATGGAAATGCTTTCCTAGAGGAAATTTCCATTTCCACAGGAAAACCTTCCTAGAGAAAGTTACGTGACAACTCTTAGTGTCCTGCCCCTGACCTCAGCCTTCCAGCCCAGAAGTTTCCTTGCCGCATTTCCAGGGCTTCCCCTTCCTTTCATCCTTACCTGTTCACAAGAGATTAATCCTCAGCACTCAGTCTTCTGCAAAATTGATTATCTCCACCATCAGTGCAACCCTGATATTGCCATCTACTCACAAAGTCCATTTGTCGCTTGAATAGAAACAAGCCAACCACGTCAAAGTTTGCTGGAATCACTTTATAAAGATCCTACAGTTTCAAATATCAGGCAGCAGCAGGATGCCAACTGTTTCACAGACGCTCAGTTACCACCTCCGCTGTGCTGAAGCTCCAACAGTGCTATTTAAAAAAAAAATCCTCAACCCTCGGCTGTCATTCGGCTGTTTTCAGTCTGCCTGTCTCTGAGGTGTCAATTAAGACAGACGACCTGCCAATAATGTAACTTGAAATCGTCCTGGTAACTATAATCATAATATAGTCATTGCCTTTCTTTTTACGAATCTCTCACACACATGATTATATTTGACCGTCACCAGGACCGTGTGAGGCAGGTGTCGCGGAAGCCAGTTTTTCTATGAAGGATGCTCCCAGTTCAAACAGCAGAGGGATGGTGCGGCCAGACTTCAAACTCCGGGCCTTCAGGGAGAGGGTCTACTCCTCTTTCCAGACTCGGCATGAGCGACACCACCTCTCAGTTTACGGGTGCTCCTCGATCCCACCCCATCCCAGGAGAAGGGGCCCACATCTCCCCGGGGGGATTCTCTGTACCCAGTACACGGGCTGAGGCAAGCAAGGGGCCGCAGTCCCCAGCTGACAGCTCGAGCTGCACTGACTCTAGACTTCCGACGTGCCCTGGACAACGATGCCAAGGCCGTGGAGCAGCGCTGGGCAAGGACGACAGTGTGCTCCATTCACATTCCCTCTGACCCCACCTCCTGGGGCCTAGAGGCAGGAGGGCACTGCAGTAACACCCTTCATAAAAGTCAAGGTTGTTTCATTAGATCTCTCCAAGATTCAGAAAGCACACAGCAAGTCAGTGTGAAGGAGCTCCCTCCACGGTTGACCAGAGCTGGTATGGGGGTGGGGCGGGAGGTCAAGTTCCTTCCCCGCCGCGAGGAGCCGGTTGGGACAGATTTGAGGCAAGTCTGGACAAGAGCTGGAGCAACAAGTCAGACCATTTGCTCTGTCAAAAAGGAAGAGGACACTGTGGGCTGTCATCTTTAGACATTTTCAGTAGCACAGGCCCCTTTATAGGGCAGGGCTAGACCTCATCCAGGGAGGTGGAGCGAGAAGGAAGTAAATGGCAGCCTCACCTTCTGGATTAAAGGGGCTAATTTGCAAATATGTTTACACCCCCTGGGAACTTCAGCAATGCTCGGAGAAGAATGTGAGCTGATCTGGGGTTCTTACATGGGTGGGATGGATCTGGCTTTAACTCTAGGTTGGCAAATAGGCCATTAGCCATCGTCTTTTGATGATTAATTAATCTTCTTGTCTCTCCATTAGATGGAACCCTTAGAGAGAAGAATAATTATGTTATTCATCTCTGCATTCTTAGTATCTCAAAGAGTGACTGATTCCTAGGCCCCAAGTTCTTCTTCTTATCCCTCATTGCTTCTAGAAATGCACCATCTGATCTCACTTTGGAGATTCCAACCATAGATTCTCCTGGCTTCTGTTAAGACCTATAGACACAATTGGGTTTCGCCACAGTTACCACACAAGGAAGGCCTAATTCCCAGGTAGAACAGGAAGCCTTCGAAGGTTCCCAGGAAAACTCAGCTTCTGGCATTACTGGTAAATCCCGACCTTCATTTCCTAGGTATTGGTCCCTATTCTAATGCAAAAACCCCTAGGAGGATTAACTCCTGAAATAGCTGTCTGTGACTCACCGTGCTTGTGCATATACTATAGAGCCTGTCTTAAGAATGGTTTTTGGAGGGGGTGCCTGGGTGGCTCTATCGGTTAAGCCTCTGCCTTTAGCTCAGGTCATGAGCTGGGATCAAGCCCCACATTAGGCTCCCTGCTTGGTGGGGAGTCTGCTTCTGCCCCTCCCTCTTGACATACTCTCACTCTCTCAAATAATTAAGTAAAATCTTAAAAAAAAAAGTTTTTGGTAACTGGAATGGCCTGAGGATTTGAGGAGGAGGAAAAGTGGGCAGCATGGCGAACCTGAAAAAGACAGACTTTCAGCTGTGGTAAGGCACAGTCCTGCCTAAGCTTCGCTTTTTTCCCCCGTCCTCTTCCCGTTTTCCTGCATCTCCACCCAAATTCTGAGCTAAAAGGAAAAAAGTCTGAGGAAGTGAGAAAAGGACCAAGCAACCAGCCACAAACTGCTTCCCCCTCAGTACCTGGTGCCTCAGAGTTACTGAAGTCTCTGGAAAGGAAGCGAGAGGTGTCTCTGCCCACACAACTGTTCTGCCAAATACCAAAGTTCCAAGTCCTTTAGGTACAGAGAGAATCAACAAGATGCGGGGCTCGCTGAGTGGGGCCTCTGCTGGTATCTAACAGAGCACCCTGATGCCGACTTTCCTTCTGTGGGCAAACCCTAACTATTCGAGTGGTACCTATTTTAAATTAATCATATATCGCTTTTTAAATAGATGTTGAAGAACTGAGTTCTAAAGAGCTCTAAGCCAGTCATTTGGTGGAGAGGACACTGCCAGGCCATACAACACCCCTAAGACCTCAGCCATCCTGGACTGCAGAAGCAGCCAACTCCCACAGTCTCTGGGGATCAACATGACTTGAACAATAGGCTCCTTCTCTGAGAAATCACCTGAAGGCAGAGATAAGGAACTCCATTCCAACATCACACACACACACACACACACACACACACACACACACACACACACGGTCTTGTGGCTTGAAACACCAGTTCAAAGACCAACTCATACAAACAGATCAGCCTCTGATGTTAGCTTTATGCTGTGGGGCTGGGGAGTGAGTAGCCTTTAGCCTCTGGACACAGCCCAGTCCCTTCCTGGTCGCTGGGATTTCACTTGACGATTTGGGGAGAATTCACAGCCTCCCCCACCTAGTTGACAATGCAAAAAGCCTGTTAGATGAATGGTGAATGGTTGCTTTCATTCTAATTGTTTTTCTTTTCTTTTCCTTTCTTTTCTTTTCAGCTTGGCACAGTAAGGTTTTGATGAAACAGAAAATAAAGGTTTGGGGCAAAAAAAGTTCAACTATTTCATTAAAATGCATCGAAGTGCTTATTCATTTGTATTTCAAAATACCTACAACAAGGAATTATATATATGTATATGTATATATCTTTTCAGTAATTTTAATAGGTGTGAAGCAATTGTCAATTAGAAAAAGCCCAAACATATATATTTTTTAAATGTTTTGACAACTTCAACTTGAAATTCATTCCCCTTTTCCTGAAATTTTTCCTGTGTCTCTTCTTCACACTTTGCGCATAGACACAGGAAGCCCAGGGTTCTCCTAAGGACTCAAGTGCTGGTGTCCTTTACCCTTTATACAGAGTATATATGTTTAATTCTGTCCTTGAGACAAATTATAAAATTAGGTGGTGGAGAGAAATGACTAATCTCTAAATTTGTTTTAACTCTAACTTGTTTTTTTAGGTTTATAAGCATGAAACTAATTTACTAACAGAAGTAATGGTTAAAAGTGGATGAAGATACAATAAAAAGAAGGATTACAGGGCGCCTGGGTGGCACAGTGGGTTAAAGCCTCTGCCTTTGGCTCAGGTCCTGATCTCAGGGTCCTGGAATCGAGCCCCACGTCGGGGCTCTCTGCTCAGTGGGGAGCCTGCTTCCCCCTCTCTCTCTGCCTGCCTCTCTGCCTACTTGTTCTCTCTGTCAAATAAATAAATAAAATTAAAAAAAAAAAAGGAAGGATTACATCTTCAGGAACGGGGGACACTGTGACTGAGGGAGAATGGGTCAAAGTCTTGTTGACGTGCCTGTGTATTTTCAAACAAAGACAAAAATCACACAATCACTTTTCAACAAACTCTGGGCTTTGTGCCCATTCCCTTTCCCAGATATTTCAAGGTGTTCTTCTGAGATTAACTGTTAACAGAGATTGCTCTTTGCTCAAATACAGATTAAATGAAAACTCCTAATGAGGGGTTTCACTGGCCTGCTTTGGTCTACTTTCTTAGCCATCCACTTTCATTTCTGAATCACAGGCAAATGCTTCCAACAATAACTTGACAAATCTCTTATCTTTGCCTGCTGGTAACTTGACGTCTGCTCTTTCAACAATGGTCAGAGACATTCTTCTTTTCCTGGAATGGTTTTCCCCCTCGGTTCTACCAAACTACACAGCTCTTGTCCACGTTACTAAAGTATCTTCTTTTCTCTAAGTGCCATCTTACTAACACCCTGCCACCCCATGAAGTCATAGAATAAGAAAGAGGGAGACTTGGGGGACTATCAAGGCCTCATTAAACAGATGAGGAAACTGAGGATCAGAGAAAGAAAACATGCACTGCCCCAGGAACATCTGGTGTTTCAGGGACTAGAAGCTTTCCAATGCACCACATGGCTTTCATATTCCACGCTAGCAATTTCTAGAATATTAAAGCTAATTTTAAAGATGCCACTGAAAGCTGCTGTTTAAGGGAAACCTACTGAATATTCCCATGAATTTCAATAATATTTTATCTGTAGAAAGAGTTGCTTAAAGTGTGTGTGACAAAATTGTTTTTCTGCACTAGCTAGTTAGTAACTGTGTAGTTAAGTAGTTCTTTGAACACCTGGGGCTGCTTCTGGGAAGTTGGCCAGTGCTGTTTGGATAATCCTATCACATGACTTTCTAGTGATTACATTTAGGACTCCATTATGAGGTTCTTAAGGACACAGGGGGTGGGTCTTGCCTCATTTGAGGTCTCCCTAGTCCCCAGAATGATGCTGAAACTGTTTTTACTGTCCTTCCTGAATAAAGATGCTCTGTTTGGCCCACGTGTTACCATATATGTTGTCGCAGAGCAAAAAGGTTGAGGATCTCAACATTCTAGTAAGAAGGCTTAGAGGAGAGGCTGTTGGCAGTGTCTCCCAGAGTTTTGCAACACTGGCTGTGGGTGGGGAGACAGAAGTGAGTCACCAGAAAACAAAAACGCAAGCCCCCAAAGGCAGTTATGCTGGCAAAAACTGGACAAGGCCTGCTTCATAAATCTGGCGATCAACCTGGGTACCAAGTAAAGAAATCTTAGGTTTGAGGAAGTGCAGGCCTTCCCAGCCTCCATCCCCTTCGCCAATTCTGCGCCCTCCTCTGAGCCTACATTCTAGGCGCTAGACTTTCCCCAAGCCGTCTCTGCTCAGCTGCGGGAAGTAAATCTCAGGGTGGGAATGTAGACTCGCTAACTCATAAAAGAACAAGACTTTTGCCCTTCCTTCCCACTCCTCAGCAGCTCCAACTCGGTTCTGCAAACGCCTCCCCGAGGAGCCCCACACTGCCTCTGCTAAGAAGCGGCTCCTCGGGCCAAAAAGTTCTTGGTAAAACTATTGACAAGGAGGAGGAGGAGAGAGTGCAGGATGTGAACTCACCTCGGCCTCGAACAAGGCTGCAGAAACACGCAGGACAGTGAAAAGAAGCTTTTCTCACCGGCTTCTTCCCCCTCTTGTGTGATGATAGGGAGCTGGTAGAAGACGCGAAGGCGTCCTTTTAAATCTTGCTTTGGATCCTGGGTGGGGTCGGCGCGCGTGTGTACACGAACCGACCGACGTGGGATGCGGCAGGGAGAGGAGGGCGGCACCGGAGCCTCTGTGCAGTTGGGACCGCGCCCTGCTTCTCCGGGAGGCCCCTCCCGCCTGGACCTGCCTTGGGAGTGGGCGCCGCCGGCGGGCCCTGCCTGGGAAAGGGAGGGCCTGCAGACCCGAGCCCCACGCGCCTCCCGGGGTAGCGGGCCTTGGGACACCGGCCCCTGCTCCCGAGAGCGAGGCTGACCCTCCGAGGCGTCGCCTGCCGGAGAGTGCAGGAGACCAGGCAGTTTCTCCCTGCACAGCTCGTCAGCCCCCTCGGGCAGGCGTTGGTTCAGCGCATCTCCCTTGTGCAGAACAGTCGGAAAGCGAGAAAGTTTGTAGAGAACTAAACTTTTGCATACTTTTGAAGGAAGGAGAAAAATCAAAATCAAAAGCTGGGGCTCGTCCGGGATTTGAACCCGGGACCTCTCGCACCCAAAGCGAGAATCATACCCCTAGACCAACGAGCCACGACCGCAAGCGCCTGCCTATGTTTCCTCTGAAAAGTACTTCCTGATCTGCAGTTAGCCACCAGACTACTCTGGAGCTCTGTTCCACATTGTGACATTTACTTTTTGCCTTGCTTCCTTTTCTTCCATGTTCTTGAAGTCTCACTCTTTTGCAGCCTGGCTCGGGCCCTACCCTCGCTTATTCTCCCCGATCTACGTCCTGGACCCCTCCAGACGCCGGATGGGGCGAGGAGGGACAGTTTCCAGACCACAGGCAGCGTGGGGGAGCTCCACCGAGCGCCGGCGGACGGCTCTAGGCGCGGGCTGGAGCCCTGCGGGAGCCTAGCGGGAAGGCGGCGGGAGCCCGAGGATCCGAGCGGAGCTCGCCTGCGAGCCTGGAGGGTCCCGAGCCCTAGGCTGCACGCACGGGAAGCGTGTCGGGCTGCTAATACGTCGCGCGAGCCTAACATCCTAGGCGCGGGAAATGGTGGGCATCGAAATACCAGGAGCCGGAATCGGTGGGAGGTGCGCCAGTCTGGCGTGTGTTCGGATCGTCCGAGCCCCTGAAGGAGAATCAGGGGTTCCATCTTCCCACCTTTGATTCACTTGTTTCCTCGATCTGGAATTTTTTCTCCCAGTCTCAGCCCAACTCGCGTCAAATCCTGTTGCCCCTTTGGGCTCTGGCCCAAAATCTTTTTTGTAGAACTACAAATATGTATAAAAAGATAAACTAAAACTGACGTGTAAGGGCCTCCCCCTGAACGGATGTGTGTATGCAGGGGGTGCCGACACTCGGGCCGAGGGTTTCTTCCGCAGACTGCAGCCGCTCAGAGCGCATGGCGCAGACATGCGCACACAGCGTTTATATATATAATGGTCTGTATCAACGGGTGGTTTCGGGGCTCCGAACAGCGGACTTCAGGCTGCAGTCGAGGATCAACTAGAAGCCAAAAGAAACATCTGTGGGAAGGTTAACTCAGAATTCTTCCAATCGGGTGACAAAGTTGGCGCACACTGTCACTATTTAAGAAACTGTGCCCAACGGGATCCATTTGTTCACAGGTGCTTGGCGAGCTCAAACTTTTTCTTTGGGACAGGGGTAAGGTCTGGAGAAGTCGGTTCTAGAAGACAAAATGCCCCGGAGGAAACGAAACAAGAGAACAATGGTTCCCTGGGTGACTGCAAACCCCAAAACTGCAGCTCCTCCTTCGAGCCGGAATCGAACCAGCGACCTAAGGATGACCACACAGGAAACGCGCTACAGTCCTCCGCTCTACCAGCTGAGCTATCGAAGGGGGCACGAGAAACACCTCTCTAGACTCACCTATTCAGGACATCTACAAATAGGGGCGCGGAAGAAACGATCTGCGGGCGAGTGTAAATGGCAAGGTCAAAAGCCAGCTGGTGAGAAAGCCCCGCCCGCAGTCCTGGGGACAACCCTTCTAGAGCTGGATTCCCCTACTGCACGGAGGAGCTTCCAAAGCCGAACCAACCCGTGGGCTCCTCACAGGTACCCCCAGACCCCGTGCATCAACGAGGCCGCCCGGGGCGGGGCATCTGCTCGCCCGGGGGCGGTGGGCTTCAGTGAGCGCGCGGCCCGGGCCCTCCCGCCGTGATGTCTGTGGAGTGGAAGCAGCCAGCCGGGCCTCGAAGAACTGGGGAGTGTGGCGGTGGGGCGCGCAGCTCTAGCCGCGCAGCTCGGAGCCAGGCAGAGAGGGCGGGGCTCCGGCTCCGGCTCGCGCCGCTCCGCGTTTCCTCACTTCCTATGCTCGCCCCGGAATCTGAGCGCGTCTGCACAGGCGAGCGCAGCTCTCTTCCGTTTACACGTATGGACCCCGGGAGGGAGAGGATGTGCAATGTAGCACATCTGGGTAACCCCAATGTTTCTGCGACAAAGGACTTTTGGAAAAAATATCTTCAGGTTTTTCAAAGAGGAAGCCTCAATTCCTCTGAGTCGGTAACAAATTTAGTGACCCAAGTCTCGGCCTTCGTTTTCCCGCTGGGGTAGTGAAGTGCTGGAAAAGTCACGGACACAGGAATTCTTCGGGGCTCCAAGCCCGTGCAGAGCGGGGCACTGGGCTTGATTCCTATGGTCTTACCCCCCACCGCCCTCAGCCCGCCTCGGGCAGGGCTCTCGCGGCGGGTCGGCACTGCCCGGGCGTCCGCGGAGGCAGGCGGCGCTTCCCGCAGCTTCTAATGGACACATTCCAAGCAGCAGAGCCGCACTTGCGCAGTAGCGCGTAAGAGGAAGCGGATCTGCTCAGCCTGGTTTATTCCGCAGCTTCTAATGGACACATTCCAGGCAGCAGAGCCGCACTTGCGCAGTAGCGCATAAGAGGAAGCGGATCTGCTCAGCGTGGTTTATTCGGGTAGTAGAGAACTTCGGCGAGAAGATATATGAACCGAATTTACGCGGGGGTTAAAGTTACCGGAGGGGAGGACGAGGGGTCTTATTCAAAAGAGTAAGAAATAGGTTGAAGGCCCCAGCGAGATTTGAACTCGCGACCCCTGGTTTACAAGACCAGTGCTCTAACCCCTGAGCTATAGGGCCTCGTGGACAAGTGTTTTGCTTCTTTCTTAGAAAAGGAAAATTATTTAATGCTGAGCCTTTGTTAGAAGGATTAAGTGTAGGAAGTAGACAAAATCTGAACTTTGTTTCAATCTATTTACTATTGGAATTTGGTTTGCATGCTCTTGCTAGGGATAACGTAATATGAAGGCCAGTGATAACAGCCACCACTATTTTAAGATTAGAGAAATCTGCCTAAACCAGCACATTATAACCCAGAATCCACCTCATCTGTCCCCTCGCCCCCCTGGCCGCACTCTAAAAATTAAGAGGGGAAACGCGACATAGAGGAAGTTGACTACCACGAATCTCTCAGCTGAAACTGGGCCTTCCCACTGATTTTCTCCTTGACTCAGGATAGCCACGAACTTTCAGCCTCCTTCTTCAAGTTCCTTATGTGTAGAGACCTTTCTGACAGCTCGAGTCTCTACGCCAGAGCAAGCATTTGTTAATTCGTTATTTAATCCATTCCTTTATGCAACAAACCCTGAACTCCCAATTCTGTGCTGGGCTGTGCACTAGGAACAAGGCATCACTTGAAGTAACTTGAAGTCGCTGTCACAGTCTTGTGGAATAAGAGAAATTTAGTTTTCATGAAAGAGAACAGTGAAAAGTAGCTGTGCCAGCTGTGAGCGGGTGGTGGACCTTGCCAAGCTTCGCAGATTTGCAAAGTGAGCCGTCACAGAGGCAATCCTTCAGGTGGGGGTGGGGTTTGAGCTGCTCTAGAGAGGTTAAGAAACAAGTCTGGGGAAGGAGTGATCTCTGGTAGAAGAAAATGTATGAGCGATGTCCAAAAGAAAAACCGAGGCATTTAAGGAATCAAGACACAACACCGCCTGAGGCAGATACCTGCCCTCCTGGAAGTAAGGGAAGATAAGAAGTCAGGTTAGGAGGAGACAGAGATTTCTGGAATGAAGTTACACCCTTTAAAAAATGGAAAATGGACATCAAACACTGTATCAGAAACTAATGTTGTACTATATGTTGGCTAATTGAATTTAAATTTTAAAAAATTGAAAATGGAAACTCACTAGGCATGGATACACAGAATGAATTGAAGGGAAGAAAAAGAGATTCAGAGGTACATCAGAAATCAGGCCATGGTGCAGACACTCAAATATAAAACTGCAAGAGGGTGACAGTTATGGAACTGGAAAGGAAGGCACGAATGAAGGAGATAGAAGGAAGACAGATTCAGCTGAAGTTAGATCTGAATAAAGCCTAAGAGATAATAAAGATGAAAGAGTCAGGGAGGACTCTCAATTATTACACCTGAAAAAATTTTGAAAAATTTTGAAAAAAAAGCAAGATGATGTTGCAGGGGGAAAAAAAGTCTCAAGAGATGAGTATTTGGAAAGGGCAGAGCATGGGGTGCAAGGATTTAGGTAGGATGAATTTGTAGTGAGATTGGGAGAGTTTATGGGAATTGTACAATTGCTAGAATGCTCTTGTGTCTAGAAGTCCATAGATCGGTAAGTCACGCTTAGATCAAATTACACGAATTATCCAATGAGTTATAGCCTCTAAGTGTTATGGGCTCTTGAAGGAAGAAAGTGCAAAAGAAAACTGCTGAGGCCTGAACATGAGCCGAATAGCTCTACTGCAGGCATTTGTCCTGTGCGTGGAGGCCCAGTAGTTTTTTAACATTGTCCTTATATTTGATAGTTTCACATATTATTAGTAAGTCTGTCCTAGAAAAATTGCCTTCCCAGCTGGCAGCTGGGAGTGGGCATGTGACCTAGGTCCCACCAGTTAGATTCATCCAGGGAAGATTTCGATTTAGGGGTACAAAGCAGGAGTGGATGATACCATAGGGAAATCCCATACCTTTTCATCGGTGAGATGTGGGATTTCTTAAGTCTGTAGATCATTATCTTTCTTCACGTCCGGAAAACTCTTGGTCAGCTTTTCAAATGTCATTTTGCTCTATTTTTTCTTTCCATTTATGAAACTGGAGTTACACTTTCATACCTTGCCCTTCATTTCTTTTACCTTCTCGTCCGTATTTTCTTTTTGTTTCTCCGCGTTGCATTCTGAATAATGTTCTTAATCCACTAATGCTGTGTTTAATCAGCTGTTAAATCCACCTACTGAGTCAATGTAATTATAAACTGTGATTTTCAATTCTAGAAGTTCTGATTCTTTTTCAAAACTACGAAGCCAACATTTTTTCCCAGTTTTATTGAGATATAATTGACATACATCACTGTGTAAGTTTAAGGTGTACAGCCTAGGGGCACCTGGGCGCCTGGGTGGCTCAGTGGGTTAAGCCTCTGCCTTCTGCTCAGGTCCTGATCCCAGGGTCCTGGGATGCAACCCCACATCGGGCTCTCTGCTCAGCGGGGAGCCTGCTTCTTCCCCTGCCTGTCGCTCCCCCTGCTTGTGTTCTCTCTCTGTTAAATGAATAAATAAAACCTTTTTTAAAAATCAAAAGATCAAGGGCGCCTGGGTGGTTCAGTGGGTTAAAGCCTCTGCCTTCCACTCAGGTCCTGGTCTCAAGGTCCTAGGATCAAGCCCTGCATTGGGCTCTCTGCTCAGCAGGGAGCCTGCTTCCTCTTCTCTCTCTGCCTGCCTCTCTGCCTACTTGTGATCTCTCTCTCACTGTCAAATAAATAAATAAAATCTTAAAAAAAAAAAAAAAGAACTTAAAAAAAATCAAAGAATGGGGTATACAGCCTAATGGTTTGACTTCCACATATTGCGCAATGGTCGCTGCTATAGTTAGCATCCATTATCTCATACAGATATAATAAAAAGAGAAAGCAAAGAAAGAAAAGGAAAAAAAGTTTTTTCTTGTGATGAGAGCTCTTAGGATTTAATCTTTGAACAATTTTCAGGTATATCATGTAGTAGTGTTAACTGTAGTCATCATGCTGTCGGTTACGTGTACTTAAGTTCTTATTTATCTTGTAACAAGTAGTTTGTACCTTTTGACAACCTCTCTCCTATACCCTTTTCCCACCCCTTGCCTGTTAACCACAAATCTGATCTGTTCTATGATTTTGGTTTTGTTTTTGTTTTTGTTTTTAGATTCCACATAGCATGAGATCATTCAGTATTTGTCTTTCTCTGTCTGACTTATTACACTTAGCATAACGCCCTCAAGTTCCAACCGTGTTGTCCCAAATGACAAGATTTTCTCATTTTTATGGCTAAATAATATCCCCTTACATATATATACCAAACTTCTTTATCCGTTCATTCGTCAGTGGACACGTAAGTTGCTTTCACATCTTGGCTATTGTAAATAATGCTGCCATGAACATGCAGATGCAGGTATCTTTTTTAAGTTAGTGTTTTTGTTTCCTTTGGATATATTCCCAGAAGTAGAATTGCTGGATCATATGGTAGTTCTGGTTTTTGTTTTTCTTTTGAGGATCCTCCATACTGTTTGCTATAGCAGCTGTACGAGTTTATAATCCTACCAACAGTTAAGTGAAATTGTTGAATTTCCTCTTCCTTGCAGATGTTTACCATCTTGTCTTCTAATTCGTTAAACACATTAATGATATTCACGTTAATATGTATGACTGATAATCCCAATATTATTCTATCTATTGTTCTAGCTGATTCTTACTCATGTCACTTTGTTTCCTTGTGTAACTGGTCATCTTTGAATGTGCACTGCCCAATGTCTTGGCAAAATTATATGCAGTGAATTTTTGAGGCCAAGATGAAGATGACTTCCTGAAAAAATACATATATAATAATAAATAAATAAATTTCTAATATATCTCTTTTGTTTCTCCCAGGCCCCTGGAGCACCATCAGCCCAAAAGGATACTAAAAAAAGTTTTTGGCAGGACATTTCCTGAGCCTTCAAGATGATGTTAAATCCAAGTTGCAAATCAGGGAGAATAGAGACCTGTGCCCACAGCTTCTCAGGAAAAGTTGAAAGCTCATTCTTTCCAGTTTTCCTCGCTAAGCTCAGCTGATTTCTACTGAGCTCCATGATAGCTTTTGGAAGTGGGAGGATAGAGGTAGGTTTACTTCTTGTTCATCCTTGCCTTATGGGAATAGTTCTTTAATCTTAATATTAATTTAATATTAAGATTAATATTTGGGGAAATTGTCTTACTTGATTTTCCATTTTGGATAGGTGCCGGGTCTTGACATCTGTTCCTCTTGTTTCTCCCATCCAGAGTCTGCCAAAACTATGGCCCAATTTTGCAGTAATTAGCAAATGTCTTCAGAGCTACAAAGGTCAGTGCTTCCTTACCCCTCAGATTCCATCTTTTGCTTAGATTCTGGCCTAGTAGTTGCTTGCTACCATTTTAGTATTTGGTGCTTTTAAGGAGATTTGGTAAAATCTTACCCAGTATTTTTATCATTTTTCTTCAAGGAGTTCAGTCCAAATTAATTAGCCCACAATTACTAGAAAGGAAATTGGAGTTGTAGGAGCCATAACATCAAGCATACTCCACCGCATGAACTGAGAAGCAGAGAAAACATTACCATAGAAAGAGCACAAGGGAGAGCACGCCAAAGCACAAGGAGAGGTGATAGCAAGGAAGGGAGCCTGGACACCTTCTAAGTCCCTGGCTATGGCCCACCCAGAGGCCTCAGTGTGTTCCACTCTTGGAGTCTATGAGATTTCCCTGGATCATCACAGAAATCCCCCTTTTTTATTTTAGCAAAAATTGTCTTTAACTTAAAGACTCTTAACTACACTAATGTACTCTCAGTATGTGCCTCTTTACTGCTTTTATCTTCTAATATTTAGATCAACATTTACCAAATGACAGCCGTATATTGCCAACAGATCTTTGCTCTAGTCAACTTGATCCACTTATAATTCCCCAAATAGAACTCTCACCTTTTTCAGTTGTGATCATTTGCTTCATCAACTAGAATGATTACTCATTTCACCATACCTGTCAAACACTACTTATCCTGGAAAAAACATCTCAATTTTCTTATAATTCATAATGCCTTTGCTGTTTATGGAGTAGATTTAATCTCTTCTCTCCTCTGAAACCCATGATAATTTTTTTTTATCCTTCCCGTTCCTTCCTCATCACTTCCATTCTCAAGATACTGAATAGAACAGACAGTGGAGGTGACCCATGGCACCTAGAAGTAAGCATCCAGATTGACATTATCCCTTCAACATATACTCAGTTGTTTATGAAATTGTCAAATTGTTCTGTTCTCCTTCCCATATTTCTTCATCTTATATGAAACATTGTCAAAAGATAGCACACATTTTTTATTTTAGTTTTTAGTTTTCCAGAACTACTTATAAATTGTGGTTTCCAATCTATTTCTATGCCCATCTTTTTTTTTTTTTTTTTTTTAGATTTTATTTTTAAATAATCTCTACAACCAGTGTGAGGTTTGAACTTCCAACCCTGAGATCAAGTCACATGTTCCACCAACCTAGCCAGCCAGGCACCCCACCTATGTCCAACTTTTTGAAAATGCTACAAGAGACACAAAGAAAGAGAAAGCAAATGAGAAGGCAAAGAAAAGGGAAGGAGAGTCTAGTGCACTTAGCTATAGACTACTAAGTTTATTTTGTTTTAAGAATCATATGCATTAGTGTGGTGTCCTCAGCCTTATTCCTCAGCTCCTTGAGGGGAAGCTTGTATGATTCATACTTCTTAGTCTCCAAATACCTAACAAAGTGATCAGCACATTTCAGGGCATTAATAAGAATTAGAAATGGAGAGCAAACAAATGCAGAGGCATGAGTAGGAAAAAAAAAAAAAAAGGAGATTTCAACCCACCGAAATCTGGAATACCATGGAATCTTTTTGTTTCCTCTTCCTGGAACTCTTGG
Organism: Procyon lotor; assembly: GCA_028646535.1. Lineage (NCBI taxonomy): Eukaryota > Metazoa > Chordata > Mammalia > Carnivora > Procyonidae > Procyon > Procyon lotor. The sequence continues at coordinate 57,379,666 of CM053609.1, forward strand.
TAAATAAGCACTAAAACTCTCCAAGGGCCTTCCAGCTCTCATCCAGTTTAAGTGTAAATTCTAGAAAACCAGTCTGAATTCAGGTGCCAGTTCTCCTATGTGTGTTGTCACTAAATGGTGTGCCAGATACCAGCACACAGATTATCTCTACAGAGAAGGGGAAGAGTTACCTAAACATAAACATATGGTCACCTACGGAGAGTGAGAATCTCTAAGGCAATGTCCTCAGACAAACACTAGGTAGAATCAGTTTGACATGGCATGTGCATTCAGCCCCACTAGGGCTGGTTTCCTCCCGAAAATGTCCGACCTCCTTTCTCCAGCCAGACTCCCAAGGAAACACACTTTCCACTAAGAAAAGTCTCATTCTGTCCTGCCCAGTGGATGACCAGTGCCACCCATCTTTTGGCTTTTCTTTAGACTAAGCAGCACAGGGTGTGGTCTGAGCCGAATCTGGGCGCTCTCGGGTCTTGGCAAGTAGGATAGGCTACGGGGATGCCAAAAGGAGGTTTCTTGGACTCACAGCTTCTATAAGACTCTGCTTTTCTAAGGCCAGGATGGAGTGCCCTTCAATCCCAAATAGGGTGAGCTTAATTGCAGGATTTGAGCAAGAGATTTCATGTTTTCAAGAGAGTGTGAGGAAACTAAGACTGGGCAGTAAGGGGATCAGAGTAATAAAAGTATATAAAGAACATCACAAGACTTCCCAGAAACTGCCTGGGATGGGTTGCAATGAAAATGCATGTCCTTCAAAAGATGTGCTGTTCAGGCCTTGGGCTCACGATAGGATTCTCATCACACATGATTCTCACTTTGGGCACTGGAGGGCCAAGGTTCAAACCTTGTGACACTAAAAACAATAGTGACTCCCCAAGACTTCCTTTCTGCATTTCATTAGTGCCTCCTACCCCCATTTTGGACCCAACAAACTTGTAGGACTGTTCTGTCCCCTCTATTAAGAGATTCAAGTCTTGCAGCACCCTAAACACAAAGTGGGGAGATGTGGCAGAGCCACAGATAGTGCAGCAAGAGGAGGGGGGCCAGTAGTACTTATTGTACCCCTCTCTTGGAGCCACTGTCTCCATCAACAGGCTGGGGAAGGGCTTCAGCTGACTCTCTACAAAGGTTGACTGCTTGCCTTCTAAAAGAAATATTGTAAGAATTGAAAAGTCAAGCCCTACGCTACAAACCCTTGCCTGGTGCCCAGGAATTCTTGCTGACGTATTCCGCTTTCCATAGCCCCTTTAAACATCCGCTGAAGATTACTTCCGTCCCTGTAAAAGTCTTCTCCTGCTATCTCTGTTCAGACCTTCCACTGTTGTCCTTTTGACTTTGATGTCTTCCTCTTTACACAGCTCATGGCTGTCCCCCCCCCCCCTTTTTTTTTCTGTCAGGATGATTTTGTAAGCACTGCTCTCAGGCATATGCCCAGGTGAACCACCAGGAATGCAGAGGACTGATAGGCTGGGTGGCTAGCACATTAGAGGAAAGATGTTTAACGGAACTGAAGATCTTAGATGCAAAAGAGAAAACTTGAGGGACATCATCACCATGCTCAAATACTTGATATGCTGTCATGAGGAAAGAGGAAATAGAAGTGTTCTTTGCGATAAAAGAGAACCAGTTCTTAAGTTACAGGAAAATTGTTATTTATAGACATATGTATGCATAGTCTTAAGATGTAAAAGACTTATACACTGAAAATTATAAAACATTAATGGAAGAAACTAAAGAAGACACAGATAAATAGACATCTGGTGTCCATAGATTGGAAGAATTGAAACTGTTAAAATATCCAGACGACCCAAAGTGATCTACAGATTCAAGGCAATCCCTGTCAAAATCCCGATGCCATTCTTTACAGAGATAGAAACGAACAATCCTAAAATTCACATGAAACCACAGGAGTCCCTAATGTAAACTATGGTTTTGTGTGAGAATGATGTGTCAATGTTGGTCCATCGGTTGTAACAAATACACCACTCTGATGTGGGATGTCAAGAGCAGAGAAAGCTGTGCATATGTGGGGGAAGGAGGTGGTATACAGGAATTCTTTGTACTTTCTACTCAATTTTGCTATGAACTTGAAACTTCCCTAACAAATAATTCTATTTAAAAACCCCACAATATTCCTGAATTTCTAGGTATCTAATAACACAGCTTGTTATAAGATGTAAAGATAAAAAGACACGAGTTTGAGAAGATAAAAACAAAATATAAGAAGCAAATAGAAGCGTTGAAAGAATAAGATATATAAGGGATGCCTGGGTGGCTCAGTCGGTTAGGCAGCTGCCTTAGGCTCTGGGAAGGCTTGAGTCATGATCCCAGGGTCCTGGGATGGAGCTCTGCATAGGGTTTCTTGCTCAGCCTGAAGCCTGCTTTTCCCTCTCCTTCTGCCTGCCGCTCCTCCTCTTTGTGCTCTCTCTCTCTCTCTGACAAATAGATAAATTAAAAAAAACCTTTTTTTAAAGAATAAGATATATAAGAAGCAGGAGTCAACAGAACTAAGAGGAGAAATAGAAAACTGTATTTATAATTTGGTTATTTTCCCTGAATACTGAGCACAGTTGTAGGATCTCAAAAGGCACCTGTTTTTCTCTGAAGTCTAGGCAGTAACTGTGAATTAATTTTTCTGTTACTGCCACACACTAGCAAAAGAGACACATCAGCATATTGGCCTTCTGTAATTTCCACTTGGTTGCAATCTAAAAGAGCAAGAATTCTTTTCACATAAGGCGCATGGAAATCCAAGTTTGGTGGGCACTAAGAAACGCTAAACTATGGAGAACTGAGGTGTGACTGCTCTTCCCTGTGTCAGGAGGAGAAGGAAGAAGTGGGAATCTGTTTTTCTCTGCATTCTGGCCTTGCCCCTTGTGCTCCTCACCCGGGGCCTGCAGGCTTGGGCTTCTGGGAAGGATGAGCAGCGGGAGCACGCTGAGTTCTCAGGAATCCTGGGTGCTGGGAGCGCCCGTGTGGGCTCAGAATCTGGGCTCTGTCCCCAGGTAAGGGCGTCTCCTTACCCATCTCCTTCCCCAGTCGCCAGTAATGACAACCGCCACGTGGCTATAACTGCGCAGGAGAAAGGGAACCTGTCTGGGAGAGGAAGCCTTCTGGTTCTAAAGAAAGGTACTGAGCGAAGGCTTCCCAGCCGCAGGAATCCATCCACCCCGAGACACGCTTCTCTTCCAGCAAGCGGAATCGGGGGAGGAAGCCTCTGCAGACTCTGGCTCCGCCAAACTAGGGAGCGAGCATGGACTGGCACCGCCTGTCTGCGGTTGGGTCTCAAGGAGCAAAAAGGAACTAGGAGTCAAGCTTTTTTCTCGGTCCTTTTAACTCACGTCCTACGCTTCCTGGAGGCTGCAAGGCTTCTTCTCTGGCTTCAGACCTGAAAAGTATCAAACCCCAAATTTAGCAATGACTGCAGCTTTGGTCTTCTTTACACCGCCAGCACCACCCTTTACCCCCCTACCCCCGCCCCAAAGCGATCTGGAATCAAAAGGAATTCATTCCTCCGTTGAATGAATATTTTTGAGCGCTTCCTGGGCGCCAGGAGGGCGCCAGGAGGAAGCCGACGCGACTCCTGTCTTCGGAGGGCTCTGACGTTCTAGATCCCAAGAGCTTCGCTTCCGGAGCGGAGAGTTTGCTTTCAGGATCTTCCCCTTCAGTTTCTGGAGAGAGAAGAGCTGTTCCGGTTGGGCGGACTCAGGTTGGAGTCCCAGTGGAGGGGACGAGGGGAGATATCGTCCTTTGGCGATATCTACGGTCTCGGTTTCAGCTTGGAGGTTCAGAGGACAACGCTGAAAAAGGAGCAGAAAGATATAATTACAAGCGTAGGCAGCTCTCCCCTGCAAGTTTGGTAGCGTGGCCGAGCGGTCTAAGGCGCTGGATTTAGGCTCCAGTCTCTTCGGGGGCGTGGGTTCGAATCCCACCGCTGCCAGGGTTTTGTTTCTAATCAGAAGCAGGCACAGCCTTCATCTTCACTTCAAATATAAGTAGATTCCTGTGGGATTTGGCCAAATCTCAAAACCCAGTATCTGAATTTTCCGAATACTGGGCTCTAGACTGACGGAATGGGACTCGTGAATGAATGACTCAGTTTACCGGCGAGGGAGCTCCTAAGTCTAGCAGATCACTAACAGACACTCCGCGGGATCCTCGATCCCCCTTCTGTTCAGAAGGGAGAGAGAGAATAAGGCCTTGCTTGCCAAAGGGATGACTTTTAACCTGGGCTTGAGCGAGTGGAGATAGTTTCGGAATCCTGACATAAAAGTTCAGTAAACGGTAGGGTGGGCATAGAGGGGAGCAGGGAATGAAGTGAACCTTTGTTTCATCATTTGCTCCTAAGAGTTAACTCGAAAAATTCAGCCGTTGTTTTGGGCATGCCGTGTTTTTGGATTTCCTTGTGAATTTTTGGAATCAGCTGGTCAGTTTCTAAAAACAAAACAAAACAAAGCCAAAGATGCCTGGCTGGCTCAGTTGAAAGGCAAGTTACTCTTGATATTGGGGTTGTGAGTTCAAGCCCCACATTGAGTGCAGAGATTACTAAAAATAAATATGCTTTCAAATAAAAAATTTGTCTTAAAAATTAAATGAAAACCAAATCTTGCTGTTATTTTGGTTAGGATTACACTGAATCTATAAATCAATTTAGCGATAATTTACATCTTAACAATATTGAGTTTTCTTACTCACAAATGTGAAATGATTTTCTGTGTATTTAGGTTTTCTTTCATCCATCAGTATTTGTGTGTGTGTGTGTGTACAAATCTTGGACATATTTTATCCCTAAGTATTTCATATTTAATGATTCTGTTGTAAACTGAATTGCTTTTTAAAATTTCAATTTCTCAAAAAAAAATAAAATAAAAAAAAATAAAATAAATAAAATAAAATAAAATTTCAATTTCTCATTGTTCATTGCTAGGTACAATTATACATATGTAGATATAGTATAAACTAATATATGCAATTAATTTTAATATTTACCTTGTATCCAACAACTTTGCTAGATTCACTTATAGCTTTCTGTAGACTCTGTAGGATTTTCACATAGCCTTTCATATTTTCTTGGGAAAAAAATAGATTTAGTTGTTTGTTTTAATCTAGATGCCTTCTATTTCAATTTTTTTCCCCATTATTGAGTGGGCAAGAATCCCAGAACAATGTTGAACAAAAGTGATGAAAGCAGATGTCTGCATTTGCTCCCAATCTTACAGGGAAAGCATCCAGTCTTGTATCAGTAAATGTGAAGTTCTTCATAGCTTCCCTTTATCAGGTTGAGGAAGTTTCCTTCTTTTCCTAATTTGCTGAGAATTTGTGTCAGGAATGAAAGTGGACTTTGTCAAATGCTTTGTCTGCATTTTTTATTAAGATCACTTGATTTTTCTTTTTAGTTTGTTGAAATAATAAACCACGTTGATTGATTTTGAATATTAAACCAACTTTGCTCTTCTGGGATAAATACCACTGGATTCAGATGTATTGTTATTTTACATATTGTGGATTCAACTTACTAAAGTCATTCAGCTAGGTGGGGAGGGGACTGGATTTCACACGTTAGCCCCTGTCAGGTGCAGAGTTACAGTTTCTTACTGTATTCTTCTAGGAGAGACCTTCATTGTGTTGATCCACAATCAACAAAACTGGCAGGAGGAAGTAACAGATACTTGCCCCCAGGCTCAAGTAATTGCGACCCCGCCTCCCCAGGCCAGCGCACTTGAAGACAAAGCCCTGGGCTCCGCCTGCCCCACCCCCATCAGACAGGAACAGAGTCTGCGAAAATGAAGCCTGCGCAGCAGAGTTTGGAGGCAGCCCCAGCTATGACGTCCCTCTCTCCCCTTCATCCCCGATTTATCCTGCACAATACCCACGACGACCTCTAGTCTCTCCTAACCTGGAAAATCTCTAAAGTGTTGGTGCAGATCGCTCTCAGAGTGGCTCCAGACTCTCCCCCAAGGTTCCGGCCTCCGACAGTTTCCCAGATTCCTGGGCTGAAGCTTTGGGAGGGGTTTCTCTGTCCCACCTCTTCTAGACACCGTGTAAGAGGCCACGGAAAAGTCAGTCCTTTAGAATATATTGATAGTCAGCCTCCGAAGATTAAATGAACCATGTAAGTTCCACACGATCGTGTAGGAAAGCCCATTCTCAGCTGTCACTTAGGGATGTATTTGCTCCTAGAACTAAGGTGTTCAGTCCAGAACTCACCGCAGGTGTGCAGGAGAAGATAAGGGAGTGAGAAGATTTCGTTCATCTTGAGATGCATAAAAACACCAGACTGAAAGACAAATAGAGGAACCTAGCGGGACTAGGGAAGAGTCCTTCCTATGTGTGGCTTCTCCTTGTAATCTGGGGTCCTTGGCAATCCACGTGCTGTGGTTTGTGGTCCGGTAATGGCAGCCAAGCAGCATTTGGCAACCCCCCCCCCCCCCCCCCCCGCATTGATCCCCGAGAGGACCTTTCTGGGCGGTGTCACAGCAGGTGTCCAGAGAAACAGTCCCTGTCTCCAGCCTCTCTGATGACACCGGCAGGACAAGTGAGCTGTCCTCAAAAGGAATAGAACGGCTTGTTGAAGTCTCCTCAGGCGCGGGTTTCTCTGTTGGCTGCGCTTGGGAAACCTAAAACACCGAGGCTTGGATCCCACCCCTAGAGATTAGGGTGTCATTGGTCGAGAGTGTGGTCTCCACGTGAGAATTTTTAAGAATTCCACACGTAAAGGAGAACATTGGGGAAGGAAAGGAAGGGTGAATTGGGGGAAATCCGAGGGGGAGACGAAACATGAGAGACTGTGGACTCTGAGCAACAAACTGAGGGTTTTGGAGGGGCGGGGGTGGGGGGTTGGGCGAGCCTGGTGTTGGGTATTGAGGGGGGCACGTATTGCATGGAGCCCTGGTGCATGAACAATGAATCTTGGAACACTGATAACATAAAATTAAATTAATGTGCACACACATACACACACACACACAAAGAATTCCACACGTGCTTCTCACGAACCAATGGAGTTAAGAACTACTGCTCTAGAGATAGAGTGATTCTTTTGGACACAATGTGAAGGGTCAAAAACCGGGCCGAACCCCAGTGCTCTTGAAAAATGGTGTCAGCTATGAAATGAAGGTGACTTGTAAACAGGGGCAGAATATTCTGTGATTATGTAATCTGCCGGATGGAAGAGGGTAGCTGCAGGGATCGAAAACCCCAGTCTGGCGTCTGTGCAGCCGCGGACTTTCTCCTGTCACTTCTCACTAAAACATCTTTCTCGGCAAAATGAGCACATTGTGTCACTGGGCTTGGAGGAAGGCCTCCAGACGATGTTCCTTCTGGGGGGGCCGGGCATGGCTGTGAGGGTGCGTTGAGACAGGCAGAATTTGCCCGCAGGGAACTTGAGTGCTGCTGTCCGCTCGCCTGGACCCTTCCCCGCACAAGTTCTGGAGCAGCAAGAGCGGTCTAGTCGATACCACAACGCTGAGATGCCCACGTGGCGATCTGGGAGACCCCTGAAGTCCTAAAACCGTCAAATTCGAAAGGAATGAGCATCTGCTCTTTCTTTCTGAGAGCAGAAAGGAAACATCTCCAAGTGTTTTAGGAATAGAGTGTAAAACCATATAACGGCTTCATGTTCTCAGAAGAAATAATTTAGCAGAAATAATAATTTAGAACACCTCGTGTTCTCAAGTGTGGACTGTTTGATATTTCATCTGGTAAAAGGAAGGACTAGAGTTCCACCGGCATCTTTAGTCTCTTGGTCAGATTCCAGCTCTAATTAGCGTTCCAGTATTTGCAAATGCCCTAAATCTCCATTTGATAAGTCACACTCCCTTGCAGGTAGGATTTTTGTAGCCTTAATTAGCTTGACTCTTCCTTTATCTTCCTAAGAAATTTGTAGCAAAACTGAGAGGAAGGCAACGAAAATAAAACATAGTTGGCACCTGCAAATGGCCAACAGCTTTCTACTGTGTTTCAAATTTCATTCACTCAGTAAAATATTCCCCTCGTAAGCCCTGGGTGGGAGATGAACAATCCAGAGCCTTAGGGGAAAGTAAGCTTTCCCGATGAGCACTGCTGTTCTCCGAACCGTTCCTCCACTTGCTCTCAAGGTTAGGACTTCAGAACACATATCTATGAGATAGAGCAGAGAGGTAAAAAAAAAAAAGTTACTATCAGGAAAAAAAAGGCAGACCAGCCCTCCATATGTGGTAGCGTGGCCGAGCGGTCTAAGGCGCTGGATTAAGGCTCCAGTCTCTTCGGGGGCGTGGGTTCGAATCCCACCGCTGCCAAGAAGGATTTTTGCCACTAGAGGAACTGAGGTCAAAGACAAGGAATAATCACTCCAATGCCTTAATAGGGTAGCGCTGGATTGGAATTTTAAGACTTCACAGTAGTGGCGGTGTCCACAGAAGTAGCTGTCACACACGGATTGATAGGAGGATTGATATAAGGACTAGGGAGGGACAGGGAGTGGTTTTTTTGTTTGTTTGGTTTTACATGTTCCCCCTCATAAATGGAAACGCACAGAGGCTTTGCAGCCAGTCTGGGAGCAAACCTCATGCGGTAACTCCTTTGGCCAGAGCACCGGGCTCAGACCGCGGCAGCTGTACCATCGCCGGCCACATACCAGCGACTTCAGAGCTGGCTCCTTGGTCCCCCGGTCCCCACTGGCCTGTTAGTTCTAGCCTCCCTGCTCCCGTTTCTGCCTCCCCACTCCCAACCCCCATTTCTGGTCTCTCCACGCAGTGTCTCCCCTTCCCTCCAGGTCTTCTTTCTGTACTTGGAAGCTAGAAGAAAGGAGAGGGTCTGAGTGAAATTGTTGGCAAGGAGTCAATACTCACGGGAGGAGGGAGGTATTTCAATTCTCGCCGACTTGAGTCAGGAATCCTTGACAACCAACTTGGAATGTTCACTCAAGCTTGCTCTCAAAGAGCTGAAGAAGGTTTCCACCCCAAATCCAAACTTCTATTAGACATTTCACCTCTTGAACTGTAAGAACTTCCTGATCCGAGCGTGTGGTTTGGGAGCCCTGAAGAGTGGGTAGTTCCATCTCAGAGTTGTCCTCTCTGGGTCTCTTTAGAGAGGTTGTGAAGGAGAGAGAGCCTTTGGGCAAAGAGGGAAACTTCATTTCAAAGAGGGGGTGAATAAATGGAGGTGGCTCGAGTCCTTAAAAGAATGATGAAGAGAAACTTCAAGTTTTCTGGGGGTTTCTCCATCTAGGACTTTGTTGTCCCTCTTTTGCTTAAGCATACTAGCGTAACAAAAAAAATCATAATCCTTACTTTAAGAAAGCAGTCGGTCCCTGCACTCACCTAGCTGAAGTAGAATGGAGAGAAACAGTGATGCTAGGGTCGCCTCAGTTTAAATTCATGGCAGTGGTCTCAAGCATGTCTGCATGAGAATATTACTGTTTTTCACAAGCCCCTTACTATACATTCTTAAAGACTGCTCTTTTGTCCCTTCTCCTGTGTCCTCAAAACAGCCAACACCTCCTCATACATTCTGACCTTCTGCTTTCTGTCTCATTGAGAAAACAGAAACAGCCATAAGAGAACTTCTACAAGGTCCCCATTGACCTGCTTCTGAATGTCTCTTCGCGTCTTGTTGCTGTGGGTGACCTATGCGAGATCCGATGTAGGTCATCTCTGCCCTCTGTGCTCTACATGCCATCCATCCTTAATTGCTTACCCAAGAATATTCTTTCAAACAGTTGTTTCTTCTCTCTTCTGCAGGATCATTCCCAACAGCCTACAGGTTCGCTGCTATTACGATCCCATTATCAAATAAAAATAGCACATTGTGACAGTAATAGGGGAGCAGATACAAGGCTCACCTCATATACTCCGGGTCACTCTGAGTCCCCACATGGCTCTTTCTAGGTCTTTTAGTATCATGTTAATGGGTGGTGTAAAGAGCCAAAATTTGGGTGCATGGGTGGTATGTGGGAATGGACATTTTCTCTTCCCTCCTTCCCTCCTCCCCTCCCATGCTCCTAGGAAGTGATGTAGATCAAGATGTGTGCTCCTTGAACAAATTAGCGAGTGCCCGTTTTTTGCCTGAGATTGCGCTTGGCCCTAGGAGGCAAGGTTGGTCCTCAGGGATTTCATTTTCTAGAATGCAAAGAATTATCTTCTCAAACAAATGGTGATACTCAACTCAACCACCCTCCACCAAGCTTATAAAATGTGAAAGTAAGTGAAGAGGTTAAATATGAGATATTGTGGCAGAGTGGTCCAATGCCCAGGGTTTAGGCTACAGTCTCCTGGATTGGTAAGTTTGAATTCCACCACTGCCAATGCTTTGATGTTTTTTAAGTAAAAAATCTACCCTTTAAATTTCCCTTACATACTAAAAAGTCAGTACAAAAAATGCAGGCTACAGCAGGTGTCTGATTCATGAGGGACATCCTCACAATCCTGCTGTGTACATGTTACTGATTCCTCACTGAAAAGGCATACACACACATTCAATATATTTTGAATATATATATATATATATATATATACACATATATATATCTCCACTGAAAGATATATATATATATATCTATAAAGATAGATAGATAGATAGATAGATATCTTTATAGATAGATAGATAGATATATCTCCACTGAAAAGGCATAGTTTACAGAGAAAAGAGAATTGTTGCTCCATGAAATAAGTGAAATACTGTGGTCTCTAAAAAGCATTCTGATTAAAAAGAACTACAGCTTCTTAGAAGACTAGCTGATTTCAGATTTGGGGCAAGAAACATACACAAAGACTTGGCAAGAAAGCAAGAATTTCTGAAAACTCCTGGGCCATATCAAAAGTTCTCAGAAGCCAAGAAATTTCCATTGACCAAAGATGGAACAAACTGATGATCAAGAGGAATACTTACTGAAATACATTGAATATAACAATATATAATATTCCCTTAGATGCAGAAAGAAAAACAGCTCATTGATCACTAGTGAAGATAACTAGGGAGGAAATTATTTAATCTGGAATTGGCAATTAATGGGTAAGAATCAAGCATCGTCTTTACCTATTATATGTAAATTCCGTATAAGCTAACTAAGTAGCTGTAGTTGGTGAATAAAAGTTCTATGAAGAGGAAATCTAGCCAGTGAATATGGAAGAAATATAACATTGGAAATCATGATTTAGCTGTGATGATATTAATGTTTAAAGATAAGTTGATGGAGGAATTTACAGTGAAAGGATCAAGGTTCTCTATATGTGAACCCACTGACCAACATTAACACTTAAAATTGAATGTTTATTTGCCTCTGATGGTGATACACAATACACGAAGTACATAGATTTGCTTCTGAAGTACTTTTGTAAAGATTCTAACCTGAACTTAGCCAGGCATTAACCGTTAATGTTCTTTTTTTAAGAAATGAAAGAGCAGTATAAATTAAAACAAAAGAAAGCATTAGACTAAAAAAGACTGTACAACATTGTCCGAAAGAACTAATTCAATTTCTTTAAAATCTCACTGGCAGAGAGAAGAGAAAGACAGAGTGATCTAAAAGAGAGGAGGCTTAAGGACAAAGCAATCAGATATATGTGTAAAATTTGTTTCACTATTGATTAGATTAAAAACTTGTCTAAGTGTCATTTTGAGAAAGTTAGGGAAATTTCAATATGCACTGTGTATTAAAGTACAAGAGACTGAATGTTATTTTTATTAGGTATAAATTCGTGGATATGCAATAAATGTTCATATGACTAGAAAATCAAGCTGAAATGTAAGTAGTGATGATACATGACACCTAGATTTGCTTTATCATATTTCAGATAAAAGAAAATAGAAAGGGGGACCCTGGCTGGCTCAGTTGGTAGAGCATGGGGCTCTTGATCTCAGGTTCAAGACCCCCATCTGGTATGAAGCCTGCTTTTAAAAAGAAAACAGAAGAAAAGGGACAAATAAGGAAATTAAGAAAACTCTGGAGATTGTTGAATCTGGATAATGATTATGACTATTGTATGTCACCATTTACTTTATATGAAAACTGATAAAATGAAGATAAAAATGGAATTCCCTTAGACTTTTGAAAATGTTCCCTTTTTATACTTAGTATTTACAAAAATCTGATATGAAATATACATTTCTACTTACATAGGTAAAAACATTCTCATTCTCTAGAACCAATTGACACTTGTTATTTTATTTTTAGTGTCCTGATATGTATCCAGAATATGTCAGTGTTGTTCTTCCTATATGCATCCTGCACATCTATGATTGGACTATTTGATTCTGTGGATGAGTTCCCGTTAACTCAGATTACTGTTATTTTAACTACCTTTACCAAAGTTTTCCTTAATGAAACTCCTGTAAGATTATGGTTAGATATTCAAGATTGAACACTTATTATTTTAACATCTACATTTTATATTCTATACCTTGTTATTCTTAATGTTTGGGGGAATAGTTCTCTAATTTGGAGATTGGTAAATCAGTATATAGGTAAATAAATAAACACAAACCAAATGAATTTATTGATTTTTCAATTAATACACTTTATATTTAGGGAGAGTTTTATGTTAAATTAAGCACAGAGTACATACAGAAAGTTCCAAATATACTGTAACTGCCCTCCATCCACTTGGTTTATTAATAATTAAAGCCCATAGGCCACATTTTCACTATGGCAAAATACCTGTGCTCAAAACTGAAGCTTGCTCCCAACAAGGTAAGTAAGAGAATTGCAGGAAAGCCTGAGAGGACCAGAGCGTGCAACACCACACCCCTGCTCGGCTGACCCTTCCTGCCGGGTACCGCACAGGGAGCTGCCCCTCTCCCCGTCCTCACCGGCGCAGATATACCTGTCGCCCACTCAGGCGGTGACCACACCCTCCCTCCAGGCAAGGCCACTGGGGGTGGCTTGCCGGGCCCCTGGGGGACCTTCGCTGGGTGGGTGAGGTGTTGTGGGGAGGGCGAGCTCACACCAGCTGGGATCTGAAATGTCTGTGAAAGACACGGAGCCAGGGCCAAGGAGTCCACCCGGGATCACACCCGGCATCTCTGCGCCTTTTGTCTTCCGTGCGCCTCCGGGAAGCCCACAGAACCGAAAGCTACTTCGGGGTGGGTGGGCAGAGGAGGGGAGCCAAGGCGGGGAGCTGCAGGAGATGGGGGCCAGACCAGAGCCACTCCCGGGGCCTGTGGGCGCGGTCTCCCCGCCGAACCGCAGAGCCTTTCCCGTCGCTTCCCGGTGAGTGTCTCTGCGCCGAAGGTGAGCCGAGGTCCCGGGGAGCAGCGGGGCCCGGTGCGAGGAGGATGGGGGGGTCCGTGGGGGGGGGGGTGGGCATGGGGCGGGTGCGGGCGCGTCCGAACCCGGGGTTGGAAGGGGCGAGGGCGCTGAGAGGGGGCGTTCCTCCACCCGAGCCTGAGGTCCTGCGGTTCGCGGCCGCCTACCCGGGGCGCACTGGGGTGGGCTCCCCTTTCCTTCCCTCCGCAAGCCCTGCGGCTCCCGAACTCGCACACTTCTTTCGCCAACGCCCCCTTCCTCTCCCCCTCGAATCCGATTTCTGGCCGCCGACGGCCTTACTCCCCTCCGCACCGAAGAAGGGAATTCGGGGAGGAGAAACGAGGCAACAGGTGAGAGCCCGGGCCCTGGTGTCTTGAACATCGCCGCCCCGGGGTGCGTGGCCACCGTCACGGCGCAGCGTGCGTTTGGCTCTCCTCAAAGGGAACTTCGGACCAATCCCAGGCAAAGTGCACCAGGGGCGGGCGGGTGTCATGGCCCCGTCATTTCCAGAAAGAGCAATGACTCAGCCTCAGGATCGCGCGCCCTTCGATAGCTCAGCTGGTAGAGCGGAGGACTGTAGACTAGACACGTGTGCGGACATCCTTAGGTCGCTGGTTCGACTCCGGCTCGAAGGAGGTGCCTGATGCTTTTGCCGGACTTCGTCGCAGCCAGGAGAACACTTTCCGGAACTCCTACAGCAGTGTGTGTGCAATCCCCAGGGAACACACCTGCACCGTCTCCCCGCAGTCACCGGACCCATGCCCTGCAGCGCAGTAGGGTCCACCTTGCTCCTGCTTTATGGAGCAGCCCTGACCAGCCACTTCCCACTTGATCCTGGGCACCTTACAGTTTTATGCCCCCACCACTTGTGCCCTGGCTTCTGCCGCCAGCACCAATTTGCCCAAATGGACGGATCCCTGCCAAAGAGGTGGCCAAACAGGCACTGCCCAGGGCAAGCCCTGGAGGCACGCAAGCAAATAGGCCATCAGAGGGGTCACCCTCAACCATGGCATCCTTCTCGAAGACTTCACTCTTTCACTCTGTATCTGTCCTCCAGTTGTACTCTGTTCTCTTCTTTCCGTCGCTGTGTGGTTTTGTTTCCTGACTCTGATGCTGTGTACATATTTTGACCTCGAGAGACAGAAATTGCTCATTTTCCTGCTTAGCCTAGTCTTTGTACAGAATAGCCATCGGAGAACTTTCAAGTAATTGCCAATTCTCTTACTGCACTTTAGCTGACATTTGTAGGATGCAAATGCAGTTTTGTCCATGTGGTTTGAGAGGGCTGATGATAACTGTCAGTGGCCTATTTAGGTGGCTGGTCTCATGTCTCAACTGTTGCTCCTGGGGGACACAGGTTTTCTTTGTATTGCACTTTTTTTTTTTTTTTTGTCTCTGGAGGTTTGTGGCTCTTATTGTAAGAGCAATGATCCTACTCTGTTCATACCATTTGGCACACACAGGTGATCTACATGAGGATTTTATAGCTCTTTCTCCACAGAGAGACCTGAGATTTGAATATCACCATATGCAAAAACTAGAGTCATGCCATCAAGGATGGAATCTTTGGCCTCCCTTTGATATTCTAGAATTCTGCCTCTTTCGTGCACTGAGCTAATGCTTTCACCATTACATTTGGATTTTGTTTTCTTGTCTACTAAGAAATGTACCCTGAGAATTATGAACTGAGACAAGTATTCATCAATAAGGGAATAGTAAGTCCCGCATCCTCTTAGCTCAAGAACCTAGGTCATATCAGTTCGAAAGAGCGGTCACTCCTTGGGACTGTGTTCAGGTATGTTTTATTCACAGGCTTTTTTTTTTTTTAAAGATTTTATTTATTTATTTGACACAGAGAGAGAGATCACAAGCAGGCAGAGAGGCAGGCAGAGGAATAGGGGGAAGCAGGCTCCCTGCTGAGCAGAGAGCCTGATGCAGGGCTCAGTCCCAGGACCCTGAGAACACGACCTGAGCCGAAGGCAGAGGCTTTAACCCACTGAGCCACCCAGGCACCTCTATTCACAGGCTTTCTTATAACCACCTGATCTGCCTCAGGTACTGTGATTGTGCCAGGGAAATAGAGATTAAAATACAAGTATTGCCCTAAAACAGTTTAGTGCCTGTAGGGGGCAGATAGATGGAAGCAGATAATTACAATATAATGTCCTGAAAACCACAATAGAGCCAAAGAGAACATAACATGCTAATCTAAAACTAAAATCAACCTTGGAAAGTTTTAATTCAGGTTGGGGTGGAAGGCAGGGTAGAAAATATGGGAGGTGTCCTGATAGCGCCAGTGCACTGGACTCGGTTGAGTTTTAGCAAGGAGAGTAGATCTGTGGTCAGGGGAGTTCAGGGATGCAGAACAGTTTTAGGAGAAATAAACAGAAACTTGAAGGGTGTTGATTTTGTGTGTTACCGTGTATGATATCGCTAGAGCATACATACAACCCCAGGACTAGCAAGAAATGAAGATATCAATAATTATGCCTGAAATTTTATCTAATCTCATCATATCCCTAGGGTTCTAATTGCTGGTCACCCCAGAAGCAAGATTTCTTAACATCTCTTTTGAGTCTTCATAAAGAAGATACCATGGCTTTATCACTTGATCTGTATATTATTCTACCAGAATGGGCAGAGAAGAAAAATGGATAATGTCCATGCACTTCAACATTCACCTCCACTTTTTATCATTTTCTCTGCACATACTTTTTTTGTCGCTGCCGGGCTCGTGTCAGCTGACGGATAGAGGCAGAAATATTGCAGATGCCAAGAGAGAAAAATCTTATGTCAAAAGAAGGGTTTGCTTCTGTTTAAATTTGACAAAAGTAGGGGTCTTGATCTCCGGGTTGTGAATTCAAGCCTCACGTTGGTTTGGGTGTAGACATTGCTTGAAAATAGTATCTTGAGTTAAGTAGGACACAGAGCTTGAACTCAGGACCCTAAGACCAAGCGTTGGATGCTTAATTGACTGAGCCACACAGACCTCTCAAAACTGTTTTCTCTCCTTCTCGAACCTCACCGTCTCTTCACCACCTGGGGAGCCATTCTCAGCAAGAACTGCTTCTAGCTGGGTTCCTGATGCCTGGATCAATATAATCCTCTAATGTAGGCCCTCCCCAGTGGCAACTAAATGGCTCTAAAGAGGTTACAAATAAAACTGTTTACCTTTCAATAATGGAATTAATTCAGAACCAAAGCTTTTGTCACTCTATTCCATCTCTGCACTTATGCTAATACCAGCAATCAAGAAGTATATGGTTTGGGATGCCTGGCTGGCTCAGCTGATAGAGTGTGTAACTCGAGCTTAGGGTCCTGAGTTCAAGCCCCACACTGGGCATGAAGCCTACATTAGAATAATTTTTTTTAAAAAGGCTGTAGTCCAAGACTGGTAAAAAAAAAAAAAAAGTGACTATTGGCATGTAAAATCCATAAATGAGGAAACATGGAAACATTTGACCCAGCCTCAAGTGGGATATATTTTCAATCAGTAACCATTAAAGGGAGAGTGGAAAAATGTCAGCATCTGTTCATGATTGGAAGATGAGGGGTATCTTCCTCTCAGGTCCACTTTTGCCTGCTAAGTCCCATATTGTACACAGACTGAAATATTTTGTGGCATTTTGTGGCACAGTTCTCTTATTTAAGTATCAGATATCAGAGGGGTGTCTAAATGGTTCAGTTGGTAGAATGTCCTAGAGTGTCTGACTTGATCACATGGTTGTGGGTTCAAGTCCCACCTTTGGCGAGGAGTCTACTTAAAAAAAAAAGGTCAGGGGCGCCTGGTGGCTCAGTTGCTTAAGCGGCTGCCTTCAGCTCAGGTCATGATCCCAGGGTCCTGGGATCAAGTCCCGCATCGGGCTCCCTGCTCAGTGGAGAGCCTGCTTCTCCCTCACCTTTTCCTGCTGCTCTGTCTACTTGGGCTCTATCTCTCTGTCAAGTAAATAAATAAATAAATAAATAAATAAATAAATAAATAAATAATCTTTAAAAAAAAAAAAGATCAGATATCAGATAAAATCAGAGCCTACTCTACCTAAAATCACTGAGCACTTCTGATAAATAAAACTTCCTAAAATAGGGAGGGGTGAGGTCCTGGAGGCTGGTAGCCATGAAAAATATTATGGTGACTCAGGATCAGAAGGCACCCTCCTCTCTCTTCTTTGACCAGGCAGAACAAAGAGGAGCCACACCTGAGATGAAAGCCTGAAAAAACAAGCAGTTTCTTCCTAAGCAGGGCTTGGTTTCCCAGTGCTTTTCCCATCCCTGCAGGCTCACTGTATCTGAGTCACAGAAAGGGGGACCGAGTCCCTGCCCCTCTGTCCTGTAGCATGAGCCACCCTGGGCGGCAGGCCGACACCGCCTCAGAAGATGGGAAGTATTGCTCTTTTTACAGGTGGGTGTTGCTTCCTCTCACCTTAATATTTTACTGAAAATACTGGAGGCCCCAAAAGGGCCACATATGAAGTAACTAACTTTTTTTTTTTTTTTAAGATTTTATTTATTTATTTGAGAGAGAGAGAGAAAGAGAATGCAGAAACCAAGGGGAGCAGCAAAGGGAGAGGGACAAGCCGGCTTTCCCCTGAGTGAGGAGCCTGACTTGGGGCTCCATTCCAGGACCCCAGGATCATGACCTGAGCCGAGGGCAGACGCTTAACCGACTGAGCCACCCAGGTGCCCTTGAAGTAACTAACTCGATCAGTTCCATTCCCCCCACTCCCACCTGCACCCAAACTCTGTGACTCAGTCGAAAGGTTCCATTTTTCCTGGCTTATAAACAGGAGGTGGGGGCGCCTGGGTGGCTCAGTTGGTTAAGCATCTGCCTTCTGCTTTGGTCATGATCTCAGGGTCTTGGGGTCAAGCCCTGAGTTGGGCTCCTTGCTCAGCAGGGAGTCTGCTTCTCCTTCTGCCCCTCCTCACTCATGCTCTCTGTCTCAAATAAATAAAATCTTAAAAAAATAAACACCAGGTGATGATAAGGTTCTTATCATCTGGTTCTTATCATCTTATCTGGTTTCATCCTTCTGCCTGTCTTTTATCAAATTCCTTCCTATTCTCTCTTACTCATTTCAGGATCAGCTTTTACCAGAATCTTTTCCCAGCTCCCCAAGTCTCAGTTTGGTTCTCCTCTTCTTTGCCTCTTTGGTACTCCTAGATTACTTTTGCCTTTCCGCTTATCACCTAAACTGATAGTATACTTTCATATCCTCCTTAGGAGTGAGCACCTTGAAATCTGGGGCAATGCTGTACTCTTTCTAGTATCATCAGCACCTTGCACAGTGCCTTCCACAGGATAGAGGCCCAATGAATGTGAAATTATTAACTGGCCTAAGGCATTTTAATATCCGCTCAAGAAACATTAGGGTTCTGAGTGAATCATTACATCTTGGAGTAATAACTAGAGACCTGCTTTATTGGAAGACAAAAAAAAGCTCACAGTTTCTTCTAAGATAACAACCAGAGATGACACATATCTCATGTAAAGAACCCAGGGTTTTCTGTGATGAAAAGCAAATGAGGAGTGTCTGAGAATTACACAGTAAGATATTAAAATTAAACCTACTGCTGAGGAAATCTGAAAGTTGAAAAAATATACGAAAACATCTGCTTGATGACACTGGAGAAATAAAAAAGATGAGAAGTGTTACTCAGCCAAAATATGAGAGAGGTAAAAGTCCAGAGTGAAAATAACTAGAAAATCCCCAGATTAAAGGAAATAGCTCATATTGTGAAGTCCGTATGAATTGTATATCAAAAGCAGACAAGGACATAGGGAATAGGCCCATTTCGTTCATAAACATGGATATAAAAATTCTAAATAAAAAATTAGCAAACTAAACAGAGCTATATACAAAAATTATATCTGACAGAATTGGAGCTACTAGATAAAAGTAAGATTGATTTAATAATGGAAAAATCAATGTACTTCCCCACACTAACAGACCAAAGGAGAAAAATAATGACTTTTTTAATAGATGCAGAAAATTCATTTAATGAAAGTCAATATTTGCCATGATAAAAATGATAAGTAAACTAGGAATAGAAGACAAACTTACTTAGTTTGATGAAAAAAAATTTTTTACGAAAAAAAATGTCTCGTATCTTATATCTAACAATGTATTTCATGGTGAAATTGTGTTAAATTTCTGTTTGTTTTTTTTTAAGATTTTATTTATTTATTTGACAGAGAGAGATCACAAGTAGGTAGAGAGGCAGGCAGAGAGAGGGGGGGAGAAGCAGGCTCCCTGCTGAGCAGGGAGCCCCATGTGGGGCTCGATCCCAGGACCCTGAGATCATGACCTGAGCCGAAGGCAGAGGCTTTAACCCACTGAGCC
Source organism: Procyon lotor (assembly GCA_028646535.1). NCBI lineage: Eukaryota > Metazoa > Chordata > Mammalia > Carnivora > Procyonidae > Procyon > Procyon lotor. Next base: position 57,399,223 of record CM053609.1, read on the forward strand.
ACGCAGGCGCCCCTAAATTTCTGTTTTTTGAGACCGAAACAAGATTAGGATGTTCACTAATCTATTCAACATTATACTGGAAGTTTTCATTAGAAGAAATGAAAATGAAGAAATGATTGTGTAGAGAGAAAATTTAAAGAAATCTGCAAAGTAACAATACTGTTGACACCATCTGTAGGATTTAAGATGCACTGACTGATGATGAACTCCCTCCTAGGTGCTTCTCCCTCTTTGTGGGTGGGATGGCCTTTAATGACAACAGTTAGTCTCAAGCAACTTCTCTTCTCCCCTCTCTTCCCTCTGGTCTCTCTGGTGAGGTCGTGAGGTGTGAGGGCTCACATACATACATCTTTCCCCCACCCTCGTCTTGCAGTTAAGCTGATCAGGCATGCAGTCCTGGCCAGAGATGTGGGAGCATAAGTGATATGAATGTCCACTGTGCCGATCCTGTGCTCTCCTCTTCATCCTTGGTGACTATGCAGAACTCACACTGAGGAGCCTCAATGTAAAATGATCAGCTATGTAAAATGATCAATGATAAACCTGTGAAATGTAAGACAGTAAAGCTATTTAAAAAAATGTAAGAGAAGTTCTTAATGACATTGAGATAAGCAAATATTTCTTAAACAAGTTATATGAAAGCAAATATAAAGAGATAAAACTGATAAATTGCACCACATTAAAAGTTAAGATCTTCTCATTTAAAAAATTTCATTGAAAAAATTAAATAAAAAATGCCATTGGGTGAAAGTCCTGCCACAGAGTTGGGGAATATATTTGTATATCCAACAAAGGATTTATATCCTAAATATATGAAGAATGCCTACAAATTTATAAGAAAAACAAATGATAACCATCCCAAATGCTTCTTCTTTCATCAGTTTTTAAAGCAATGCCATTTTTTAAAAAGATTTTATTTATTTATTTGACAGAGAGAGAGCTCACAAGTAGGCAGAGAGACAGGCGGGGGGGGCGGGGGGAGCAGTCTCCCTGCCGAGCAGAGAGCCGATATGGGGCTCCATCCCAGGACCCTGAGATCATGACCTGAGCTGAAGGCAGAGGCTTTAACCCACTGAGCCACCCAGGTGCCCCTAAAGCAATGTCATTCTTGAAATAATTTTTAAAAAGATTTTATTTATTTATTTATTTGACACAGAGAGAGAGATCACAAGTAGGCCAAGAGGCAGGCAGAGAGAGAGAAGCAGGCTCCCCGCTGAGCAGAGAGCCCGATGTGGAGCTTGATCCCAGGACTCTGGGATCATGACCTGAGCCAAAGGCAGAGGCTTTAACCCACTGAGCCACCCAGGTGCCCCTTGAAGTAATTTTTTGATGAGCTTTTGTTTCATCTAGGAAAAATGGGTTGTCCTAAAACTTGGCAAAAAATAATGTTTATATGTTCCAAAGGTTTAAATAAAACATTTTAAAGGCCTTAAAAATTTTCCTTGAGTTTGTATGTGAAATATTTAGCTTCCTCAGGAAAATAACTTTTAATATCTAAAGCAAAGGATATTAAAATTAATCATTTTTAAAGATAGATGAATGTTCATACAAACAAATGCTTTTCTTTATCATCTATCTAAGAGAAACACAAACTATTTCACTATCTTTAATAAACTCTCAAACTACTTCTGTTTAAAACTTGAAATCAGATGAATCACATTTTTCAACTCTCATGGGGCCAAAGGTGTTCTGATTTCACATATTAAAGAACTACTTTATAACTTTTGAGAGTACAAACAGCCAATAACATGTAAGTGCTACTGTCTCTAGATAGTCAAAAGTCAGAAAGAATTGTAAGGTTGCAGAGTATTTTAAGTTATGTGAAGTCATTGATATCCCATATGTAATTCAAGTATGATATTATAAAGATAGGCAATTAAAAAATATCACTTTTAGGGGCGCCGGGGTGTCTCTGGGTGAAAGCCTCTGCCTTCGGCTCAGGTCATGATCTCAGAGTCCTGGGATTGAGCCCCACATGGGGCTCTCTGCTCAGCAGGAAGCCTGCTTGCCCCACTCTCTCTGCCTGCCTCTCTGCTTACTTGTGATCTCTCTCTCTCTGTGTGTCAAATAAATAGATAAAATCTTAAGAAAAAAAATACCCCTAACCTTAAAAAAAAAAAGTATCATTTTTAAAATCTAACACATAATAATAAAGTCTGGAAACTTATTCTCCACCATTAATTTACATTGTTAGATATTAGAACCTTAAGATCCTCTTAAAAATTCAATAGACTTTATTTTTTTAAAGTAAAGTTATAGGCTTACAGAAAAATTACATAGAAATTATAGAGTCACCTATTCCCCAGTTTCCCTTATTACTGAAATGTTGCATTCATATAATACATTTGTTATAATTAATAAACCAATGTTGCTACATTAATATATAAAGTCTATAGATTAGAGTTTACTCTCTGTGTTGTATAGTTTTATAGATTTGAGAAATGCATTATCTCATGTATCTGTCACTATAGTAACATATAGAATAGTTTTACTGCCCCCAAATGCCCTGTGCTCCACTATTCATTCCTCCCTCCCAAACCTCTGATCTTTTTTTTTTTTTTTAAGATTTTATTTTTAAGTAATCTCTACACACACCACGGGGCTCAAACTCACAACCCTGAGATCAAAAGTCACATGCTCCACTGACTGAAACAGCCAGGCACCCAACCACTGATCTTTTTATTTTCCCAATAGTTTTGCCTTTTCTAGAATATCATATAGTATAATGACAACCATATCCTTTTCAGGCTAATTGGAATCAAACAGTCTCCTTTTCAGGCTAGCTTTCTTTACTTAGCAATAGGCATTTAACTTTCCCTCCATGTCTTTTCAGGGCTTGATAGTTCTTTTCTTTTTATTTATTTTTTTTCAAGATTTTATTTTTAGGGGCACCTGGGTGGCTCAGTGGGTTAAAGCCTCTGCCTTCGGCTCAGGTCATGATCTCAGGGTCCTGGGATCGAGCCCCGCATTGGGCTCTCTGCTTGGCGGGGAGCCTGCTTCCCCTTTCTGCCTGCCTCTCTGCCTACTTGTGACCTCTCTCTCTCTCTCCCTCTATCAAATAAATAAATAAAATATTAAAAAAAAAAGATTTTATTTTTAATCTCTACACCCAAGGTGGGGCTTGAACTCACAATTCCAAGATCAAGAGTTGCACAGTCTACCAACAGAGCCAGTCAGGCACTCTAGCTCATTTCTTTTTAGCTCTGAATAATATTTCACTGTCTGGATGTACCAGTTTATTTATCCCTTCACCTACTGAAAGATGTCTTGGTTGATTCTAAGTTTTGGTACTTGGGTAAATACTTGGTATTTAAGTACTTTGGTACTTAAATAAAGCTTTTATAAATATTCATGTGCAGATTTTTGTGTAGACATAGTTTTCAACTCATTTGGGTAAATACATAGGAGCGTGATTGCTGGATCATATGGTAAGTCTTATGCTGAGCTTTGTAAGAAACTGACAAGCTGTCTTCCAAAGTGGCTGTACCTTTTTTCACTCTTACCAGCAATGAATGAGAGTTCCTTACTCTACATTATGGTCAATATTTGGCATTGTCAGTGTTTTGGATTTTAGCCATTCTAAAATGTATATAGTGGTATTTCATTGTTTTAATTTGCAACTCCTAATGATATATGATGTTTTTTCATATGCTTATTTGCCATCTGTGTGAGATGTTTCTCACCGAAAATTTTACCCATTTTTTAAACTAGGCTGCTTGTTATTTTATTGCTGAGTTTTAAGAGTTCATTTTATATTTTGGATACAAGTTCTTTACTTTGAATACAAGTTATTTACCACATACATGTTTTGCAAATATTTTCTCTCAGTCTTTGGCTTGTGTTTTCATCCTTTTAACAATGTATTTCACAGAGGTGAAACTTTCAATTTTAATGAAGTCCAATATAGCAATATTTTTTTCATGGATTGTGCTTTCAGTGTTCTATCAAGATTCAGTGCCAAATGCAAGGTAATTTAGATTTTCTCCTATGCTATCTTCTAGAAATTTTATTTTGTGTTTTACATTTAGATCTATGATCTATTTTTAGTTAATTTTTGTGAAAGGTGTGAGGTCTGTGTCTAGATTCTTTAGATTCCTTTTTTTTTGGGGGGGGGCGTGTGGATGTCTACTTATTTCAGCACCATTTGTCAGAAAGACTATCCTGTTTTTCCATTGAATTGTCCTTGCCACTTTTTCAAAGTCCACTATATTTATGTAGGGATATTTCTTTTTTTTTTTTTTTTTTTTTGATTTTATTTATTTGACAGAGAGAAACACAGCGAGAGAGGGGACACAAGCAGAGGGAATGGTAGCGGGAGAAGCAGGCTCCCCGCTACCATTCCATTCGGAGCAGGAAGCCCGATGCGGGGCTCGATCCCAGGACCCCGAGATCATGACCTGAGCCGAAGGCAGACGCTTAACGACTGAGCCACCCAGGCACCCCTGATATTTCTGAGTTTTCTATTCTATCCCATTGATCTGTTTGTCTATTCTTTTGTCAATACCATTAGTGTGTTGATCACTGTAGCTGTATAGCTGTATATCCAGTCTTAAAACTGGATAGTGGCGATCTTCCAACTTTGTTCTTCCAACTTTGTGGGTCTATATTGTGGGTCTGCCCCCTTTTCATATAAACCTTACAGTTTGTTGATATCTCAAAATTTCCTGGGATTTTTATTGGGATTGTATTGAATCTATAGATCAAGTTAGGAAGAACTGACATCTTAACAATATTGAGTCTTCCTATCCACATACATAGAATATCTTTCCATTTATTTGGTTCTTCTTTGATTTCTTCTATCAGCATTTTGTAGTTTTCCGCATATAGAATCTTGTACATATTTTGTTAGAATTATACCTAAAGATTTCTCTTTTTTGTTGTGCTAGTATAAATGATACCGTGTTTTAAATTTCAAATTCCACCTGTTCCTGTATACTAATTGGCATATAGGAAAGCAATTGACTTTTTAGATATTAAATTTGTATCCCGTAACCTTGTTATAATTGCATATTAGTCATAGGAGGGTTTTTTTATTTCTTTTTGTCTATTTGGGAATTTCTATATAAAGAATCATACCATCTGTGAACAAAGGCAGTTTTGTTTCTTCCTTTTCTATCTGTATACCTTTATTTTCTTGTCTGATTGCATTAACTAGGACTTCCAGTATGGTGTTGAATAGGAGTGAAGAAAGAGGTTATCACTGTTTTTTATTCCTGATGTTAGGGAAAAAGCATTGAGTTCCTTACAATTAAGTATGATGTTAGCTGTAGGCTTTGTAGATGTTGTTTATCAAGTTGGGAATGTTCCCCTCTATTCCTAGTTTACTGAGAGTTTTTATCATGAATGAATATTGGATATGTCAGATGCTTTTTCTGTATCAGTTAATATGATTATATGACTTTTCCTCTTCAGCCTGCTGTTATAGTGGATTACATTAATTAGTTTTTGAATGCTGAATCTTCATATTTATAATAAATCTCACTTGGTCATGATGTACATAATACATTGCTGGATTTGATTTGCTAATATGTATTGAAAATTTTTGTATCTGTGCTCATGAGAGATATTAGTCTGTAATTTTCCTTTCTTGTAATGTTTTTGTCTGATTTTCATATTAGAGTAATTTTGGCCTCCTAGAATGAGCTAGAAAATATTCTCTCTGCTTCTATTTTCTGTAAGAAATTGTAGAGAACTGATACCATTTCTTTCTTAAAAGTCTTTTAAGAACACACCAGTGAAGCCATGGTGATTTTTTTTAGAAGTTTATTAATTCTTGACTCAATTTCTTTAATATATAAAGGTATATTTACATGACCTACTTGCCCTTGTGTGAGTTTTGGTTAAAATATGTCTTTCAAGGATTTGGCCCATTTCATCTAAGTTATCAAACTTAGAGGAATAGAGTTGTTTATATTATCATTTTAATGTCTATGAAGCCAATAGTGATACCTCTATTTCATTTCTGATATTAGTAATTTATGTCTTTTCAATTTTTTTTTTTTTGGTTAGCCTATTTAGAAATGTTACTAGTCTCTTCAAAGAACCAACCTTTGTTTTCACTGATTTTTCTCTATTAATTTCCAGTTTCCAATTGCACTGATATTTACTCCATTATTATTTTTTTTCTTCTGCTTATTTGGATCTAATTGTCTCTTATTTTTCTAGTTTCCTAAGGTAAAAGCCTAGATTGTTGATTTTTAGATCTTTCTTCTTTCCTAATATAGGTATTCAATGTAATAAATTTTCCCCTAGTCACTGCTTTTGTTGCATCCAACACATTTTGGTAAGCTGTGTTTTCATTTTAATTTACTTCAAAATATTTAAAAATATCATGTTATGTTTCTTTCTTGACCCATGAGTTACTTAGCAGTGTACTGTTTAACCTCCCAATATTTTGGTATTTTCAACTTTTTTTCTGTTACTGATTTCTGGTTTAATTCCATTGTGATCTGAAAGAATTATATAGTCTTTATTCTCTTAAAATTGTTAACATGTGTTCTAGGGCCCAGAATGTGGTTCACCAAAATCAGCTTACATCAGTACAGCAAAGAGAGAGCACCACAATGATTTTTTTCTAGCCAAAATCCTAAAGTGCAAAATCCTTTTCAGTATGGAAGGAGCTTACTCCTTTCTGTCAAATGCAGCAAGAAAGAATTAAGAAGCTGACAGTATTTGACAGTAAATACACAATTCAGCCCCCAAAGCCCCTTTGAGATTTGAACTTGTGAGGCCCGATTTACAGTGCCATCACTGACTTCTGAGCATACAGCCTTTTACAAGCACCATTTGGGAGGGGTTCTAAATTGAGCTTCAGAACAAATTAGGATAGAGTCAACCCAACTTGAATGCTTGCCCACCATGTGCAAGCAATTGCAACTCCAGATTTAGAGCACAGGGAGACAGATGAGTCTGAAAGAAACCCTGACCTGCCAGGCAAGACTCCCCTATGACACTTGGAATCAGCAGGCCACAGTGATCACTCTTTCCCCTGGGAATGCAAGACCTATAAGGGGGCAACCCTGTAGATCTCGTTGAGGTAGACTGCCTTGAACCTGCCTTGAATCGCCTACAATCCCTGCTGGGTACACTCACCTGGATTCCTGTGTACTGGCTTGGGGAATATACAGAAGAGTCTTCACTTTTCTATTATAGTTCCTATGAGGGAGACTACTAGGGAGGTTGAACCTTGATTACAGAGACCATGTCGGACTCCGGGGATCAAAGAGAGAGTCCACACATTCATGAAAGAGATGATGCTCTCTCAGTGGAATATTCACAAACATCACAGCCTAGATGTGAAGGCTTTGGTAAAAGATGGGGGACTCTTGCTTCTGTCAGGTGTGATCGGTGGAAAACACGGGTCAGATATGATCTTCAGAAGGAGCTGAGGCCTCAATGACCAGCAAAGTGGATTCAAGAATAAATAATAGTGAAAGTGAGAGCAAGACCAAAAAGTGGAAGAAATGGTGGGTGGGGTACAGAGCGCATGGGCCGATGATCTGATGCTGAGGAGGAGTTGGCCTATTTCTGTTCTTGTGGGTTTATGTATGGTTAGTCATTCTGCTGTTGGATATGAAAGGGCCCAAGTCAAATCCTGGGTCAGCATAGTTTTAAGACTGAAAGAAAACAGGAAGAGAAGGCAACACTGGAGAAGCACCCTTATAGGCAACCTCTGAGCTCAGAGGACTTTGACTTGTAGGTTTGGAGGGGCTAAGAGAACCCACCATTGTCCTCAGGAGAAGGCAGTACTGGAGGTCCTAGGGAAACTTCTGCTGGCCCACGGGTTCTTGATGACCGGCAGGGTCAGTAGAAGCTCTTAAAAGTAAATAATACAGCAGTTCTGTCAGGTGGTCATTGATCTGTGTATGTTTCTTGCTGGGAATGCCTGAAGACCCAGGGCTAAACCCCAGGATGTTTTGCAAAAAGTCTTGTGGACCAAATAAAAAATCCTGCCACCGTTATCGTCTCCCTTTAGAAGTCCAAATTGCTGTCTCAATCATGCTATTAAACCTTGACCTGCTGCAAGAATCAGATCCCTCCAGGAGGAAATTGAGTGACTGAGGAGCTTGCAGGGCAGGGGCAGGACTGCAGTGGGGGTGTGACAAGGGCCTGGCCTTGGCCAACAGCTTCCCTGCTCCTTCAAAGCAGAGACTTCTTTTCTTGGTCATTTTCACCAAGTCAGAACAATAAACTGGAAAGAAAGGAAGCAGCACTTTGTGGAGACTGTTGAGAAGGGATGACTGCAATTAAACACTCTTCCAGGGGACACTACCTTAAGCTAAGGTGAGCTTAGCCTTGAGCTTACAGACTTTGGCCTCCCTAGACCTTTTCACCACTTTTACTTTTCAAACCCAGAGTTGTTCTAAAAGAGTCATTCCTCACCTCTCTGGGTGGCTGATGGTCATAACATGAAGCCAGGGACTGAGAGAGGTGGCCTGGTGGAACTTGAAGGGCACAGGTGATTGTGGCGTAGAGTCTAGGAGATGTGTGTAGATCTTTCCAGGCAGCCTTTCCAAACAAGGTTCTTGCCCATGGTGAACAAAAGAATTTTCCAAACTGTGCCTTTGCTGGTAGAGTGGAGGACTATAGTTTGATCGGTGTAGGAATCCTTGGGTCATTGGTCTTGTCCTTTGCAAATGGAGCTAACCTACAGTTGGGCTTTTAAATTAGAACTGGAACCTGAGGGTGCTGGACATTAAGGTGGGCACATAAGGTGGGTGCCTGGGTGGGTCAGTGGGTTAAAGCCTCTGCCTTCGGCTCAGGTCATGATCTCAGGGTCCTGGGATCGAGCCCCGCATCGGGCTCTCTGCTAAGCAGGAAGCCTGCTTCCCCCTCTCTCTCTGCCTGCCTCTCTGCCTACTTGTGATCTATCAAATAAATAAATAAACAAATAAATCTTAAAAAAAGAAAGGTGGGCACATAAGGTAATGAGCACTGGGTATTATATAAGACTGATAAATCACTGAACTCTGATAAATCACTTCGGAAACTAATAATACACTATATGTTAATGAATTTAAATTGAAAAATAAAAATTTAAAAACTAAAAAAAAAAAAAAAAAAAAGAACTGGAATGTGATCTGATCCAATCAGCCTATTAGCAAACTTTTGCTAGTTCTCAGCAGCTAGTTGGGGGTCTGGCTGGAAGCACAGAAAACTATAAGCCAGGTGAGAACTGATGAGGGATATAGAGAGGAAGATTACTAAAATTACTATGCATGCCTCTCGCCGGGAAGTGGGAGGAAGAGGAGAGAATCTGGAAAGAGGACCTGGTACAGACGCATAAAATCACAAATGCAGTAAAACTATCAAGAACAAGGATGAGATAGGGTCGCCTGGGTGGCTCAGTGGGTTAAAGCCTCTGCCTTCAGCTCAGGTCATGGTCCCAGGGTCCTGGGATCAAGCCCCACGTTGGGCTCTCTGCTCAGTAGAAAGCCTGCTTCCCCCTCTCTGTCTGCCTACTTGTGATCTCTTTCTCTCTGTCAAATAAATAAATAAATAAAAAATCTTTAAAAAGAAAAAGAACAAGGATAAGATAGACATTTTCTGATAAATAAAAACTGAAAACGTTAGTGAACAGAACTTTATTAAAGGGACTTCCAAAAAATTTACCTTAAGAATGAAAATAAGCCTTGAAAGAGAGACTGAGATACAAAAAGAAAAGGTCAAAAAAGAAATTGGTAAAAAAAAAAAAAATTTTAATGGGCATAAATCTGGTAGATTGAATACACATGTATGTTCACTCCCTCCTGAAGCCCCACTAAAACTATAGCATGAAAAGGAAACAATAGCAACCAAATATCCAAAGATGAGAAGCAGATAATTTAGCAGTAAATGACATGGAAAAATTGGCTGAAAAACATGAATTCTAGTCAAGCAGTGAGAAAAACCAAGAATCGGTTCAGTTTGTTCCAGAGTCCCTCTATATTTTTGGAAGTAGAGAGAATGGAAGGCTAAATTAAGCATTGGTTGAAAGATGTTTAGGAAGCAGTTTGAGTCTCCACACCTTCTTTATTCCCCAGGCTGATTGTTGTCCCTCTCCCACTCCCGGCAAGAGTCTGGATGATCTATCTCTGAACAGGTACAACATAGGGTCTTTTACCTTTAAAACTAGGGGATTAAATAAATTATACATACTAGTTACTGTGATGCCTACTTCGATGCCACGTATGTGGCAGCTAGATAGGAAACTGAAGAATTTTCTTTGCATTATTATCAAGTCCAAAAGGAAAGATATGAAGATACTAGCATTGGTGCTTCCTAAAATACAAGCCAGCCATATCACTATAGAGTGAGGCCCAGAATCATCTAGTACCATCCATAGGATGTTTGAAGGTTGCAGTTCAGAGCTGAGGGCCAAGAAAGAATTTTCTTGCCTTCATCGCAAAAAGGTGGTTTTATTAAAGCATGGGGACAGGACCTGTGGACAGAAAGAGCTGCCCTGGGGTTGTGAGGGGTGACTGATTATATATTTTCAAGTTGGGAGGGGGTTACAGACAGCATAAGCCTCCCAGATATTTTGGAAACAAGTTTCCAGTACCTTCAGAGTACTATTGTTAAGAAATGGTCATTTATTGCTGTCTAGTAATCCCTCAGTCATGAGACAGTGGGCCATATGCTAAGAGAATGATTGCCAACATTTATCTTGGGGTGTAGAAATAAGTTTCCAAAGGGATTTTTATATCTTTTTTTTTTTAAGATTTTATTTATTTGACAGAGAGAGAGAGATCACAAGCAGGCTGAGAGTGGTGGTGGGGGGGGGGAAGCAGGCTCCCTGCTGAACAGAGAGCTCCATCCCAGGACCCTGAGATCATGACCCGAGCCAAAGGCAGAGGCTTTGACCCACTGAGCCACCCAGGCACCTCCTATTAGTTAGTTTTAAGAGCTCTTAAATGTAGTCTAGATACAAGCCCTTTATTAAATATATGATTTCAATGTATTTTCCTCAGCCTATGGCTTTGTTTAGTCATTATCTTAGCAGCTTTTTTTTGAGAAAGAAAACCTAATTTTGATGAAGTTCAGTTTATCATTTTTTCTTTTATGGGCTGAGCATTGATTTAGTTTCTAAGAAATCTGACAAAATCAAAGTCACAGAGATTCTGTTCTACTCTGTATTTTTAGAAGTTCAAAATTTTTTCAGTTTACATTTAAGTCTATCATCCATTTTGGCTTAATTTTGGTATATGGTCTAAGGTGTAGACCAAAGTCCATTTTATGTATATAGATATCCAAATATTTCTGCCACAATTGTTGAGAACATTATATTTTTTGCACTGAATCTTTTCTCTTTTTGAAAATCAAGGGGCGCCTGGGTGGCTCAGTGGGTTAAAGCCTCTGCCTTCCACTTAGGTCATGATCTCAGGGTCTTGGGATTGAGCCCCGCATCTGGCTCTCTGCTCAGCAGGAAGCCTGCTTCCCCCTCTCTCTCTGCCTGCCTCTCTGCCTACTTGTGATCTCTCT
>CM053609.1:57411182-57433574 GCA_028646535.1 Procyon lotor
GGTTCCGGGTATTGGTTCCTAGTATCAGGACCAGAAAACAAAAGCAAGCCAGGCCAGGTGGAGACATATCAGTCCAATCAGTAAAAAGCACATATGTAACTTTTCTGTTTCTAACCAATAGAGATCAAATTGGCCTTTGCCAGCTACGTGACTACAGTCAGCTTGTGGTCTGTGGTTCTTCCCTATAAAAGCTAGCCTGTGAGATTGGCTGGGGTCGTTCTCTCCATAGAGATGGCCCTGACCGGTCAGCACAATTCTCAATGCTTGGCGCGGAATAAAGCTTTGCTTGACCTTCGCTTTCTATTAGACTCGTTCCTTTGATCACGGACCCTAACACGTAGCAGACGTAAAGAGAGTGTATTTTCCATAAAATAATAGATATACCCTGTAGTTATGTCTCCCTGTCCCATAATCCTATATGAAAGAAAATTCAGGGGCACCTGGGTGGCTCAGTCATTAAGCATCTGCTTTGGGCTGAGGTCATGATCCCCAAGGTCCTGGGATGGCGCCCCATTCGGGCTCCCTGCTCGGTGGGGAGTCTGCTTCTCCTTCTTCCTCTGCCTGATGCTGCCCCTGCTCTGCTCACTCTCTCTCTCTTTGTCAAATAAATAATTTTTTTTAAAGTTCATATTTTTTTCATGAGCATGAAGGGTGAAGATACCTAAGATCCAGCAATAAGTTTAGTATTGCTGCCTAAAAGAGCTAATGTCACGCTTACTTTTTCACAGTGATACTGGTTACTATCACACAATGTGGTTTTTGTATATATGGCTTTATTTCCCATATAGTCATGGAACTTGTGAGCCAAGGAAACCTGGATTGGGCCCCTATTCTTCCATTTCCTTGCCTTTTGTGGTGTTTGGAAGACTTAGTCTCTAATGGCCCCTCAGTAGCTAATACAGGCTCTCTGCATGCTCTAGGGTGACTCAGAAGATAAAAGCACCTTGTTCAAGGTCACATGGCTTAAAAGTATCAGGGCTTTTAATGACACTTTTAATGATACCTAAAACGGTCATCATGCAGAACTCGTGCTTTCTTCCCAACACCAAACTGCCTTCTTAAGAAAGAATGGTAGGACACCAAGGGAGAAGTCAATGACGATTCTTCTTAGAGAAAAATATTTTTGTATCAAAATAGGGATTCTCTGGATGGTGTGTGTTACCAAATTTCCTTCTGAGAGACATCAAAGAAAAAATTGCTGGGGCCCCTGGCTGGCTCAGTCAGAAGAGCATGCTGACTCTTGATCTAGGCATCATGATTTTGACCCCCCCCCCCATTGGGTATAGAAATGATAGATAGATAGATAGATAGATAGATAGATAGATAGATAGATAGATAAAACTTTTTTAAAAATTGCAACTGAGGCCCTTGGGTGGTACAGTCAGCCAAGTGACCCACTCTTAGTTTTGACTTAGCTCAAGATCTCAGGGTCTTGAGATCAAGCCCCACATTGGGTTCCACACTCAGCCTGGTGTCTGCTAAAGTTTCTCTCTCCCTCTCCCTCTGTCCCTCCCCACACTTGCTTGCTCGCTCACTCTGTCTCTCTAAAATAAATAAATAAATCTTTTTAAAAATTGCAGTTATTCAGAGGTTAAGAATTTTACTTGAGTCTTCTTGGAAAGCAACAAGTGAATTAACCCTATAGATGTCAGTCAAGAATTCTCTGAGCAGCCCTGGGTTTCTAAACATTCCTCCAACAGTATCACCCACCAGGGGGAGGAGTCCAAAAGTCTAGGTGAGTGTGTGGTCCCCACTGCAGCAAGAAGAGGGTTTGATGAGGCTGAAAACGACCTCAGAATGTCTGACCTAAGAAGCCAACATTTTAAATAACATCTACACTTTTTTCTTATTAGAGAAGTAACACATATTCAATACAGAAATCTTAGGAAATTCAGAAAAGTCACAAATCTTAAAAAGACCAAAATCAACAAGAGGGCTGTTTGGGTGGTTTAGTCGGTTAAGTGACTGCCTTCGGCTCAGGTCATGATCTCAGGGTCCTGGGATGAAGCCCTGAGTGGGACTCCCTGCTCAGCAGGGAGTCTGCTTCTCCCTTTGCCTCTCCAACTCCTGCTTATACAAGCTTGCTCTCTCTCTCTCTCTCAAATAAATAAAATCTTTAAAACAAAGCAAAACAAAAACCATAAAAATCTAGTCAGCTGTAATCTCAACAACCAAAGATATACTCTTCGTATTCACAGATTTTTAACTAGTACTTCTTCTGATTATATTTGAAATGAAAATATGTCATAGGTTACATAGTATTTTATCTTCTGCTTTTTTTTTTTCTTAACAATAACAAGAGAATGTTTCCCCCTTCCCATAAGCTTTCTCCTGGGGTGTATTTTATAGTGCCAGCATTGTTTTCCACCCTAGACTTACTTTTCTTTCTTTCTTTCTTTCTTTCTTTCTTTCTTTCTTTCTTTCTTTCTTTCTTTCTTTCTTTCTTTCTTTCTTTCTTTCTTTCTTCCTTTCTTCCTTCCTTCCTTTCTTCCTTTCTTCCTTTCTTCCTTTCTTTTTAGATTTTATTTATTTATTTGACAGAGAGAGAGAGATTACAAGTAGGTAGAGAGAGAGGAGGAAGCAGACTCCCTGCCGGGCAGAGAGCCCGATGCGGGACTCGATCCCAGGACCCTGAGATCATGACCTGAGCCGAAGGCAGAGGCTTTAACCACTGAGCCACCCAGGGGCCCCTTTCTTTTTCTTTCTTAAAGATTTTATTTATTTATTTGACAGAGAAACCACAAGTAGGCAGAGAGGCAGACAGAGGGAGGGGAGAAGCAGGCTCTCCGCTGAGCAGAGAGTGCTATGGGGCGCCTGGGTGGCTCAGTGGGTTAAAGCCTCTTCCTTTGGCTCAGGTCATGATCCCAGGGTCCTAGGATTGAGCCCTGCATCAGGCTCTCTGCTCAGCAGGGAGCCTGCTTCCCCCCTCTCTCTCTGCCTGCCTCTCTGCCTACTTGTGATCTTTCTCTCTGTCAAATAAATAAGTAAAATTAAAAAAAAAAAAAGGTCAGACATAAATAGGATGTAAAACCAGATGTTGCAAATATTAAACAGAGTATGAATAGCTTTGTGCTGATATAGTTTTTTTTTGTGCTGATATATTATTTTAAGTTTTTATTTAAATTCCAGTTAGTTAACATATAGGGTAACATTAGTTTCAAGTGTACAATGTAGTGATTCGACATACAACACCCAGTTGTGCTGATGTAGTTAAATACTTTAGATGAAATGGATAAATTCCTAAATAAAAATAAAACCTGCTAAAGCTATCTCAGACAAAATAGAAAACTCAGTTTCTATTTCTCAGTGTCTCCATAACAATTTAAAAAATTGAGAAGTTGGGGCGCCTGGGTGGCTCAGTCGTTAAGCGTCTGCCTTCGGCTCAGGTCATGATCCTGAGGTCCTGGGATCGAGCCCCACATCGGGCTCTCTGCGCGGCAGGGAGCCTATTTCTCCCTCTCCAACTCCCCCTGCTTGTGTTCCCTCTCTCGCTGTGTTTCTCCCTGTCAAATAAATAAAATCTTTAAAAAAAAAAAATTGAGAAGTTAAAAATAGTCACAAAGAAAATGTCAGGCCAGACAACCTTACAGATGAGTTCTGTAAATAATAAAATAACACACATTTCCAATATAGGAAATGGAGAAAGAAAGGATGCTCCTCAACTCATTTCTGAAGGCCAACACATAAACTGGATATCAAAATCAGATAAGATAAAACCAAAAAACCATAATAAATCATACCAACTTCATTCATGAACATAAAGGGGAAGTGAAATCCTTAAATATTAGCAAAATCCATTCAGTTCTATATAAAAAAGATAATGTAGCATAACCAAAATGGATTTATGCCAAAGTTGGTTTACCACTCTAAAATTGTTTAATGCAATTCACCCCACGTTGGCCAAGAAAAGAAGATAAAACTGAAAAAAGAACAAAGGCTTTTATTGGGGGTCTCAAAGTTATAATTTGGGGAGCACAGATTCCAGAATAACCAGAAAAGTGTTCCTTCATGTGGGGAGAGCTAGGAGTTTTTATGAAAAATAAAGAAGGGGTAATTAAATGATTTCGATAAAGAAGAGAAGGAAAGAAAACCCTGGTAATTTGGTGCTAATCGGTTGAACTGCTTCTGATTACAACTTTATTAATGACTTTATTGGTGCTATCAAGTGAAATTGCCCCTGGTAGATATTAACTTTACCTCATGAGATCCTAAGGCCAGTTGCCCTGTAGAAATTTTATGAGCAACTGCTTGTAAAACTGATAAGGAAAAAACTGTACTCTAAGATGGCCGACCAAACAGGAAAGGGAATTCCAGTCCCTGTCTCAAAGCCCTTCCGGGTTCTTCTTTGCAACCTGGTTCCCGCGCGCACCAAAATACCAAGCATGCAGAAGTAGGAAGATATAAATTACCCTCCGGGCTTGTGCTCGAGGCTCAGACCTTTACAGAAGGGTCTCTGAGCCCACCGGTGTTAAATAAATCTCCAGTCCTCCGAAGTCTCCAAGTGCCGCTTGGTTCTTCCACCAGAATCCAGTCCAGGTTCCTCAACAAAACTATTGCAACTTCTGGCCCAGTTCAAGAGTTCATCAGTTAAAAAGGAAAATGGAGCTTCAAAATGGAGTCACTCCCGTTCAGAAATTTTATACAATCCCACACCTTTACCCAATTAGGAGAGAAACACTATGCGACTGCATCATTAGCTGCAGAAAAATCAGTCAATAAAATTCACAATCCATTCAAGGGTGGAGACTAGGATAGAAGGGAAGGGAATGTTCCCATTCTGAAAATGGGAGTCTACAAAAAATCCTTAGCACCAACAGGACTTAACACAATGGCCCATTAAAGATTTCTAGAATGCATTTTTATGGCAAGCATTAGGCTAAGTTGCCTAATAACTACAGCTCCTGGCATCATCCTGGTAAATTCAAAGTCAGAGAGAGTATCCAGTTTTGTCACCATTGTTCCAGGACGTAAACTCTCCACACCTGTTTACTCCATGGGGACCTGGCCAGTCAGTCCATGCCCTAGAATCAAGTTTCCTTGCATTCAAAGCCTTGACGCCATTTCTGTGCAGGGCAAAGTTAAGGAAGGAAGTCCCCTACAGAAGTTCCCTCTTGTAAGTAGAAAAACTACCTTCAGAAACGGGCTGTGTAGGAGCACCAGGCTGGCTCAGTGGGTAAAGCATACAACTCTCGATCTCTAGGTCGTTGGGCATGGATCGCCCTTAAAAAAAAAAAAATGTGGGTGATGTGTGTAATGGATTACACGATGAAATGACCTCATTTCCAGTACAGCTGAACTGTAAAGTTGATAGCATAAGTACATGTTGTGTAGGTATCTTACTTCCTTTCCTTCATACTTGCGGTGCTAGAATGCAAATCTGAAGGTGGTAAGTTCAGTACTAAAGAGCGCGACAGCATGAAAGTTACGACGAAACTCCTCAATCTGTTCTTTGAAAGTGAGGCTGTAAAAAAAAAAAAGAAAAGAAAAGAAAGTGAGGCTGTCTGCTTGTTGAATCATCTGCTTATTCAGCTATTATCCTCCAGGGCTGTGCTGGTAACCACATTTCCAAACCCATCTCCCGAGATCTTTTTTTTTTTTTTTTTAATTTATCCATTTATTTGAAAGAGAAAGCACAAGAAGGGGGAGTAGCAAAGGGAGAGGGAGAAGCAGGCTCCTGCTGAGCAGGGAGCCCGATGCCTGGATAGATGCCAGGCTCCATGCAGGACTCCATCCCAGGACCTTGGGATCATAACCTGAACCTAATGCAGATACTTAACTGACTGAGCCACCAAGGCGTCCCTGTGTCCCCAGATCTTAACGGGAGCCCAGAAAAAAGTTCTGGTCTCCACTTAGCCAGCAGAGTGAGGGGGTGGAGCGCCCTGAATGTCCATCACCCAGTTACCCCATCCCTCCACCCCCTCACCTCCAGAAACCCCCGGGGTTTTTTTTCCTATGATTAAGAGTCTCTGTGGTTTGTCTCCTTCTCTGGTTTCATCTAGTTTTATTTTTTCCTCTCTTCCCGTATGAGCCTCTGTTTTGTGTCTTAAATTCCACATATCAGTGAGATCATATGATAATTGCCTTTCTCTCAATGACTTCTTTCACTTAGCATAATACCCTCCAGTTCCAACCAGTTGTGGCAAATGGCAAGATTTCATTTTTCTGATGGCTGCGTCATATTCCACTGAATATATTAACAAACTTTTAAATGTGTGCAATAAACAAAAGACTGTGAAGGGATATAAAAAACTGAACGGCGCCCGGAAAAGAAAATTGGGGCCTAACAAACAAAGACCAAAGGAAAACATCCTTTTTACCAGATTTGCTTTCTCAGTGTTTCATCTATGCTTACTATTTGCATGTGTGATGCATCTATAGATATAAAGGAAAAAGTCAGAGACTACCTCACTGTCGCCCCTTCTCAGTCGGTAAGGATAGTCCTGGTAATACAAAGCCCAAACAATGAAGTTACGAAGAAAATTTAGGACTACCACCGTGATGCAGCCTAGAGTTGACCTGGACTCCCCCACCTGTCACCCCGCAGCCTCCCAGCCGACAGAGGCACACACGCACGCCTTCCGCACACCGAACCCCCAGTCGTAAAGGAGAGCTCATGGTACACACTAGGCGCTCTTTCTCTGAAGCCTATTTGCTTACTTTCTGGCAGTTTTCCTCAGTATTTCAAAGAGCCTTCAGCAAGCCACCTCTACAGAAGGACCAGGAGGTCACTCTCTGGTCCCCGGGCGCGCGGGCCACGGCGGCGCAGCGCCCCCTGCCGGCCAGGGCGGCGGCGGCAGCGGGACCCGCCCAGACGCGCGAAGCTCCGGAGGGAGGTGGGGTCTCCCCTACTCCGCACCCTCCTCTCCCGGCAGCGCCTGGGTCCCGGGCTGCGTGCCCCCGAGTCCGGGGTTTGTGTCTCTGGAGGAGGCGGAAGGACCTCCGTGTAGAGCTTCCAGCCTCTCCACGAACCGGAGGTGGCGGAGCCCCTGGGGGTAAAGGGACCCGAGGAATAACGGGGTGGGCCCGGTGTCTCGGGGCTCCGGAGCGGCGCCGCCGGAGTGTCATTCGCGGAGCCCGGGAGCCCCAAGAGCATCATCCCAGGGCGGGAGCCTGGCTCTCCCGAATCGATGCCCAGCATCGCGTCACCCTCCCACTCCCCGCGCGCGCCCCGATCCCCCGGGGACTGGCGTCCTCCCTCACTCCGCCCTGGAAGAAGGCGGGGAGCTAGGGAGGAGCGGGGATTCGGCCGGGAAACTCAGGCCTGAGCCGGACGCGCGCCCGGAACTGGGTTGCCGGGCAGCTCCTGCCCCCTGCTGACCGAAAGGCGCCTTTACACCTGCCGTCGTGGAGGGTTGGCGAGGGCGGCCAGGGCCAGCTCCTCTTTGGGGTCAAGGGCCTCTGGAGAGGCTGGGAGCGACCGGGCGGGCCGGGGGTCAATGAGGGGTGCGGATTTCGGAGAGGAGGCATTAAAAAGAAGGACTGAGGTTCCCACAGATGAAGAGCGGTTGGCGGGACGCCTGGGTGGCTCAGTCAAGCGGCTGCCTTCAGGTCAGGTCATGACCCCAGAGTCCTGGGATTGAGTCCCGCATTAAGTCCTGCATGAAGTCCTCCTTGCTCAGCAGGGATCCTGCTTCTCCCTGTGCCTGCCATTCCCCCTAGTTGTGCTCTCTACCACACACACACACACACACACATACATACATACATACATACATAAATAAATAAATAAATAAATAAATAAATAAAATCTTTTAAAGAATCTATTTATGCAAAGTTCTTGGCCCAAAAGAAGACTATCTTGTCCAGGACTGAGTAGGAAGAGGATCCACCTCTGAGTCATGCTTTCCCTGCCAGAAGAGGGAACGAAAAGGCAGAGCAGGGCACCCATGTCTCACTTCCCCTGATTTACCAGTCCCTCCTTCCCCACGTTCTCCTCCTTTTCCTTTCTCCTCGCTCCACATGCTCCACTGAGGAGCTCACTTAGTCACATCCTCCTTCCTCTTGCACACCCAGTCCCAGCTCCTGCCTCCTTCCTTCCCTTCGTCCCACTACCTCTACAGGTTGCACGTAGACCCACCTCATTTGTTGAATTGCCACATTGTCCTAATGGAACCCCCGGATCAAGGAGCCATATACAGAATTCCCAGTTCTGCCAGCTAGACCGATTTTCCGTGTCAGTAAGACAAATCACCCCACCATTCTGGTCCTCAGCTGCTAAATGAAAGACTTGGAATGAAAGACCTGACAAATTACTTCTAGCCCAGGCTCTCTGTAGTTCTCCGAATCCCTGATAAAATGGAGGAGTAGGTACGTGTGTGTAAAGAATCGACAGAAAATGCAATTCACGTTTTTGAAATTTTTCTACTAATGTAAATCTGATTTTCCTAAAAGATTACACCTCAATCCAGAAGAAATAGCCTGACTACCTGAAATAAAGCTTATTGTATTAAACATATTGATGGTTAACTTTATGTGTCTTTTTAAAACAAGATGTTATTTATTTTTCTGATGGAGAGAAAGAGAGCACAAAAAGAGGGAGTGGCAGGCAGAGGACAAAGCAAACCCCAGTGAGGAGGGAGCCTGATGCGGGGCTCAATCCCAGGACCTGCAGGGCTTGATCCCAGGGCCACAGGATCATGACCTGAGCCAAAGGCAGATGCCCAACCACTGAGCCACCCAGGCACACCCCTTTTTTTTTTTTTTTTGACACTGCAAAACCACGTTTTACTTCAACCACAAATACATTACCATTTGCAAAACACGACATGACTAGACAATGAGGTCAGATAGTATCAACTTCACTGGGCCATGGGGTACCTGGATGTTCGATCAAACATTATTCTGGATATTTCTGTGAGGATGGTTTGGGGTGAGATTAATATATTTTTTAAAAGTTTATTTATGGAAGCAATTTCTACACCCAGCCTGGGGCTCAGATTCACAACCCCGAAATCAAGAGCTGTATGCTCCCCTGACTGAGCCAGCCAGACACCCTCTTTTTCTTTAAGTTTGGGTGAGATTAATATTTAAATTGGTAAACTGAGTAAAGCAGAGTGCTCTCCCTAATGTTCTGAATAGAAATGGTAGACCCTTCCCCAAATGAAAGAGAATTCTCCTGCTTGATGGCCTTCAACTGGGATATTGGCTCTTTTCTGCCTTCTGACTTGCACTGAAACATCAGCTTTTGCTGGGTCTCTAGCCTGCCTGCCTTCAGTCTGGAACTACACCATCAGCTCCCCTGCATCCCCTGCACCCCTAGCTTGGAACTTGGAATCCTGGAACTTGCCCGCCTTCATAACTGCATGAACCAATTCCTTATAATAAATCTCTTACGTATATCCTCTTGGCTCTGTTTCCCTGGAGAAACTTCACTAATGCAACATGTATATTTACTATTGTTGCTTTGTTTTTGTTGCTTTCAGATCATCAAGAAAAACATGTAAGTTTTACATGGAAAGCAACATGCAAATCCCTATCCCTCGGAGCTGTTTTTCAGTTGAGCAAGTGAAGAGTTCAGCACAGAAGATCCTACACCACTGAGACTGTCCAGGTGGGAAGAGTGGTTATTGGGTAATGCCCTGGAGGATACCGGTCAGTCGGTCCACAAACATCAGTGGAGTAGTTCCTGTCCTTGGCTAACTCTGTAGTGTTCGATCTGGTCTAATAGGAAAACAAGAAGCCTAAAACTCATTAAACCTAAGAGGAAGCTTTGATGGATGGGTGCTCTGCAGCCTAAAATATCTCAGCATCATTCATGATTTGTATGACTTGTGGAGTGTTGAAAATAAACCAGGAGACTGCCACCTCTTTGGGGCACCTGTTTCAGACTGGGCAATGGGGATTAAGCCTTACAATAATACTGTCCAGTAGGGAACACTCTCTACACTTCTTAGTGTTTTTACCTGTGCTCAGGATCTAGACTAACCCATCAGACTTAGTACGTCTGTGTATCTGGAAAGAATTTTACTGTTTCCCTGGAAGAAAAGGGAAGACAAACACCCTGTCTGAAGTCACAACGTGGTAGGTGAATAGCAGAGCTGTGAGTCAAACTCTGAGCTGTCTTCTTAAAAAACTCCCACACATGGGCGCCTGGGTGGCTTAATGGGTTAAACCTCTACCTTTGGCTCAGGTCATGTTCTCACAGTCCTAGGATCGGAGCCCTGCATCGGGCTCTCTGCTCAGCAAGGAGCCTGCTTCCCCCCGCCCCCTCTCTCTGCCTACTTGTGATCTCTTTCTCTCTGTTAAATAAATAAAATCTTCTTAATAAATAAAAAGCTCACACACTTTAGCCGACAACCAAGCTTGTCCTTCTTAAGAGAAGGATATGAGGCAAGGATATGAGGATATGAGGCAAGAAGGATATGAGGAGAGGAGGGCAAGACTCTCCTTGCAGGAAAACCCTGGCTTTGAAGGAAGAACAGTTAAGGGGCCAACAATTCCCCGGAAAAGGCATCAAAGGGAAAGACCCAACTACTAAATATATCAGCAGTAATGACTATTCTTGGAAAACAACACTGTTGGGAAACAAGTTCACACTGAGGAGCTAGACAATTAGGGCGTAGACCCAGGTAAGCCTGTTTATCTCGGAGTTTCCCAGACGTCACTCAACCTACACCTAATACCTTCTCTATTAGTAACTAACATTTCCTTTTTCATCAACTCATGTTTTCACACCATTTGATTCTAAGCAATGATACATATGAAGCCAGAGATTTGTGTACTGATTATTCATTCACATTGAAATAGACACATAATTCATGCTTTAAATGTTAATGTGTCCTGCCTTATATCAGTCATCTCGTTTCCTACCAGTCATTCAGACCATTTCACCCTTCTACAGTTTTATCTCAAGTTTTAACTCAAAAAACTTTACCTGGAAAATGTTTTCACAAAAGAATAAAAGACCCAAGGACAATATAGAAAAAAATGGAGCCCGGGGATACCTGGGTGGCTTAGTTGGTTAAGCGTCTGCCTCTGCTCAGGTCATGATCCCAGGGTCCTGGGATCGAGTCTCACATTGGGCTCCTTCCTCAGTGGGGAGCCTGCTTCTCCCTCTGCCTGCCACTCCTCCTGCTTGTGCGCGCTCGCTCTCTCTCTCTCTCACAAATAAATTAATTAATTTTAAAAAAAGAAAAGAAAAGAAAAAGTGAAGCCCAAGGTCAAAGATTTGGTCATGTTTATCCAATTCTGTTCAAAACCAAGCAGGCTTTATATTCTCAAGATTGTAGAAATGTTTCTAGTCGCTCGCTAGAGCTGTTCCTCATATTTCTCATGGAGTTAATAAAAGAACTAATTATTGTGACCATTTATTTCTGTCTGCTCTGATTCTAAGAGTAAAGTTGTATTTTAAAAGCTGTTTTGGGGTGCCTGGGTGGCTCAGGGGGTTAAAGCCTCATCCTCCGGCTCATGTAATGATCTCAGGGTCCTGGGATCGAGCCCCGCATCGGGCTCTCTGCTCAGCGGGGAGCCTGCTTCCCCCTCTCTCTCCGCCTGCCTCTCTGCCTGCTTGTGATCTCTCTCTCTGTCATATAAATAAATAAAATCTTTTTAAAAAATAAAAAATAAATAAAAGCTGATTCTTTCTGTCTCAGCTTTAGAAAGGGTTTCTAGCTAGGAGTTACATTGAGGGGATGGTGGCTACATTTGGCTGCTTTAAGGCACGCCAGAATCTAAATTTTCTATGTGAAAATTCCCACTTGGATAAGTTACGACCAACTTCAAAACTCCTATTTTAAAAATAACTAGCCACAACAAAAAACCCACTGGATAAGCAAATCAGGGCAGCTCCCGGGCCATCCATACCCCCTTTTTCTGCAGTGTGTGTGTTTTTCATCATAAACACTCAAGTGCAGTTCTTTACCTGTTAAGACTAGAATCATTACGATAAGCATTACAGAGACTATAAGCATGACGGCATTACATTTTACCTAATTCATTTTTACTTCCTCATCACCTATAGAAATTCTTCACATACCATGCATATGAATAAACTTGCTTGATAATCAGAGGAATCAAGGAATTTGATCAAACAGAGCAGAGAGCTCCTAGCTCTGCATTCAGTCCTGTCCAGGTCAAAATCTGTGTCCATATTTATAGAAGGACATCAACAGTAACATGGTTGCATTTTCAGATAAGAACAGAGAAAGAGAGGCACCTGGGTGGCTCAGTTGGTTAAGCGTCTGCCTTCGGCTCAGGTCATGACTCTAGGGTTGTGGGATCGAGTCCCATCTCAGGATTCCCTGCTCAGCAGGAGCCTGCCTCTCCCTCTCCCACTCCTCCTGTTTGTATTCCCTCTCTCGCTGTCTCTCTCTGTCAAATAAGTAAAATCTTAAAAAAAAAAAAAAAAAAAAAGAATAGAGAAAGACAGTAAAACACTATGGAGGTTAATTTTGTTGGAAGTTGATATTATACCAGTTTAAGGCTTTAATTCCAATTTTTCTTACCTAAGAAGCTGGACCAGTGATTTATCATCTAACTCTTAGCAGTTAGACCTTCCCCATCTTTGTGGCCTTTTCCACACCAATCCATGTGTCAAGAAGGCCCATCCTTTCCCTATTATCTGCAAATCCCGGCTCATCCTCATGGCTCTGCTCGGATGGAGCTCCCTCCTGTAAGCCTTCCTGAATCCAATAGGGAAAATTTCCTCCATCTCCTAAGCTCCCATAAAACCACGTCCATACCACACATTTGGTTTCTCTAATTTCCCATAAGCTACTTGGGGATCACGTATCCTAATATACCCTGTGGCTAACAGTTTCAGAAATAGAGCGCACAGTCCGCAAATAGCTTGTTTATAAATAAAGATAAAAATTCCCGTTCTATTTTTTAACACCACCTATTACATTGTTTATAAAAATCAGTCTTTGTTTAAATTCGCCCAGTACATGATCAGCTTCATTGCTCACTCTTCCTCCTTGCACCCTTTCTTCTAAGATTATTCTTTTTATCCAAGAGCATCTTCTGGAGGTTCCCTTAGTTCCTAGTATATGATCAACTTTGAACAATATTTTATATGATCTTAAAAATATTCATTCTCTCACTACTGAAATTGTTGGTAGACTTGTTTTTTCTTTGGTTCTTTAATGAGCTTTTTTTCCTAAAATTCTCTTTTTAGGGTTTCATTCTTAATAGTTTTGCCGAATATATAATTTTACATTGACATTTATTTTCGTAGCCCTTTGAAGATATTCCTTGCCTTCAGGTTTCCTCTCTACTAGCTGCAGAATTTTCTAAAATGTCTAGTCTTTGAGCATTACCATGATACCAAAACCAGACAGTACAAAAAAGAAAACTATAGGCCAATATCCCTAATGAACACAGATGTAAAAATTTTCAATAAAATATTAGCAAACCACACAAAAAATTCCCATTCTACATAATGAAATACAATACTGGGAATATAAATGACGGGTGTGTAGAAAACAGCATGCATGTGAACAAATGCAAGATTCTAGAAGCTTAGATGAGAGTCCTTTACATAATGCTCATGCTTTTTGAGATTTCCCAGGACAACCTCAGATATCTCTAAAGGAGGAAGTCTTTCTCTTCTGGCTCTCAACTACCTCTAGCCCAATAGAAAGCAAGAGGGCAAAATATCTTTAACTGTAGGAGGATGCCCCGGGTGATGAGTCGTTGTGATATGTAGTTGGACCCCTTCAGCATCCTTCTCCATTTACCTGCCCTTTGGTTATCTAAGAAGGCACAGGAATAAAGAAAGAAACCACTAACACTTCTAAACACTTACTTTGTGTCAGGCATACACACTCACACACACACACACACACACACACACATATCCTATATACATATAGAAAAAGATTTACTATGTATTTCTTATATATGTATAAATATATGCTGCATATATTTGCCACACAGCAAATCACCTGAGTGACTTAAAACAGCAATTACTTCTTTTTTTTTAAAGATTTTATTTATTTATTTGACAGAGAGAGAGAGAGAGAGATCACAAGGAGGCAGAGAGGCAAGCAGAGAAAGAGAGAGGGAAGCAGGCTCCCTGCTGAGCAGAGAGCCCGATGCGGGGCTCGATCCCAGGACCCTGAGGATCATGACCTGAGCTGAAGGCAGAGGCTTTAACCCGCTGAGCCACCCAGGTGCCCCAAAACAGCAATTACTTCTTAGTTTTCATTATTTTGTACATTGGCTGAACCCAGCTAGGTTAGTTCAGCTCTGGACAGCTCTGGTGTCAGCTGGGCTGGCTCCTGTGGTTATCATTTAAGATGATTTCACTCACATATTGAGTCCCCTCAGTGGGATGACTGGACATTGGGCCTTTCTCTCCTGGTGTTCACTCACCCTCCACGACCTGTCTCCCGACATGGTTCTCTAGAAAGATAGCTGAATTTCTTTACATGATGCTCGGAGCTCCGAAAGAGTGAACACAGAAGCTGTATGTGGCCACCTTCCATTAGTCAAAGCAGCCCAGCGTCAGTGTGGGAGAGGATTACACAAGGTCATACATGTAGTGTGATAGACTGGGGGGGACTATTCTGTAATAACCTCCAACAGAGGAAAAGCGTATCCTACAGCCCCAACCACTCATAGCTCAGCAGGACTTACCAATTCCGGTGGTATCCAGGGTTCTGTTATTACTGTGGCCCCAATACCTAAAAGGAGCAGATTACTAGCTCTTTTTGGCAGCCATTCTGGACCATCTGACATTCCAGTCAAAACAGGGCTTATGCACCAAGCAGAAGAAATGCTGAAGGCTAGACTTGTCCCCTCACTGCAGCGGCTGGACAACAGAGCTCCTCCCTCATGATCTCTCTACCTCCAGAGCATCTCTCTCCCCATGGTTCTCCAGTAGTGAAGGGTTCGATGAAGACAGTTGGTTTTCATCTTTGTTGAGGGCAGGGCAACAGAAATACTTCCAACGCCTTCAAATTCTGCAATTTCCCCAATGCAGTAGAAGAAAAGGAAATGGGATCCTTTATGAATCCTTTTACGAAGACTTTAATATGGAATCCTTTATGAATCAGGGGAACACCAGGATTATATATTAGTGGTCACCACATAGGTTTAAAGTCTTCATGGGGTGCTTAGGTAACTCAATCAGTTAAGTGTGAGATTCTTCTTTTCAGCTCAGGTCATGATCTCATGGTTTGTGGGAATAAGCCCCATGGTGCTCCCTGCTCATTGGGGAGTCTACTTGAAGATTCTCTCCCTCTGTCCCTGCTCCCACTCGTTCACACATGTGCGTGCACACACACACACACACACACTCTAAAATAAATAAATCTTTTGGGGCACCTGGGTGGCTCAGTTTAAAGCCTCTGCCTTCGCCTCAGGTCATGATCTCAGGGTCCTGGGATCGAGCCCCGCATCCGGGCTCTCTGCTCAGCAGGGAGCCTGCTTCCCCCTCTCTCTGCCTGCCTCTCTGCCTACTTGTGATCTCTCTCTCTGTCAAATAAATAAATAAAATCTTAAAAAAAAAATAAAGGCCCAAAATAAACATATCAGTTTACTTAGTATGTTCTAAAAACATGTGTTTGGGGCATTGGGTAGCTCAGTCAGTTAAGTGTCTGCCTTAAGCTCAGATCATGATCCCAGGTCCTGGGATCAAGTCCTACATCAGGCTCCCTGCTCAGCGGGGAGTTTGCTTCTCCCTCTCCCCCTCCTCCAGCGTATGCTCTCTCTCTCTTCGCTCACTCTCTTTCTCAAATAAATAAAATCTTTTTAAAAAATAAATAGAAACATGCATTTCACAGGCAGGTATAATGACAGGGGTCCTTGGGGATGTAAAGAGTGAGAACCACCTAAATGAAGAATGCATATTTTATTATGGAAACAACATTATTACCTAGAAAATAAACCAGATAATACAGATAAGTTATCCTGGATGATTGTCCCTATTTTGGAGATGAAGAAACAGAGACAAGAAGAAAGAAAGGATTTACCCTAAAGATACATTGCATCCCAGATCCCTTTAAGAGGCAGCCCAGAATAAATGGGAACACTCTGGGTTTTGAGGGAGACACTGTTAGTCTGTCACTACTATCTATTAACTATGTGGGTCTCTGCTTGCTCGTCTTTTTTTTTTTTAAGATTTTAAAATCTTTAAAAAATCTTTAAAAAATAAAAATAATGCTGACTTCCATGTGCAGAGATGTTACTGGGCTCTCATTTGAAAGAAAACATTTCTCTGGTCACGTTGTTATATTCCAAAAAATAATACTTTCCTAGGATTCCTTGGGGCCAGTGACACCCACAAGCACCTGGAAGATTTGGTGTGGCCAACCCACAGCTCCCTCTGTCCCACACTGTGCAGAAACCTAGGCCAGGTCCTAGGATCACTGATAGTGCGTAAGAGTGAACTTGCCAAACACACAGGGCTTGTTGTTATTTTGTTCCAGGACATATATTCCACCTTGTTTATAGTAGTAAAAGATTAGAACAAAATGTACACCACGAATAACAGATCGATTGAGGAAATGATTCAGTAGCGATAGAGCAGAATAGAATATCATGCAATCATAAACTAGAGTGAGGTACATCCTTTCCAAAATATATTGGTAGTGACCAAAAAAGAAGGTGCAGAACACTGTGCATAGAATGCTACTATACCCGGAGTAGGCTGGAGGAGATACACACAAACACACACAAACTTGAATACACACCAGTAAGTTTATATACGTGTACAGGCTTCTGTATTATGTACAGACCGTGAAAAGATACAAAGAAACTGAATGCTTGCTGCTCTTAGAAGAAGAAACTTGAGCCTGGAGCAGAAAAGCCAAGAGCTCTGCTGATACTCTCCCCAAACCTGGTCCTCCTCCATCTTCACTCTACTCTTAGAGGCTCCTGGCACACAGTGGATGCTCATTAGATGCGTCAGTTTCTGTCTTTCTCCGGAAAAGTGTGACCGAGACAGAGCTTGGGGGCCGGTTCACAGCAGAAGGTGTTAAAGCCTGTGCTTTGGAAGCCGATTTGCTTTGAGATATTTAAATTCTATCTGCTTTCTCCATTGTTCTCTGCAGAGCTCGAAAAGCCTTTTATTTATTTACTTTTTTTAAAGATCTTATTTTTTTTATTTATTTGAGAAGAGAGAGATCACAAGTAGGCAGAGAGGCAGGCAGAGAGAAGGGGGAAGCAGGCTCCCCGCGGAGCAGAGAGCCCAATGCGGGGCTCGATCCCAGGACCCTGAGATCACGGCCTGAGTTGAAGGCAGAGGCTTATAAGCCACTGAGCCACCCAGATGCTCCTCAAAATACCTTTTAAAAGACAAAGCTAATCTCAGCCTTAGCTAAGCAGAACCAAAGAAGTTGCCCTCTTGGCTCTCGGGAAGCCAGCAACAGAGCGCCCCCTGGCGGGCCAGTGCGGACAGAAGCGGGAGAGCGGGTGCAGCGGCCATGGTAGAGAAGCTGCCAGCCAGGACCAGAGTCCTTGCCTGCGGGCGTTTTATTAGAGCAGCTCGCTAGCAAAGTGGACTCGAGACTCAGAGAACGTCACCTTAGGGTGGGATTAAGGCTTCTCGCAGCAGATGCGTCTTCCATTACCACACCTCACACTGTGCACCCGGCGAAGATTCTCCAGGCCAAAGGGGGACCAAGGAAACTTGGGAAAAAAGCAAGCGTCAGCCTAGGAGGTCCTGTCTGGCCAAAAGGGCAATCACCCACGGGGGAGACAGAGTGGGCCTTCTCCCGTCGTCCACCCATGTCTCCGCCCCCACCCCCTGCCCACGAGGAGCCTGAGAGAGCAGAGCTGGCAGGCTGCAGTCAGTGAAGGGTGCAGCTTCTGGGGATGGAAGGAAGGGGAGGACCACAGCAGGCAATCCAACCAGGGCTCCGTGGTGCTGAGATCCCCAAACCCGCCCACGGTGGCCCTGGAGTCCAGGCCTCCGGGTGAACCGGCAAGTTCCGTACACAGGCCACGAGGAGACGAGGAGACGCAGGAACCAGATCCTAGATCTGAAAGGACGGTCAGGGGACCGGGACCCCTGGGAGACCACGCACTTGGTGATCCTGAGTTTTCAGAGGCTGAGGTAACAGTTGGTTGTCCATTGCAGGATTCTGTCACCTTCTAGGTATGGTACAGCATATGTCACTTATTCTTCAGAAGCTCTAATGAATGAAGGTATTGATGGACTTGCAGACCTGGAGACCATTCCCCTGAGCTGCTTCCTCACCAGGCCCTACTGCCTGGACCCAAGTGGTGCCCTGGACCTCCGGGAACCCGGATGCCACCACAGAAGTGCTCAACCTGGGGGCACCTGGCTGGCTCCGTCCGTGGAGCATGTGACCCTTGACCTCGGGGTTGTGAGTTCCAGCCCCACCTTGGGTGTGGTGATCACTTAAAAATAAAATCTTACAAAAGAAGCAGCAGCAGCAGCAGCGCTAGGTCTGGGGCAAAAGTCTGAGCTAGTGGCGGAAGCAAGAGAGACCACCTCAGAACCATGTTTTCTGTGAAAGACACGGAGCAGGCCTCAGTCCCCACCTGAGACACAGTGTCTTCCCCCTTCCCTAGTCAAGAAATATATTTCTTGTGATGCAATTTCTTTCTTGTGTTGCGATTCCTTTTTTTGTCTTGCAAATTCCCTCCACTCTCCACTTTGTCTACACTGCCTTTCCTGCACATCTCAGAAACGCACTTTGTCACACCCTCGTCTGCTGGACCCATCTCGCTCTCTGGGGAGGGAGCCCCTCAAACTCAACTGGAAAGAAGGGATTATCGGTACGCTTCCCCCACCCCACCCCGGCACAATGTCAGTTGCTGAAGGGCACAATCACCACATTGGTGTCAGATGTCTCTGCCCAGAATGTTATCTGCGGTATGGAAGCAGCTCTATAAATGTTTACAGTTTAACAAAATTGGGATCAATGGACCGAAGTACATCCTTTTGGCTCTCAACATACTCCAAATCGCCCTCCAAAACATCGGTACCTATTTACCATGCCATCTGCTATGCCTAGAGTATAGGTTTCACTGCAACCTGCCATTTTATTAGGAGAAATTGTGTCCTAAGGTTCTGACATGTCTTTCTTTACTAGTGAGGTTAGATATCTTCCCCAATGTTCATTTCACTAATCATGATCTTCTATTGTGAATTGTCTCTTTATATCCCAGTAATCCCTTTCTGAGAGTTTGCCAAGAATGCAGCCAAATTTCTTTCTCCTCCTGAGCAAGAAGCATACGCCTGACCTTGCAGTTGAATGGAGGACATTCCCTAAGCCTTGTTGATCCATGAGAGTGTGCCCCAGAAGGCAGCTTACAACCTCAGTTTGCGACAAGGCCCAGGGCATTTAAGATTCTCTGCATTACAGGTTCTTTTCTTAGGAGGAGCTATAGTTCAGAAATAGAGTCTGATAGTTTTCAGCAGGTCCCTAAATTTTCTTGAGAAGTACACATCTGTGACAATGGCCCTTCCTTTTCATCCTTTAAAACTTGCCCCGTCTGGGGCACATGGGTGGCTCAGTGGGTTAAAGCCTCTGCCTTCGGCTCAGGTCATGATCTCAGGGTTCTGGAATCAAGCCCCTCGTTGGGCTTTCTGCCCAGCAGGGAGCCTGCTTCCCCCTCTTTCTCTGCCTGCCTCTCTCTAGAACGTCTCCCCTTAAACCTCTAGATGAAAAGGGAAAGCAGAAGTAGGTGGCAAGTGGTATAGACAGAGCATAGCTCAAGTTCATGTCCACACGGAGAACTTCTTAGCCAGCTTTGTGGTCAGTTGGCTAGTTGTTGTGATATAAATTTGAGCGACAAAGTCTTTTTCTTCAGAAAGTATAGCCCAAGGTTTTACCCTAGCCTTATACCTCCCTGGTAGGGACCTCCCTGTTTCCTCTGACTGACAGTTATATAAAGAGAAAATATTATTTTCCACAGTAACAATGACTTTTCACAGTCAGTGCTTCCCTCGATAGCACTAGGGAAGATTTATAGATACTATCTTATGCCACACAATTTGGCTTGACCCACTCTCACCCACTAGGGAGGCCTGCTCCAGTTTATTCTGAAGTTCTGTGCTGCCGGTCCCCATTTTAGGCCAGAGTCACCTTATCCCTTCATCTCTGAAGCAGCAGTGTTCTTTCAGTCTGAACTCCGGGCCCAGCCTTTGTGGCTCCAATAGAAACTACTCTCCTAATGTCCATACAAAGCCAACTCAAGAATATGTCTGGATTTGTACTCTGCTTGGAGAACATTTCTTTTTTAAGATTATATTTATTTGTCAGAGAGAGAGAGCAGGGGGAGAGAAAGAAGCAAACTCCCTGCTAAGCTGGGAGCCGGACGTGGGACTTGATCCTAGTACCCTGGGATCATGACCTGAGCCAAAGGCAGACGCTTAACCAACTGAGCTACCCAGGTGCCCCTGTAGAACATTTCTAAACTAATCTCTTTTTGGCCAACAATTCTAAACTTCTCCTGCCCTGAAGGCTTTCTCCTTCTTATCTGTTCTCTAAAGACACTCCTCTTAAAAAAAAAACAAAAAACAAAACTCTTCTTTGCTTAAAATTCACTAACTAAGGGACATTCAGAAAAACAGCAACACATCTCTTTCAGGAGCTCGTTGTCTTCACTCAAAAAATATTTGATCAGATATTATTAGGAATCACTTATTCCTGGGGCGCCTGGGCGGCTCAGTGGGTTAAAGCCTCTGCCTTCGGCTCAGGTCATGATCTCAGGGTCCTGGGATCGAGCCCCGCATCGGGCTCTCTGCTCAATGGGGAGCCTGCTCCCCACCCCCCCGTATCTGCCTCTCTGCCTACTTGTGATCTCTCTCTCTGTCAAATAAATAAATAAAATCTTAAAAAAAAAAAAAAATGAATCACCTATTATTATGTACTTGACTTTGCCAAAGTGCTGAAGGTACAGCGAGAACTAGACCAAGGCCCTTCCCTGGGCCTTACATTTAAGATAGGCCAACAGGGAACTCACACAAACATATAATATAATAAATGTATTAAGGAACACAGAGGTGCCTCTGTGACCTGAGATCCAGGGCGACCAATAATCCTAAACCTCTGCTATCATGACTGACACGGCTCTAATCCAAGGGAAATACTTCTTCACAGCTCTTGCCCAACAGCCTTAAAAGGGAACCAAGTCTGAGTGACGAGACTGCTCACAGATCGTGCCTCTGCCAAGAGAGGAGACGGGCGCTGCTTCCAAGTACTGGAAAGATCTGAGCAGCAGAAGCCCATCAGTAAAACAAAAGGCTGACTTGTCAGATTCTGCCTTTCAGATGACATGACTGCAGTGCATTTTTGTATTGTGATGTACGGTGATGCCAAGCGTCTCTTCCTTTCCTTCCCTTCGTGTTCCAGTGCACGGTTCTGAAGGTACTCGCAAATTAGCACGATCCCCCCCCACAGTTGTACCTGGCAGCTGAGGCGGGTTTTCCAATATTCGATTTCTTTACCCTTAAATTCGTACATATGTCGTGTGACACTTCATACTAATTCTTTACAAGACTATATATCTGGATAGTGCCTTAAGTGCTAAAAATAGCAATAGAAGTTACAGAACTTTATATAATAAAATGAAAATAATCCATAACATTTACTGTGATAATCTTAATTCAACATATGCAATCCAATTTCAGTGTTACCACATGATATGTAAAACTCACAACTCCTTTCCAAATCTAAATATTGCTTTATTTTCTTTTAAAGATTTATTTATCTGAGAGAGAGAGAGAGAGAAAAAAAAAAAAAAGAGGAGAGGAAGCATGCAGTGAGAGGGGCAGAGTGAGGGGGAGAGAGAGAATCTCAAGCAGGCTCCGTGCTGACCACAGAGCCCAACACAGGGCTCAATCTCGTGACCCTGAGATCATGACCTGAACCCAAATCAAGAGTTCGATGCGTGACCAACTGAGCCACACAGCCACCCCAAATATTGCTCTAAGAACAGTACTGATGTTACCATAACCTTTTAACAGAGCAAAATATCTTCAAAGGGAAATTAATTTTTAAAAACTAATAACACAATAATCCAAGAAAAATTAGCTACTTTGACATATCCATTGCAGTCATAAGAAGAACATAAACCGTGTAAAAATCTAGACTGTAACAACAGTGATTTTGCTGAAACAAAGGCAAAAAATGAATTTCCAGCTGTGCCTTTAGAAGGCCAATCTGCCTGCCTGCTTTCCTTCAAACAGAAAACATCCAGCACGCCATCCACTTTGTGCTGCCGGCCACTGACGCGCTCTCGCCAGGACTTTGGAAGGGTGAACTGGAAGGGACACAATTATAGGGACGTTGGCTACTTCAGGTACAGACGACTGGCAGGACTACGGAAAGGAGGCTTGAGGAGAAGGACATCACACTCGAGGGCTCTTCAGATGTTTCTGGGTCACCGATGCTATCAGCATCAGAGGGAAATGAGCAGAGGCTGGGAGGTTTCAGGCCTGGGTGAGTCACGCACTGTTTGCCTCCTCCCATCCTG
>CM053609.1:57434074-57455657 GCA_028646535.1 Procyon lotor
CTCTCTCTCTCTCTCTCTCTCTCTCTCTCTCTCTCTCTCTCTCTCTCTCTCTCTCTCTCGACTATCTTAAGGTTAATACCTTGCTAAAGGGAAAAACTTTGACAATGGCAAGGCCTCTGGTATCCCATATCAAGTAGGTCCTCTTTAGCATACGAAAGTTCTTTTGAAACCTCCCTTTTTCCTTACCTCCTCCAACCCCATCTTACATAACCTGCCACCCCTCACAACCCCGGGGCAGCAGCTCTTTCTGCCCAAGGGTCCTGTCCCCGCGCTTTAATAAACCACCATCTTGCACCAAAGATGTCTCGAGAATTCTTTCTTGGTCATGGGCTTCGGACTCCACCCAACTGAACTTCACCTATATTCTAAAACTTCATCACCTGGATGGTGTGTGTTATCAGTCAGCCTTCTGAAAAACAACAGAAAATTGCAGTTATCCAGAGGATGAAGTATTTTTCTTGAAGTGTTCTCAGGGAGAAAGAAACTCATAAAAATCAGTTAGGAATTCTCTGAGCAGCCCTGGGATTCCAAACATTCCTCCAACAGTATCGCCCACCAGGGGGAGGAGTCCAAAAGTCTAGGTGAGTGTGTGGTCCCCACTGCAGCAGGAAGAGGGTTTGATGAGGCTGAAAAGGACCTCAGAATGTCTGATTTAAGAAGCCAACATTTTAAATAACAACTACACTTTTTTCTTGTTAGAGAAGGAACACATATTCAATACAGAAATCTTGGGAAATTTGAAAAAAAAAAAAAAAGGAAAAAAGAAATCTTAGGAAATTTAGAAAAATCACAAATCTTAAAGAAAAACAAAAAAAGCAGAAACAAGTCAGCTGCAATCTCACCAGCCAAAGATAAACACTCTTCATGTTCACAAATTTCCAACCAATATTTTTTCTGATTGTATTTAAAACTGAAATGTATGTGGGGTGCCTGGGTGGCTCAGTGGGTTAAAGCCTCTGCCTTCGGCTCAGGTCGTGTTCTCAGGGTCCTGGGATGGAGCCCCACATCGGGTTCTCTGCTCAGCAGGGAGCCTGCTTCCCTCTCTGCCTGCCTCTCTGCCTACTTGTGACCTCTCTCTATCAAATAAATAAATAAAATGAAAAAAATAAATAAATAAAAACAACCTGAAATGTGGGATAGGAAACATAATATTTTATGTTCTGCTTCTTCCCCCCCCCTTAACAATAACAAGAGAATGTTCTCTCCTTCCCATGAGCTTTCTCGTGGGGTGTATTTTATAGCTGCAGCATTGGTTTCCATCTTGATTTCCATCACTTACTTATCCTTTCTCTTATTGCTGAGTGCTTAGGGACAACAGCCTCACAGGTGATAACGTGTCTGAAGTTTTGCCTCCATGCTGGTGGCCTTTCCCCTCGAGCTGTTTCAAGTACGTGTGATCACCAGGGTGGGGATTTGCTCTCCTCGAAGTTCTTGTTCTTTGTTTCAGTTCAGAGTGCTGTTGTAAGACAAAACTCCGTGGAGTAAATCTGAAAATCTAATTGACCTTATTAATCAATGCATGGATCAGAAAGCATCCCATCTAGCAAGTAGAGAGGAGCTCCTAGGAATTGTCAAAATGAAGGGTTTAGCAAAGAAAAAGGATTGCATCAAGCCAGCACATCTTGGGGCAGGGGTAATCACAGGGTTTTTATCATGTAAATTACTGCACTAGTGCTGATCAGGAAATTTCCTATTGACTGTTAAAAGAAGGCATTCATCGAATAGATTGAAACTATTAAATCACTTATTCCCTGGAGCCAGGGGTCTTGGCATCCAGATTTCCAGCGCCAGTGGTCTGGAATACACACCTATGGCCTCGCCCAGTTACTCTTTCCCGGTTGCTCCCTAGATGTTATCTATTGGGCTGGAAGCCTCCAAAGAAATTAACTCCTTGTCCCTGACAAGGAGGATATACACTAAGGCATTTGTAAGATAGGAAAAGGAGGGGGAAGAAACAGATTTTTTTTTTTTTTAAGATTTTATTCATCTATTAGAGACAGAGATCACAAGCAGGCAGAGAGGCAAAGGAAGCAGGCTCCCCACCGAGCAGACAGCCCGATGTGGGGCTCCATCCCAGGACCCTGATCCTCATGACCCGAGCCGAAGGCAGAGGCTTTAACCCACTGAGCCACCCAGGTGTCCCCCCAAAAAAACAGTTTTTATGGGGTTCTTCAGTTTCCCTGTCTTAATTAGATCTTCTAATTTACTCAGTTGAATTTTTTTTCTTTGACAATGGAAAGTGAGTAACAAAAGACTGCATATAGCTCTAAGATACACAGAAATGAATAATATTGGACACATATTGTAAACTGTGTGCGGGGCGCCTGGGTATTTTTCAAAGAACCCTCATCCCCCACTGAGCTTGTTTTGACAGAGGGTTTTTACCTCACCTTGTCATATTATAAAATTCTGTTGTTCTTAAGAAATCTCATAAACAGGGTGATGTAGGAAAGACATTAGAGTTAAATGTCGACAGCCCAGAAAGAATTCTTTGGTGCAAAAAAGTGGTTTTATTAAAGCAGAGGGACAGGGCCCCTGGGCAGAAAGAGCTGCAATGGGGTCATAAGAAGTGGCCCATGATATACTTTCAGGTTGGGAGGGGGTTAGGGATAGTGTAAGTCTTGAAGGAATTTTAGAAGCAAGGTTTCCAGGACCTTAAAGGGGTTAACTATTGTTGGGAAAAGGTCGTTTATTACTGTCTAATAAAACCTTACTCGTAAGACCCTTCAGATGTATATCAGTGGATCATATGCTTGGGGGATGATTGCCAACATGTATCTTGGGGGGTAGAGATAAAGGAAGTTTCCAAAGGAATTTTTATAGATTAAAGTAGACTTACAGGGTCCTGGCAGTTGAACTAAGATTGCCTTTTGCCCTCAGCAAAGTATCAACAGCAAGGCAGTTGAGTCCCTAGAGGAATGTCACTCTGCCTGTTTCAAGAATTTGTCAGTGGGCTGTAGGTAGTAAGGAAATTTAATATTTTTTTCTTCTGCCTTCATTTCCCATATCACAGGGGTGCCTGGCTGGCTCATTCAGTGGAGCATGTGACTCTTGATCTTGGGGTC
Source organism: Procyon lotor (assembly GCA_028646535.1). Classification (NCBI taxonomy): domain Eukaryota; kingdom Metazoa; phylum Chordata; class Mammalia; order Carnivora; family Procyonidae; genus Procyon; species Procyon lotor. The sequence continues at coordinate 57,437,140 of CM053609.1, forward strand.
ATGTGTTCGACCCCCACATTTATGTGATCTTGCTTTAAAACTTGTCTTTTTGAAGATAAATTATGTATTTTATTTTATTTTACTTTTTTAGTAATCTCTACACCCAACAATGGGCTCAAACCCACAACCCCAAAGTTAAAAGTCCCATGCTCTTCCAACGGAGCCAGCCAGGTGCTCCTCAAGAAATTTTTTAAAGAGGGGCGCCTGGGTGGCTCAGTCGTTAAGCGTCTGCCTTCGGCCCAGGTCAGATCCCAGGGGCCTGGGATCGAGCCCCGCATTGGGCTCTCTGCTCTGCAGGAAGCCTGCTTCTCTGGCTACCATTCCCTCTGCTTGTGTTCCCTCTCTCGCTGTGTTTCTCTCTGTCAAATAAATAAAATCTTTAAAAAAAAAAAAAAAAAAAAGAAATTTTTTAAAGAAAACATGTTTATATCTGAACATGAGTAACGTGTACATGTTGTTTGTTTTCGAGAGGAAGGCTATGGGAGAATGGATGAGAGTCTAAGGCCAGACTCCTGGCTGCAGCAACCCCTAGTCTCACATAAGAGTTCTAGCGTAAAAGCCTATGCAGCCACACTATCACTGAACACGGAGCATCAAGCACCAATCTCTTGGGGCCTGGGTGACTCAGTTGTTAGGTGTCTGCCTTCGGCTCAGGTTATGATCCCAGGGTCCTGGGATGGAGCCCGGAATCTGGTTCCCTGCTCAGTGGGGAGCCTGCTTCTCCCTCTCCTGCCCTCCTTGCTTATGTTCCCCCTCTGGCTATGCTCCCTCTGTCAAATAAATAAATACAATCTAAATATATATATCTTGCTCTTCTCTCTCTTTTTTTTAATTTTTTTTTTCTTTTTTATACTTTTTCTGCACTTCTAATGGGAGAAGTTGCATCGGGTTTTTTGCAGACCGTGATCCCCGGTCTTTGAGGCTACTCCAGCCTCGTTGGGCAAAAATGAGGAAGAAAATCTTGCAGGCGGCTGGCAGCAACAGCAGCCTGGCACTGAGACACTGATAGTTCTTGTTAAGTTGATGTATCTCCCTATTGTCCTACCCCACATATTACAACAGTAATATCACTTACTTCCCTGCTGAGCTCATTGACAGGTAAAAATGTAAATGTTGTATTAATCAAATGTGTGGGCACATGTCATATTTTCTCTCAGTATTGCCTACATTTTGAAATCCTGAACCGAAGAGTTTTGCATGTAACCTTGAGTTATTACTCACAATAATACACATATCCTTTCTTCTTGTGGTTCTTGGCCTGCTGAATCCTTGAAAGGCATAAGAGAAATACAGAACAACCTATTCTCACTCAACATGGCCAATCTAATGAGTCTCTGTCACTCTAAGAGAATTTTTCTAGCCTTGTCCTCCTTACTTGGACAACCATTACCCTGAGATCAGGGTCATTTTTTTAAAAAAGATTTTATTTGTTTGTTTGTTTATTTGAGGGAGAGTGAGAGAACACAGGCAGTGGGGCCTGGGGTGCAGCAAAGGGAGGGGGAGCAGCAGAGGGACAGGGAGAAGCAAGGTCCTCACTGAGTAAGGAGCCCAATATGGGGCTCGATCCCAGGACTCTGGGATCATGACTTGAGCCCAAGGCAAATGCTTAACCGACTGAGCCATTCAGGCACCCAACCAGGGTCATGTTGAATTGCATTCCAACAACAAAGAAGTCCAGCCGGTACAAATGCACAATGTCTACTTGCTGAATATGTAACTTGGTCCCTAAAATTATTAACAGGACCTATTAACCTGAATTCCTATTTTGGAATATATTAGTAGCTTTATAAACTCCCCATTTCTACACTATACCAAGTATAGTTTACAAAGCTCAGTCAAATGACAGGAGTCTAAACATCTGACATTAGAAAGAATTTGGTAATTCATTGATAATGACATTTTCCCCTTAATTACAGGCAAGGGGGAAGAATAATGCATCTCACTTGATTCTCAATCAACCTAAAATATATTGAGATTCCAAAAATGAACATAAAACACAAGACACGGAATCAATAGTCAACAACAGAAGAAACATTCTTTGGCAGAAGGTGGGGAGCTAATTGTAGAAATAGATAGAGATCATAGAGTCCCATCAAAAGCAGAAGTAATACAAAAACACTGCCTTCTGAAAAATGTCTAAAACATAACAAAAGGGAAGGCATTCTGGAAGTTCCTACATAGGAAAAGAGGACCACAAGAGAGGAATACAGGTAATAGTAGTCCATGGAATTCCATTGAAAAAATAAAAATTACCCTATAGACACCAAAGAAACAGAGGATATATGATCCTTTTTACCCATATTTTGTTGTTATGTAAAGACAACAGAGAGATACTTTTAGATCATTAATATTTCTTGGGGCACCTGGGTGGCTCAGTGGGTTAAAGCCTCTGCCTTCGGCTCAGGTCATGATCTCAGCGTCCTGGGATCGAGCCCCACATCGGGCTCTCTGCTCAACAGGGAGCCTGCTTCCCCCTCTCCCTCTGCCTGCCTCTCTGCCTACTTGTGATCTCTCTGTCAAATAAATAAAATCTTTAAAAAAAAAATTTTCTTTAAGTGACATTTCTGAGTACCCAAGCACTGCACTAAGTGCCGTGTTTATAGTGATGAAGAAAATAGACAAGTGCCTGCATTTCAAAAATCCTCTCCCCACATACCTTGCTTGTGATAATAATTATAAAGTATATGTCAAATACTGATCTGTGAGGAAAAGCTTGAAAGAGGATGTTGCCTATCTATCCGAGTGATAACCAGTAACATCAGTATCCATGTGCCTTACAAATGAGGAATGGATATTTCCCAAACTAGCTCTGAAGGGTGTATTTGAACTAAGAGAAAAATCTTTCTATCACAGCAGTTAATTACCTTCAGTAAGAGCCCGTGATAACCAGGGACGTTGCACATTTGGCATCAAGACTATGGCTTGGGACCTCTTTTGTACCCTGCATCAGTGGATCAAGTGAGGACAGATCATTTATCAAATCTGGGAAAGAGAAAAGACAAACATCAAAGATGAAAAGGTAGTGCAGATCATCACCAGATGGCTCTGCTAGGTTGATAAATAAACTCAAAGCCACAGAGAGCTATAGCCAAGAATCAGCTAAACTAGGGCATTCTCTTAATCACGGTTCAGAACAACTCCCCTAATTTCTGCTGAAGATACTTCAGTAATATCACTTACCTCTGGAAGAAAGCAGAGGACTAATGAGAAGAGTTGACTGGTGTTTACTTCAGAACAAAAGAAAAGACACAGCACACTCCAGCTCCAAGGGAGAGAGGTGGAGGGGGAGAGAAGGGAGAGAAAGAAAGAGAGCAAGAGAAATAGAGTGAAAGGGAGAGGAAGAGAAAGAAGGGAGGGAAGGAGGAGGGGGAAGATTAGCTTTCTAAACGCACAGCTGAAGCAGCAACAGCTCAGAGGGATGGGTACCATTCTTCAGGATGGGTACCGTTCTTCAGGACTTATTAAAGCAGAGAGCTCTACATGATACCGTGTCCCAAAGAGGAAAAATACACAGTTCCAGCAACCAAAGAGCAGAGCAGAAGTGACTCCACTTATCACACCCACTGACCCACTGGGAGATCTTGTACTTTCCCCTCTGTAACTCTGGGCTCTGCAGGGCCAAAGGTCGAGGTCCCCAGAGTAGATGCACCTTTAATCTGAACCAATGTGGAGGGGGAGGCACCTGGGTGGCTCAGTTGGTTAAGTGTGTCTGCCTTCGGCTCAGGTCACGATCTCAGCGTCCTGAGATCCAGCCCTGCATGGGGCTCCCTGCTCCGCAGGAGATGTGCTTCTCCCTCCCCCTGAGACTCCCCCTGCTTGTGCCCTCTCTCTCTGTAAAATAAATAAATCAAATCAAAACAAAACAAAAAACCAAAAAACATGTAGTTACTAGACTGCTAGAGTTAAGTAGTCCTCATTAGCAAGAGAAAGGCCTGCTTTTGCACAATGGGGACAGACGGGATTATACGCAGAACCCAAGCGATCTATTTGGGTGCTTCCTAGAATTCCCATGCTCCATTGTAACTGTGAATGTGCGTGTTCAGCAATCTCAGCCAAAGAAAGATATGACTATCAAGGGTTTGGACGCCTCAGGAATGAAGGTTCGGGTTATAATACCAGGTAAGCCACTAAGACCTGAGGACATGATAGTGGAGAGTGAGAGGAAATTAGAATGCATAGTAAAGGAGGGAGTGGATGGGGGTCAGTTACAGCCCTGAGATCAACTGCAGTGACAGTGGCTATAATTTGCCCCATTAACTTCCTTCTTCTAAGTTTCTCTTTAGGAACAGAGGCCCGTACAAAAGTTGAAAGAATTGTCCCTTGAACCCGTCTGGAGAAGTAGATCTGTGTGGCTCTAGGCAGCTATGAAAATGCACTCCTCAGATCTCCTGCTATGGGGATCATAATTGACAGATGGCCCCAACTGCCACACTGAATCTGCTACACTTCCCATGGGCTGTCCTCAAACAATCAGTGCAGCAGGGATACTAAGTCAGCCCTGTCTCTGCCAGATGCGGGACACCTCTGACCCCGACCTTGGGCTCAAAGATTCTCCATGGGCCTGGCGGAAACTCTTAGAACTGTGCGTATCCAATCTGTCTTACTCCCTCTTTCACAGAGGTCAGACTTGACTCCCACTTCCTGCCTCCTCTAGTTTCCACTCCCTTTCCCCCTCTCACAAGACTCCTTCCAGAGCATTCAGATCATAATGCCAAAGTCTCCTTTATTAGAATCAAAGCTTACTAACGAAAATGCAAACCAGACATTTAAGCCTCCGGCAGATATAGTTCCCCATATTTTACCCCATAATTATTATATTTGGACTCTTACAGTTGCAGCAAAGACAATACTTTGACCCATCCAGTCGGCAGATAACAAAATGTTAAGATATTCCATGGTTCACTAGTACCTTTCCTAACAGAATCAAGAGGGCACACAGCACAGTGAGTTCGTTTTAATGCTACATGTTAATTTAACACTTCAGGACATTTAGCATATTGTTCCCAGTTAACTGGCTAAGTTGCATTCCAAGGGCCAACCGTATCTGGTAGAGCATATGTTTAAAGGTGAAGCTCAGACTTAAGACTGCCCGAGTTTATTTTTTTTATTTTTAAAAATATTTTATTTGTTTACATATTTATCTATCTATAGCACGTGAGTGGGGGGAGAGGCAGAGGCAAAGGGAAAGAGAGAATCTCAAGCAGACTCCTGGCTGAGCAGGGAGCCCAATCTCACTATGTGGCGATGATGACCTGGACTGAAATCAAGAGTCGCCCCCTCAACCAACTGAGCCACCCAGGGGCCCCTAAACTGCCCAGGTTTAAATCTAATTGTCATCTAACAAGGTCTGGGATCTTAGGCGTGGTATTTAACCACCTGATGTTTAACCATCACTTTCTTCAATTGCAAAATGGTGTTAACAGAATGTATCTCACAGATACCAGGGCCTAAATGCGGTAATATTATGTAAATATGCTTCCCACAGCATCGGGTACGTTCTAAGTGTTAGCTATTTATCTAAGAGGACAGTTTAATATGGAGAATAATATGTAAAAACAAAACCCCCCAAAATCGAATCTACTAACTATTAATTTCTGTTATCTTGGGTTGCCTAAATTTTGGGTTTTAATATCTTTCCCCTACTGCATTCTCCCGTTCTCACACCCGGGGGGGGGGAGGGTGAGACTTGGGGAATCCCAAGACTTCAGAGGTTCTCCAGAGAGAAAAGCAAGGAACACAGGTAGGTAACGCATCCAGAAATAGTCTTTCCCTGTCTATTTTGCTTCTCCAGAGAGCCCAGGAAAGGACCCGCCCCTCGACTTCGGGACGCGGAGACCAGACCCTGCGCAACTTTGACGGCACCTCACCCTCGGCAGCTCACGCGGGACCCCAGGTCCTGACTCCACCCACGTACCGTTACCCTCCGAGGTGATTTACATACCCGTTGTTTATTGGCTACTAGAAGCACTCGCTCTTCTCATTGGCTGACACTGCTCCGTACGGGTCCCGGGCCTCATCATTTCCGTTTCCTGCTCGCCTCTGGTGCCATGGCGACCGTGAGGGGTTTGAGGCATCTGCTGACATGTAGCAGGTGGCGTTGCAGCGGTGGAGAAGGTCCCCAGTCTCGCGTGAGTGTCTGTTTTCCCTGTTCTCGGAGGGGCTCTGGATCTCAGGAATAGCCCCTTCCTTAGCGAACGCCAGAGCCTTCCCTCCGCCCCACGATCAGCTTTTCTCTCCGGGCCTGCAGGCGCTCGCCGCCGTGGTGCCGGGCGTATCGCAGGTCGATAACAGTTCCGATTTTCTGGGGAAGAGGCCCCATCGCCGGCACCCCGGCATCTTGCAGCTGCCATGCGTAGAGGTGCCGCCAGCATTGGCTGCCGCTGCGCAGTTCCTGCTGCTCGGTGAGTAACGGTGGGAAGCGGAAGCCGGAGAAGAAGCGGAGACGGTCTGCATTAAGTGATGTCGCGTTCCATCTTTGGCCCATAGAGAGCTCGATGCCCAACGTGGAGAAGCAGGTGCAAGCACTGACCAGTTATCTGTGGAGCCGGCATTTACCTGTAGAGCCGGAGGAGTTGCAAAGACGGGCTGTACATCTTGAGAAGAAATTCCTGGAAAACCCAGGTAGGGCCTAAGAATAGAGTGGGTCAAATTGAAACATCGGTGGGAAATTAAAAGCAAGAAATAATTCTACAGATCTATTTGAGTATCTATGTCAAATAGATACTGCGGTTTCTTGTTTGACTTTCTGGCCAGAGCTGCTTGTTACAGTGATGCCTTGCTAAAAGAGAATGGTTTTCTTGGGGCTTTCGTAAAGCTCAGCGAGGTACTTCAGTATCCTGTCAAAATCTAGGTCTTTGATTTTTTTTTCCTGCAAATCCACTGGATTTGGGCGGTCTAAGTTTTTTATTCAAGTGGAAAAAAAAAAAATCCTTGTATGGCTTCTGTCCAGTACTGAAACACTCTTCAGGGATAGCAGAATGAGTATAATTTATCAAGTTATTTTCATGAGTGTGAGCTCCTTAATACTACAGACCTGCCTTTTATTCATCTTTCGTTCCCTGCACTTCCCACAGTACCTGGTTCATAACAGTAGATAAAATAGTACTGAACGGAACACAATCCTTAGGTGAGATCTTCAAGCCCCTTTCTTCCCTCTAGGAATGTTGGAGATGTCACATACTAAAGTTCTGGGGAACTGAAGAAAATCCACAAAATGTTGTCCTTATCCTATTCTTTTAAATCTTCGAGACACTTCCCTTTAAAAGAGAGCAAAACCTGTGGGATGCTTTTGGTCTTGTTGAATAAAGTGCTGGTAGAGACAAAATACTGTCTGATGCATTCTGGTGGTGATGGTGGTAGTTGCTGTTATTCTTACCCAAAATTTTTCTCCAGATTTGGCTTTTCTCTTAAGCATGGAGATTTTGCCCAGGATGGGAGTTGCGGAGGAATGGGCAAACAGCGTATTCAAATATTGGATCTGAGCCCTGGTCTTCCTAGGTCCTCACTCTCAGTTCTTGTTCTCCCCACAGACTTATGTCAAGTGAAAGGGAAACTTCGTGAAGCTGTACTGCAAGCCCTGCGCAAAACTGTGTACCATTGGCAAGAACTGAGGTAAGGGGGGCTAGAAGGGCTGCAAAAGAAAAAAAAATCTTGTCTCTAAGAGGAGACTGGGGAAGTACTATTACACAATTCCTGTTTAAAAAGCCCGCCTGGTTTGTAACTCAGGACTCCTCCCTCTTTTTTTTATTTTATTTTATTTTATTTTATTTTATTTTATTTTATTTTATTTTATTTTATTTATTTGACAGAGAGAGAGAGATCACAAGTAGGCAGAGAGGCAGGCAGAGAGAGAGGGGAAAGCAGGCTCCCTGCTGAGCAGAGAGCCCGATGCGGGGCTTGATCCCAGGACCCTAAGACCTGAGCCAAAGGCAGAGGCTTTAACCCACTGAGCCCCCCAGATGCCCCCCAGGACTCCTCTCTTTTAAGGAGTGAAAGTACTGAGCTAGAGGATCCCTTTCCAAAGATTTCATTCCTAAAAATCTAGAAGGTTAACTATGGGATGGAGGTTATTTCCTGGTGGGTGTGACTCTCTGGTTTTTCTGGCAGCTACAATGAGAGCCTGAGCCTGGTGTATATGGCAGCAAGACTGGATGGTGGCTTTGCAGCAGTCTCCAGGGCATTCCATGAGGTAAAAGCCCCTCAGCTTCCAACCTTTTACCATCAGTTCCTTTATTCATAAAGTAGTCTCCTGGGGTATGGTTCTTGGGGCATTGCATGTCTTTTTTTTTTTTTTTCCTTTATCCTCTGAAAGGGTTTCATGATCTAAGAAAGGTTTAAAATCACTGTTTTAGGAGGTTCCCAGTCTATAAAGTATTTACATTGAATCTCAAAAAAACATTCGCATCTCATCTGCTCTGTCATGATCCCCTAATTCATAGGGACCCTAAATAAGGGTCTGCTTACCCTACTGTGGAGTATTACATATTTCTTCAGATCCAGGCTCGAGTTCCAGAGTTCCAGCCCCGAACCTTAATGGATTTTGGCTCGGGTACTGGTTCTGTCACTTGGTAAGTATATCCTGTCTCTGTCAATTCTAGCTCTAGAGAGCCATGTGTATAACACTCCAAGAGCCTAGGGAACCAGAGGGAGAATAGGAAAGTTGGGAACTAGTGTGTTTCTTCTCTCAGTTAAGGCGTAAGAAAGTATATGGATTAGGGCCAGAACTTAAAGAAACTTCAAGTGAAAAAAGACCCATGTTTAGAAAGATTAAAAAAGGAAAGGAATTTAGTCTAGGGCATAGCACCAAAACAAGTAGTTTTTTTGAGTCTGCCCTTTTTTTAAGGAGTAGTAAATGAAATAAGAAAATAACATTGTTGGTTTTTCTAACCGCTCTAAGGTAATACTCTGTTTCCCAGGGTTGGGGTTGGGAGCAGAGGGATCTCTTATAGGGAGGACTCTTTGTCATGAGAATTGGTGATTTATATTTTGCCATCTTAGGGCTGCTCATAGTGTGTGGGGCCAGAGCCTACGTGAATATATGTGTGTGGACAGCTCAGCTGCTATGTTGGTTTTGGCAGAAAAGTTACTGAAAGGTGAGGACAAAGGATAAGGAAGGGCTTCTTCAAAGTTGAAGGAGTTAAGCAGAGAGTGAAAAAGGGTGTTTTAATGGGGAGTAGAGAAGGGCCAAAAGTTAAAGATGAGTCTGCTTTCTTTCCAGTGTTACGGTCAAGCAGAAGGTGGTAGAGACCTTTGCCAGACTGTGGGTGGGTTGGGTGAGATAAACAGGACAGGTGACCCAGGGTTTCCCTGCCCTTTGTTTTTGTTTTTAAGATTGTATTTATTTGACCGAGAGAGAGAGAGAGAGAGAGAGAGAACACATGAGCCAGGGTAGGGGCAGAGGGAGAAACTGACTCCCCATTGAGCAGGGAGCCTGACCAGGGAGCCTGATGCAGGGCACAGGGCTTGATCCCAGGACCTTGGGATCATGACCTGAGTCAACGATGGGCACTTAAGCACCTGAGCCACCCAGGTGCCCCTGGGTGGCTTTAGTTTAGTTTAGGCTTTCTTTAGTCTTGGGACCCTATTTCTTATCAAGAGATCACTTCAGTTTACACCTATGCACTCATAGTTGCCATGCCTCTGCTTTACTCCACAGGTGGTTCAGAATCTGGGGAGCCTTATGTTCCAGGTGTCTTCTTCAGACAGTTTCTACCTGTATCACCCAAGGCAAGTGACAATGTTTAGAGTGTGTTAAATGTGGAATTTGGCACATAGAAAACCGTGGCTTCAGCTTTGCAACCCAGCCTTGAGTGTTGGAAGATAAAAGAGGACAGAAGAAATATAAAGGGATAGCACTTTGTTTTACTCTTGGAAGGGGGGCGGGGGGCGGTGTCAGGTCTGTCACGTTCCTTGTCTTGGTTCCCAGGTACAGTTCGATGTGGTGGTGTCAGCCTTCTCCCTAAGTGAGCTTCCCAGCAAGGCTGACCGCACTGAGCTAGTCCAAACCCTATGGCGCAAGACAAGTCATTTTCTGGTGAGTTGAAATCCCTTTTTCCCCTTCAAGTTTTTAAAGCAATGTCATGGGTTTCATGCATTTTTTTCTCTCTGTCAGAACTTGTGTTCATTCTTTTTTTTAAGGGTGTTTTTTGTTGTTGTTGTTAATTATTTTATATATTCATTTGTCAGAGAGAGAGAGAGAGCACAAGCAGGGTGAGTGGCAGGTAGAGGGAGAAGCAGGCTCCCCACTGAGCAGGGAACGCAATGTGGGACTCGATCCCAGGACCCCGGGATCATGACCTGAGCTGAAGGCAGTCACTTAACCAACTGAGCCACCCAGGCGCCCCAAAACTGGTGTTCGTTCTCGACCATGTTTCTCATACATAGATCCCTTTGTCCCTCTTTTAGACTCTCCATTCCCATCTTATATGGGGATGGCCCTTTCTTTTAGGGCCCTCTACTCCATCTGCGAATGTTCTTACAGAGCTGCTAGCATTTACGTTTTCATGTAATTCAGGGCTTAGGCTTATTTTCCTTTTTTGTGAACAGATATTGGTAGAGAATGGGACAAAAGCTGGGCACTGCCTTCTCATGCATGCCAGGGACCTGGTCCTTAAGGTAAGATTCTTTCTCCTTCTTTCACTCCTGCCCCACCATCTGTCACCCATCACTGCTACTCCCTTAAGAACTGAAGAGACTCTGTCATACCACGGTAGGGGTGACTCTCGGGATATTAGGTATATAAAGTCATTATGATATAGGGTAGTGATTAACAGACTAGGACTTGTGGGTCAAATCTGGCCTGCCGCCGGTTTTTATAGGTGTGTCCCTTGTCTGTGGCTGCTTTTTTTTTTTTTTTTTTAAGATTTTATTTATTTGTCAGAGAGCGAGCACAAGCAGGGGGAGCTGGAGGCGGGAGAAGCAAGCTCCCTGCTGAGCAAGGAGCGTGATGTGGAACTCGATCCCAGGACTGTGGGATCATGACCTGAGCTGAGGCAGATAGATGCCTAACCGACTGAGCCACCCAGGAGCCTCATCTGTGGCTGCTTTCATACTATAAACAGCTGAGTTGAACAGATGGGACAGAAACAGATTTTGCCTGCTCTCTGGGCCTTTAAAAAAGAAAAAGTGCACCAACCCCTTTTCCAGGACGTTGCTAAGCCAAGAACCTTATCTTTTGGGGACAGTGTGAGCCAGTGTATAATCATAAATTTAATTGTCCTGGAGTGGGATCTTTTTGAGAGTAGAGGTTGCTGACAAGGGAAAGCACCATACTATGTGCCAAGTTCCTGCTTTTCTCCTACTCCAAAGAGAAAGTTCTTTGTTTGGAGTATTAGAGAAGCAGCCAGCTGAACTCAAGGAGCCTAGTTAATCATTATCGGAATTGAATGTTAAAGGAGTCCTCAATTTACTGAGTACAGAGATTGAGTTATGAGAATAGACCCTTCAGACCAGCTTAATTTTTTTTTTATTTTAGGGAAAAGAGACGTCACCTTTGGACCCTCGACCTGGCTTTGTCTTTGCCCCCGTGAGTATTACTTCTCCCTTTCCCAGCACGCAAAGATGTGAACTCAGCTGTGGCCAGGGAGAGTGAGAGGGTAAAGCTAAGCCACCCTTTACTATTTTGTGTCTCTCTCCAGTATCCTCCTTCGTTGTTTCCCTGGCTCCCCCTACCTCCGGCCCAATGTTCCCATTGCCCTAGCCCTTTTTAACTCTGTCACTCTTCATTTTTCAGTTGTGTGATTCTGTGGGGTTTTTTTTCTGTCTTGTGTGTTCACAGTGTCCACATGAACTTCGCTGTCCCCAGTTGACCGCCTCCAAGCCCCTGGCCTGTAGCTTTTCTCAGGCTTACCACTGCATCCCCTTCAGCTGGGTTTGTTTCCTGAGAATGTTTTGGCAGGGAGAAAATAGCCTGGGGGAACGGGGTGATGGAGAATCAGAGGTGGGAAGAGTTGGAGAAGTCCTGGAGAAGAGCCTGGAGGCCTGCGGGCCTGGGTGTGCATGGCTTACAGACTATGAAAATGGCTGCAGGGATGGGAGGGGGGGTCAGAGTTTTTTTTCCCATCTCTTTTTTCTCCAAATAGTCTCTATATCCTTATCTTAGAACAAGAAGAGGCAAAAAGAGGAAAAGTTCTCTATGGTAATTCTTGCCCGGGGGTCTCCAGAGGAGGCTAATCGCTGGCCCCGCATCACTCAGCCTGTCCTTAAACGGCCACGCCATGTGCATTGTCATCTGTGCTGTCCCGATGGGCATGTGCAGCATGCTGTGATCACAGCCCGCCAGCACGGCAGGTATAAAGGGTGTGACCAAAATTAGGGAGAGGTGGCAGGAACCCGCAGCCCACTTGACCTCTCTTTTCCATAGGGATTTGTATCGCTGTGCTCGAGCCAGCTCCTGGGGAGATCTTTTACCTGTGATCACGCCTTCAGAGTCGGAGCTTCCTCTGTCTCCTGCTGACGACCCGACCCCCCTGGGGGTTGACGAGGAGGTGTAACAAGTATTTTCTTATTTAGGCCTGCCAAGGCCAAAGCTCCCTGGTATCCAGGGTGGGAGTGCTGGTAGCCCTATGTATGTCTGTTTGAGGCTTTAATAATAATAAAAAGTTTTCAAAGAGTAGAAATGGATTCTTGTGATTCTTAAAAGGAACAGAGATCAGTTGTCGTGTTCAGTCCTGTAACAGAGAGAATCCTCAGATGTTCAGTGTCTTATCTTCCCACACAGATCTCAAGCTTTTGAGATACCACTTCTACCAGAGACCGGGACTTCCCAGGGAAGTAATCCGGGGCCATAGGGAAAGCCGCCCGCAGTCTCTGAGCTCTGGCTCGGCACGTGTCACGGTTGTTAGGTGGGCCACCTAACAGGGAGGCCAGGCCGCTTAGCCTCTATGTTTTTCTCCCTCCCTTCCTTCTGTCTTTCTCAGGGTTCATCAGCTCCCCTGGAGTTTGCCTAATACATTTCCCTCAAGAGCCAATGCCCATCAAGACTGAATTTTCCATATCCACCCCTGTAGATCCAGGCAGGATCCTTCAATTCGCTTAGTTCGTTTCTCAGTTTTTCCCTAGGCCTGGCTATTTCAGAGCTAGAGAACCTTTCTTTGTCTTAAAATTCTCAGACCCTCTCCCCCCAGTACACATGGTTCTGACTTACCATGGCTTGATTTTCAAATTTTCAACTTTAAGATGATGTGAAAGTGAGGCACGTTCAGTAGAAGCCGGACTTTGGATTTTGAATTTGGCTCTTCTCTCAGGTCAGCAGTGTGTGGTGTGATAGTCCCTTGTGATGCTGGGCAGCCGTAGCACCCAAGCAGTCGCGCCATCACGAGGGTAAATGGCTCGCACACTTCTCACCGTTGTAGTTTTCACTTCCAGGACAGTATGTGGTAAATGACATGAGACTTCAACACTTTATTACAAAATAGACTTTGGGCAAATGATCTCGCCCAACCGTGGGCTAATGTAAGTGTTCTGAGCATGTTTAAAGCTAGTCGAAGCTAGGACTGGTAGCTCAGGGGTACTAAATGCATTTCAACCGAGGAGGTTTCCAGTTTAGAGTGGGCCCACTGGGACGTCACCCCATCATAAGTTGTGGGAGATCTGTATGGATCCAGAAACGGGCACAGTCAGAAGTGGGAACAGCATCAATATTGTAAAACTAGAAATCTTAACGCCCTGCTAGAAATTGCCATGCCTGGAGCTATGTCTCTGGGGTTACAGGAGAGGGGAGGCCCCCCATCTACTAGTTTTCACAGAGTGGAGGGTGGCGGCAGCACATCTCAGCCCCACCTCCTACCCGAAGGTGGCCCCAAATCCCCTCTGAAAAGGTAGGGTTCAGATATCAGCACAACAGCCTATGAGACAAGGTGGGGTGGAGAAGGTTTGGGAGTCTTAGATCAAATGTCTTGAGTAAGGCAGGACCAGATGTCCCCAGTACAAAATAGCTGGGAAGGACCCACTGTGGCCTCCCATTTTGGGTCAGACCAGCACCAGGCATGAAAGAAGACTGTCCACAGCATTTGGATTAGTCATGGCAGTGAAGAGGAGAAGACACACAGCACAGGCTATGCCTGGCAGGGAGTCTGGAGTTTCTGGTTTCCCAGTTCTGGAAGGCGGGAGCCAGGGGAGGGGCCTCCTTGTAGGGGGAGGGCGGGAATCTGGGGCAGGGCCGCAGTCAGCTATGAGAGGCTGTGCAAGCAGAGGCAACACAGAACAGGAGGATCCCAACAGCCTCCTGGAGCTCAGGAGAGGAGATACTCCGGCTTTGACTCCCTACTTCCACACCCCTGCTCCAAAGATCGTAACTCCCATTTGCTGTTCCGAGGCATCTGCTTATCCTGTACCCCAAGGATGGAACCACTACTAGGAGCGAAAATTGGCTGCCTCTTTGCCCTGCTGGTTCTCACCCTGGTCTGTGGCCTTATTCCCATCTGCTTCAAGTGGTTCCAGATCGATGCCGCCACAGGTACAGCCCTGCCGCCGCCGGCCCCATCACCTCAGCCTGACTACGGCCCCATCACCTGTCCCGACGCCTTGCTCCGAGGCTCTCACCGTCCCCAAGCTGGGGAGATCAGTGCCACCTGCCTGCTCTCTTGTCACCTTTTCTATCTCATCGCTGACTGGATCGTAACTCCTCCTTTTCTTAGGTCGTCACCGCCGGGTCCTCAGCCTCCTGGGCTGCACCTCTGCTGGTGTCTTCCTGGGAGCAGGGCTCATGCACATGACCGCCGAAGCCCTGGAGGGAATTGACTCAGAGATCCAGAAGCTTAAGATGCAGGTGAGCAGCAGAAACGGTGAGCAGCGGGGTCATGAGGCCAGAACGATGGGGGGGAAGACAACAGAGCTGGGGAAGGACAGGGGAGAGGACTCTTTGTGGCTTGGGGGACACCGGTCACACTGGACTTTAGGGAAAGCGATGGAGCCAAAGGGGCAGGACAGGGAGCGGAGCTGCTCCATCCCCCACCTGATTTCTGCTTCTCTCTCCCTAGAACAGGACAGAAAGGGAGGGAAATGCTTCTGAGGATGCTGATTCAGCTCAGGTAAGGACCTCCCGCCAGGCTCCCCGGAGGGGGAGGAGCACCTGCCGGGCCCTTTTGAGGGGAGTATGTGAGGAAGCCGGGGGTCCCCTCTGCTCCTCAGCTCAGACAGCACAGAGGAAAGGAGCCCACCCAATCCGTTTGGGTTTGAGGGACCCCAGAAAAAGCTCTGCTTTACTCGCTCATTCTTTCTCCATTCCTCTGACACGCCTCACATTCTTTTCCCGCATTTCTAACCCTATCACTGTGGTGTCCGTTAGTCTCTCAGGGATTCTCCTTGTTGCTGTCCATACCTGCTCTTGGCTTCCCTCCCCTGCCCTTCTTTATGCATAATACGCTACACCAGGCTGGAAGCCTCTGAAGCAGATGGGAATAAGGCCACAGCCCAGAGGGAGAGCCAGCAGGGCCAACAGGCGGCCAGTTCTTACTCACCGGGCATAGTCCCACGTTTCCCATGCTCTTCAGTCCCCCAGTCCGTGGCCGCCCAGTGTACTTGCTTCCCTTCCCACTCACAGCCCCTCTTTCTGTTCCTAGATGGAGTATCCCTTCGGAGAGCTCATCATCTCCCTGGGCTTCTTCTTTGTCTTCTTTTTGGAGTCGCTGGCATTGCAGTGCCGTCCTGGGGCTGCCCGAGGAACGACGGTGCAGGAGCAGTGGGAAGGGCCTCATGTCCTTGAACTGCACAGCCATGGACCCCCGCCCTCACCCTCAAAGGGTCCCCTCCGGGCCTTCGTCCTCTTGCTCTCACTGTCCTTTCACTCGGTGTTTGAAGGGCTGGCCGTGGGGCTGCAGCCCACTGTAGCAACCACCGTCCAACTCTGTCTTGCTGTCCTGGCTCACAAGGGACTCGTCGTGTTCGGGGTGGGCCTGCGGCTGGTGCGGGGAGGCACCGGGTCACGGTGGGCCATGCTGTCCATACTCTCATTAGCTCTCATGTCCCCCATGGGCCTCATCCTGGGGCTGGCTGTGACCCAAGGGGACTCTAAATGGGGGCAAGGCTTAACTCAGGCTGTGTTAGAAGGTGTGGCAGCCGGTACCTTTCTGTACGTCACCTTCCTAGAAATCCTGCCCCGGGAGCTAGCTGGCCCTGAGGCCCCTCTGGCCAAATGGGGCTGCATAGCCGCTGGTTTTGCCTTCATGGCCTTTATTGCCTTGTGGGCCTGAGAGATTCCTGATGTTTCCACTGGACCTATCTAGCGTGGCCTTCTGACTCTCGGGAGACACTTCCCAGATGGCTTTGGCCCTCCACTGACACTAAGTGACATTCACTAGGCATCATCCTTATGAACTGGACCCCAGCTTTCTCCTACGTGAGAATCCATTTCTCCTCCAGGACTGAGAAAGGTTTAGGTTGAATGCCTCTAAATTGGAGAATTGACATGAAGACCATCGCTCTAGATTTGACTCTTGTCCTGTTTTTGCTACTGTGTATAATAAAACGTCCATCTTCCCCTCCCCCTTCAGCCGTGCTCTACTTCATCTCTCCAGCTTGCCTACGAGCTGCCTGGTACAGGAAGTGGTGGGGTGGGGAATGGAAAGGCTGACTACTGGATATTGTCTTTTCCTCTGGAATCCAGGCCCCTGGCCATTCTGCCAGTTGCAGGCCATGCCCTCCACACACCGGAGCATTGCTGAGATTCCAGCAGCCTACTCCCACCTTGCCCACAGGTGTTGGGAAACTGAGCTAGAGTTCCCGGCATTTAGAGAAAAGAGGTGTAAAAACAGAAACCACGGGATCTGGATTTTTCCCTGCACTAACCACACCCACTCCACTCCCAGTACCTGTTATCAGCCAACCACAGTGTTTCCAGCAGATTTTGGAGATCAGGCTAAAGGGAGCCTCCTTGCATCTGGTTCCTGTGTAGCCTCGAGGATGCCGTGGCCCTCCTTTGAGCCTCTGTCTCCGTCCAGCTGCCCGGTGCTGAGAGCTTAAGAAGCAGTGTGTTTGGAGAGGGAGAAAGGCGCCAGATAAGTGCCCAGGGTGATTACTTGGCGGCTCTCTTTGCCACAACTTAGCGGCTCTCCTCCTGCCACTCTGCCTCCGGGCCCCCCCCACGAGGCCACCTTTCAGTGTGAGGAGCCCCTACAGTGTGTTGCTTCTCTTAAAAACCACGGAGGACAAATGCAAAGCTGATTATCTGGCTCTTGCCCAGGGCCCTGACCCATGAAATGGAGGCGTATCTCCGACTTCATGGAGAAGGAGGGGGAGAGAAGGTGCACCCCAAGAGCTCTGCCCCTTCTGATACTCTCAGTGCGGAAGCCCAAGTCACCTTCATGTGGCCAAGGTCCCTGAGTGTCCTTCTTGTCACGGTTGTCTCCTGTCCATCCCACTCCCCTCCCCGCAAACCAAGATACCCAACCCCCCTCGCAAGCCCAGCCAGCGCACCCAGGCATGAGTGAGAAGGTAAACTTGAGGCAAAACTAACTACAAAATATCTGATACAGAAAACAACTCCCCCGAAGCACCATCCCATTCTGTTTTCCCTTCAGCGTGAAGTAATGGAATTCATTCTCCGAACAGCGCCTCACATGTAATAATCCCAGTAGGGTCTCCACACAGAGCCCCTGCTATGCGCCAGGCGTTGTGCTGTCACCATCACAGTCACCGTTCCCACCTTCACGAACCTGCCAGGTTAGATCTTGTCCCCATTGCGAGACGAGGGAAGCACACGTAGAAAAGGCAAATAACTAGATCGCCTCGCTGACTGGGCTTCTGACCCGTGTTTCTCTGATTTTAAGAAAAGCTCAAATGTCCAGATTCTCTCCTCCCTCACCCTACCTCTCCCTCCCCGTCTTATGTGTCAGGGGCTCAGAAGAAGCGGGGGGCACATTGGAGAACAGAAGGGAGTCTGTAGGGAGGTGTGGGCTGGGTTTGGATGGAGCCCAAACGGGACAGGTTTGGACAGACGGTGGCGCAATAGCCGAGGGCCGAGCAGCAGCAGTGCTGTGTCGGAGGCTGAAGAGGAGTGCGCGGGGAGCAGAAAGTAGAGAGGGCCGTCCAGTAAGCGCCGTGGCCTTTGGTGGAGGGGTACAACCAGCCCCCAGGGCTGGCTCCCAAGGAGGAAGCCAGAGGACGACCCTCCTTTTCCTCCTCTCTGTCATCTGCCGCCAGCATCTCCGGTGGGTCATGCTTACAGAAGCCAAAGGACTTTTTTTTTTTTGTTGGTATAATAAGATGTTTATTTAATCCTTTAAAACCTGCAATCTAAGTCAACCATTCAGTTACTTATGTCTTCATCAACTTAGATCGCTGGTAAAATTAAAAAAAAAAAAAAAAAAAAAAAAAAAGAGATGTCAGCGGCCGTTGGGTCCTATGTCGCGCCGGGCCCTCCGGAGGCTGAGGGGGGAACAGCGCGGCCAGGAGCCCCTCGGGCCCGGCACCCTGCAGTTTGTCCTCCACGATGACGATGATGCGGAAGAAGAAGGTCCAAAGCGTGGTCCGGGCGGCCGGCGCCCCCGGGGCTCAGGGAAGGAGGGCGTCTGCGTCAACAA
>CM053609.1:57456157-57477923 GCA_028646535.1 Procyon lotor
GGCTCGCCTGGAATGTCCGGGACCAACACAGTAAAGAGGTCAGTCAAGGACACAAACCCCCTCTGCCTTGCTCCCAGCAGAGAGCATCCCTCCCTCTTCCTAACCCTTGGGTTTCTTGTGCTGACACATCTATAGGAGAGACACACACTCACCACCCACTTCACACGCCAGCTCCCGACAGATACACACACACAGTCACGCGTGAACACGTAAGTATCATCTCCTCCCAATTCTGAAGATTATGTTGCTGACAGTGTTTTCTGTGTGGGCGCATGTGCTGAGACCTGCCTTCCCTTCCATAATGCACAACACCACCTCTGTCTGTTTTTTTAAGTAGGCTCCACACCCGGCATGGGGCTCGAACTCGCAATCCTGAGATCAGCAGTAGAAAGCTCTGTGGACTGAACCAGCCAAGTGCCCCTCACAACAGCACCTCTTGCTGGTCAAGGCTGTTGTTCGTTCGAGTTCTCTGCCTTTTCCTCAGGTTTTGTTTACCAAGGAGCTAGTTGGTTCAGCGATTCCAATTATGCTCTTTCTTTTCTTTAGAGTGGCATTTAAGCACTCTTTGCTGCCTGCCCTGCATGGGGTCACCCAACACCCTTGGGATCAGTAACTAGCTCTAGAACATTGCAAGTCACCTAATACCCCTGCCCCCTTCTGATCCTGGCCTACTGCATTTAAAATAGACTCGGGCCTGTGAGAGAGTGATGAAATGCTCAAGAGTCAGTAACATATTCCATGCCTCACTTCCATGTCAGTGTGTCAGCACACACAAGCTGCCTCAGTACCCAGCTCAGCTTCACTGAGGAAAGCATGTCGTTGTCTGTGGAGGTTCTAGAAAGTAATCCAGCAAGTGGCCTTGCAATTTTCATTCCATGATACATTTTTTTTTAAGATTTTATTTATTTATTTGACAGAGAGAGATCATAAGTAGGTGGAGAAGCAGACGGGGGGGGGCAGGCTCCCCGCTGAGCAAAGAGCCCGATGTGGGGCTCAATCCCAAGAGCCTGATGTGGGGCTCAATCCCAGGACCCTGAGATCATGACGTGAGCCAAAGGCAGAGGCTTTAACCCGCTGAGCCACCCAGGCGCCCCCATTCCATGATACTCTTATCAATAACAACATAAACTGCCTTCTCATTTTTTACCTCTTGTGCCCCAAGAGCCCAAGAATCAGCCTGCAACAGCCACAGAGTATCCGAAGTCTTCTTGATGAGTATTGCGCATGCTTGTTGAAAAGCTTCTCGGAGAACCACATAGTCTAATGAACACCCCGAATTCTTGGATTCATGGTGGAGGAGGACTCCTTAGAGGAAGTCCTTCTTTGTGCTTTTACTCTCCTGAAGGAGTCTTCAGGTTGGGACCAACTATGAGCAACCCAACCTCTCTAGTAACTGGGTGAGGCCCGGCCTACTCATTGCACTGAACCATCTAAAATGGAATGTTGGTGCCCCCTGGGGAGGATCCTGCAGGAAAGTGATCACAAGATGTCCTTGGACACTTTGATCAGCATTCTATAACTTCCTTCTTAAGATCATGATGTCGGTGACATCTCTGACATCCTATGGCATCTCTCAAGGATCCATAACTAATAAGGAAGCTCGTAAGACCTAAGTAGCTCCTCTCTTCCCAAAATTTGGAAATACTATCAATGGCAAGGACAACACCATCCTATTAGACTAGGGGCCCTTGACTCTAGTCACAGTCTATGAAGTAGCCAGGCCCTATCTGAGAAGAGAATGTGAGCTGGGCAGGGGATGGGGGGTGGGGGTAGGAAAAGGGCATGATGCAGCCATACGCAGACAAAGAAGAATGCCACTCAGTTCCTCTACAGTTTATTGTTACAGCAGAAGTTGTGGGACACAGGAGGGAACCCTTCCACACATAACGCAGTGTGAGCCGAGCCCCAAGATAGCCCTTCCCACCCCTATGCCAAGCCCCAAGCAGCCCTGCCCCAGCTTAGCTCCCCCCCCCCCCACTCTAGACACACACTGTCTAGACAGCTAACAAAGTTAGTGCAGCCAATGGCCCCAGGCCCCTTCCTATTGCCCCAGCTCCAATCCGCCCCTCAGACTTGTTCATTGCCCACCACTTCCCATTCCAACTTCCATTTCACACACCGGATGTGTCTATCCCGCCCTGAGGACCACTGACCCACCAGCAAGCCTCCTCTGACACACATTCATTTAGGCCCATATTCTTCAGACCTCTGAAGGGTTAATGAAAAGCCCTATCAGCTTTGGTGAATGGAGTCCCAGCCCCAAGTCCCCTACTCTTGCAATGGGATAAGTAGGGAGAGTCTGATGGAGGCACCATAGGGCAACTACAACAACCTCTTATCCCTTATCTATGGATACCTAGATTAGGGAGAGCGGACACGTGCCCTCTCCGCCTTAACATCAAAATGAGGGAGAGGGATAATTTCGGGGTCTGGGTCCCTAAGAGATATTAGGACATCTCTCCGAGGATCTGGGGGGAATCACAGGTTAGAGGTCAAGGTTAGGGTAGCAATCAAAGATCAAGATCATCTCCCCACGTGATCTGCCCATCCTCCCTTACTGTGGCCCAGTGCCCTATGCACCTCCCAGGTTAGTGCTGGGGGAGGTGAGGGCTGGGTGGTCACCAGGGCAACAAAGGTCACTCAACAGGAGACCTCCATGGTATGCCCCGGGGGCCCTGAAGGGAGAGTCCCAGACTCGCTGCTCTGGGACAGGGTGCGAGAGCGGGATCGGTTGCCATCGATGGACGCTGCACTGGTCAGGGAGGCTGTGCGCGATCTTGACAGGCGAGTCATGCAGGATGAGGCCACTGTGGAGACAGAAGAATAAGCAGGCAGGCAGAGAGGAGGTGGGAAAGAGCGGCTGGCAACTCCAGGTGGGGTACTTGGGTGGGGACAAGGGTGACAAATGGGGCTGGCGGGGGCGGGAAGAAGGGGTCAATGATCTGGCCAATGGCGGTAAGTCCCAGAACTAGCCTGAAATGGTTCCTCCCCCTCAGTGCCCATCCCTCCTCCTGTGCAGCAATCTCTCGCTCTCATGATAGCCTCTGACCCCCATACTCACTGTAGCCCATGCCTTGTAGAAAGTACTTGAAGGCCTCCGTCAGCTTGCCGGGCTGCGGAAGTAAGATGAGCAGGGGAGGGGCAGACAGTGAGATGAGATTCGAAGCCGAGCTGAAGCCCAAGGCCATGGCAGGTTGGGGGTGGGGTGAGTGGCAAAGTGTATAGTTCAGTGCCACTAACATTCCGTCTCACAGAGGACAGAGGTGCTCACCTGAGTCAGCTGGGGCTGACCTCCAGAGTCGGCCATCTGTTCGGGAGATGGAGAGAGCCATCCAGAAGAAGTGATACAGACGTAAATACAAGCAGCCACGCCAAGAGGTAGGAAAGGTTCTCTTCCCTAGCTTCCCCACTCCAGGCCCTGAGGGTTTGTGTGCTTTATCCACCCCACTCGCTCCTGTGCAGGACCGTGAAGGCCTACAAGCTGAATCTAGAGAGCATCTATGGCTCTGGACGGGGGCCAGGAGTCAGGCAGGCCGTGGAGTAGGGTCACTGACCTTGAGAAAAGAGGTCTGGGTGGGGTCCAGCTTTGAGTTACACTCCACCTAGTGTAAGCAGGAAGCTGAATGAATGACGTCATACTCACTGTGGCCTCTCCCATTCGAGGGACCCGGGGACCCGGGAACCCCAGATCATAGTTCCTTTCCCGTCAGCCCCATACCCATTTCGTTCTTACCAGGAATCAACCTCTTATGCCCCACAGTTGCTCTCCCAGTTCCAAACAGAGCTTGCCTCTTGGCAAGATGACCCTCTGACCACCCCCCAAGGGTGGTCCCACCCTCCCTCGCCTACCCCAAAATTCTCTACTGACCACTGCATCTTCATGGGGTGCTTGATCTCCCACCACCAGCATCACAGGGCACCTGGAGGCATAGTGTTAGGGAGGAGGAGGTGAGCCCCCACTATTCCCTCACCTGCCTCCCAGAAGAACAGCGGGAAAACGTTCGGCTCCAAAGAGGAAATGGTCTTCTGAACCCCACTAACCCTTCTAAGACAACCCAAAAGGGTAAGACTAGAAGGTGGGATTTGCTTCCTAGGATAGGGTAGGAAGGGACAAGAAAATTCCCTGTTAAAAGACTCTCCTTCTGGGGCACCTGGGTGGCTCAGTGGGTTAAAGCCTCTGCCTTTGGCTCAGGTCATGATCTCAGGGTCCTGGGATCGAGTCCGGCATCGGGCTCTCTGCTCAGCGGGGAGCCTGCATCCCCCTCTCTCTCTGCCTGCCTCTCAGCCTACTGGTGATCTCTCTCTGTCAAATAAATAAATAAATCTTAAAAAAAAAAAAAAAAAAAAAAAAAGACTCTCCTTCTAAAGAATGTAAGCATCTAGGGAAGATCCAGGGAGAGCGGCAAAGCTTTACTCTCAAAGTCTTACTTGAGGGTGACAGCGCCTCCACGCTCAAGGTTCAGGTCTCGGCGGCTACAAAGGGGTTCAAACAAGAGCAGGAATTTCAGGCAGGCAATGCTACCCATCCAGATGGAAGCCATTTCCTCCCTGAGGAAGCTGTCTTCTGCCCCAAAATTATAGTCAACTATTAATAATTGAAAGTGGGAACCAAAGGGGAAAGTGGTAGGCAGGCCCCAGATCCCTGTGGTCACTTGTAACCCAGGTCCCTGGCTGGAGGGAGTCCAAAAACCCAGAGGAAGTAAACAAGAAAAAAGGGGACAGCTCCTTACAATTCATCCCATGGGGTCTGGCCCGCAGCTGCCCCAACTGCACACCAAATCCTGCCCTCCTGGCCCCGCGTGATTCCCAGACTTCCCTCTCCTCGCCTCCCCATGACCCCGGCTGCTGCTTCTACCTTGCACACCTTGCACGTGCACCTGCACACACACACACACACACCCTACACACTCACTTGTTGTAGCTGTTCCAATACAGTTCAATGTTCTCCAGGTTGGGCGCGCGTGTGATGATGTTTCTGTACTTTTGTATCAACTCAGAATTTCCAGACAGCTCCTCCTGAAGGAAAGAAAAAGGAGAGACACGGTCGAGAAGAGAAGTCAGCAGTTCCTGGACGAGAAGAGGCAAGCCCTCTTCCCTCCCCAGATCCTGTCCCATCTAAGGAAGTCACCCCAAGCATTTAAGCCCCTGAATGAATGCTCGGTCCCCTCTACTTCTTCCACCTTCCATAATCACTTACCTGGCTGAAAAGATGTCCAAGGATCATCTCCGGAATGGAAGAGGTGAGACCTGTTAGCTATGAGGAAAGGGCAGGTGAACAAGCTCAGGGTACTATGAGGAGAGATCCAGACTAAAAAAGTCACCGGTCTTCCCTGCACTGCTCCCCCTCCCAAGGGGGCCCCCACCCTAGACCTCAACACACAGGCCCCTCCAAACCTTGTGGGCTGCCCAATCCATCCAACCCTTGGCATTGGGATCAATGTTGATGAGGACAAGACCCTCAACTGTATCCGGGTGGGTAAGCTGAGGAGTAGCAGAAAGAAGGGAAATCAGAGGCTGGGCAGGGCCTTATTCCCTTCCCGCTGAGCTCCAGCCAGTTTTAGGCTCCCATGGGGCCTGCCCCCCACCCTCATACCCAAGTCCTCCCCACAAACACACACACTAGCAAACAATATTCTCCTAATCAGTCTCCCGTGGGCCTTCAACCTGTCTTTCCCTCGTCTGGTTTTGTGTTTTGGGGTTTTTTAATTTCTTACAGCATATCGTGACAGGATGTAGGCTCCTGCTCCAACACCAACTCCAATTATTGTGGAGAAACTGTGAAAGAGAAATGTATATCTCATGGGCCCTAGGGTCGAAAACTCTGGCCCTTCAAACTGCTTACCCTCCCTCCCAAGGCCACACGCACAAAGGACAGACGGCACCCTTCCCGGAAGGGGCACGAAAGAAAGGAAGGTGCTGAGGAGCTCACCACTGACCCTGGCAGCCAGTGTAGGCCCCTGAAATCTACTTCCGCTCTCTCTTGGGGAGCTCGTATCTTGACAAGAAACACCCATCCACAACCAAACACACACTGTTTTCCTACATAGCTCGGCGTCCATTTTCAATGCTCAGGAGCTAGTTCAACTTGTTCTGTTTTAGTTCCTGGTTCCTTGTGAGGAACCGGGAAGAAGGGAACTTGAAGCGAGATGGCGGGTGGCAGAGAAAAGACACAACTTCAGTGAACAATAGGGAGAACGGGGGGTGGGGTGGGGGAACCAAGCCAACAAGGTGAACTCGAGCTGCTCCGGGCCGCCCGGGTGCCCATGAAAAGCTGAGCTGGGGCCGGAGCCCGGGAGTCGTCAGCATGCCCGCGTCTCACCACAGGGGCTCACTGGGCTCTCCCTCCCTTCTCCCACTCTCCTTCCCGCCCAGGGCTCCCAGGCACCAGGTGTGTGTCTGGAGGAGGGGAAGTGGGAGGAAAAGAGACAAGTCTCTCTGGCTCCTTGGGATTCTGTCACCCCTCCTCTTCCTCTCTACCTTCCAGATCCGAGAGGCCCTCCTCAGCCTGAGGCAGAGCCGCTTCCTCTTCCTGCCTCTCTCCCTCAGGACTGCTCTGCTGACTCAAGTCCCTTCCGAACCTACCCCTCTTCTTCTCAACAGTCAGGTGGAGGCACAGGGGAGAAGGATCTATCTAAGCCAGACACCACAACCTGCCCAGGGACCCTGGTGGACACAGGAGTTCTAAGGGCCCCCTTGTGCCGGGCAGAGAGCTCTGGTTTGGAGGGGTTCCGGGGCCTCACTTCAAGTACTGCAGGATGCAAGGGATCATGTCCGCAAGCTGGTCCAGGGATGGGTATTGATATCTGGGGGAGAGAAGAATGGTAAGGAAAACACCAAGTCGCCCCAGTGCCTGTGCCTCAGGGTGCCCAGAGTCTCTACTGTCCCTCCCACCCCCGCCCCGTTCCTCCTCCCCTGGTCCACTCTTCTCCGCCCCTGCCCTGTGCCTCCTTAAAGCTTCGTGAAGAGGGAGGGAGCTAAGTCTTACCCCAAAGGGAACACAGGAGCGCCCTCTTCCATTCCAGGGGCATCCACATGAACCCGCACGAAGTTCTGAATGATTTCCTGCATATCCCCGAATTGAAACAGCGGCTGGAAGCAAGATTTATCTAAAGAAAATCCCCACCACCCCGACAGTAGAATCAGCCAGGGAAAAGCATCCCCAAGTCAGAACCCACCTTTGTTGTTGTTGTTTTTAAGATTTTATTTATTTATTTGACAGAGAGAGAGAGAGATCACAAGTAGGCAGAAAGGCAGGCAGAGAGAGGGGGGTAAACAGGTTCCCTGCTGAGCAGAGAGCCCAATGCAGGGCTTGATCCCAAGACCCTGAGATCATGACCTGAGCCGAAGGCAGAGGATTTAACCCACTGAGCCACCCAGGCGCCCCCCCACTTTTTTTACACCATAGTCAGACAAGGACAGAACTCCCCCTTGATAAGCCCCATGGCTCCCTTCCTGCCCGTGCTGACCCTTCCCTTCCCTTGGGGGTGTTACCCTTCCCACCAGCTTCTTCCCAGAAAAGAGTGAGAGGGGAAGCTCAGGTCCTTACAGTTGAGTCCCACATCGTGGTAGGTGAGTATCGCTGGGCGTTTGGGTTTGGGGGTGCCATAGACAGTAAAAGTGACAGAGCCATAAGGTGTCTCCACGGAGTGAGTCTGCAGAAAAATAAGTCACCATCAGGGAGGAGTTAGGCTGAGAGGAAAAAGAAGCAGGAGAAGGGCACCCACAAAAGTCCCATAAAAGCTAGGGAGTTGGGGTGGGAAGGGGCAAAGAGAGAAGACAGGAACAAAGAATTAAAAATAGGATCAGCAAGAATTTGGTTCAGGTAAATAAAAGAGCAGAAAATGATTCTGAGGACAGAAAAGAATCATAAAGGATGGGAGAGCACCAAGGAACTCTGAGGAGAAAGGAAGGAAAAGGAGAGAAGGGGAAGGGAAAGGGCTGGAATGGAAGGAAAGAGCAGAGAGAGGAAAAAGAGCCCGGTGGCAGCCCTCTCGTTACTGGGAAAAGGGAGAAACCCCCTCCAACCCTGGGACTGCCCCCAAGCTGTTACCTGTCCCTGGTCCAGGAGGATTCGGGCAGCTAACTCAGCCTCCTGGAGAGACACACATACACACACACACACACACACACACACACACACACGGACAGATACACGCAGAGACACACAGCCACGTAGAGTCACAGATGGAGAGACAGACACAGATCAAGAAAGGTGGGCGAAGAGACCAACCGAAACGAAAGACGAAAGAGATGACAAAGAGACATGGAGAGGATGATGGTTAGTGCAGTGACAGGACAAAGGCCTGGACTCCCCTTGTGGTCTACGGGGGAGAGACATGGGTAAAGGTGGAGAAAATAGGGCTGTGGGTTAGAATGAGATTATGGGTTTGGGAAGGCAGGAGGCGATGGGGATGCCTGCAGGTCTGGAATTCGGGTCTGGGAGTCGGGGGTGGGGGGGTGTTCTTTAATAACCTTGGCCATCTCAGGCGTCTGCCCCGGCAACAATGGCTTCTCCTCAGTGATCTGCACCTCCTGCAGCTCTGCCATGGTGGCCTGGCAGGATGAGGAAACACCACGAGTGGGGAGGTGGCCTCCGTGCCAGCCCATCTCACGCACCTGGCTTCCCCTCTCCGCCCGGGACAGTGCGGGGTTCAAAGGGCCCCAGAGCTGAAGCCACCTCAGGACACACACAGAGCCTTTCTTGCCCCCCACTCCCCCCTCCCAGCTCCATGTCCAGGCCACTGGGAAGGAGGGTTGGTGGCAAAGGACTCAGGATACCACTTCTCTTCTGACTGGCCATCCCCACCGCTGGCCCTCAACACCCACACCTCGGACCCCCCTTCTCCTGTCCTGGATGGAAATACTAGGGTGGGGTAGGAGCGCGCCTCTGGATTTCCAGGCTGTATTTAGGGGCCACCCCACACTCCCAGAGTTAGGTAGGGATGAAACTTGTGGCTCAGTGACTGGGTACTTCAAAGATACCAAGGGACGGAACAGTGAGAGTTCATTATTAACTGTGACCTTCAACTAAGCCTCAAGGTCAGCAGCTCAAAGAGAAAGGGGCTAAAAATGACCCAAGTACCATGACCAAGAGCGGGAGAGGGAAACAAAAAGAACAAGGGGCACCTGTGTCCAACTGACCCAACGCTTCCTTCCCTTCCTCCCAAGACTCTCCCTCCCGACTGTGAATAAATTAGCATACATTCAACATTAGTGGGGCTGCTGAGGAGCAAAACACCTGTGCAGTTCGGCAGTTAAGAGCCTGAAGCCTGGGGGCGTGGGGTCACTTACTGGGCTCCTATTGGCTGGATGCAGTGGGGTTAGGGGTCAGGGTTCTCTCCTCCTGGCTCTGGGGTCTGAGAAAACAAGGCAATGAGGTGAATGACATGGGAGACAGACGCTGGGTCTTTTAGGGACAGAAAGCCTCAGCCAAGATCTAGACTACCTGGGTCACTAACCCTCCCTAATCTGTACCCCCGAGTCCAATGAACGAACGCGTCTTTTTTAGGCTTCAGCTAGAATCAATAATGGCTGGAGGGGACTGCGGGGCAACATGGAGAGCAGGTATCATCAGTCCAGGCTGGGGGAGGAGAGAAGGAAGTGCTGATGTGGAGGAAAGAGCGTGGCTTGTGTCGGAACCTCTGGATTCTAGTCCCGGCTCTGCTGCTAAGGGTGTGACCTTGGCCCACTCAGTTACTTCCCTTGGCTTCAATTTCCCATTTGCAAACTAGAAGTGGGGACTAGGGGATCCTCAAGATTTTTGACAGCTCTCGAGTGAGATGAGGATAGCTGAGCATGACTGTTTCCCAGTTAAACGTTTCAAAACAGAATTTAAAATGCCCCGTGCTTTCGCGTCTCTGCTCCACCCCGTCTCGGTGTGGGTCCCGCGAGCGGAGAAGGGGAGGGAGGGCGGCCCCACAGTCTCCTCCCGGCCTCCCCGACGACCCGCAAGGGCCGAGCGCCAGCTGGGAAGGGATGAGTAGGACGGGTGGGACCGACCGGGCCCAGCACCCGGGACCTGTCCCTACAAGTCCCAACGCTGTCCGTCCCCACGCGGACGGATGGGAACCGACACCCGCGCGCGGGCGGCGAGGAGTGCCCTGGACCCTGGACACAACCTCGCGCACGCCCCAAACACGCCCTGCCGCTCGCCGAGCCTCCGCCTTTGTGCGCCGCAGCCCAGCGCCCCCTCCTTGCGGGCCTCTGCCCGCCAGCGGTCAGCTCCGAGGGATCGCGATCCCATCGCCCACCGGCCCGGCTGGCGCCATCCAGGCCCTGCGGCCCCTCGCCCGCCCCTCCCCCTACCTGCTGCCGCCGCGGCCGCTTCCACCTTCACTTGCCTTTGACTCTCCGGCCCGCCCGGCTCGGGCTCCCCACAGACCCGCCCCCGGCCCGCCCCAGCCCGCCCACGGGCCGACAGCTCCCTGCAGATCCGCCCCAGACCCCCAGTAAACACGCCCCCCCCTTTCACCCCGCCCCAGGCTGTCTGCCGCTCAGGGAGGGGCTGTGCTGGGGGCCCAAGGGGTACTCCGAGGAAGGAAACTGCCGGGTGCCTCCACGCTCCGCTCGCGCTCCCCACAACATCCCCCCGCAACCGGGCGGTAGTGGGGTGTGCGGGGATCCCCACGCCCGCCCTCAACACCGCCCCCACCCGTGACCTGGATCTCCCTATCGCCCTGTGGTTCCTTCCTTCGCCCCCAGACTCAATAGTGCGGACGGGTGGTGGGGAGGCGAACCCAGGGTGCTGGCACCCCATGATTTCGACTCGGCTCGCGGGTAAACACAGCTAGGTTGAAGAAGGAGGAGGTGGGCGGGGATCGCCGCTAAGGAGGCGAGGGTCTCGCGGGCTGGGAGGGGCAGGTGTGCCAGCACCAAAGGAGCGGGGCAGGGGTGGGGGGCTGTCGGGAGCGCAGGAGTTTCAACTTCGGGGTGCCCAGGGTCCTGATACCTCCTCTGTCTGCTGCGTCCCGACGCCTGCTCTCGGCTGCTCCCTGAGAAGTTGGAAAACAAGGCGGGGAGGGGGGGCGGGGAATGCGGGGGGCCGCTATAAATAGAGGGAGATCGCGGGAGGGGGGGAGAGGATGGCCAACGGGGACTCCCGGGTCAAGGCCCCAAGGGGGGGCGGAGGAGGGGCCAGGGACCCCCAGGGGCTCTGACTCTAGGGTAAACAGGCGCGGGGGCGGAGTTAACTCTGCGGGGGTGTAGTGGGGGCTTGGGGAGGACGCTGTGTCCCGGGCTGGAACCCAAGAGACCCTGTGGCTTCGGCGCTAACCCCTCCTAGTCCGGCCCAGAGAAGGAGGGTGAGACCAACTTGGCCGGGCTGAATCTCAGAGCCCAGGCAGTGGTTTCTCAGGGACTGCTGCGTGTCCCTCCAGGGCCAGGACGGCAAGCCCAGGGTGGGTTTGCCGTCCTCCCCCCACAGTAGATGCACCCTTCCTGTGCCCCTAGAGGAAGGCCACCTGGAATGGAATAGTTATGGAGGGGGGTTCCGTGGGGTTCCGAAGTTGTCTTAGGCACAAGGAAACCGGATTGAATTTCTCTCCACCTGCACCTTCCAGTGCCCCCTCCCCACCAGGGTCCCCACTCCATCTTCCTTCGGCCTGGTTACCATTTCGGGGGCTGGGCGGCAGGCCAGTTGGAAACAATGGCCAATGGAATTGGAGCTGCCAACCGCAACACCAGCACAGACTGCCCCCCCCAAGACCCCCAAGTTGCCCTCCTCCCTCCTGCCTGGGAACCACCCCCCCCCACTATCACCACCCTCACCACCCACACCCCCCTCCCATCCAAGGAACATCAATGCCCCTTTCATCCCCACTTGGCAGGATCTATTGGAAAGAAGGAGGGGCCAAGAGGGAGGAGGTGACCCAGAGTAGGAGAACTGGTCAGGATCAAACCCGGCTTTCAACAACCTCACATCTAAAGGACCCCCGCACCTTCTCCCAATTTGGAGTTTCATCTGTTCCCTTCCCCCACTCTCTTCATAACTGTTTCCCTCAGAAGCTGGGCACCCTGGCAGCTTGCCTAGTCCCCTCTCCCCTCTGGATGCTAGTTTCACACTCTCCTGGACAAGGAAAAGCCTGCTAGTATTGGGGTCATAGATAAAGCTGAGTAGGACAGGAGAGAGATCTCACCAGCCCTTCTGGAACTGGAGAGGAAGGAAAGCCCCGAGCAAGATCTTGCGCCTTGCCTGCCTGCCGCAATCTCAGATGTGTCTAAAGTAGTCTTACTTGGAGTGGGGGAGGGAAGGACCTGGAGGTTCCAGCATCTAAATTCGTCTCTGGGTCAGGATGACTCAGGGGGAACCTGATAAGGGGCCTCCGCAGGGGCGTGTGGCCGGCAGGAGGTGGGAAATTTCCACTGGGATCTGTTTGCTTCAGCGGCCTAGGGGGTCTCAGCCTCCCAGAGGCAAAAATGAGGCAGAAGCCCTAAGGTAGGGTTCTTCTCCATTAGGGCAGGCCCCAGGACAGCTCAGCTCTAAGTGGCCCAACCAGGGTAATCTCTCTCTAACTTCCTGCCCTTGAGCCAAAAGCAGCTTCAAACTATACCTTCAATGAAGGGACAGTTTTAAGTACCTACTGTGCGCAAGCCCCCGCATGCATGCAATTCAGAGAACTGTGATAGGTAGTCATACCCTGTCTAGAAGCTTATGGTGGAGTAGGTGGGAGAAGTAATAAATGTGGAAAAAGTTAAGAAAAATGATGCTTATACAAGATGAATTGTTTAGGCAATAAATCCTATGGCAATAATTTCCCACGCTTCTCAAGTGGGAGATCAGAGATTTCCATTCCCACTTGATGGTTTTAGTAGCCTCCGATGGAGACAAACCATGGATTCGGCAATACTTTCAAATGAGTGTGTAGAGAATTCTTTTTTTTTTTTTAAGACTTTATTTTTAAGTAATCTCTACACCCAAAGTGCAGCTCGAACTTAAACCCCAAGATCAAGAGTCACATATTCTACCGAGCCAGCTAGGGACCCCGGTTTGTATAGAATTCTGATAATCATAACATCTATGTATATAGTAATGTCTTCATGTGCAAAGCATGTTGTTTATTCAGTTGATGATCAATGTTCTGTGTACATGTGGATTCCAGGGGTCCTTACAATAATTCAGAAATCCTCTCCCCAGGAAACTACAGCCTACAGTCTAGGAACCATTATATTTGTATAATTCAGAGGAGGAAAAGGGTTTTGTTCCCATGGTGTACCACCCATGAGGAGAACAGCCACAGTGTATTTGAGTGGGAGAGAGGAACATTATATCCAGGAAGGAAGAGACCATGAGGGAAAGTTTGAGGGCAGAAATACACAAGTTACTTTGAAGAATTGAATATTAACTATGTGTGCAAGGTACTTCCTACGTATTATCCTATAGTACTATTAATGTCTTCACAGTCCAGGTGAGGAAACTGAATGAAGCTCAGAGATTTCTGAAACAGAAGTGTTAGTCACTTGCCCAAGGTCAACCAACTAGTGCTGCAAATGACAAATCCAGGACTCAAATCCCCCACCCAGATTCATTCCATTGCCAGGCTATGCTTGCGCCGCTGTGAGGTAGCCCAGCAAGCCATTTGGTCCCAGATGAATAGCACTGATGAGAGGTGGGTGTTATTTGGTAAAAGTATGAGCCTCGTGTGAAAGGCCTTGAATGACAGGCAAAGAGTCTTGGCACTGAAGATCCTGAGAGTGTTCTTGAGCAGGATTAATGGGTAAAACATGATTTTTGAAAATTAATGTGATGGGCGGGTGATAAAGGTGGATTATGGTGGGGAGCATTCCATTTAGGAGAGAGATTCTGTCGTTTTTTTTTAATTTTTATTTTTTTTAAAGATTTTATTTATTTGACAGAGAAACACAGCGAGAGAGGGAACACAAGCAGAGGGAATGGTAGCGGGAGAAGCAGGCCTCCGCCGAGCAGGGAGCCCAATGAGGGGCTCAGTCCCAGGACCCTGGGATCATGACCTGAGCTGAAGGCAGATGCTTAACGACTGAGCCACCCAGGCGCCCCTCATTCTTTCTTTTAAAGATTTATTTATTTTAGGGGTGGGGAAGGAGCAGAGGGAGAGAGAATCTTCAGCAGACTCCCCGCAGTGCGAGTCAATCAACTCAACTGACTAAGCCACCCAGGTGCCCCTAGGAGAGAGATCCTTTAGATCTCTAGGGAAAATCAACTAGATAGGAGGTAACGAGGACTTGACTAAATGTGGGAGCAATAGGAATGGAAAGAGAGGGTTTGTTAGACAAGGAAGTGACATTCACAGAAATTGGTGACTGAATAAGAGGGAAAGGGAGGGAAGTCAGCAACCCCGTTGCTCTGTTTTAGAATCGCTGAAGTTCATCCATCTGTATGGCTTCTGGCCAGAGAACAGGTCGAAGAGAAATCCCTGACCTGTACAAAAACTTACGTGGAAGATCTTGAGAGTCTGAGACTCACCCTCACCCTGATTTCACTCACTTTGACCCACCCAGATCTGTTATATTCCAAGGCCTGTGCTCTTTCTATGTCGGGCCCAACATTGGAAGCCATTTAAAGTTCTTACTGAGGTCGGTCCACCAAAGCACTGGGATTCTCCATGTTGGTCACTATCTTGGGCTTGAGACTAAAAAGGAGGGCACTGTTGGACTGATGCCAGTCTGTTTTCATTAACCCCTTCCCTGGGTTCCTCTCAGCTTTTTGGGGCAGAGCATAAACCAATTTGACCAGGACCCAGAAGACTGGGTCAGGTGGAGCTGGAATGATGAGGGAGAGCTTGAGGAGCTGGAGAAATTGGAAGGTTGGCAACTTGCTCGATGTAGCATGCAAGATGGGGAAATGAAAAGACCCCTCTCCCAAGACTAGGGCTGCCGCTGGGGCTGGGGGTGATGTCACATAAACACTGCTGAGGTCATAGAAACTTCCCTCTCCTCCCCTGCCTGTTTCCCCATTGCCACATAGTCTCTCCGGTCAGTCAGCTCCCACATACCTGCACACACATAAACAAAGGCTGGGAAGGGCCAGGCACCATCCGGGTACTCTTAGGTGCACAAAAATGGTGGGGAAGTGAGTGGTGGTGGTGATTATTCAGCATGTAGGATGCACACTAGTACCCCTAGTGCTGGAAACAATAGGTGGGATGGGAGTGAGGGGGACAAGGAAAGAGAGGGACAGGGAAGAGGGGTTTTGTTCCTATTACTGATCCTGATTTTATCTTAACCCCCATCCTTATTACTCCTCAGTCCTCCCGTCCCCTCCTCCTTCACCCCCAAGTCTCCCCCCCTACTGTCCTCCCCCACCTCCAGTTGATCATGGCCTCAGAAGCAGGGAAAACATTCCAGCGGTTTGCTGTCTTCGGAGAATCGTCGAGCAGTGGCACTGAAATGAACAACAAAAACTTCTCTAAGCTCTGCAAAGACTGTGGCATCATGGATGGCAAGACAGTCACCTCCACTGATGTGGACATCGTGTTCAGCAAAGTCAAGTAAGGGACCAGAGATGGGAGGTAGGGTAGGTGAGTAGAACCAACAGGGCAGCGGGACATGGAAGGGTTCATGGGACAGAACATACATAATAGGTCTACTGAGCACCTCCTAGGTCCTTGGCCCTGTGCTCTTCTCTGTCCTCAGGACACTCAGTATCAAGAGGCCAATCCGAGTAAGGGGAGAGTTGGATCTTGGAAAGTGATGAGTTCATGTTCCAGAGTTTTTTAATTTCTGTCTGACTGACCAGGGCCAAGAACGCCCGAACCATCACATTTCAACAGTTCCAGGAGGCAATGAAGGAACTGGGCCAGAAACGATTCAAGGACAAGAACACAGATGAAGCTCTGGAGAACGTTTATAAACTCATGGAAGGCAAGGATCCAGCTACCACCGGTGTTACTGTGAGTGATGTGCTGCCTCCCTCACCTTTGACCCTACTTCCCTGGATCCCTGCTTCTCCTGTCTCCCCTCCCACCTCCCAGTGACCCTCACCTCTACCATTAGTAACACTGTAGGGAGACAAGGCAGGAAGCCTCCGGTGCCCTGCTGGTATTGGAACAGACTTTAGAGATCATCTACTAATTTCAGAGATGAGGAACTTGTGGCCCAGATGGGGGTCCACATCTATTTAATAGTAAAATTTAGACTTATTCCCAAGTGTCCAGGTGGCTGTGGGGGAATGCTGAGTGCGGACGACTTGGTACTTGATCCCAACCTGTAGTCTCTGCCCTCCTGCCTCTCACCCACCATCTGTTCCCTATTTGTCCCCTCTCTATTTTTAAGTTCCCTCTACTCTGGGTTTCAGAGAGGGCCCTCCCAATAGGAGGAATCTTGCATATTGGGTTGAAGTCCTCTGGCTGCAGCCTGGTCACAATAACTCCCTTGGAAATGGAAAAATCCCCACACTCCCACGTGCGTTCCCATACACCGAACTCCTCGAGCCTCATGAGTGGATGGCTCTTGCCACAGTGCCCACTCATGGCTGCATCTGGGCCCTAGAGAAGGCAGCCCTATGCCAGTGGTAGAACTGGGTGCTGAGGACCAGCAGAATCTAGGCCGTCTTTAGAGAAGGGGTGTGACAGCGGAGGGGAAGAGAGAGGGATCAGACCTGTCCTCCTCTGGCTTACAGAAAGCAACGACAGTGGGTGGGGTGAGCCGGCTGACGGACACCAGCAAATACACGGGCACCCACAAGGAGCGCTTTGACGAGAGTGGCAAGGGCAAAGGCATCACAGGACGGGAAGAGACAACCGACAACTCCGGCTACGTGAGTGGCTACAAGGGTGCTGGCACCTATGACAAGAAGAGCAACAAATAAGAAGTAGCCTCAACAGCCAGGGCCAGTCAGTCCCC
This sequence comes from Procyon lotor, assembly GCA_028646535.1. Taxonomy (NCBI): domain Eukaryota; kingdom Metazoa; phylum Chordata; class Mammalia; order Carnivora; family Procyonidae; genus Procyon; species Procyon lotor. The sequence continues at coordinate 57,472,973 of CM053609.1, forward strand.
AACCCAGCATCTTAAACACCAGGGAGCCTAGGGGACAATAAACATCTGTGTGTGCAGCAGAGCCAATGAGCTTTGTCTTCCATCGGGACGAGGGATAGATGGGCCCATCGACGCAGAGAGGAGAGAGCCCAAGGAGTCAGGGTTTCCAATTCTGCACCCTTTCTCTACTTAGCCTCATGCCTCCCAGCCAGAAGTTATCATTCCCTTCACCAACTGCTTCTAAGATCAGGGCTGAAGAATATATGTGGAGGTAAGAGATGACCCAGACGCACAGGGGAAAGTATGTGCTCCCTTGCACTCATAGGTCGCTGGTATGCACTGTCCTTATCTCAAAGAGGAGAGTAGCGATTCCTGATTTGACATAGTATGACCCAGGCACCACCAGCTAGACCCTTCCCTGTCCCTCCTCCTTCCTCATCTGTTGTCACCCAGGTTTTGTTGGCCAAGAACTTATTCAGCTTGACTCCTATTCTATTATGAGTTTGTGTTTGAGCTGGGGCGGGGGGGTGGGTGGGTGGAGGAGAGGGAATCCATTTTTTTAAAGATTATTTATTTATTTGACAGAGAGAGAGAGATAGAGAGATCACAAGTAGGCAGAGAGACAGGCAGAGAGAGAGGGGGGGGCTCGATCCCAGGATCCTGAGATCCTGACTTGAAGGACCTGAGATCTGAGCCGAAGGCAGAGGCTTTAACCCACTGAGCCACCCAGGGGCCCCGAGATAATCCATTTTTAACACCCAGCTTGGAACTGAGTTTTACCCCACCCCACCCCACCTCCATCGTGGTACACACGGAACAGAAGATCCCACCCACTGCTAAGGGTGGCCCAAGAAGACAGCCAGAGGTGGGTGGTGGCCTCCAGGACTCCAAGAGCAGGAGTTCTGGTCCGCTGAGGGAAAAGGAATGAAATCAGAACTGATTTAGAGGTGTTTTATATTTTTATTTTGAAATGATTACAGAGTCACAGGAAGATGCAAAAATAGTACAGAGAGGTCCCGCATACCCTTCACCCAGTTTCCTTTTTTTTTTTTTTTAAGATTTTATTTATTTATTTGACAGAAGGAACACAAGCAGGGGGAGTGGGAGAGGGAGAAGCAGGCTTCTCGCCGAGCAGGGAGCCCGACGCGGGGCGAGATCCCAGGACCCTGGGATCATGACCTGAGTGGAAGGCAGATGCTTAACAACTGAGCCACTCAGGCACCCCCCCTTCACCCCAGTTTCACCTAATGGTTATAGCTTACATTACTCAGATGTGGTTTTAAAACCTTCCATGACTACAGCCAGGCTCACCTCAGCTCTGTCCTGTCAGCGGCAGACCTTGGAGTTGGGGGCACAGGGGCGTCAGGAGGAGCTTTTGGAAGGAAAGGGATGCAGTAATCTTGGGGGGAACAGGTCAGAGAAGGTAACTTGAAACCCCAGTGAGCCCCAGTGGGGAGGATGGAAGGAAAAAGGGTCAGGGAAAGGAAGACAGGGTGAGTGCAGGAGGTTGGGAATTTCGGGGAGAGACTACCGTGGGCTCTGTGGTAGAGGAGAAAGGAAAGATGATGAAGGAGGTGATGGGGAGAGATCCCTCCTGTGTAGGGGAGTGTGTGGAGAGTCCTGAGGGAGACGGGGAAGGCTGAGAAGAGAAGGCTGGTGGGGATGGGGAGTTGAGATGTGGAGCTGGGCGCCTGTTGCCATGGTGTGAGCTGAGCCTCTGGGCCTCCATCCAGGATCCAGGATCTGGCCCAGTGGATGGACAGTCACTGCCAACTTGATACAGTCAGCTTCTTGGGTGGGTAAGACGGTCTGTGGGAGAGGGAGGATGGGAGGGGAAGAGGGGAGGTAAACAAGCTGGAAAGAGGCTACAAGGCCGTAGGACTTTGACGGTGACTGAAGCTCGAGACATTTGTCCTCCCTTCCCGGTCTCTTGGGAGGGGATCCTGCCCTCCTTTGAAGTCAGGGAGGAAGCCTCATACCAGGGATCGGAGGCTTGGGAGTAGGGACAGGCTGGTGTGTGGGGGCAGTCGGGGAAGGTTCGGAATGAAAACCTTCCTTTCCTAGTAAAGGCCGATGATACCTATCGGTTCAGCATCCTTCTTTCCCGAACAGAGCAGGTAGAGCCTTTGGTTGGTCAGGGTGTCTTTGTAGTGGCAGCTCGTGGGCGGCTGTCTAGAAGCCAGAGAGCAGATCGTGAGAGGGAAGGCTTCCTCCGTGAGTGTGCAGTACTGGTTGTAATTCTCACAGAAGCTGTCGCTGTACTTGCAGAACCTCCTGATTTCTCCCCAGGGGGCATGCACCATATAATGGATTTGGGGGCAATACCAGCTCTGTTTTCTGCCCCGCACATAGGCCATGAGACCGTTACAATAGCCCTGGAAACCCTTGGGGTAGCTGACCCGGGGATAGTCGATGTGTAACATGCGGAAGCTCTTGATGGCTATGTACATCTTGATGTCCACAACCAGAACCGGTCCTAGAAGAAGCTGGAGAAACAGGAGCTGGGCCACAACGGGTGCCATTCCTCCTGCTGGTACAGTTAAGCGGTTGGAAGCGGAGGTGGGTCTAGAGTCTAGAGTCTCCGGCACCCCCCAGCCTTCCCCTATAACCTAAGAGCTGGACTCTACTTCAGAGATCATCTAAACCAGGTCCTCATGTCCCAGAGAGAGGAGACACTTGTCCAAGTTCACTCAGCTGGCTGGCCACCTCAGTCACCTCCCCAACTCCTTTGGTCCACCCCCGGGGTCTCAGCTTCACCCAGTCTGTGCCCTGTAACACTTACGGAATAAGAGGTCCAACTGGTCCTTGGGTGAGCAACTCTTCCAGATTATCCCTGGCTCTGGTCAAACTCTCTGGTAAAAAAAGGAGAGGGGACAGAAGGAACAGGCGGAACTCCGATTCTCCAACTGCTCTGGAGAAAGGACAGGAGTTGGAAGACCAGAGGGCAGGAGCAGAATTCTTCTTGCCTGAGGCCAAAGACAGCCCGAAGGTGAAAAGAAACTAGAGCACTCTCTGGACAAAGACCAGTCTGGGAGGAGGGAGTGTCCCCTGAGTCTGAGGAGCCGCTGTGCTGAGGGGGTTGGGTGGGTGGGAGGACAGAGACGTTGCTGTCTGGTCTCCTCCTTTCTGCTGTCATCAGAACGCTTAGTTCCAGCTCCTTGCCAGAAGGCTTGAAGTTCTTGGGCTTTCTTTGATGTTTTCTCTGGTCCGTAGGCCGTGCTCCTGTGGAAAGGTGAGGAGGAGAGCACTGGCATGTTTCTGAGGAACAAAGTGCTGCTTATTCCTGACCCTCGGAGAACAGAGGGTGGGCCACTCAGCCCACTCACCCTTGCCCCGGAGGCCGCACACACACACAAACACACACACACACACAAGGGCTGCCCACTAGAGTGCTGGGTTGAGAATCCGAGACCTCATTCGGGAACACCTCCCTCCCCCCAGTCCCCATCATCACCTCCACACCGGTCCCAATCTCACTGTTAGCCAACTCCCTTACCTACGACCTCAGGCCCTAGCAGGGTCGAGCACTCCCAGAAACCCATGCGTGTTGACCCTGAAGCTTCCAACTTGTCAGGTGGGAATAGCACAGCCTGGACATGAGGAAGTATGGACCCCCTGAGCCCAGAGGATCAGATTTCTTACTGTCGTTTGTCATTTTTTTTTTTAAGATTTTACTTATTTGACAGAGAGAGACACAACGAGAGAGGGAACACAAGGTGGGGGAGTGGGAGAGGGAGAAGCAGGCTTCCCGCTGAGCAGGGAGCCCCATATGGGGCTCCATCCCAGGACACTGGGATCATGACCTGAGCTCAAGGCAGACGCTTAATGACTGAGCCCCCCAGGCGCCCCTGTAGTTTGTCATGTTGGGAAAGGGTTCCTAACTCTCTTTGTCAACACCTTCATGAGAACTAAAGAGCCTGCCAGCCACAGCCCTTGACTTCCACAGGCTTCTTGGCCTGGCCTCCCTGCAGGGTGTTGTGCAAGTTGTGGGCTTCCTTATAGGACAGCCTACCATCATTGTCCTGGAGAATGGGACCCAGAAGTCAGAAGAGAGACCCCCTAAGTGTTCCACGGCCAATGTATAGTTTGGGGGTGGTGCAGAGTACCGGAGGCCCTGGGGCACTGGCGTGGCTCTTCCTGACAATGAACTGGGGTCCACCAATGAACCCATTCCCCCCACAATTTGCTTCTTCTCCTGTGTTGTCTGTCTCCCATTTCCTCCGTTACCTATGCAAGAGATCTATGATCCTAGATCCTTCCCCCTCCCTAACTCCACCTGTGGGGAGGCAGTGGCTGCAAGGTGGCCAAGAACAAGGCTTTTGAGTCAAACAGGCCAGAAATCCTGACTGAATCCTGGCTCTGCTGCTTACCGTCTGTGCATCACCAATCTAAGTTTGCTAAAAACACTAGAAGTTGCAGTTTCTTTGTCTAGGGTAACATTTTTTTTTTTTTTAAAGATTTTGTTCATTTATTTGACAGAGAGAGACCCAGCAAGAGAGGGAACACGAGCAGGGGAAGCAGGAGAGGGAGAAGCAGGCTTCCCGCCGAGCAGGGAGCCCAATGCGGGGCTCGATCCCAGGACCCTGGGATCATGACCTGAGCTGAAGGCCGACGCTTAACAGCTGAGCCACCCAGGCGCCCGGGGGTGATAGTTTATACCAAGTGGCAGTATTAGAATCCATTACGATGCATATCAAGAGCTTTTAGCCCAGTGCCTGGCACCTGGTGAGTACTTAATATGAGCATGAGTCCGTTAGTCACGCAGACTGTTCCTGAAACTGTCCCTTCCATCCCCATGTCTTCCCCTGCTCAGGCTCCCCCTCTCCGGGACACCACGTGCTCTCCAACCCCAATAAGGCTCTATACCTCACAGGACAGAAGACTCTCCATGACCCGACCCCCGCCACGTCTCCAACTCCATGGCCTTCCATGCCTGCTTCCCAATTTATGCCACCCTCCCGTCTCCTCACCC
>CM053609.1:57478423-57560202 GCA_028646535.1 Procyon lotor
GGGAGCCTGCTTCCTCCTCTCGCTCTGCCTGCCTCTCTGCCTGCTTGTGATCTCTCTCTCTCTGTCAAATAAATAAATAAATAAATAAATAAATAAATAAATAAATAAATAAAATCTTAAAAAAAATTTTTTTTAGTTTTTTTAAAGTTGTTAAATACCATCTGAAAAGCACTATGACACATGCTGGGGGCAATATAAAGGTAAATAAAACAGCTCCAGCCCAGATTACGTGTATAATTCAGCAAGAAAGATACACATATAAGCATATGCTAGTAAGGCCTGAGCACAGGACTAGGAAAGGTGCTCAGTGTGCGATGGGCCTTCAAGTTCCAGACTGCAACTCTGGTGGCCCAGTCCTTAAAATCCTATCTTCGAGGCACTGACCCATAGCATTGCTGCTCTCGCGTTGACATCCTTTCCATGGTTTCATCTGTTCCGGGAGCCTGAGATTTGTGGAATTCGTTGCCTCATTACACTGTGCTGCATATACACAGGAATTACCCTAGAGATGAGGAAGCTAAGTTTGAGAGAGAGTAGTTTGCTCAAGGTCATATGTCTAATTTAGTAGCTCTCAACAGGGCCGGGGGCGGGCAATTTGGTCATGTCTGGGGACAGTTTGGGTTGTCACAACTGGGAGGGGCTACTGGCATCTGGTGGGTAGAGGCCAGGGATGCCACTAAACATCCAACATTGCACAAGGCAGATCCCGCAGCAAAGAATTATCTAGACCAAATGTAAACAGTGCTAGGGTTGAAAAATCCTGGTCTGGGGCATCTGGCTGGCTCGGTCAGAAGAGCATGCGACTCTTGATCTCAGGGTCTTGAGTTCAAGATCCACGTTGGGTGCAGAGATTACTAAGGAAAAAAAATATTTGTTTGTTTGTTTGTTTGTTTTCACATTAAAAAAAATGAAAAGAAACCCTGGTCTAATGAGTGAATCAGATTCCCTAACAAGGGCAGAATTGTGCCTTATATATTGAAAGGGTTGGCAAATCTCTAGAAGTTAGAAATATTTTTGTTAGATTTTGCTTTTAGTAGTGATGGTTTTTCTACCAGCAAGAGGAGCACTGAATGTTCACCACTGAAACTTTTGGGTTGTTTTTCCTGTGAGGTGATCCTCTGCCTGTAGCCCTCTACACATTCTCTCCCTCCTTCCCTCCCCGGTGGTAAGCATTTCCAGAACAAGGTGCAGGGGTGATTCCCTATGATTGAGGGGATACCCAAGATTTTGCCTGGAGTGAGCTTACCACAACCTCAGTGGGTTCATTTTTTGCCCTGTCCAACCCTAATTGATCCAACCAGCATAATGTGTCATGGGCAGTTCCTGGGCTGTCCTTGAACCCAAAGGATTGCTTCATGCAGCTCAGCCTTCTTGTCATGACTTCACCTTAAGCCCAGGGTTGAAGTCCGAGAGCTGCATTGTCAGTTCCTTCATTTGCTAACCAGTGCTGAGGTTGCTGGTGGTCCCACCTGGGACTGGGATCATTCAGGGGCGCAATGAATGCCTTCTAACCCTGAAGCTGAGTCATTTAAGAATCATTTATAAGGGTGCTGGGTGGCTCAGTGGGTTAAAGCCTCTGCCTTCGGCTCAGGTCGTGATCCCAGGGTCCTGGGATCGAGCCCCGCCTTGGGCTCTCTGCTCATCAGGGAGCCTCCTTCCCCCTCTCTCTCTGCCTGCCTCTCTGCCTACTTGTGATCTCTCTCTATCTCTGTCAAATAAATAAAATCTTAAAAAAAAAGAATCATTTATGTGCAAGGCACTAAGCTATCCCTGTGGAAAGTAGGAAAGAAGTATAATATAGATGGTCCTTGTCGTCTGAAGGTCGGATAGTCTAAGTTGGAAGAAAATACATATGAAGAAATAACCAGGGCACCTGGGTGGCTCAGTGGGTTGAAGCCTCTGCCTTCAGCTCAGGTCAAGATCTCAGGGTCCTGGGATCGAGCCCTGCATCGGGCTATCTGCTCGGCGGGGAACTTGCTTCTCCTCTCTCTCTGCCTGCCCCTCTGCCTACTTGTGATCTCTCTCTCTGTCAAATAAATAAAATCTTAAAAAAAAAAAAAGGAAAGGAAAAAAGAAAAACTTATTAAAAAAAAAAGAACCAATGATTCAAGGCAGAAAATTATACATCTTGAAGACAGAACTGTAGGAATTTAGAAGTGAAGAAATCCCTCTGAATTGGAAGGATCAGAGCAAATTCTGTGTGAGAGGCAGGTCATCCTGGGACCTTGGGTTGGATCTGAAGGTATAGTTAAGAGTTGAGTAGAGATAAAGAGGATTATGAAAGGTATGCTTAAGAAAATAGAGAAAACCAGCTTGGCTAGAATTGAGGCACTTCGGTGGAAGAAAACTCAGAGACAAAGTTCGAAAGACGGGTTTGCCAGATTGTGGCAGACCTTGAATATCAGGCTGAGGAATCTGAGTTTTATTCTGTAGATAAAGGGGGAGCTGACAATGGCTTCTGAGAGAGAGTGCCCTCATGAGACCTCTCAACCCCGGAGCAGGTCCCCCTCTCCTACATCCTGACTTGTCTAAGGCGTTGGTTTGGGAGCCAAGGATTCCAACCTTCTGTCAGTGCTGCCTCCTCCAGACCCACAGCTGTTCCAGGAAAGGTCATGAGAATTCAAAGACCCAGAGCAAGTCCCACGTCTGACCCCAACTTGCTGTTTGTTTCACTTTCTCTGTCTACAAAAATGAGCCCGTTACCTTTATTTATCCTAGGAGCAACAAAATTAGGATAACAGAATTTGGACCTGCTCCTATTTGGAGGGAAACTCTCATGGGCTTTCCATCGGTATCCAGAGGCCGTGTGGAACTCCGGAAGCCAGAGAGGCCGGCCTCTGAAGGGTGGGCGCCCATCCAGGCCGGGCCCTCTCAGCCAGCTCCCCTCACCCCCTCTCAGCGCAGGCCAGAGGAAGCAGCAGTTGTTGTCCTGTGGGGAAGACAGGCACTGGTCCACCTGGCACTCCTGGGATTTTCACAACGCCCGCCCCAGTGACTTTAAACTCACACACGCACACACGCACAGGCATGCACACATCCACACATGGGCATGGGAGTAGCCCGGCAGGGATTGGGCCTAGAGCTATGACTACGGCCACAGAACAAGGAGGCGAGTGTAGCTACCTCATCTCCCCCAATAGAGGCTGCTTATGAGAGGGCCTTTCTTCCCTCCTGTCTTCCCCCCTCCATTTTGTCTTCCTGCTCACCCCTTTCTAATTCTCTTTTCCCCTCTGCCAGACTCTCTGATCAGTCCTTGGCCTCATGCCTGACCTCTTTTCTTCTCCCTAATCTTGTCCCCCTTCCTCTATCTTTTCCTCCGGGCCCTTACACGGGGTGAAGGAAAACTGCCAAAATTATCCTCCCAAGTGCAAAGTGAAGTGGGTCTTGGGAGCTAGATAGTTGGGGCAAGTCGATCAAGAAGGAAAGTCACCTGCTTTATCCAAATAACTGAGGGAAAGTAAGGGTTTCAGCTTGAGTTGTGAAGGTGGTAGTTTCAACTCTTTAATTTTTGTCTGCAAACCTAAACCTTTACTTTCTCTCCCCTTTGGCCTGAGACAGTAGGGTAGTGTTCGACTTTCACACAGCGCTCAAGCCGGCTTCTGGAGAACTCGGGATAATGGACTTGAAGAGCAAACTGGGATAATTATAACGACAGGAGAACACAAGAGCACAAGGCAGTGCAAGTCGTGGTTTGGAAACATCTCACTCTAGAATAATGAGAAGTGAGGAGTCCTGGCTAAGAATTCAAATGAGCTCCTGGCCTCCCGCCCCCTCCCCTCAGCCCGACCTCCGGTCCAGGGCTGGACAGGCCTGTGCTGATCCTCATTCTGTCCACAGTCTGCTTTAAACCATGGATTTTATTTCCAAACATTTGCATTTCTACAGCAGCAGAGGCATAATTCTCTATCCAGAAGTCCAAACAGAAGAGATTCGGGCTTCTTAACAAAGCGGTGAATGCTGTTCCCGTAGCCAAGGCCTCCCTGAGAAGCCGAGGGGCCAGAGGCCTGTGGGAACTTGCTCCTGGTTCTCTTTCCCCATCTAGCGGTGCTCGCCGTCTCCGACGCCACTTTTTCTTCCCCAAATCATCCTGGGCACTCCATCTACTAAAATGATATCCTCCTGGCCTCAAAAACAAACCCCTTCTCTTCCCGACTCAAACTTCTGACTTCTGGACCAGAACATGAACTTTACAATCAAGACCCTTTTTTTTTTTTTTTAAGATTTTATGTCTTGATTTGAGAGAGAGCAAAAGTGAGAGAGATCACAGAGGGAGAGGGAGAAGCAGGCTCCCTGCTGAGCGGAGAGCCCGGCCAGGAGCGAGGCACCATCCCAGGAACCTGAGATAACCGACTGAGCACCTGGGCGCCCACTCAAGACCACCTCTGTGGCTTTGCTACAGTTACAATCTACACAACTAGGCCTTTCACGCCTCTGCTTGCTTGGAAGGGCCTCCCAGGGCGCCCCCCCCCCCCCGGGGGGCCTCCCCAGTGTGTGCAGAGTCAAAGTCACAGTCTTTTTACTGGTCTCAGAGGCTTTCCATGATGTGGCCTTGCAGAGCTGTTCTATTTGGACCCTTCTTCCCCAGACAAGTGCAAGTTCACTTCCTCATCGTCAGGTCTTTGTCCCAGAATAGCCCCCTTTTAATGTCCCTATTTAAAAACCATTGCCTACCAACCTCCCTCTTGTCCTACCTTTGTCCTTAGCCGTGATCGCTTCAAGAAAAGGGTATATTTATTTTTTTACTGTCTTTCTCCCGATGGGATGTAAGCTCCACGAAGGTAGGGATTTTTGTCTCTTTTCCTGACTGATCTAGCCCAAGCACCTGAGCACATGGTAGGTGCTCCAGAAATATTTGTTTACTGACTGCATAGACGAACCTAAACCTAGCGTTCTGAGACCCCCTAGTACTTACAGGGGTACTTCCTCAGTGTCTCGGTTCTTCTGCGTGCCTTGCACCAAGCTCACTTGAGCCCTCAGAGCCATACCCCCCCCCCCGGGGTCCTCCGCACACCTATACCTGCTGCAAGGAACAAGGCACTCAGGGGCAAGACCTAAGGCAGGATGAAGCAACCACCACCCACAACAGCATTTTTAAATTTGGACGGTGTTTAAATTTTGCTGATCTGAATGGAGTAAGGAGGAAAAGAGTGAAGGATGAAAGGTGTTGGGAACCTTCGCCGGGCAAAGCCAGCTGGCCCTGCTCTGCACATGGCACCGAAGAGTGACCAGAGGAGTGAGTCACTGCAGAATAGCTGAGTTGGGGTAGTGCTGGGCATCGCTTCCCTGTCTCCTCCATCTCCTCCAAAAGATAAGCAGGAAGTCCTGATGACAAGAAGTCATACCAAGCAATATTCGAGGCTATTCCCTCTGTATCTCAGGTTAGACAAAAAACTATTCTTACCACCACAGGGATCGGCTCTTCCCAGAATCACGAACCAGCGATGTATACAGGAGAGAAATGGCAGTCCTCCCTGAAATTCATTTGGGGTTGACACCTGGGTCAGGTGCTTTAGTAGAGTCATTAAAACCATGTGGCCAGGGGCCAAATCTCGTCTTTGAGTGTGAGGAGTGAAGTTTCCTCATTGCTGAACCTGTTTAGACAGGTACACTAGCTCCATAGGTATACACTTATTTGGGGCATCTAGGTGGAAAGGCACATATACTTGATTCATTTCCTGATCCCCGACTGCACCCCAGCCCACCCCAAACAGAAGCAACATAGCTCAGGCCAGCTCTTAAGGAGTCGAAAGGCAAGTGGTCTGAGGCCGGTGGCAGGTAAGGGCGTCCTCGGCCCTGGAGCAGGAGCCACCTGGGCAGGGACTCTGTGAGGATGTGCAGGCTGTGGAGGGACCTGGGTGAGGAGGGAGGACAGAGAAGGGACAGGTTCTGATGCAGGTGAGCGATGTGACGGACAAAGGAGGAAGGGATAATTTCTCACCACCTGCTGTCTGTCCCCAGCAACCCCAGCCCTCCATCCTGACTGTTCCCCTACGAGAGAGTGCAGCTGCCAGAGTGGGATCCTATCCTCTGCTGTTGCCCCTGCTGCTAGGGCTGTGGGTTCCTGAGGTCCCAGTCGGGCCCAAGCCCAGCAACATGACCTTGGCTCAGTGGCTTGAAATTCAGCACAAGCAGCCCAAGCCCCGGGGATGCAGCACGGCGATGCGCAAGGTCACCAAGTCCACAATGCATTGCAAACCCTTCAACACCTTCCTGCATCAAACCTTCTCTAATGTGGCCGCCACCTGCCACACGCTCACCGTGGCTTGCAAGAAGGGTCGGAGAAACTGCCACCAGAGCAAAAAGCGTGTCTCGCTGAGCACATGTGAGCTCACCTCAGGAAAGTACCCAGGCTGCAAGTACAAAGACAGGTTGCTTCTTACGTCGTGGCCTGTGACCTCCTGAGAAAGGTGACGCTAGGAAATTCAAGCTGGTTCCTGTGCACTTGGACAAAACCCTTTAGGTTTTCAGCCTCCCTCCCTCTCGTGCTGCACCTGACTTCCCTCTCCGGGCCTCTGGGCCACTCCTCATATGCCCACGGGTTATCTTCCTCCCGTGTCTTAGGGCCCTTCCCAACTCAGCCTCTTCTGAGAGGGCTGAGCTCCAGAAGAGATGCCCTTTCCTCTTTCTGTGGCTGTTTTCCCAGGAGCTAATCCCCAGGAGAGGGGCTGAGTGAGCTGAGAGCGTGGGTCCCCTGGTCTAGACCTTGTACCTCTCTCTCCTGCCCCATCTTTTCACGGCCACACGACAAGAGGAGGAAATGAAAGGACAAGGAGGGTGTGGAATTTATGGACAGAGCTGTTCCTGTTCCTGTTCCTGAACTGGGAATCTTCCACAACTAACGTGTTGGTGACGTGACCTGTGTGCGGAGAGGCGGCTGGAAAAGAAAGAAAATGAAGTACCACTCCGTACTTACATAGCATGTTGGGTTTTTCGTGGCGTTGCCACACAAGTCCCTTGCGAGATCAACTCCCAAGGGATAATGGGCTGTCTTTGGGGGAGGAAATGGAGCTTTCGGAAAGTGCAATTAATTAAAGAGCTTGTCAGATTGGTTAGTAGCAGAACCTGGACTTGAACCCAGATGTCCTTATTCTAAATACAGTGCACTTTATACTTGTCCCTGGGGCAAAAAAGGAGAGACCTCAGCGGGGACAAGAGAACTGGGTGAGAGTTCGCCCGTGAAGAAATGTACCCGAGCGCTCTGAGGAACCAGTTGCCCTGTGCCCACTGCACTCAAGGTCACTAGCCCTCTAGCCAAGAGCTGTTTATGAGGTGCTCCAGGGATCTTAATTCACTCTCTGTGCCTCTCTAACTGGCTTCCCCCTTCTCTAGCCCACTGCTCTTCTGACCTGGGCCCCGGGCCTGGCTCTGGCTAGATTCCTTTGGCCTGAAGGCACAGGGTTAGGGGAGTGTCCCAGCTTCATCCCCCTGCTCCAGGATCACATTTCCCTTGACCTCAAGGGACTTCCGTGGCCCAGAGCCTGCCGGTCACAAACAGGCTGGTGGGAGCTGCCAGAGCTTCCTTCCTCTGATAATGATCTCCGTGCTTCCATGGCTCCCCACTCTGGCCGTCTGCCCGGGCTGGAGGGCTCGAGATGTGCAAATGCCATCTCCCTGTCCCCCTGGGCTTCAGACACCATAACTGGAGAAGCTACAGTTCTATTGTGAGGCACCCACGCCCCCATTGCCTGCAGTCCTGACTGTCACTAGCCGTTCTTTCTTTCCTTTATTTCAGTCCTCTGCCTGCCCCACTTCACTGCCCGGTTACCCTGTTGGACCTTCCCTTCCAAGCTGGGGCATCCGTTCTCTTCCTGTCCCTCCCTGACACCGCCAGTGCTCCTTTACTCCTTTCGAGAGTCAGAGTCAGCTTTGGAGCCAGATAAAATTGGGTGTCAATCTTGGTTGGCTCGGTCTCCCTGGTTATGTGACCTGGAGTAAACTAATGAGCCTCTCTGCAGCTGTGTTTCCATCCAGCGAGTGATCCCACCCACCCAACAGGATCGCAGGAAGATTTAGAAACAGTATTTACGTAGCCTTAATCAGCCCTCGGCACTGGTAAGCATTTAATAATGATCACCAGTAGTGGCAAATAGTAGTCCAGTCATATTCATCTTGGCAAGCACACAGATGAAGGCAAATCCCCCGCTCAGTCTTCCTTGCAGGCTTTCTCCTGCTAGAGTGATGTTCTTGAGTAGGCTAGAGGACAAGTCTGCGAGCAAAGTCCGGCTGGGCGGGCTGGGTGGTTTGAGAGAAAGAGAGAAGGTAGGGAGGGGATGGTCAAAGAAAGAGCTGGACATTGAACAATTCAAGCAGAGCGTGGGGTCAATGAGTCTTGGAAGTCTTGGAAGTCTTGGAAGTCTTGGATGAGTCCTGGAAGTCGAGATGCACTAAATACACCTTGTAGCCAAATGCCAAATGACTGAGTGTAAATCTATATATCTTATGGTCATTATACTCTACATGTATCACTCTAAATAGACGGTTTTGGGGGCGCCTGGGTGGCTCAGTGGGTTAAAGCCTCTGCCTTCGGCTCAGGTCATGATCTCAGGGTCCTGGGATCAAGCCCCGCATCCGGCTCTCTGCTCAGCGGGGAGCCTGCTTCCCCCTGTCTCTCTGCCTGCCTCTCTGCCTACTTGTGATCTCTCTCTCTCTGTCAAATAAATAAATAAATCTTTTAAAAAAATAAAATAAATAAATAGACGGTTTTGACTGAGATGCATAGAAAAGAAAGATTCTTAGGGGGTATTGATTTTTTCTCTTTATTCCTTTTTTTTGGTAACTCTTTACATATTTGTATAAACATAACTTGTATAAATTGATATTTATCACGTATAAATATAAATTATCTATATTGATATTTTTTCTTATGGATATTACAGTTTTGAAGACATCTTCCTCACAAAATTTTGAAGTGGCTAAAATGATGCTTTGAAGGCATCCTCTCAAAATGAGACTTTCCAAATAAAACTTTTTCTTGAAAAATTCATTACCTGAATAGTATTAAAAAACTAAAAATTCAAAAAAAAATAAAAATAAATAAAAATTCAGCATACAGCATAATCGAAAAGTAATCTGTGGTGACGGAGTTCAGAATAGTGGTATCCTGGGGATCACTAACTGGGAAGGGGTAAGAGGTAAGCTGGAAATGTTCTTTCTTGGTCTGGATATGTTTTCTTTGTCAGAAAACCCATTGAGCTATACGCTTAAGATTTGTATACTTGACTGTATGTAAGTTATACCTCAACAAAAAAATCCTCCTGAATGTATAGTTCTTAAGAATTATTTTATTTAACATGATAAATGCTAATATATCAATCAATTCTAGAACAATTATGATATCATAGAATCATATAATTAAGATATATATTTCTGTTGTTATGCCTTATACTATTTTTTGAATTTAATAGTACTTACACCATTTATTAAATTGTTATAAATATTTTTGGCTCAAAAAGTATAAGGTTCTTGGGGCGCCTGGGTGGGTCAGTGGGCTAAAGCCTCTGCCTTTAGCTCAGGTCATGATCTTAGGGTCCGGGGATCGAGCCCTGCATCAGGCTCTCTGCTCAGTGGGGAGCCTGCTTCCCCCTCTCTCTCTGCCTGCCTCTCTGCCTACTTGTGATCTCTCTGTCTCTGTCAAATAAGTAAAAAAAATCTTAAAAAAAAAGTATAGGGGCGCCTAGGTGGCTCAGTTGTTGAACGTCTGCCTTCGGCTCAGGTCATGATCCCAGGGTCCTGGGATCGAGCCCCACATCGGGCTCCCTGCTCGACAAGAAGCCTGCTTCTCCCACTACCATTCCCTCTGCTTGTGTTCCCTCTCTCGCTGTGTTTCTCTCTGTCAAATAAATAAAATCTTTAAAGAAAAAAGTAAAAAGTTCTTCTTAAAGTTATCCACTAATACACTATCTGTTATTTTATATTAATAATCAACTAATTTCCCTATTTTATGTGAAAATTCTTCACTGTGTTGTATAGAAGCTTTGACAACCATTATTACAGCATTTTTCTTTTTCTTTTTTTAAGATTTATTTATTTATTTATTTATTTATTTATTTGAGAGACAGAGACAGAGAGAACACGAGAGGGGTGAGGGGCAGAGGGAGAAGCAGACTCCCTGCTGAGCAGGGAGAGGCTGGGCTTGACATTGGACTCCAGGATCATGATCTTGAGCCAAAGGCAAAGACACTTAGCTGACTGAGCCACCCAGGCACCCCTGCAGCATTTTTCTTAAAATAATAAATGTGCATTTATACTTCTACTGACTGATAGAATTTCAACATTTAAAAAGTGCTTGAGGAAAATTTCACTCCCAAGTTACATCTAGAGTGCTCACTAATATTTGAAAGTGATTCAGATATTAACAATGAATCCAAATGACTTGCCTTGTTCTCATTACTGATGCTTTAACTGATTAGGTCTGACAGTCACCCACTCTTTCACCTGACCTTGATCACAGAGCCAAGTTGACAGATGCCAAGAATAATGTTGAAATAAGCATTTGGTTATTCAACTTTCCAAAGGTCAAATGTGAGGGCCAAAGTGAATAACAGGTTTGGGCCAATTACCCAGGCTGGCTGAAGCTTGATGCATTCCTACCTGAAACTTGAAGGATGGGAAAAGGAGGTTGATTAGTTATTAAACACTTCTGTTTCTGGGGGTGGGAGTTGGAGAGCGGGGAAGAGGGTGCACAGCAGAACATTACCCAGCCTTGTGTAGGTGGCTTTAAAGAAAATTGTTTCAACCTGGACCTAAGGAGCAGAGATGGAGTCCAGTGTGGGGCACCTGGGTGGCTCAGTCAGTTAAGCGTCTGACTCTCTATTTCTGCTCAGGTCATATCTCAGGGTCTTGAGGTGGAGCCCCAGGTCAGGCTCCGGGCTCCAGGCTGGGCATGGAGCCTGCTTAAGATTCTCTCTTTCCCTCTGCCCCCTCCCACCTGCTCACCTGGGCGTGTTCTCTCTTAAAAAGAAAAGCCAAGAAATGGAATCCAGTAAAGAAAGTAACCCAAGAACCCATGCTAGAGCTCACTCACTCTCCTACGAGTGAGAACTGAGGTACATTCAGTAGGAGACTCTTTGACATGACCGGTTTCCCAAAGTCTCCATACTTGGAAGTAAATGACCCATAGACCCTATGAAGAAGGCCAACTGAATCAATGTGAGGAGAAGTGTCCTGATCTCAAGGGCAGAAGATGGGAAGAGGAAATGCCCTTGAGATGAGGACCCTTCTCTACACATTGATTCATGGTGTCAATGGCCCTCTTCATAGTGTCCATGGCTCTAGGGGATAATCCCAGTGCTGTGGCAGCAAAATATACCAATAGCAATAACCTCCAGGGAGCCTTTCCTTGGAGAGAAACTTGGCCCATTCGTATGCTCCCACATGACTAAGCTTCCAAAAGGACTTTGAAGATTTTCGATTCTTTCCTTTAAAGGTCTTCACCTACCCCATCCCACCACGGAAGGTAGAAAGAAGAGCAGGCACAGATCTTGCCAGAGTGTCTACCTGTGCAGGACTCCAAAGCAGTCAGGTTGGGAGCGTCCATGATGCCAGAGGAGCATGAGAAAACATCACTAATGGGGCCTTGTGGGAAGCCCATAGTTCCTAAGAGGGGAGCTAAAGAAAGGTGTCTACCCATAAATACACACGATGATGGAAAATCCTCATCCATATAAAGGTAACCTACTTTATAGGAGTATTAGGTAGATTAAATGTGACAATATATTTTATGCGCTTAGCACAGTGGCTGGCCTGTAGGAAAAGTTCAAGAGGTGTTATCATTTATATTTATGGCTGTGGTGTCAAATATTGGATGGCCAAGCCTATGATGGATGGAACAGGCCTGACTTCCGCGACAGAAGAACAAAGGATTGAAACAGAGGCCAAACTCCTCCTTAGTATCCCTTTGCCAAAAGTAGTCCCTAGCCAAGAGTGGATAAAGTAAGGCTCAAGGTCAGACAAAAAGGACAATATGCATTATCACTCCAGGTAAAGTAACTTGGAGTGGGGGCGGGGGGCAATGCTTCAGTTGGTGTAAAAAGCAGGGGGGGGGTGCTAAATTGAGTATTTCTGTTCAGACTACTTAAGGGTTGTTGTGTTGTTTTGTTTTGTTTTGTTTTGTTTTCCCAGCTCTACCCTCCATGAATCAAAAGATTATAAAAAGAAGGCAGAGGATTTAGGGCCACTAATTTTTGAGGGTGTCCTCCACACCAGCTCCTCTCTGAAGGGTTCACGTATCACAGCAATTAATGGCGAGAGGGCTCTAGTGACATTTCCAGCTTCCCCTCCTGACATCTAAATCAGTCCTCAGCGGAGCTCACTATGCCCTCGACTCCATCACGGACCCTCATACCCTTCCCACTCCCAGATAACAGCTCCCTTTCCTACTTTGTCTTCCATCACTCAAAACCCATCAGTACCCATGGCTCATGGTCCTTCCCTGCTTTCCAATGGAATGCTTGCAGCGGGAAAACTTCATAGCTGTCACTTTCAATGGTCTCCACATAGAAACTTAGTTGAGCTTGCACAATTAAAGCATTAACTGACTCGGTGTAAATTAGTACAAACTCCTGCTCAGGCTGTGGCCGCTAGCACAACACAGATCTATCTACATGTCTATAAAGCTCTAGGCTCTTTCGGCAGATATTCATAAAATTAAAACGTTATAAGAGATTGTATCCACTGACCTCAGAGATCATCTAGTCCAACCTTCTCCATTTTGCAAATGAGAAAAATAATACCCAGAGGGCTTGAATACGTTGTTGAAGATCACACGGCTAGTTTAAGTAAGTACTTGGGCTTCTTGAACCAATCCGGTGATAGTTCCAAACTGGCATTCTCATTAATTGTCCCAGATGGACCTTAGACATTTTCCAAAGTCAGATTCACTGTCCGTGGTCTGGCAAATCAATCTGGAAACGCATAGATTCCCGGACTCGAGACAAAAGCATGTTCATCCAAAAGAGGGTCCGGTGTCCGTAATTCCAACGTGTTTACATTCCTGCCTCTCACCTGTGGACCACATCTCCTTCAGCTGAATGTTCATATTGTGTCCGTGAGATGGGAACAAAACAGTACCCAAGGACTTGGCCATAAACTAGTCAAGTATGCCCTTAGGCTGTACCACTAGCTGTTGGGGGACATGAATAAGGGCAAGCTGCAAGAACAAAGGTCTTCACTTTCCATCGGCTAAGTGGGAAAACATTTAGCAGACTGCCAGGTGGGCCTGAGACATCCTGAAACATTTTATCATTGGTAAGGGTCACTGTTCTTTACTTTCAAAATTGGTGCCTCTAGGGCCTAGTTTTCATGGTCAACTAGATATAGAGCAATGTGTCTTAGACTTTTCCCTGAAGAGCTAGTAATGGCAGAGAGAATTCATCAAAATACCTCAAGTCTTACCCTGCAAGCATGAGTCTTCTCTGAAGCCTCCTTCTTTCACTTAACTAATATTTTTAGAATAGCCATGTGCATAGATGTTTTATATGTTATCTTAAAATTTCATTTGTGGGTAATAATAGATCAAAGCCGACTTCTCGGTTTGGATGGTTGTGGTGCGCTGATGTAGGCAAGGGAACTTATAATTAGGAGATACTCACTTTGGTCTTAAGGGGTAATGGAACATCGTGTCTGTAACCTATTCTCAAATAGTTCAGAGATGTTAATAATTGGGGAATCTGGTCAGAGCATATTGGGGAGCTCTGTGTACTCTTTTTGAAACTTACATATAAATTTGAAATTACTTCAAAGCAAGAACATTTTAAGTTATTTTAAAAACTGTAATCTAGAGGCGCCTGGGTGGCTCAGTGGGTTAAAGCCTCTGCCTTCGGTTCAGGTCATGATCTCAGGGTCCTGGGATCAAGCCCTGCATCGGGCTCTCTGCTCAGCGGGGAGACTGCTTCTCCCTCTGCCTGTACTCTCTCTCTCTCTCTGTCAAATAAATAAATAAAATCTCTAAAAATAAATAAAAAATAAATAAAAATCTGTAATCTATTTGAATTTTTCAATATACTCCACCATATAGTTTTATGTAAAAATAATGTTTTAAA
The DNA here is from genome assembly GCA_028646535.1 of Procyon lotor. Taxonomy (NCBI): domain Eukaryota; kingdom Metazoa; phylum Chordata; class Mammalia; order Carnivora; family Procyonidae; genus Procyon; species Procyon lotor. Next base: position 57,492,463 of record CM053609.1, read on the forward strand.
TGACTTCCTCTTCCCCCCTCCAAATAATTTCAGGAAAACTGGGAAAGAAGACACTTATCTTGTGTCTTTGTATACCCCTCCTATATCTGCATTCAGTCAAAGGTAGGAGTACACTGGCCTTAGCGAGGTTTTCCTTAACTTGCTCTGCGTGGGTCTGAGTCTCTGACCAGTGTTTCTCTTCAAGAACTGGGTGAGAAAGACAAGAGAGTATGGGACAAGGGCAGTAGGAAGGTCCTTCAGTGCTGACAAAAGAGAGAGAGAGAACAGACATAAACCATTTAGAACAGTGTGGAACCTAGAAACCCCTCAGTAAATATAAGCTATGATCATTTTTATCATTAGCATTTTTGTCACCCCTGGGAAATCCAAATGCTGCACACAGGCTTATAGTAAGTCAAAGACCACGAAACACATGTGAGGGGAGCCCCCTGCCTCAGGTCTGGTTGGGCTGAAGATTACATGCTCTGTTTCCTGAGGACAGATCCTATAGTCAGGAACAAGGAAGACAGTGCACCTGCTGAGGCAAGATCGTGGTGGGACTGGGCTCCCTGAGAAGACCCCAAAGAGCTACACAGTAAAGAGGAAATGGACCTGGCAGGGGACAGGGTCAGCCACTGCGAACAGAGTACGGCTGTGAATTTCTTGTAATAGAACTCTGAGGCTCAGAGTTCAGAAACCAGGTTCCAAGATATGTCATGGCCACAGGTCTTCAGAGCCAAGCCTCTTTTTTTTTTTAAGATTTTTATTTATTTATTTGACAGAGAGAGAAATCACAAGTAGGCAGAGAGGCAGGCAGAGAGAGGGGGGAAGCAGGCTTCCTGCTGAGCAGAGAGCCCAATGTGGGGCTCAGTCCCAGAACCCTGAGATCATGACCTGAGCCGAAGGCAGAAGCTTTAACCCACTGAGCCACCCAGGTGTCCCTGAGAGCCAAGCCCCTTGGATGAGAATCTCTCTTGGAGAGATTCCCTGTTGGAAACTTCTGACAAAACCCCTGCCTCAGTGTGAGACCAACCCAGCACCCCCAGCCAGCCCTGGTGGTTGACTCATCGCCAAGGTCCTGGATCCCAGCAAACAGACAGAGAAGTATATCTTGAAGAGCTGGGCACAGTAGGCTTGTTCTCCGAGCTCCTCAAGAGCAGGACGCTGCCCTGAAGTCTCACCCTTCTTGCTCACCTGTGGGCTTCTCCAGCCTGAGCCCGCCTCTACCCAGTTCCCTGGACCGTCACTCGGTTTGCACTCTTCTGTTCCTTTCTCTCTTCTCTCTCTTGCAAGGATATCATTATACATACTCAGGACATCGCTGGGGAGCTAAACATGCACCATCTCAGTCTCTCTCTTTTTTTTAAAGATTTTATTTATTTATTTATTTATTTATTTGACAGAGAGAGACACAGCGAGAGAGGGAACACAAGTAGGGAAAGTGGGAGAAGGAGAAGCAGACTTCCCGCTGAGCAGAGAGCCCCATGTGGAGCTCGATCCCAGGACCCTGGGATCACGACCTGAACCGAAGGCAGACGCTTAACGACTGAGCCACCCAGGCGCCCCTCAGTCTCATTTTTGAATCAGCATTTGCAGCAAGTTTGCATGGCTGGAGCCAGTCAAAGGCCAGGACGGCGAGGATCACTGTCAGGAGTAAGTGCTCCTTCCTGTCACCTGTCTTGGCCCCAGGTGGTCCACGATGGCTGTGTCAAGCTGTTTGACAGAATGTTCTCTGAAAAGCCACGTGGAGCCCAGAGACACAGCTGTCAGCAACCACTGGCCTCCAGCAGCTGACGTTCTAGCGCTATCGGGCTTGCCTCTGGCTGGATTCTATTCCAAGCCTTCTGCATCCCAGCTCGTCTCCGCCCCGGTGCCTCCGGGCAGCAGCAGGGGCAGTTCCTCTCACACCCCATTACGAGGAACTTATCAGAGCACGTGGATTCCAGCTTAGCAGTCACAGCTGAACCTCGGACACAGTGGATGCTACCATTGCTCTCCACCGAGGGGCCGGCGACTGCCTCTGGATAAACTCACACAGGACCCAAGCAAAGGATGAGAAAATGCACACCCCATGTTCTTCTTAGCCCTTAGTTCTCTGCCCCTCCTGCACCACCCCGCTCCTCCAGAACCCCCTTCCTCCTGAAGACTCTTCTCACCACCAGGAGGACGTTCAGAGGGGGGAAGCCCAATGACCCATACTGAGGGTGGTGCTTGTAGGACATCTTTCCTCATGCTGCTGCTGTCCTTCATGCCAACGACCCAGACAGACTTTTGTGGCACTCTTAACCCCCTTCCTCAGGTATCCAGAAAACACGAGTCTTTAGGGGATCATTGCTGATTCTCTGCTTTTCCTCCTCTGAGCTACTTCAGGGTCTGACTGTGCAGTTTCTTCTTATGTCCTGGTCTGGCTGTGAGCACTTGGGTGTTTCTTCTTGTTTAACAGAGTCTTAGTACCAGGGGGCATTTTAGAAGTTATGCAACTGTTATACATCCTTGCATTACAAACAACGAGGATTCTGAGAGGCAGCACAGTCACTGAGTGTCCCCTCTGGGCTAGAGAAGCACAAGACGACCTGATTCCCATCCCACAAGTTTTCTATCCAGTTGGGAAAACTGGACACACATGTGAGAATCAAATAACAGAACAAGGTAGCACACGATTAAAAACCCAAATGAGTGGTACCAGGAAGTAATACTGAAGGACGTGAGGTTCAGGAGGGATAAGCCCAGGGTAGACTTGACCAGGAGTGTTCACATGTGTCATCAAACTGAGCTCTGAAAGACGAATAACATTTGAGGGAGGGCTCTCAGGGAAGGAAAAAACAAAACAAAACATAAGTACAGTTGAAAAGAGCAAAAAATTTTATTTATTTATTTGACAGAGGGAAAGAGATCACAAGTAGGCAGAGAGGCAAGCAGAGAGTGGGGGAAGCAGGCTCCCTGCTGAGCAGAGAGCCCAACGTGGGGCTCAGTCCCAGGACCCTGAGATCATGACCCCAGCGGAAGGCAGAGGCTTTAACCCACTGAGCCACCCAGATGGCCAGAATTCTTAACGAAGTACCTATCACTGTGCCAAGCAGACCTTCATGAAATGGTGGTTAGTGGTGTCTCTTTCCTTCTGCTGCTGTGGTACAGCCGGTGCTGACTGGACCCACAAGTTGGACCATGCTTAGTATCACCACACCATGCTAGACAACTTAGCACGTTATCACATTGAATATATTTAATATACATATTCCTCATTCAGTGTCCTTGCAGAAGTGTATCTGAAACGATATTTAAAGCTTTACTTCTGAAACACTTTGCAATTGGTACTGCTCCTTCTGCAATTGTAGTACTTGAGAATTCCTCTAAAATGAGACTATCTAACCTAAGATTGTTTCGCAATGTAATAAACGTTTTATGAGTGCCAAATTTCAAAGGAAACGAACCCAACTTTGTTACTGTGGTAACAGGTAAGTACATATTTTACAGTTGGTTTTGAAGTTGATTTTTCCTGTATCGGAGACAATATAGTTTTCTTCCCGGTCTCCAATAGCATAGGCCTTTGAAAACCTCCCAAACCCTAGGCACTGAGCTTCTGGTGCTTAATGGATAAAAGGGCCCCGAGACTGTGGCAGATGGGAAGAGTTATGATGAACGACTAGGATCAAACACATAATCGAAGGAACGCCTTTCTCCTGAATGGGGTTGGCCAGCTGCAGGCTCAGCAGCTACCTGAGGGAAAGCACGTTTGCAACTTCATTGGATTCAGAGCTTGCAAAGTCTGTGGTCAATCATCTCAGTCAGCACGGAATTGTTCAGGCCAGCCCTTGCTCCCCGCTCCAATCGCCGCCTTCCCCCCACCCCCGCCATCCCCCCCTCACTCCAAAGCCCGGAGCCTTGGGTCTGCAACTGTTAATGAATAATCACTTGGTGATCCTCCCAACCCCATGGGAGAAGCTCAGCTGAGGGCCTGCACAAGAGAAATGACTTCCTGGATAAATAAATACATATTTGCTCCCTGGGGCCCAAGTCAACTGTTGGCTGGATAACATTCTCCTGGCCTCAAAAATCCATGTTTTGTTAGCTTTGTGGGGAGGAGCGCGTGAAGAGATCCCTGCTGTGCAGTAGGTGAGCTGAGTTGGTGAACCAGGCTCCCCCTCAGTGGCACAGGGACAAACATCTAAGCAGTTTCCCCTCCCGCACCGCAGATCCTCGGAACCTCTGCGATTTGTGCCACTTTGAGGAGCAATTTATCTCAAAGGCGGTGAAGTGATAAGCTGTGGCCCAGAGCAAGGGCGCCAACTGCAGTCATTTGCTTCTTCCCGTGAAAACTGTTGCAATATTGCCTCACCGCTGGTACTGAAACTTACTAACTATATATGTAGGGGCGCCTGAGTGGCGGGGTCCTTTGGGCATCCCACTCTTGGTTTCCGCTCAGGTCGTGATCTCAGGGTGGTGAGGCTGAGCCCCTGTGGGGCTCTGCTTTGGGTGTGGAGTCGGCTTGGGACTCTCTCTGCCCCACCTCTCAAATAAATAAATAAATCTTTAAAAGAGATACATATATCTATATAGATATAAGATACTTATATTGATATATAAATAAATCTTTAAAAGATATATACATATCTATATATATAACTTCTTTGGTTTTTTTAAAAATTTTTTAAAGTTTTATTTATTTATTTTAAGTAATTTCTACACCCAACGTGGGACTTGATCTCATGACCCTGAGATCATGACCTGAGCCAAAGGCAGACGCTTAACCAGCTGAGCCATTCAGGCGCCCCTTTTATTTTTTAATTATTGCATTTTTTAAAGTAATCCCTACGCTCAACGTGGGGCTCGAACTCACGACCCTGAGATCGAGTCTCATGGTCCACGGACTGAGCCAGCCAGGAGCCCCAGTATCATCCAATTTTTAAAAATTCTATCCAGATAGTGTTTGCAGCTGAAGACTCAGCCTGAGATCTGTGGTCTCTATTGGAAAGGGGGAGAAAGAATTTACCCCCTTGCTCTAATAGGAGACTTCCTCCTAAATGTTATCACAAGGTTCAGAAGAGGATTATTGAAGGCAATGTTCATGCACCACCCAAGACTACAGACAGAGACCTCACTGTGCGCTCTCCCTGTGGGAACCATTTTCTCCCTCCCTTTTCAGCCTGGCACCACACCAAAGGGGTGGGTTGAAAGTCAAAAAGCTCTTGGCCCCAGCTCAGCCGTTCATAGGTAGCCTCTTTCACGAACTCCAGCTCCTTCATCTGTACAATAGGGATACAATTGGGATATGTCTAAGGACTCTTCCAGCTCTGACTCTCTATCATTCCAAGACTTTCTCCAGCAAGGCAAATGTCTGCCACAGAAAGAACCCAACTCACCATGCTGCATGGCGGGCTGGAGCAGTGACTCTCTTACTGGAAGCGACTGGTTTTCTAGCTTTGGTGAGAAACTAGGCCACGGAACAAAAAGGAATTCGCCCCACTCCACCGCCTCAACCCTGACGCAGGAACACCCGAACTAGCCTGGGAGAGCAGAGTGTGGACCCTTAGCCCATTTTTCTTCCGAGATTCGTTTCCCCTTCGATCTGACTCCCAGTGCTTGCAACAAGAAACCTGAGAGTATGGGAAGAACATAAGGGCGTTGGAAACCGAGAGGCGTTGATTAAGATCCTGTATCTGACTGTCTTTAGCTGTGTGGTGACGGACAATTTCCTTAACTTTTCAGAGTCTCAGTCTGGTCATATATTAAAAAAAGTAATCATACTTGCCTCATAAAACTCTTATGAGAGATAAACAATATAAGTATTTATTGGGGGCATAAAAAGGCACATTATCTGCTGGGACTGAACCATAAAACCTCAATGGTGTTCTTAAATGTCTGAAGCCATGGAGGCCCTGCATTATTGCCTTAGGGTATGAAATTCTTGGAGGGGCGAGCAGGGCTCCCCCATAGTGTCACACTCTTCCTCTGTGCCTTTGCTCCCCTACGAGGGAGCGCAGCTGCCAGGGCGGGATCCTGCCCTCTGCTGCTGCCCCTGCCGCTGGGGCTGAGGGTGCCTGAGGTCCCTGTCCGGCCCAAGCTCAGCAACATGACCTCGGCTCAGTGGCTTGAAATTCAGCACGTGCAGCCCAAGCCCCAGAGGATGCAACACGGCGATGGGCAAGGTCAACAAGTCCACAATGCATTGCAAAGGCTTCCACGCCTCCCTGCAGGAATCCTTCTCCAGGGTGGCCACCACCTACAGACCCCCACCGCAGCCTGCAAGAAGGGCCATGGGAAACTGCCACCTGGGCCAAGGGCCTGTGTCCTTAACTACATGTGAGCTCATCTCAAGGAGGTGTCCAGACAGCCGTACAAAGAGAAGCAGCTGGCCACTCCTTACAGCATGGCCTGTGTCCCTCCACAGCAGAAGGGCGGCCTGGTTCCAGCTGGTACCAATGGTCCCCGTGCACGTGGTAATACTATCTAAAGCCAGGTGTGCCCCCACCCCCACCCCAAGCTCTGCAGAAGCCAGACAGGGCTGCTGGATTTCCACCCTTGAGTTCTGGACTAATCCTTCCCCTCTTGCCAATACCACTTCCCTCCCACGCACGCAACTTCACATACTCTTGATTCCCTAGGGGGTTTTATGGACGCTCCAATTGATGAGGAAACAGAAGCCATTCCCTTTAGCCCTTCACTGTTGTTTGTCTTGCTTTCTGAGTTTGATACTGTGTGGCCCTTCCAGGGTCACGCACTGAGGATCTTGGCAAAGGTGGATCTGGGTTTTGTGGGGCCTAAGGTGTGTGTCATTTTGGAGACCCTTTTAAAGAAAAGGAATATAAAATGACAAATGCCAACCAAGTCAGGGCCTGGGGAGGGCTGTGTTTGAACACTTCAGAGGGATCCGGACAGGGAAGATTATCTAAGGAAGAAAGGCAGGAAGATCTGCCTGGGTTCTATGTTCAGGCCCAACGTGTCAGGTTTTCGCACAATAAAAGACTCTGTTCTCCCCCCCCCCACCAAGTGTGTGTTACTATCCCGGGGAAAGTACAGCGGTTGGGAAACCCTGTCTTACCTTTCAGGCATCAGCTTTACCTTTTCTGCAGGCGGGAGGGAGGGCAGAACCTTAAACAGCCATGGGCTTGGAGGCACAGCAGGGTCAGCCTCCCACCCGCTTGAGAACTGCCTGGTGGTCCCATCTCCCTTAGGGGAGAGGAAGGGGAGGGAGGGCAGCTTGTGCCCCAGACGCTAGTCGGGTCTGAGGCCTGACCCCAACCCCTTTGTCTGTCCTCATGCCTCCTTGATATGACCCAGAGCAGGAACCTCAGCTTTCTGAAGTGAGTCTCTCTCTCTTGGGAATTTCAGAAACAGGACCTTCCCAGAATGTTGATCTGGTCCTAATTAGTGCTTCTCGAACTATGAGGAAGGAGCAGTCTTGTGTGCAGTCTGCCGAGGATCTATGCTTTCATAAAATACAATAAAGGGAATTACTAGAAAAATGAAACGGAACATATACACGTAGGGGCACCTGGGGGGCTCAGGGTTAAAGCCTCTGCCTTTAGCTCAGGTCATGATCCCAGGGTCCTGGGATCGAGCCCCGCATCGGACTCTCCACTCAGCGGGGAGCCTGCTTCCTTCTCTCTCTCTGCCTGCCTCTCTGCCTTCTTGTGTTCTCTCTCTCTCTGTCAAATAAATAAATAAATTAAATCTTTAAAAAAAAAAAAAGAAACATATACACATAGAAAACACAAGGCCGAATTTCTTATCATTAGATTCAATTAACATAAAATTATCAAATTAGCATAAAAGTGTCTGGATGCTTCCTCTCAATTTCCCTACTTTTCCTGTGAGACACTCAGAGAAAAACATACACATATTATACACATATGGGCCCATAAACGCTAACATGAGACATACACATCCATACACAAGGACACATATTCATACACGTGCACGCGTGTGGCCAACACACACAAACACACATCGACACACACACACACACATTCAACAGGGAGACAGCCCCTCTCCTTCCCTCCACCAACTCTGCCTCTTTCCCATATTTAAAAAGGGATTTTCCTACACAGATTAGAGCTCAGAATGAGCCAAGCCTGTTTGGGGAAACATGAAAGTGGCAGAGAAAGCAGAGACTCCAACAGTTCTGACTCCCAGCCCTCTTCCCTGCTTTCTAGAGAAAGAGATTGAAGGCAGAGCTCCCCGTGACCTCCCACACCCACAGTGGCCCGCCCCAAATATAGCTTCCCCCAGACGCGTCCTGGTGGCCCTGCCACACCACGCCCCACTGGCTGGCCACCCTCTGCTCCTGACCAAGGAAGACGTGCTGGAAGTGAGAGGAAAACAGCCTTCTCCTACCCCCCCTGGCATCTCCCCAGTGTCGTGGGCAGCTCCACTTCCTCTGTCTGCACCTCAAGTGAGGGTGTTCCTCAGGGGCCTATTCTTAGCTCTCTTTTCTTCTCACAACAGCACTCCCTAGAGGAACCTGGTGCACATCCAGGCCTTCAACGGCCACCCACCTGCTCCCAAGAGCATACCTCCCTCCCCCATCTCCCAAGTGCCAGGCTGGCTACCTGCCCTTACCAGCACCCTCCGCGTCCTGCAGGCATCTGAAGAAAAACACTCAGAACTCAGCTCACGATCTGCCTGCCTTCCAGACTTGCCCCTCCTCCTGCAACCTCCCGTCTTGGTGGGTGGAAACATCATACCCAATCATTCAAAGGCCTCGTCTAAGAGACCCCTCTGTGAACTCATTTTTTTCCCTTTGGTTCCTTCTCTGGTAATTCCCCATCTATTCCAGGTACTGCCTTAAGAGGGCGCAAAAGTTCTTGGGTTTTCTGTTTTCCAAATATCCTGGGTTCCTAACGTGCGCTCAACACACGTGACAGCTTTGGAGGGGGCTGCGATTTGGAGTTAGGCAAACACACCTAGGCTGTTGCAATCAAGGATTCGTTATCTAGCTTGGGAGGCAGATAAAACAATACCTTTGAAACACCATCTAACAGTAACAGAAAATACAATGATACCAAAAGTAGACAAAGTACAGTGAAATAGATTCAAGAACAGTTTTCTCCCCACACCCCCCACAGGGTTTCATTCATCTCAACTAAGCAAACCCATTCTCTGTTACATGTAAATTTTATGTAAATCCTGTTACATGGGGTATCTGGGTGGCTCGGTCTATTTTTTTTTCTTTTTTTTAAAGATTTTATTTATTTATTTGACAGAGACAGATCACAAGTAGGCAGAGAGGCAGGCAGAGAGAGAGGGGAAAGCAGGCTCCCCGCTGAGCAGAGAGCCTGATGCGGGGCTCAATCCCAGGACAAGACGGAAAGCAGAGGCTTTAACCCACTGAGCCACCCAGGCGCCCCATGGGTGGCTCAGTCTATTAAGTGGCTACCTTTGGCTCAGGTCATGATCTCAGGATCCTGAGATCGAGCCCTGCATCATGCTCCCTGCTCCTGGGGAGCCTGCTTCCCCCTCTCCTTCTGCTGCTGCTCCTGCTTATGCTCTGCTTATGACTCTCCCTGTCAAACAAGTGAATGAAATCTTTAAAAAAAGGGGGGGGGGGCGCCTAGGTGGCTCAGTCGTTGGGCGTCTGCCTTCAGCCCAGGTCATGATCCCAGGGTCCTGGGATCAAGCCCCGCATTGGGCTCCCTGCTCGGCAGGAAGCCTGCTTCTCCCGCTACCATTCCCTCTGCTTGTGTTCCCTCTCTTACTGTGTTTCTCTCTGTCAAATAAATAAAATATTAAAAAAAAAAAATCTGTTAAATGTTCCCTGCATACCCCCAGGGCTATAACCAGAGTCAGGGAGCCCTAGGAGAAATTGAACCATCCCATAATCTGTAAAAGTGGTGGCCCCAGAAGCTAGAAAAGAGTGTGGAAAGAATTCAGAATAGAATAAATCCTTCAATAGATTAATTATATCCAAACAAGTTGTGTAGCAACCTGGGTAGGAGTTTCTGACTTCCTGTGTAGGCTGAAGAATTAGATGAGTCGTAACTTGAACCTAGGGGGCTTGGACTGTGAAGCCGGCCCATTCAGAGAGTAATGACACAGCCTCCATGGAAGAGGGTTCCGTGGGGCAGTTGGGGGCCTGAGAAGAGCTGCCCAAAAGTCTTGGGATAAAATCTCTGCTGGGCCACTGAGAACACGTTTCCAAAAAGTTACTTGGGAAGGGGCTCCCCAGCCATCTAGGATGACACAGTTCTCTCTTAGTAGGTAAGTTTGTTTTAACATCCAGAAATTTTTAGATTAACAATAGAAATATTTAAAACAATAGAAATTATTCATTAATAAGTCTGTATTAAGAAATTTGTGCATATTTGGTATTCTAGGTATTTGCAGTATTTAAAAAAATTTCTCTTGTTACAGTAACTAATTGGCCTTACAATTCTAATTTAAAATGTGTAATTGGGGGGGCACCTGGGTGGCTCAGTCATTAAGCGTCTGCCTTTGGCTCAGGTCATGGTCCCAGGGTCCTGGGATCAAGCCCTGCACTGGGCTCCCTGCTCGGCAGGAAGCCTGCTTCTCCCGCTCCCATTCCCTCTGCTTGTGTTCCCTCTCTCGCTGTGTTTCTCTCTGTCAAATAAATAAAATCTTTAAATAAATAAATAAATAAATAAATAAATAAATAAATAAATAAATAAAATGTGTGATTGGGGGGCACCTGTGTGGCTTAGTCGTTTAAGCCTCTGCCTTCGGCTCAGGTCATGATCCCAGCGTCTTGGGATCAAGTCCACCTTGGGCTCCCTGCTCAGCGGGGAGTCAGCTTCTACTTTTGCCCCCTCTCCCTGCTCACGATCCCTCTCCCTCTCTCTCCCTCAAATAGATAAAACCTTAAAAAAATAATAAAATGTGTAATTGGTTTAGATGTGTGATTTGTTTTGTTTTTAAGATTTTACTTATTTATTTGACAAAGAGAGAGAGAGGCATGTGTACAAGCAGGGGGAGCTGCAGGCAGAGGGAAAGGGAGAAGTAGGCTCCCCAAGCAGCAGGGAGCCCAATGTAGGGCTCAATGTGGGACTCAATCCCAGGACCCTGGGATCACCACCTGAGCCAAAGGCAGGCCCTTAACCGACTGAGCCACCCAGGCACCCTAGATGTGTGATTTGAAATAGAACTTTCCTTTAAAATGGGCTTGGGGGAAAAAATAAAAATAATAAAATAAAATTCATTTGGAAACATTGAAAGAAACAAGAATTGAATCACCAGGGGCGCCTGGGTGGCTCAGTGGGTTAAAGCCTCTGCCTTCAGCTCAGGTCATGATCCCAGGGTCCTGGGATGGAGCCCCGCCTTGGGCTCTCTGCTCAGCGGGGAGCCTGCTTCCCCCTCTCCCTCTGCCTGCCTCTCCGCCTACTTGTGATCTCTCCCTTTCTGTCAAATAAATACATAAAATCTTAAAAAAAAAGAATCACTATGTTTACCAAATGTTTAGATTTTAGCGTTTTAGGTATTCAGGAATGCCTTGTTGGTTTGTCAGATGACTGAATTACTTTACAAGGACATGGAATATGTCAAATATATAAAACATATTTTTAACATTAAATAGTCTTATTAACTACATTTATAAATAGTGCCAAATAGTTATCAAATACAATCCTTCAGGGTGATTATTAAAATGTAGTTGTTTATAAGTTAAACATAAAAGCTTAAAAGGGTGCCTAGCTGGCTCAGTTGGTAGAACATGCAACTCCTGATCTCAGGGTTGTGAGTTTAAGCCCCACATTGGGGGTAGAGATTATTTAATAAATAAATAAACATATACATACATACATATATACATACATAAAATTTTTAAAAATCTGTAAAGGCTTAAGGAAGAACTAGGCTTCTGATTTACATCTTTACCGTAGGGAATATAAATTTTAAAATTTTAAAAAACCAAGGTAGCCCTCTGAATATTTTTTCTGGGAACCAAAAGGACATTTTAAAAATTCACATTGACACTACAAGACCGTTCTGTTCTCTGCGCTGTTTGTATCAACACAATGAACAGTGAGCTTTGGCAATTGTATTTGCTGGCGTTCCCACGTTTGCTGGTCTTACTGAGCCCTCAGAAAGGAGGGCAGTCACTGACAACGACGCAGTGGCCTGGGCCACCACTGTGGTGGCCCCATCGCGGAACCTGGTCCCGCGTCTCTCCTCAGTGCCCTCCTGCCTCTGCCCTGTGCTGCCTCCAGGTGGGTCATTCTGCTGACTTGCATTCTGGAGAAACTTCGAGAAAGGAGAGCAGGACATCCCTGAGGCCAGTGTGGTGTTGGCAGAGAAATTCAGCAAAATACACTCCAAGAGAAAAATCCAACTCAGAGACTATGGTTGCGTCTTCATCCTCAATAGGGGCTTTTCCTCCCTGGCCAAACCTGGAGTTTTAAGACTACATTTTACTAGGTAGGTGACTTTTAAAAAAACAAAACTCAAAACCAACAGATTGTTAAGAAACTGTTTCCTTCAATAAACCAGGCTGCTTGCTTGAAAGAGAGAGAGTAAAAAACACCCAGTGTGTTCATGGTGAGGCGGTGAAGTTATATTAGTGGAATTAGAACTGCTATATTCCATCAATTACAGATACTCTGGGGATGAAAACTCCTCATTTAAAAAAAAAATCCTAACTTTAGGGGCACCTGGGTGGCTCGGTCGGTTAAGTGCCTTAAGCTCAGGATCCCAGGGTCCCGGAACCGAGCCCCACATCGGGCTCCCTGCTCAGTGAGGACTCTGCTTCTCCCTCTCCCTCTGCCCCTCCCCACACTCGTGATTTCTCTCTCAAATAAATAAATAAAATCTTTGAAAAAAATCCTAATTTTAAATACAAATATCTTTTGGCAGAAATTAAAAAGACAGGACAACACAACTGTTGACTTGGAATCAACCACTTAGGTACTGGGTTTGGCTTGGGAGCTTTCAGAGACATGGCACAGCATAGAAAGTTCTGGAATAAGGGGAGTTGAGAATGGGTGGAATATGAGCAGAGACCTGGAAGTAGACAATGAGCACAGTCAAGGACCTGGAGACAAATTTGAACCCACATGCTTAGCAATTCTGAAGTTGGAGGTGGGGTTGAAGCATGACTTCATGAGGTTTCATTCCCAGATTTCAGGCTCCTGGAGGACTCTGCTGGAAGGCTGCCAGTGAGGGCCCAGCCTGCCTCTAGATATACCTGGCACATGTTAGGTCTTCATAAGTGTTTGTTTAACAAACTTTTTTTCAGAGCAAAGGAATGGGGCTAGGAAAATACACAGATCGCAAATCTGGAAAGCTTATAGAACAATTTTTTAAAAACTCTCCCATTACGCTTAAAATTTTCCAGAAGGAAGGAATCTACTACCTGTGGAGACAGCCTGGGCCATTTTCTGGCAGCTTTAAATATTTCAAATTGCCCTATATGGAAACTAATCTACACCTCTGTCACTGCAGCAACCGGCTGATGCCCCGTCACTGGGAGCCATTCAGAATAAATCCAATTCTTCTTCACACTCAATCTCTTAAGTCTTTTAAGGGAGTTTCATGACCCTTGCCCTCCAGATATTGCCTCGCCAGACGATAACAAGAGCTATAAAATGGCTCCTACTCTTTGATCCAATAATTCCACTTGGTAAAATATGCTAAATGGAACTAACTCAAAGTGGGAGGAATAAATGTATGCACATCTGTTTATATTTTGTGTAACAGAGAAAAGTTAGAAATAATACAAACTCCTTAAAATTGAGAGCGACCAAACAGATGACGGGCAAGTGCTTAGTGCTTTAACTGAAGCAGCAAGCTACCACTCTGGCTGAAGACAAATGTACAAAAAGTATATTGATGCACAGGAATGTGTATGGGCAAAGCTCCATGAAGAAACCAGAATATAAAACTGTGTTTTCAAATGAACTACAGCTCTGTAAAAGAGTCTCTGGCCTGGTCCACCCATAAAGTCCATAAGTGAATTTGGAACCCTTCTAGAACATCCTCTCCAAACCATGCCTCCTCCAGATTCGTCTAGCCCAGTGAAACTACAACTGATCCAGATGACATTCCACAGTTGGTTTCTTTTTTTAAATTGAAGTATAATTGATTGCAAAAGGATCACCACAAGTCTAGTTAACAACCGCCACCACAAAGAATTACAAATTTTTTCTCTTGTGGTGAGAACTTTTAAGATCTACTCTTAGCAACTTTCAAATATGCAACACAGCATATTAACCAGAGTCATTATGCTGTACATTACGTCCCTATGACTTACTTATTGTATAATTGGAAGTTTATACGTTTTGAACCCCTTCAACCATTTTGCCCACCCTCCACCTCTGGCAGCCGCCAGTCTGTTCTCTGTATGTGTTCTCGTGTGTGTGTGTGTGTGTGTGTGTGTGTGTGTGTGTGTGTGTGTGTTTTAGATTCCACATATAAGTGAGATCATATGGTATTTGTCTTTCTCTGACTTATTTCACTTAGTATAATGCTCCCAAGATCCATCCATGTTATAGCAAATGGCAAGATTTATTTTTTATGGCTGAATAGTATATCAATTATATATACACATGCCACATTTTCTTTATTCTTTCATCCATTGATGGACACTGATGTTGTTTCTATACCCTGGCTGTTGTAAAGAACACTACGATGAACATAGGGGTACAGATACCTTTTCGAATTCGTGTTTTTGGTTTCTTCAGAGAAACACCCAGACATGGAATTGCTAGATCATATGGTAATTCTGTTTTTAATTGGGGGGATTAAATTAGTTAACTTAATTAATTAAAATTTAACTAATTAAAATTTAATTTAAATGAATTAAATTTAATTAATTAAAATTAAACTCCATACTCTGTTCCACAGTGACTGCACCCCACATTTGGTTTTAATTCTGTCCTGTGTATTTTCCACATGCAAAAATCAACCACACAGAAGTTGTGAGGGTTCTAAGTCCAGGAAGAAAGCAAAGCTAGGCAACAGGTATGGCTCCTGGTTTTCACATCTCACTTATTCCCACCACCGCTCCTGTTCTGTGGGGGTTTCTGCTCCCTTTACAGTTTTTACCTAGATTAGGGATATCTTTCGGGACCTGGTCAGACACTATCTAGGATAGAGCAGTGACAAAATAGACAAAGGCCCTCGTCTTCATGCAGCTTATTTTCAAATGACATGTGGTGGTGTGGGTGGGCCTATTATGAGAGACAGGACATAACTAAACGAGTACATAATCAAATAGAGATAAATACTGTGAAGACAACAAAACGAAATAACATCATTGGGCGGGACTATGGGTGGGAGACCACTTTCGATCAGGTGATCATGGAAGACATTTGAAAATGCAACACTTTAGTAAAATTCCAGAAGGATGAAGAGTCAGCCCCCAGAACTGTGAGAGGGAGCATCCAGGCGGAAGAAGAGAAGAAGTCCCCAAATTAGGAATAAGCAAGGCACATTTAAAGAACTGAAAGAAGGCCACTATGGCTGGATGGTCACTAGTGGCTACCCACATCAGCGGGGAGCCAAGAGAACAGGCTAGAGAGATAGGCAGGAAATGATCTGCGTGCAAATGTGAAGCCATTAGAAGAGGTTGAGAGGAGCTGATTGGAGTTTGTCGTTGTTAAGATTTATTTATTTATTTTTCGAGAGCCAGAGCACAGGTGCAGGAGGAGGGCAGAGGGAGGGAGAGAGACTCTCAAGCAGACTCCCCACTGAGTGCGGAGCCCAACTCGGGGCTCGATCTCGGGGGTCATGACCTGAGCCGAAATCAAGAGTCAGACCCTCAGCCAACTAAGCTACCCAGGCAGCCCTGACTGCAGTTTTTAGAAGATGCCCCAGGGAGGGTGCAGAGAATGGCTTTTTAGGCGGTAAGAGTAGAGCAGAGAAACCAGCATAGAAAGCAATGCACCACCGCCGGCAAGATGGTGGTGGCGGTGTGCGCTTTGATGACACCTAGCTCAGGGAAAACAAACTGTACACATTAAAAAGAATATTACCAATAAAGCCAAAACTTTATTTTGGAGAATTCAACAAAAAATAGAATTAACATATATGCTGCACGGAAGTCTTATCCTACACATAACTAAGGCTTGGCCCCAGTTTCCTTGGAAGGCACGGGTAACAAGAACATGTTCTCTCAAGTCCATCCCTTCCTATCTCTAAAACTCTCCTTTGTAGTCCTTCATTAATTCCCCTTACGTTGAGGCACGGGACCAAAGCAGGGCCTGGTCACTGCTATGCTCCAAGGGGACAAATAGTGACTATAGCCCCAACCTTACATGAAGGCCAAGTACCTCTCTCCGTGCACAGAAGTCAGATAATAAACATTACAGATCCAAATGTTTCTTCCACCCACCTTCTCGCGTGTTTGGATAACACTACTTCCCTATCAAAACCATATTGGGGGGCGCCTGGGTGGCTCAGTTGTTGGGCATCTGCCTTCGGCTCAGGTCATGATCCCAGGGTCCTGGGATCGAGCCCCACATCGGGCTCTCTGTTCTGCAGGGAGCCTGCTTCTCCCGCTCCCATTCCCTCTGCTTGTGTTCCCTCTCTCACTGTGTTTCTCACTGTCAAATAAATAAAATCTTTAAAAAAAAAAAAAAACCATATTGGAAATTTCTTGGGGGTTATTTTAAAGATTTTTAAAATTTATTATTTATTTGGCAGAGAGAGAGATCACAAGTAGGCCGAGAGGCAGGCAGAGAGAGAGAAGGAAGCCCGCTCTCCGCTGAGCAGGGAACACTTTGTGGGACTCGATCCCAAGACCCTGGGATCATGATCTGAGCTGAAGGCAGAGGCTTAACCCTCTGAGCCACCCAGGTGCCCCTCTTGGGGGTTATTTTAACTATTACTTATTATCGAACAAGCCCAGAAAAAGAAAAGGACTTTATTCTCTTACCCACAGGGACATATCTGTCACTTCTAGAAACTCTTTCGGCACTGACTATTACAAAAATAAACACTTTTTTTTTTTTTAAAGATTTTATTTATTTGACAGTGAGAAACACAGTGAGAGAGGGAACACAAGCAGAGGGAATGGTAGTGGGAGAAGCAGGCTCCCCGCTGAGCAGAGAGCCCGATGCAGGGCTCGATCCCAGGACCCTGGGATCATGACCTGAGCCGAAGGCAGACGCTTAACGACTGGCCACCCAGGTGCCCCAAAAATAAACACTTTTTAACATGATGGGTGGGTGGTAGAAAAGGTGAGGTAGTGGTCAAACTTCTTCTTTTGTGGACTGACAGCTTAGATGAACTTAGTGGTTCATATATAACTTAGTGGCCGAGAGTGAAGGTTCTGGCGTTAGACCACCTGGGCTCAAATCCTGGCTTTTCTACTCACTGTGTAGCTTCCAGTGAATTATTTAACTTCAATAAGCCAGAATTTTGTCTGTAAAATGGGGGTTTGGTAGGCTCTAAAGAATCTAAAATTATGGGGCGCCTGGGTGGCTCAGGGGGTTAAAGCCTCTGCCTTCGGCTCAGGGCATGATCTCAGGGTCGTGGGATCAGCCCCGCATCGGGCTCTCTGCTCAGCAGGGAGCCTGCTTCCCCCCTTTCTCTGCCTACTTGTGCTCTCTCTCTGTCAAATAAATAAATAAAATCTTAAAAAGACAAAAGAATCTGAAATCGGTGAAATATGGTGAGGCTGGTTTGTGAATGCAAGAGAAGCCTTCTAAACCAGGGCTGTTCCCAAGCTCTAATCCCCCCCCCATAATCTCTCCCCTTCACATCTCCCCAAACATACCCATCAACATACCGTCTATTGCATGTAAACACACACACACACACACACACACACACACACACACACACTTTTAGGTAAGAGCCTGCATTCTGGGAGAAAGGGTATTTAACCTCTCTAAGTATACGAGTCACTTTACTTAATAAAATAAATCTTTCTCATTTAGTACAGAGTAAAACAACTCCTAGAAAGAAGTAACTGGATCCGAGACCTTGCATCCAAACTCCATCCCCCTACAGGTTCAAAAACCTTCAATGGCTCCCATTTTTCTATGGGGGGGGGGAGATCCATTCCTTTTTCTTCAGGAGTTCATGGACTCCCAGGGCCAGCTTAATTTATATTCCACCTCCTAATTGCAGGAACCCTGGATTCCACCAACTGTTTCCCAAACAATTAGCTTGAGTATAAGGAATGTAAGATTCAGTAAGGGAAAGTTCAGACTCTCAACACTGGAAATGGGTTAGCTGGATTTGAAACAAGTGCATAAGATTTATAATACATCCTCTAAGAAAGTTTCCTAAGCGCAGGCCTCTGTAACCAGCTACTGGGCAACGTTTTTAGAGTGGACACCAGGGGGTAGCAAAATCTCACTCTCCCAGTTAAGGAGGCTACAGAGCCTCCGTGACTCCAGGGCCCACAGCTCATTGATGAAAAAGAGTTCCAACTCCCTGCCTCTAACTCTGCTCAGAACATGGTCACTGGACTCTGCCGCCCTGGATTTTTTATTTTATTTTATTTTTTTTTTTTTGACACTATGGGGCAGAGGGATCTTCTTGTCTCCAAGAAGGACTAGCATTTTCTCCCTCTTCTTTTCCAGACCCAGTGGAGTGGAGAAAGGGTGGTGTTTAGCCTTCTGAGGAGGTGACAGAGGAGCCCATCACCGAGGAGACGCCCTCCTCTCCCGCGGTGCCAACGACTGCCCAGAGGCTCCAGCCTCCTGGCCTCACAGGTGCTGCATCCACTGGCAGGGATGTTTTCCAAAAGTCAGCCCCAACTGTAGTGGCACATGCCTTCAGGCCCCTCTCTGGGGACTACCTGGCTTTCCGATCTCTTCTCAAATGTCCACCCTTTGGAGGTGCCACCCCCACCCCCAGCGCCTGCAGGGCAGCCCGGTGCCTGCTCAGAGGAGGAACAAGGCAAGCCCCGTCGGTGCCTAAGCCTCCCCAGCCCTCCCGGGAAATGCTCGCCGGCACTTCATTACACATCCAGACGCGGTGGAGGATGGGTGAGACTGGAACTTTCTTAACTAGTCTGCCCCGCTTTGTCTACTGCGTCAGATAGCCATCCTCACCGCCATGAGCCCTAGCGACCCTGGGAGACTCTATCGCTACCCTATAAGAAGGAAGGGTCTGGCAACCAGTTTCGAATCACGGGGTCTGACTTGGGAGGGTTGCGGGGGAGGGGGAGGGGGTTCTGATGCCTTCCCTCCGCTAGCCGAAAATGGAGACACGCGGTGCGGAGAGGAAGGGGCAGCGAGGAAAGAACTCGGAAAACGTCTGCCGAAGTGCACGCCCCTACAGGAGGATCCTGATCCCAAGATCCAGCCCCTCTTCAGTCACGATGGTCACCCCCACCCCCCCACCCCAAGCTTTCACCGCTCCCTAACTCCCCCCCACACACACACCGCCGCCCCCGCCCTCCCCAGGCCGCACAGAGGAGCTCATTGTCGGAGCCAGAAGGCTTGAGGCCGAAGGATACTGGAGGGAAAGACTGCGGGCGAGCCCCTGGAGGGTGGAAGGGAGCCCCTGGAGGGTGGAAGGAATCCCCTGCTTTCCCTGCCCTCAGCCCCATGCTAGTGGGGCAGGGGCCCGGGGGTCTCTTCTGAGCTCCAGGTGCTGCCGAAGTCTGGCAACCGCGGGGAGAACAGGTTCCCAAGCGAGTTAGAGACGAGAGGCTTCGGGCCGCCAAAGGATCCCAGTCCTAGGCTGGGCACCCCGAAAATTCACGCACGCCCCAGCCTCTGGAGAGTCCCTCGTGGAGGCTAAACTGATCCTGCAGGGAGGGAGGCGGTGGCGGGAAAAGAGGGGCATCCTCGGCCGGGCGGGCGTCGGAGGGCCCGGGTCGGGGCTACCCACTGGAGGGCGGGGCGGGGGAGGAAGAAGGTTGCGGGAGAGCAAGGCCGATCGGCTGCGGGCGCCGGGGAAGCCGCGGAGAGGCTTCGCGCGGGAGCGGGAGTCCCGGCAGGGGGTCCGGCGCGGACGCAGAGGCGGGCACTGAAGGGCGGGGCGGGGAGGGGCGGCCGTCTCGGCCCTCCCTGGCTGGGCCCCGCGGCCTGGGAGCCCGAGCGGGCCGATCCGCCACCGCGGCCGGAGCTGTCCCCTAGCCAGACCCGGCGAGACGCGAGCGGCGGGAGGGAGGCGGCGGCGCGCCCGGCCCCGCCCGCCCGAGCGTCGGACGCGGCCCCGCGCCGAGCCATGGTGAGTCCGGCGTCGCGGCCCCGGTGTCCCCCTCCGCCGTCGCGCTGCCCGCCCGGGGCCGCCAGCCCCCAGCCCGGTGCCTCCCGCGCCCGCCCGGGTCTGTCGAGCGCTCCTGAGACTCTCCTCCCTGCCATCCCCCCGTCTTTTCTTTGATCCGTCTGTCTGCCCCACTGTCTGGCTCTGTCCCCACCGGGTATTGCCTTCACTCTTTCTTTCTTCCCTTCTTCTCCGCCCCCTCCCCCATCCTCCCTCCGGTCGCTCCCCTAATCCACACACCTCCCCCCTGCCCTCTTCTGTCCCGACCTGTGCCTTCCTTTGCAGGATCTTCCCACCCCCTCCGGGTCCCAGCTCCTTACCCGCGGGAGACCCCTGCGGGTTGGTGCTGCAGCGGCCCTGGAAGGGGCCCGGCCCCGGGTCATGAGAACTGACCTGCCTGGAACCACCATTTTCCATCCGAGTCCCCAGCCCGGTGAGCTGGGCCCACCCATCCGGCCCTGGGGGACCGGCCGCAGCTGTGGCTGGGCTGGGGCCAGGGACGTGGCCAAAGAGGGAAATTCCCGCGGAGAAAGAGGGGCTGCTTCAGGATAGTGGACAGAGTGAGGAGGGGGACTCACGGTGTCAGGGGGCGTGACGCTGCCAGAGCAGACAAGAGACCGAGGATAGGGGGAGGAAGAGTGCCCCAGAGCTCTGGCTGCAGGGAACCGGAGCACTGCCTCAGAGTCCTCCCGCTGCAGAGGGGAGGGAGCACGAGCGGGAGCTCCCTTCGGGAGGAAGGAGACTCTGGCAGCAGCAACTTAGGACACAGGAAGCAGAGTGGCAGTGTTAAGGGGGAGTCCATACCAACAGGAGTGGACACTATTCCGGGAACTTTCGCTCCAGAAGTTGTCTCTGAAGAATAATCACTGCAAGGAGTGGGCACTGCCAGAGAGAGCGCCCCACTGCAGGGGGCTGGGGTGTCCACGGCTATGGGGGCGCTCGCTGCAGAGTAGAGGAGGGGGGAGGCCCTGCCAGGGGGCGCTCACTGCCAGGAGGTGGGGGGAGGAGCACTACCGGGGCTGCTCCCCTACAGAAGGAAGGGCACCCCCTGGCAGGGAGACTGGAGCAAGAAAAAAGAGGAACTGGGCCAGGGAGAGCTGACTCAGTCTCTCTGGTCTCCTTTTTGGTCCTGGCCAACTGGAGGCCCCGTCTCTGTGCTCCTGCCCGCCGCCTCCCACCCCAGACCCCTCCTCCCCTCCTGCCGCTGCAGTTTCCTGTGGCTGAGACTCTCGCTCAGCCATGAGCTCACCGCCCCTAATGGGTTGCAGCTGCCTCGCTACTCAAGCTCTAGCTGCCCCCTCCCGGCCTCGGATCGGACGGCCCCCTCTATCTCCCCGCCCCCCCTTCTCCTCCCTCCCCCCACCCACTCTCGCAGCGCCTGCCGGGTCCCCGGAACACTGGGGGGTCTGTCTGCTCGCCCACACACCTTGGGGCTGGGTCTCTGTGCTGACGCACTGAATGTCCCTCTCTGGAGTGGCTGCCCTAGCTTGCAGAAGGTCGGGACAGATGGGCAACTGGTAAAATGTGCAGTTTTGTCTGCAGGGCAAAAACAGGAGGGGGGCGATGGTGGGGAGTAGCCGGAGAGAACTTGATAAACACTGCAGCTCATCCCCTTGCCCACTGACAGCAAAGAAACCTGATAAAAAGAACTTCAGAGCCATCTTGAAAGAGAAATTAGTCTGCAAAGGAAGAACCAGAGGGGGGTGCTTGTTTAGGGTCCGAGATGGAGAAAGAGACCCAGTGATGCATTTAGGGAGGCAAATGCAGAGGAAGCAGGGCTGTCTTTTGAGATGGTGGCAGCAGGTGGAGTTGGCAGAGAGGTCCTACTGGAATTGGAAAAATACATACCATCAAGGCCTCCTCCCTTCCCCACGTGTTCCTTTTGTGACTTTTTCCTCTTTTGGCTGCCCCCACCCAGTTCTTTGTAACCCAATCCCACATGCTCTGGGAGTGGGTGATTGCTCTGAAGCCACTCTGGGACAGAGAAGTTGCTAGAAAGACAGACAGCCCTTTAGTCCTCCTTCCTCCCAGTCCTCCTCCTTCTCACCCCAGTGACCATCTCTAGGATATGATTATTCCAGGCTGTGGCATCACCACCTAAGTTGGAGGTGCGTAGCTCTTACACCCTGGGGGTGGGGGGGCTTTCAAGTTGGCCCTCCACCCTGCCAGCTCTCTCAGCCATCGCTAAATCTTCTGGTGGCCCAGAGACCCTCTCTTCCTGAGGAGGAACCGTGCAATGGTCCCAACTCACAAGAAGCAGGACTGGCCCTGAGATCAAGGACATTCCCAGCAAATGCTCCCTGGATCTCCAGGGACAGCGTCTCAGAGCTCCAGTGCGGAGTGCCTTGCTGGGTTTGTGCCCTCTGACTGCCCCAGCACCACAGAGGCCATCCTGGGCTCATTCAGCCAGCATTTCCTGAGGGTCCTCTCTGAGAACACACTGAGCGCACAATGTGGCCCTGGCCGCGCTCTCTGCAGCTGGTCTTCTCTTTCCCAGGAGCCCGAGCCGGTGGAGGACTGTGTGCAGAGCACGCTTGCCGCCCTGTACCCACCCTTCGAGGCGACGGCCCCCACACTGCTGGGCCAGGTGTTCCAGGTGGTGGAGAGAACTTATCGGGAGGATGCCCTGAGGTACACGCTGGACTTCCTGGTGCCCGCCAAGCACTTGCTTGCCAAGGTCCAGCAGGAAGCCTGTGTGAGTGGCCCCTGAGATCTACCGTCTCACTCCAGAGACTAGCCAGACTAACTTCCCTCTCCCCAGAGGTACCACCACCCCATACTGACCACCCACCCCCGCAGAGCAGAGGCCACTCACATACTAACACACACAGAGACACTCATCTTCCCCAAATATCAACCCCTAAGAAGCATCAACTCCTGAAAACCCACACCCACCAGACATCTCCCCCATACTGATTTCTCAAGATACCTAACTCCCCCAGACATGACTCAGCAGGGATCCTTCACTCGTGCAAATACATAAAGACTCCTAAGAGTCTCTGAGCTCTCCGAGACAGCGGCATCTGCTGACCGTGGCTTTGTACCCACTCAATTGTTACTCTCCTGCGCAGGGAACTCGTTTCCTAGAGAAGCTTCCTACGACCGGAACACGGGCCAGCCCCAACCCCTCCCTATGCTCCATGAACACCCCGAGACAACCCCTCCAGATCCCCTGGGATTATAACCCACCAGGCCACAGGGCAGCCCTGCCCAGGGGGGTCCCGTGCTGACTGCCTTCCCCAGCTGGCTTCCTCAGCGGAGCCTGAGCGCAGCGTCGCACCTCTCTCTCCAGGCCCAGTACAGCGGTTTCCTCTTCTTCCACGAGGGCTGGCCGCTCTGCCTGCACGAGCAGGTGGTGGTGCAGCTGGCAGCCCTGCCCTGGCAGCTGCTGCGCCCAGGAGACTTCTACCTGCAAGTGGTGCCCTCCGCGGCACAAGCGCCCCGCCTGGCACTCAAGTGCCTGGCCCCAGGGGGCGGGCGGGTGCAGGAGTTGCCTGTGCCCCATGAGGCCTGTGCCTACCTGTTCACACCTGAGTGGCTGCAAGGCATCAATAAGGACCGGCCCACAGGTCGCCTCAGTACTTGCCTCCTCTCTGCGCCCTCTGGGATTCAGCGGCTGCCCTGGGCAGAACTCATCTGCCCACGATTTGTGCACAAAGGGGGCCTGATGGTGGGCCATCGGCCAAACACGTTGCCCCCCGAACTGCCCTCCGGACCCCCGGGACTTCCCAGTCCTCCACTCCCAGAGGAGGCCCTGGGCACCCGGAGTCCTGGCGATGGGCACAATGCCCCCGCTGAAGGACCTGAAGGCGAGTACGTGGAGCTGCTGGAGGTGACACTGCCTGTGAGGGGGAGCCCCGCGGATGCTGAGGGCTCCCCGGGCTTGTCCAGGACCCGCACAGTACCCACCCGGAAGGGTGCCGGAGGGAAGGGCCGGCACAGGAGACACCGCGCCTGGATGCACCAGAAGGGCCTGGGGCCTCGGGACCAGGATGGGGCGCGCCCACCGGGGGAGGGGAGCAGCACCAGAGCCTCCCCTGGGTCGCCCCCAGGAGCCGAGGCTCTCCCAGAAGCAGTGGCCCTAGAGGTGTCTGAGTCTCCAGCAGAGACACTGGGGGAAGCCTCTGAATCTTGTCCCCTAAGGCCGGGGGAGGCTGGGGGAGGGGCAGGCCAAGGGGCTGAAGGACCCCCCGGCACCCCTCGGAGAACAAGCAAAGGAAACAGGAGAAAGAAGCGTGCTGCAGGCAGAGGGGCTCTCAGCCGAGGAGGGGACAGTGCTCCACTCATTCCTGGGGACAAGGAGGAGGCCAGCCACCAGGAAGTCCTTGTCACTCTCCCCCCGCCAAATGAGCACCAGCTCCCAGGATGCAGCCTGGTTGAGGAGGAGCACAAAGGCTCAGGGAAGCCAGAGTCGGAGCTGAAAGAGGAGCTCAAACCAGCAGAGAAAAAAGAGCCTAAGCCCTCAGAAGCCTGTGGACTGACAGAGGAGACGGCCAGGGAGAAGGATCCAGAGGGGTCCAGCCTGGCGTGCGTGGCAGGTGAGTTGACCCCAAAGCCAGCAGGGCAAGGGCCAGCATAGATGGCCTGGAGAAGGGGGCTGGAGGAGGAGCTGGGAATCCCACAGCCAGAACCCTCCCCCCCCCCACCTCGGGCCCATAGCTCTGCTTCCGTCTGTGCAGGACCCACAGGTCCAGAAGGGCTCCTGCCAGACCCACCAGCACCACCGCTGGAGACGGTGCAGGAAGGGGACAGTGTCCCAGAAGAGGCCGCTCCAGTCTCCATCTCTGATGACCCGGATGTAGCTTGGGACCTGATGGCATCTGGATTCCTCGTCCTGACTGGTCAGTGGGCATCAGTTTCAAAGGGACAGGGCTCAAGGGAAGAGAAGTGATCAGGGTGGGCTGTGGAGGGAGGCAGGGTGGATGGGAGGTAGCCAAGGCCTGCCCCCAGCCAGGACAGCCTGGCCATTTTGTGTCCTCAGGAGGGGTGGACCAGAGTGGGCGAGCTTTGCTGACCATTACCCCACCGTGCCCTCCCGAGGAGCTCCCACCCTCCCGAGACATGCTGAGCACGGCTCTTCATTACCTCCATTCTTTGCTCAGGTAACCAAGGCCCGCCACTGGCACCCTGAACATTGACCTCCTGCTCATGCGGGTCCTGACCTCTTTTCTTCTCAGGACACTGACTTCCTGACCTCTAGGATACTGGCTTCCTCACCTCTCAATTTTTAAGCCACTGACCGCTGACTTACTGACCTCTGACCTCCAGGATATCTTCGTCAATGTTCGAAATCAACACTGGTTGACTTTCAGGATCCTAAGACACAACCTAGATTATCAGGGTGTTGGTTTACTCGTTCAGCAGCTACTTACTGAGCATCAGGAACCTAGCAGGCACCACGCCATGTACTGGAATGGAAATTCACACCCTCCCAAAGCATAGCGGTCCTGGTTTTCCAGATCCCGATCCTGAGACATAGCACCGTCTGCACATAGACTCCTGAATGCTAGGGTAGTGCCTCTGGGACGCAAACCCGTGCTTTGGCCCTTTGGCCCTTGCTTCCTGAAAGTACCAGGCACTGACTTCTCCTGAGGACTAGTAACAGTAAAACCAGACCCTGTGCCGTCTTCCCCTTAACACACACACACACACACACACACACGGGTGCGCGCACACTGCCCCCTTGGCTCTTTCTGCCCCCACAGGCCTGATCTCCAGAAACTGGGGCTGTCCATCCTGGTAGACCTTCGGAAGGCACCCCCATTGCCTCCAGCCCTCATTCCTGTTCTAAGTCAACTTCAGGTAACCAGCCCTTGGCACAGGTACTTCTCCTGACCCTAACTCTTCCCTGGGTGGCCATTCCAGGCCACCCAGTTGCCCACCGTTCAGCATTACTCTTCTCTGCCCTCAGGACTCAGGAGAACCTCCCCTCGTTCAGCGACTGCTGGTTCTCACTCAGGACGATCCTGTGGCTGAACTCTATGGACTTCAGGTCTGAGCTCCTCACTCCCAGCTGGTTCCCCTCAGTAGTGGAGAGAAAAGGGGATGGCTAGAGCCCCAGGCTGGTCCCTGAAGTCCTGGGTGGCCAGGCCAGAACCCCCCTGCCTTCATGTGTCTCTAGGGTGCTGAGTCTCTATCAGAGAGTGATCTGAAAAGAGTGGCCAAGCCAGAGGAGCTGCCGTGGGACTTGGGAGGTCACAGGGAACCCTCTCCCAGCTACTGGGTGGAGACACACCAGGTAAGCTTCACCTCCCCTAACCAGGATGGTGGGAACCAGGAATGATCCAGCTGAGGGCAAGCAAAATGATTTCCCTTCCATTCGATTCAATGCGTATTTATGGCTCACCACCCATGAGCCAAATATTATGCATGTCCTATGGGCTACTGGGGAGATGAGAGGAGTATATTCAGTAAGCTTTTAATATGACATTAAGCAGCATATGGTTTTTGGTGGGACATACGTCAGAAGCTATTAGAGAAGAGCTTAAGGTAATTTTACCGCGGTTCTGGACAGAGGAAGACTGGCTCTAGTTCCATGTGACCTTGGACAAGGTACTGTACCCCATTTCCAGAGATGGCACCCTTTCTGTACTTGTTCCCTGGACCAACATCCAGGCCACCGGGTCCTCATCCCCAAAGTACAGCAAGTGTGTATAATCTCGGATTCTGTGAATCTCAGTATGCGAATATTCAAGAAAAGATAAATGAACATGATCTAAGTATTAAAAGGGGTCTGTATGAGGCATCTGGGTGGCTCAGTCGTTAAGCATCCCAGGGTCCCGAGACTGAGCCCCATAGCAGGCCCTGCTCAGCGGGGAACCTGCTTCCCACTTTCTTTCCAGCTCCCACTGCTTGTGTTCCCTCTCTCATTATCTCTGTCATAAACAAATATATAAAGAAGGTCTGTAACGTGGTCTCTAAGCTTTATGTCAAAGGGGAAATGGAACTGAACAGGTAGAGAGGCGGGGTTTACGGGGTGAAAACCTAGTGCAGACGGGGAAAGGAGACACGTTTACTAAGCTGTTTGCTTCGCCAGTCCTTGCTAAGTGCTTACCTGGTATCATCTCTTTAAACCTCACAAAACTCTGTGTATCTTTTTTTGGGAGAGTGTGAGTGGAGGTTTTGGGGGGGCAGAGAGAGAATCTTAAGCAGGCTTCACGCCCAGTGCAGAGCCTGACGCAGGGCTCCATCTCATGACCCTGAGATCACCACCTGAACCGAAACCAAGAGTCGGACGCTTAACTGACTGCACCATCCAAGCCCCCTAAAATTCCGTGTATCTTTGTCCTGACTTTACAGTGGAACAAGCTGAAGTTCGGGAGGTTTCTGGGCCTGCTTAATGTCATACAATTAGTAAACAACAAAGTCAGCAGCTAACTGAGCATTGTCTCCATAGAAGTCTCTGGGGCTGCCCCTTCTCCATCCGTGTGTGTCTGTGTGTGTTTCAGGACGTGGCGAGGCTATGCCGCCTGTGCCAAGGGGTGCTGTGCTCTGTGCGGCAAGCCATTGAGGAGCTGGAGGGAGCCGCAGAGCCCAAGGGAGAGGTAGGACATGAGACCGGACAGAAGGGGATGGGGTGGGGATGGGGACTCTTCCATAGAAGAGTCTGTTGTACTGTCGACTGCTCCCTCCCCCAGGAGGCTGTAGGAATGCTTGAGCCCCTACAGAAGGTGCTGGCAGATCCCCGGCTGACGGAGCTGCAGAGGGACGGGGGAGCCATCCTGATGAGGCTGCGTTCCACCCATAGCAGCAAGTACGAGGGGGGGCCAGGGGGGTGGGGGCAGGTGGACAGGGTGCGTGGAGACACAGCAGAGAGCCATCAATAAACCTTGGGTGCCAGGGCGTTCTTACTGAGCACACCTCTGCACAGGAGATCGTGCTTTTCCACCTGGTATGACCTTAGCATAAGGTCCCTAGGTATTCCTTGTGATTACAGACAGGGATCTGGAGGACCAGAAGTGTTCAATGCCTTGGCCAAGATTAGTTAGTCAGTGGGAGAGTTAGGATTCGAATCCAGGCCTGCTATGCAAGGACAGAGTGCGGTGGGGTGATGGGGAGGGGTTGACAAGGGCAGTAGGTCATTCTGCCCCTTCCTTTTTGCCCAGGCTGGAGGACCCGGGCCCAGCTGCGCTGTACCAGGAGGTGGACGAGGCCATTCACCAGCTCGTGCGCCTCTCCAACCTGCACGCCCAGCAGCAGGAGCGGCGACAGCGGCTGCACCGACTGGAGCAGGTGAGGCAGGACCCCCAGACCGCTCTTACTTGGCCTGGGAACCTGGCCTCTAGCATTCCCTTTACTGCCGCCATCCACAGCTGCTGGCTCCAGGGGGTGGCCCTCCCCCTCGCCGCACCCCACCCTGGAGGTTGGTCTGGTGGGTGTGAGGGTCGACAAGAGGGAGACAGCATCTCAGCCCCAGCAGAGAAGCCAGACCCCCCCTGGCCCACCGGTGATATTTGATCAAGGATCCTCAGAGGTTGTGAGAGTAGAAGAGATGCTTGGGTGCCCTAGGGGATTCAGGGAGGAGCCGATCAACTCCAGGGTGCCTATAACTTAAGATAATAAATGTCTATTGATACCAGGTTTTTAGCTACATTGCCACCCACGTTGCCCCAACTCTTTCTACGATGTCATCCCCAAACCTGAGGCTGGAAGGGCCCCACCTTCTTCCACCTTGGAAGGACGCTAAGGCCTCTTTGTGGGGAAAATTCGGGAATAAGGCTGGCTTCTCTGAACCTTGATTCTTCCCTTCTGGGGTTAAGAGCCCCACAGGGCTTATCCTAACATGCGGGGTCGGGGGACAGGGGGCTCTGCAATCTGATTGTTTCCCCAGAGCCCCAAGCATGGTGAACAAGCACCTCGTGGACCTACATGTGGGCATCAGGGCAAGGGTCATCTCAAGGTCAATGTCAAAGTGGAGGGCAGGGCTCTCTGTTTTCTGGGGTTTCTACATGTTGGCTTCCTCCAATCCAGTATCCAAGGGGTTTTATCTCTTACTCTTCGTTTGCTTGCTTGCTTATTAGCTGTTTTTCCCATTTCAAAACCGTTAGCACACAGGATCGGGAGTCTCTAGTTCTCAGCGTGAGTCCTAGGTCTGCTAGGAGTGAGACGTTAGAAGAATCTTGAAGCATCTCTGAGTTCCCCAGTCCACATCTGTAGAATGGGACCATAATGACACTTAGGTCGAAAGGGTGTTAGGATGACCAAATGAATTCAGCAAAGGACTGTACACGTGTTTATGGCCAGGCCCTAATTACTGGGAACATGCTCAGCTTCTTGTCTTCAGGCTGTCCTACCCTAGCTTCTGGCCTGAATTCAGAGAAAAAAATTACCATCCCTTTTTGGTCAAATATCCCAGAACCAACATGAGAGTCTTTAGATCGCCATAACAGGCAACTAGAACTGAGGACACACACACACACACACACACACACACACACACACACACACACCCACTGGGTTGTCTCTTCAAGCCAGGTCCCTGCGACCCCTGCCCACCCCTCGATGGACTCAGTGAATGTGAAATTTCCCCTCCTTGGTTAACCAGACGATCCTCATCCCGCCTCAGGCTCACACCAGCTTTACCTCTGTCCCCTCCTGGCCTGGGCCTGGAACCCTCGCCCGCTTCCCTCTGTGCTCCCTCCAGCCCAGCTTCCCATTCTGGTGCTTTCTCCCTTGACCCTTGTGAAAACTACCACTGACCACTGTTAGCCGACTGTACAGCTGACATGAGATGGTTCGCCCAAGGGTCTCCGGATCAGGGTGGTGGGGTTGGAGCTGGATCTCAGCTCTCCCTCCCACAGCATGGCCTCCTTCTCTCTCACGGCCCTGCCATCCCGCCCTGTCTGCCTCAGGCGCTGCAGTGGCTCTCAGGCCCCGGCGAGGAGCAGCTGGCCGGCTTCGCTGTGCCCGGGGACTCCCTGTCTGCCCTGCAGGAGACGGAGCTGCGATTCCGGGCTTTCAGCACTGAGGTTCAGGTGAGAAGGGGGAGAGGGGCAGGGGAGAAAAGGCACGGCGCAGGGGTGAGGGGTCAGGGAACCGACTGGGACCGAAGACCAGTCTGAGGGCAGCCTTCCTTCCCCAGGAGCGCCTGGCCCAGGCACGGGAGGCCCTGGCCCTGGAGGAGGACACCGCCTCCCAGAAGGTTCTGGATGTCTTTGAACAGCGGCTGGAGCAGGCCGAGAGTGGCCTCCATCGAGCCCTGCGGCTACAGCGCTTTTTCCAGCAGGTGTGTGCGGAGCCTCTGTCTTCCCCGCCCACCACTGCCCGCCTTCTGCCTGGGGAGGCTGATCGGGTAGTTGCTGAAATCGGGCACTCAGGAGACCATCTCCTTGGGTTCTTGGCTCTGCCACCTACTTGCTGAATGACCTGGGACAAGCATGCCTCCGTAGGCACCCCTCACAGGGCTGCCGCGAGCCTTATATAGGTAATATATCAGAAGCCCTCAGTACCGAGCCTGCCACTGATAAATTCCGTTTAAGTGTTGGCTCTTCTTTCATCCAGGCCCCACTGTCTCCATACCAGCTCAGGGTGACACAGTCAGGCGGTGGCGCTGGGATAGCAAAGGGGGTGTTCTCAGAGGACTGAGAGGGTGGTGGGCCCTGGGAAGCCATCGGCTAAAGAGGACGGGAGCTGTCACTGGGCAGCACCCGTGAGTTATGGCGCCGGGCCTCACTCTTTCTCTGCCCATCCCCGCCCCCTCTGGCCCGGCAGGCACACGAATGGGTGAATGAAGGTTCTGCTCGGCTGGCAGGAGCAGGGCCAGGTAGGGAGGCGGTGTTGGCAGCCCTGGCCCTGCGGCGGGCCCCAGAGCCGAGCGCTGGCACCTTCCAGGAGATGCGGGCCCTGGCCTTGGACTTGGGCAGCCCCGCAGCTCTGCGAGAGTGGGGCCGCTGCCGGGCCCGCTGCCAAGAGCTGGAGAGGAGGATTCAGCAGCAGCTGGGAGAGGAGGCGAGTCCCCGGGGTCACCGGCGACGGAGAGCAGACAGCGCCAGCAGCGGAGGGGCCCCCCGGGGCCCCCACAGCCCCTCGCCCAGCCTTAGCTCCCTGCTGCTCCCCAGCAGCCCTGGGCCACACGCAGCTCCATCCCATTGCTCCCTGGCCCCCTGTGGGGAGGACTGTGAAGAGGAGGGCCCCGACTTGGCTGCGGAAGCAGAGGGTAGGCCTTCAAGGACCGTGCTGATCCGAGGCCTGGAAGTCACCAGTACCGAGGTGGTAGACAGGACGTGCTCGCCCCGGGAACACGTGCTGCTGGGCCGGGCCGGAGGTCCAGATGGGCCCTGGGGAGTAGGCACCCCCCGGATGGAGCGCAAGCGAAGCATCAGGTGAGAGCCCAGGCCAATTATTGCCCAAGAGGCAGCCCCAAGTGCCCAGCAGGAAAGAACACGATAATATTGTCGTCAGTCTCGGGCCCCAGCCCCCTCCAACACTCCTGTTGTCCCTGCAGCGCCCAGCAGCGTCTGGTGTCGGAGCTGATTGCCTGTGAGCAAGAGTACGTGGCCACCTTGAGCGAGCCAGTGCCGCCCCCGGGGCCCGAGCTGACTCCTGAACTGAGGGGCACCTGGGCCGCAGCCCTGAGTACCCGGGAGAGGCTTCGCAGCTTCCATCGGACACACTTCCTCCGGGAGCTTCAGGGCTGTGCCACCCACCCTCTGCGCATTGGGGCCTGCTTCCTTCGTCATGTGAGTGACCCCTGACACTCCTCTAGGTCCCCTCCCTTCTCACAGCTCAGCCCCGTCCACCTGTATCCGTTCTCCATCTCCGTTCCCCGTCCCCTCGCCAAGTGTGTGGTCCAAGACTCTGGGGCCCCCGGGCCCCTCTGAAGCCACTCAGCCCATGTCCCTGTCCTCGAGTGCTGCCTGGCCTTCACTCTGCGTGGGAGCCTGTCATTTCCCGGGCAGACTGAGTGGCCGGCCTGTCCTGCGAGCTGCAGTGAGGACGGGGAGGAGGAGAGGGAGGGGCTCGTCTCTTACCAGGTGATGGCTTGTCTTTCCCCACCGGCACAGGGGGACCAGTTCAGCCTTTACGCCCAGTATGTGAAGCACCGACACAAACTGGAGAATGGTCTGGCTGCACTTGGCCCCCCAAGCAAGGTGAGCTTTGCTCCGACCCCCATGCCAAGGAGGGCCAGGAATCCCTGAAACGCGCCCAACCTAGTCTCTTCGGGGAAGAAACGCCTTCCTGGATGTGTCCGGGGCTCTCTCCCACCAGTAATCTCCCCGCAGTGCTCAGGGTGGGACACGCAGTGGACTGGGAGCCAAGCGAGCCCGAGTTTTTCTCCTGAGGGACTTTGGGCAAGACTTTTGATTCCTCTGGGCCTCTGTTTCTATACCTGGTAAACGGGGGCACTGTCCACCATATCTACCTCACAGAGTGCTCTGAGGATCAAGACTTTAAGAGTTAAAAGCTAGAGGGGCGCCTGGGTGGCTCAGTGGGTTAAAGCCTCTGCCTTCGGCTCGGGTCGTGATCTCAGGGTCCTGGGATCGAGCCCCTCGTCGGGCTCTTTGCTCAGCGGGGAGCCTGCTTCCTCCTCTCTCTCTCTGCCTGCCTCTCTGCCTGCTTGTGATCTCTCTCTCTCTCTGTGTCAAATAAATAAATAAATCTTTAAAAAAAAAAAAAGTTAAAAGCTAGAGACTCTGAGGGATGATCTGTATTCCTCTTCCGTTCTCCTCCAAAATTCAGAGGACGGTTGAATCTCCGGCAGACCCCCTACCTGCTGTAAGATGAGGAAGGTTTCACCTTCCCTTTGGCAGTATCTGGGCTTCTGCCCCCAAAAGCCTGGCCTACCACCCACCTTCCTGGCAGAGCTCAGCCCCCGCTAGCTCCACCACCCACCTCATCCGTGTCTGTCTCCTCCCCAACCAGGGCTCCATGGAGAGTGGCCCTCACGTGCCCCGGGCCTTGCAGCAGCCCCTGGAGCAGCTAGCTCGGTATGGTCGGCTCCTGGAGGAGCTCCTAAGGGAAGCTGGGCCTGAGCTGAGTTCTGAGCGCCAGGCTCTTGGGGCTGCCGTGCAGCTGCTCCGGGAACAGGAGACCCGCGGCAGAGACCTGCTGGCCGTGGAGGCAGTCCGTGGCTGCGAGGTGAGACCCCGGCTCGTCACCCCAGTTCCAGCTGTCCAGCCCCATGGCTTCGGAAGGCAGCGTGGCGAGTGACAAGAGGACCCGACTCAAAGTCAGAGGGCCCAGGCTCTAATCTCTAATCAGCTGGATGGCCTCGGTTAACTCACTGAACTTCACTGGGCCTCAGTGTCCTCATCTCTAAATAAAGAAGCTATATCCTGCCCAACATCCCGTGATCCTACCTCTGGCTGTGCTTTTCCTGTTCCATTCCCAGCTCTTCTCTTTCCCCATCTACTCTGTACTTCCTCGGGCATCTCGGCGCACGACACATACCTTATTCTCCCTTACCTCGTCTCTTTCTAGCCCAGGAGGTCCAAAACTGGTGGGGAACCTGCCTCCTCTGTGATAGACCTCTTTCCCCTTCGGCTCTTTGCCGATTCTCTTTCTGGGTCAGAATGGTGCTTGATCCCCGATGTCCACAGACTTCCCCGTGGGACGCTCTACACCCTACTATGCAGCGGTGTACCTTCTGTCTATCAAGGCAGGACTACATGGCCAGGCCAGGGGTGCCCTGCATGGTGACTGGTGGAGGGATTCTAGGCCAAGGCCTTCCCTGATTTCCTGACTCAGTCTGAGAACCAGTACAATAGGCCCTAGAAATCCCATTTTTACTCCCCATAAAATATACCCAAAGGGCTCCAGGGCCAATTACCATTCCTTTTCCTTTCCCCAGACAGATCTGAAGGAGCAGGGCCAGCTCCTACACCGGGACCCCTTCACAGTCATCTGCGGCCGAAAGAAGTGCCTTCGCCATGTCTTTCTCTTTGAACATCTCCTCCTGTTCAGCAAGCTCAAGGGCCCTGAGGGGGGGTCAGAGACCTTTGTTTACAAGCAGGCCTTTAAGGTACAAGGCTGGGACAGGGGCTGGGGGCAGGGACGGGACAGGAAGTCATGCTGTTCTTGAGAACTCTAGATGTTCTAGAAATTCAACTCCAACCCAGGTTCAGAATCTGAGTCATCTAAAACAGGTTTGACCTTAATCACCTATCAGGTTAGGATGTCAGAGGTGATAGAAATTGCTGTCGTTGTCATTGAGGTTTTCCTTATCGTGCATGTGGGAAACTCATGAGGCATTCCAAGCCAGAATGGAGGACCTTTCCCATTAAAAATATATGCTTTTTCAGTTAGGGATGGTTCCTGGGGTGACAAGAAAGGACTCCATCTGTCAGTCTATCTAATAGCTTATGTTGAGGAACCAGTGGAACCAAACCCAAGAGGAGGGAGGCCTTCTCAGGGAAACCATTTTGGTATCCAGATAAACATTAATCGAGGCCTGTAGTCCTAGGGTCACTGGCTGGCTCAGTCGGTTGTGTCTGCCTCTTGATCTCAGGGTTCTGAGCTCAAGTCCCATGTTGGGTGTAGAGATCACTTAAAAAATGAAATCTTGGGGTGCCTGGGTGGCTCACAGTGGGTTAAAGCCTCTGCCTTCAGCTCAGGTCATGGTCTCAGGGTCCTGGGATCGAGCCCCGCATTGGGCTCTCTGCTCAGCAGGGAGCCTGCTTCCCCCTCTCTGCCTGCTGCCCTGCCTACTTGCGATCTCTCTTTCTCTCTCTCTCTGTCAAATAAATAATTTTAAAAAAAAATAAAATCTTAAAAAAGAGAGAGAAAGAAAGACCTACAGCCCTAGATCAGGCAATATGGCATGATTCTAAGAGTTTCTTTTTCTTTTTCAAGATTGTATTTATGTATTTGGCAGCAAGAGAGAAAGAGTACAAGCAGGGAAACGGCAGGCAAAGGGAGAGGGAGAAGCAGGCTCCCCGCTGAGCAAGGTGCTGGATGCGGGGCTAGATTTGTTCCCAGGACCCTGGGCTCATGACCTGAGCTGAAGGCAGATGCTTAACCGACTGAGCCACCCAGTCGCCCCTTAAGGGTTTCTAGACTTTGCCTACAATTGTTCCAGCTACTGGGGAAGGGGGGTGCGGGGGGAGTACAGAATAGAGAACAAAATGCCTAGGTTTGGAATAACGGAGACGTGGGTTTGAACCCTCTCTCTCCACTATGATAAGCCCCAGGCAAGTTGCTTCGTGTCTCTGGGCATTCCCCTTCTGTAAATTACGGTTGTTGGGAAGACTAAATGTAGAACGCTTGGCATATGGTAGGTGTTGAGCAAACATTTACTGAACATCTACCAGATGCCAAGCTAAGTGTAGTGCTTTTCCATGTGGTGCCATCTAGCCAGGACTCGCTCTGTCTTCACCCACCCTCCTCCGCTTTTTCTCAGACTGCCGACATGGGGCTAACGGAAAACATCGGGGACAGCGGACTCTGCTTTGAGCTGTGGTTCCGGCGGCGGCGCGCCCGAGAAGCATACACTCTGCAGGCTGCCTCTCCAGAGATCAAACTCAAGTGGACCAGCTCCATCGCCCAGCTGCTGTGGAGACAGGCGGCTCACAACAAGGGTACCAGGCAGAGCCGGCGGGGGGTGGGGCGTGGTGGGCTTGGGGTCCGGGTTACAGTGGGAGGTTAGTCAGAGCGTATGGAGACCATTGGGAAGACAGGGTGTGTGATGGAGAGGGAATGACTTAGGAGATGATTCCAGGTCTGACTGGAGAGAGGCTGCTGGCAGAGAAATTAGTCTAAGATGTATCGGAAGGAAAGAGGCAGCTACCAGTTTCAGAAAAGCGAGAGCAGACGGCAGGGCAAAAGAGGGTGAGGAGGGTGTGCTCACTGGACCCTGGTTCCAGAATTTGCCTGCTGTGTGACTTGGACTAGTGTTTCTGTGTGTGTTTGTTCTGGGGTTTGGAGAGCTGGGTTTGTTTTTAATTCTCTGAACCCCATTCCACTCATCTGAAAAATGGAAAGCGACAGCTACACCTTCGTGTGATAAGGACGATGAAATAGGTGATTATCAGGGCGCCTGGGTGGCTCAGTTGTTAAGCGTCTGCCTTCGGCCCAGGTCAGATCCCAGGGGCCTGGGATCGAGCCCCGCATCGGGCTACTTGCTCAGCAGGAAGCCTGCTTCTCCCGCTACCATTCCCTCTGCTTGTGTTCCCTCTCTCGCTGTGTTTCTCTCTGTCAAATAAATAAAATCTTTAAAAAAAAAAAAAAAGAAATAGGTGATTATCTATGGAAGCACTTGATAAACTAGAAAGGTGTGTGAAAGTGAGGGTTTGCTCCTAATGCCCGAAATAAAGGGCAGAAGGTGAGTATTAGAAGTTAGATGGCTGGAATGCCAAATGGGCAGGATGCAACATGTAGGAGACAAGGGATCAGGGTCTGAGGAGGTGGTTAAGGCCCACCATCATCGTCCATGTAGTGACAGTTGACAGTAAGAGTAACAGGAGATACCAGTGAATGAGAATTGGCAAGGAGCAGAAGGGTCCACAACGATAGTGCTGGGGCTTGGAGCAAAGGGGGGCCGAAGGAGGTTGGTAACGGGGTCTCTGTTCCCTAGAGCTCCGAGTGCAGCAGATGGTCTCCATGGGCATTGGGAATAAGCCCTTCCTGGACATCAAAGCCCTTGGGGAGCGGACGCTGAGTGCCTTGCTCACTGGAAGAGGTGAGGGCCACCGTGCTGGGGGGGGCGACCCCCAGGAGTCAAGACCTTGAGGGTGAGGGCATAGTGGGGAGGTATGGTAGGAAAGTGAGGAAGGGTAATGAGTGGACACGTCTTCCGAAAAATTGTGGGACCGAATGGGAGGCCCTCTGTGAGACCGAGGGTCATTTCAGAGAGCCAGGAGGGCTTTCCCACACCAGCACCCCACCCCCCACCCCCTCTCTGCAGCCGCCCGCACCCGGGCTTCCGTGGCCGTGTCATCCTTTGAGCATGCCGGCCCTTCCCTTCCCGGCCTCTCACCGGGAGCCTGCTCCCTGCCTGCCCGCGTCGAGGAGGAGGCCTGGGATCTGGACGTCAAGCAAATTTCCCTGGGTGAGGCACCTCTCAAGGGGTGGCTCCCAACAGCTGGGTCATCGTGGTGATGTTCAGGCTGCTTGCTGCTAAGCGATTCCTTTTTCTAGCCAAGTAGCCCGGTTGCCATGACAACTATGTACAGCTTCCCCATTGCTAAAAGAGCCTTCCATCTGGTTGCTAGGATAATGCTTACAGCAGCCTGTTGCTAAGAAGCACTTCCTCTGTACCTCTCTCTCTAGCTCTCCTTGGGTTTCTATGGAAACTGCTCAGCTTCCTGTTGTACCCTCCTGGTTCACCACGGCAATCCTTATAGTTTCCTGTCGCTTCTTCCCTGGTTGCTCTAATGATGCTGCTGACAATTTCCTGCCTCTTGGTAGGGGGGTTCTCTTGCAACTGGATGGCTATGGGGACTCACAGCTTCCTGTTGCTATGGAGCTTTTTCTTCCCTGATGGAGCAGCTTGGTTGCTTAAGGTAATCTAGAGGGGTTCTATACCCTGCTCTCACCCTAGCTTCCCCTCCAGCCCCAGAAACACTTGACTCTTCTGGAGATGTGTCCCCAGGACCAAGAAACAGCCCCAGCCTGCAACCCCCCCCCTCTGGGAGCAGCACTCCTGCTCTGGCCCGTGGAGGGATCTTAGGGCTGTCCCGGCAGGTAAGTCCCTATACTAGGGCTGGTAGCGAGTGGGGTGATCTCTTCAGCGGCTTTCTGAGTGGGCTATTCTCATTCGACCCATGAGGGCAGGGGGAATGAATGAGCCTATGTTCCCAGAAGGACCGCGGGGTGGATGACGTATTATCCGGTCCGCCTTTCTCCTCTCCCCCTAGACCTGGCAGAGAGGTATCAAGGTCAGAACTGAAAAGGAATCTTTAATAAGGAACATAGTGCAGGAGTGGATGGAAAGGGGGGAAGGCCAACAGTATCTGGACTTGGGTTAAGTCAGCCAAATCGAGGAAGTCGGGGGAGGAGGAAAGAGAGGTGAGTTGGCAGGCTTGCGGGGGCGGATAGAAGAAAGGGGGCATTTCCTTGCCCTTTAGGTTCACTGCAGTTCTTCTCCTTGCAGAGTCACGCCCGAGCCCTGAGTGACCCCACCACTCCTCTGTGACCTGGGTGAGTCAGTGCCCCCTCCACTGTTCCCAACACTCCGACCTCTTGCACCAACTGCCTTCCTTCCCCCAGCTCCTTCCAAGTCAGCTTCTTCCCTCTCGCAGCCCGTCTCCCTCTTCTCTCCTGGCTTCTAGAGAAGGTGGAGAACTTGGCTAGAACCCTTCCTCTCGGCACATTTTGGGCTGGGCTGGCAGTGGGACATAGCGGAGGACTGGAAGAGCACTGAATTCCTTCCCTCTGCTTCCTGGGCAGAGAGGAGGTCGCAGGCCCCGCGCGCTCCCCTGCTGCTATCTCTAGCTCTCTCCAGCCGCGTGCCTCACCGCGGGAACCAAAGTGGCCACACTTTGCTTGCCTTCGTGCCCTGGAGGGGGAGAAATGATCCCTCATCCAGTCCTTCCCCATCCTGGGCCACAGCATTCTCCCAGGACGCTGCTCCGTGTGGGCCCTCCCCCAACAGCCTGCATTGTCCCCTTCGTCCGGTGCCACCCGGACGCTCTCAGAGAAGACTCATCTCTGCCAGGTCAGCTGTGGTTCCTGGTGACTCCCCTCTGGGGTGTCATAGGAAACGGAGCTATGCAAACCATTATAGGAGGGTGGGGTGGGGGGTACTGCAAACTTTATACATGTAATTACTGTTATTATAATACTATTGTTATATTAAACGTATTTACTCACACTTTGTGTCGGAAGAGCTAGAACAGACCTCTGGGTTGAGGTGATGCTGCTACCTTGAGCACTTCCCCTCACCCAACCGTTAACTGGAACACAGAAAATAAAACCAAGCCTTCAGGGTAGCCAGTCGCCCTTCCTGG
Organism: Procyon lotor; assembly: GCA_028646535.1. Taxonomy (NCBI): domain Eukaryota; kingdom Metazoa; phylum Chordata; class Mammalia; order Carnivora; family Procyonidae; genus Procyon; species Procyon lotor. Next base: position 57,531,441 of record CM053609.1, read on the forward strand.
CCCCAAACTGGGCTTGGGTGGGAGAGAAGGTACCTCCCCCAGGGGCTCTCGAAGGCTCATTGCACTCTGCGAAGTTCCTCCTCCCCCGCAGCACCCACTTCTTGAGGCTGAGGGGGTCACCCTCAAGCTGGGATCCAGCACAGTCTGGCAGCTCTCAAAATGAGGTCCTCAGACCACAGGGCATAAGAATCCCCTAGGCTACTTGCTAACGAGTTCCTGGGCTCCACCCCCAGAGTTCCCGGAGCCGAAATCTGGGGGTAAAGCCCAAGATTTCTCGTTCCTTATTAAGCTCTCTGGGTGATCACTGAGAGCCTGAAGTATTTCCGGACAAAACGGCCCGAAGGGTACAGGACATAGGCAGACAGACACAGCGCCCTGTGCCTCAAGACACCTGTTTATTGGGGACACAACTCTGCGACAGGGATGACAGGAATCGTACCAAAAATAGCGACGTCTACAGGGCCCCTGAAGGGGCTAGAAGGGTACAGTGCCCCCCACCCCCACCCATTGTACAAAAATAAACTCTCACGCCTATGGACCAGCAAAGACTGGCAGAGCGGCTCCTCAACAGGGACACAGCCCTCTGCCAGCCCTGGGACCCCGTTCTTTGATCCTCACCCCTGCCACTTCTAAGGCACTGTGACTCTCCCCTGGGCTGGGTGGGTAGCGCCCGCCCACCCTCCTACGCCCTCCACCCCCTCCACCTCTGGTCCGCCTGGGGCTGGGATATGGGTCCCACGCTGCCCCCTGCTGGCTGCTCTACCCAACTACCTCTAGCGCTCCCCCGCTCCCGCGGGGTGAGCTCACTAAGCTAACCGCCCCTAAGAGGGCTCCCTACCTTTCTTGTCCCCCCAGCCCCGCCTCTCCCGATCTGGGCAGCCCGGGGCCCTCCTCCCCTTCCAGCGGAGGACTGGGAGGGGCCTCTCCCGATTGTGCAGGGGCGTAGGGCGGAGACGCGTCGGCCTGGGGCGGCCTGCGGCCCCGAGCCCTGCGGCTGTGGTGCACTTGCAGGTGCAAGGCCATGAGCTCAGGGGCTCCAGTGGCGAAGGGGCAGAAGAGGCATCGATGGAGGGCACCCCCCGGCCCAGCCTCGCCTCCCGGCCCCGCCCGCAGGGACAGGTCCAGGGGTTCGGCCTCACCGCCTCGCCCGTTGCGCAGGGTCCTCCCGGGACTGGCGGGCTTCCGACGGGACCCCGGCGCCGCGCTCGAAGGAGGCCGAGGGTTCGCCGAGCCCTCCACCCAGGTCGCAGGCTGTGGAGCCGGCTTGGCTCCCGACTGCTGTGCTGAACCCCGCTGGGAAGGGGGCGGCGGCTCCGGGGGTGGTCCGGGGCCAGCCCCGCTCCTCTGCTCTCGGTGGTGGCGCTGCAGGTGATACTTGAGCGAGCCGGACTGGGTGCCCGCGTAGTCGCAGTGCGGACACTTGTAGGGGCGCTCGCCTGGAGAAAGGGTGCAACAGAGTCAGAGGCACGATCACCGTGGGCCCCCACCCGCATTTCGCTCTCTGTACAGGCCCGTCTGGACCAGAAAAACACACTGCCACCCCCACCCCCTCATTCAACAGAGTGGCATTCCCCCAACCACCTCGACTGGCCAAACTGTAGCGCTCTCTCTTCCCACCCCACCCCCCACCCCCGTTCCCTCCCCACCAGAGGCTGCCCCCTCACCTGTGTGCACTCGCAGGTGCACTTTAAGGTGATGTGCTGAGCGGAAAGATTTTCCACAAAAGGGGCAATCCTTTCCTGTGGCTCCCCGGCCCGCTTCAGGCCGGGTCCCTCCAACCAACAGCCCGTTCTCTTCTGCAACACACACGTTAAGAGAAGTCAGAAAGGCCCTTTGCCCTAACCCTTCAGGGCCACGCACCCCACACCCACCCCTTAGGATTGCTTCCCCTTGGGGCCCCAGAAGGAAACAGTATGTTTGAGAGAACCTGAGGGGTTGGATCTGTTGTGAGTTGTGCTATGCCCTTGAAAAGTGGCCTCTAAGAGTGAAAACAATGGAGAATAAGAGACAGGTCCTTTTTAAAGAAGAGGGGCAGGAGGGCAGTGGTGGCATCAGAGTGGGCCCAGGATGTGGAAATCTTGGAGGGAAATCTTGGAGGGAAAAGACCCCTTACATACCCTGCGTGGCGGTGGACCTCGCTTGGGTCCCCGCAGCAGGCGCAGAGTGCCCCGGCCCCTCGCCTGGGTGCGGGTGCAGTGAAGCCAGAGGGCCCAACGCCCTGCTGCGGGCCCAGGTCTCCTCCTCCGCCTCTACCGCCTCCTCTTCCTCCTCTGGCTCTTCGGCGCGATGCCGGCGAGCCCGGGCCGGGAGAGCAGAGGGAAGTGGGCGAAAGCTCCCGAAGCCACGGCCAGCCCCAGGCTCGGCGCCCTCACCATTGGGCCGGGCCTCGCCAGCTCGCAGGCTCAGGTAGCCCAGGAGGCTCGGAGGCTCACGGCGCTCGGCGGGAGTGGGAGCCGGGGCCAAGAGGAGCGCGGGGCCCAGCGGCTCATAGGTGAGCAGGCCCAGGTCAGGAGGCTGGGGGGCCCGGGCAGCCCCGGAACCAGGCCCCGGGGCACGCAGCGGCCCCAGCTTGCTGGCATGCACCTTCATGTGGTTCTTAAGGAACCAGGGCTCCTTGAAGCAGCGGCCACACACGGGACACGCATGATCGAAGGAGGCCTTGTGCTTGCGCATGTGGCCCTTCAGGAACCAGGACTGCGTAAAGCTCTGGCCACACACTTGACAGCGGAATTCCGGAGGCGCGGGGGGCTCCTCGGGAGCAGCAGGAGCGGGGGCAGGGGCTGCCTCACGTTCAGGCTCCGGCTCAGACTCTGGGACTGATCTGGGTTCGGGTTGGGGTGGAGGCTGAGGCTGGGGTGCAGCCGAGCTGGCCGCCAGGGGGCGCTCAGGAGCTCCGTGGGCCGTCAGGCTGTGATGCAGCAGCTCCTCCTCCTGGCTGGAGCCAAAACTGCACAGGCCGCACTTCCAGGGCCTGTGCAGGATGTGCAGGTGGCGTTCGCGCTCTGCCGCGGTGCGAAACTTGCCTTTGCAGAAGGGGCAACGGAAGGCGGACGACGAAGGAGCCTGGGACCGCGCCAGGCCCTCAGTGACAGGGGTGGACTGCATGCCCCCTGAGCTTCGGGCTCTCCCCAGCCGGGCCTCGCGCAGTAGTGCGCGCTCCTCCAGCTCCAGCAACAGGCGTGCGGCGGGGCTACGCGGGCGTTCGGGCTGGTGCGTGCGCAGGTGCGAGCGCAGCAGGGCTCGCTGCGCCGCGCGGTGGCCGCAGTGCGGGCACTGGAAGGCCTGGGCGCCTGGGTGCGCCCGCAGGTGCAAAGCCAGGATAGAGTTGAAGCGGAAGCGCTTCCCGCATACAGGGCAGGGGAAGCGCCTTTCCCCTGCGCGACTCTCCGACCAGCCCACTGCTCCCATCCCTGGAGACCCGGCGCTCACGCCTGGCCCGTTGGAGTAGCGCTGCAGATCCAGTTCGCCGTCGAAGGCGGGCGGCGAGGGCGCTAAGTGGCCGCCCGGGGCGCGGGGACGTGAGCCCTGTGGAGAAAGACTTGAGTAGAGCAAGGGGTGGAGAAGGGGCAGCTGTGGGGAAAGCAAGGGTGCGGAAGGCCCGAAGAACTCGAAGGAGGGTGGGGTGGGCCTGAATCAGGAATAGCGAGTGCCGTTCCCACTCACCCTGGGGAAAGTGGGATACGAACGGGAAATGAGCTGCCGGGGCCACAGACATAACTTCTAAGAGACGTAGGGCAGGGAAGGAGTGTAATCGTAAGTACTCGCAGGTGCTGGCCGGAGTTTCTTCACTCACCTCCATGGACCCCCTTCACATTCTTTGGTTCTGGGGAGTGCAGGGAAGAGGAGGAGGAAAAGCTGCTAGTGAAGGCAACAGGTGCTGAAGAGCTAAAGCAAGAGAGACGGGTTTGGAGGAAAATATGAGTCCTGGTTTTTAGCAGTGGAAACAGGCACCCCCCCACACACCCCCCTCAGCCCCATACTCTTAGCAGCCCAGACTCCTGCAACCTATCCCTTCATTACCCTTCCTTGTACCCTGAGACGGGAGGGGGCTGCTGTCTTCAAAATTCATACTCCTTGATTTGCCCAGCCCACAGGCTCCCTGATAACCCGGATGTCTTTCCCCAAATTATTCATGTTAAAAGCCCAGTCCAAAACCACTGCCACCACCACCACCATTGCCACCACCACCTCCCCCTGGTGGTAGAAACCATCACCGTGTACCGCTCTCCCATTTAAGTGAGGCTGTGCAGCTTGATGAGCAAATGGGGTGGGCCTGCCATGCTCCCCAGTTATCCAAGTGAGACCAGTTGCTCTCAGACCCCCTAACTGACCAGCCAGGCAAACATCCTTCCACACTCCACAGTCCTTCCTTCTGCCCTTATCCTGTCTTTCTGTCTTCCCCCTCGTTCTCCCTCCCTCCGCCTGGATTCCTGATCCATTCATTTCCATTCATTACAGAGACTCATTCATGCATGGGAGAGAAACACCTCCCAGCAGCACAGAGTCTGGAGACAGACAGAGGGGGAGGGGCATGAAGGGGGAGAGAGCCAGAGGGAGAGGGAATGGAGAGAGAGTTGGGGGAGGAGTGGAAGTTAAGGGGCGCTGCTGGCCTGGGGAAGGGGTTAAAAACTGCAAATACCGAATAGGATTCATCCCCGTGTTTCAAACCTTGGAGCCTGCAGTTTGATGGGGCATCTCAGCCCCTTTGTCCAGGGCTGTTCCGAGGCAGGCTTTCCTCCTCTCTGCAGGGGAGAGGCTCCCTCACACAAGAGGAGGATTACACTGGCTCTGAGCTCAAGAGGCTGGAGTGAGGGACGGGGGGCGGGGCTGGGCCATCTGCACAGATAGGGGCTCAGCACATGCTCTGATCAGGAAAGGGTTAAAATTCTCCAGGCTGAAATTCCCTGGGCCTGGGATGTGCAGAGCTCCAGTTCTGAGGAAGGAGAAGAGCATGGAGAAGCTTGGGGGGTGGGAGGGGGGGCTCTCCTGATTCTAAGCTGCAGAGGTTAGTTAGCATTAGGACTTAGAAGCAACCCCAGAATTAACATTCATGGAAAAAGGCCTGGGGACGATGAGCAGAAGTCAGCCAGCCTACCTGCCTGCTTACATATAGAATTGTATCCAGTTGAGGCTGGATGAATGCGGGCCTAACCTATTTTTTTTTTTTTTTTTTTGCCTAAGATAGAAAGAATATTTGAGATATAAAGAACTTCCTTACAATAGGCATTGTGAAACTGAAATGGGTTACTGAGAAAGAAAAGGACTCAAGCATTACTTCGCTTAAGGATCTTTAACAGAAGAGAACTGGGCCAGGAGTCAGCCCTGCTTATCAGCAAAGAGAAAAGGCTCTGGAGGTCCAAGCCTTCTTTAATTTTTGACATTAATGAATGTGAATGTGATAAGACTCCATGAAGGGGCAGGTACCTGTTACATGTGAAATCCGGGTTAAGGAAATTTTATTAACAGGGGGTTGATTGACAAAGTGTCCTCATCCAAGGGCCATTAAACAACCTCCACCACCACGTTTAACATTTGTATTTCTGTAGCACCAAATTAGGGCACCCACCATCATCTTCTGGATCCTCCAAACAAACCCCTTTCCTGGGACCAAGAGCCCAGTTAGGTTCTGTGTGTAGTGTCACAAAAGGTGAATTAAAGAGTAAGACTGAGGAGAGCAAGGCTATTGTGGGCCCAGTCTGACTATTAATAGTCCTGCAACCTTCAGTAAATCACTTAACCTCCCAGTTTACTCATCTGTAAAATAAGGGGGTTGGACTAATTTATATTGATGGTCCCATCCAGCTCGAAAATTTGTGGTTCTGAGTCACAGGTCTCTTCTGGACCCCAGAGAGATGTTAAAAACAAATGGTCATCCCTTCAGTACCATGGAGAGTGCAGTGGGCTACCAGAGGAGCCACTTGGGCCACCTCGGTACCATAGAAAGAGCTAGGAAGGGCTAGAGGGGCCACGTTTGCCATTTTAGCACCACAGATAAAGCACTGAAAAAAGCTAGAGGATTTTTTTTTTAAATTCCTATCTGGGAACCATGGGGGGGTGGGGGTGGGGGAAGGAAACAGTGGTACCAGAGGGATTATTTTGGCCTTTTAGATGTCACTGAAAATAGACAAATGTAATAGAAAATAGATGTTAACTAGAAGAATTTTAATTAGCTATAAGGAGTGTCCTGACAGTTACAGTTTGTACATCCTGGAATGAGTTACTGAGGCATCGTATTTGGGTCCATCACATTCTGTTGCTCTCCTGGGGATTCCCGGAACATCCTGGTGCGCAGCCAATCTGGTATATTCAGAGGAAGCAGATGGTGGGGGAGGAGGGGGGGAGGCTGGGAATACTGCATGGTCATAGCTGACTAACCTATGGGCACATATTCTGATTCTGAGAAGATTCTAGGGCCCCTAAAACTGCCTGTGGGACAGCAAGCAAAATACCTCACGGGAAGCTGACCTCTCATATGAAGCAAGTAGAGTAGGAACAGGGCAAAGATTCCTCCGCCAAAACAAAACAAAAACAGAAGACCTACTTTACACATCGCATTTTTCATGATGGAAAAAACTGATATACGAGGAGGCCTAAATTGAAGCTGAATTCCCAAGCAGGGAAAGTTTCCCTAGAGGGTAGCCTCACATCAACAAAACCCACTTAGACACCTTCCTAGGCCCAGTCAAGACCTCCTGAATCATCTCCACACCAAAGGAGGCCCCAGGCACCTGATCCCATGAGTGTTTTGTTTTGTTTTGAATAGGAAAGAGCGCTAACAGGGTCCAAGATCTGTGAACCGGCTTGGAACCCACAGCATGCACGTATTGCCTGTGGGTAATAGTCACAGAGTTTTCTATAGTTAGGCCCTAAACATCATCCACAAGACTTGGCCAGACAGTGGTACTGACCTACTTTCCGCCCCCACTGGGAATCAGGGGTTATCTGGCCCTTGTTTGGGTCCTATAGGGATACAGAGCCAGGGACAGGGATCGGAAATCGTTCCAAAGCAACAGGCCAATTATTGTCGTGTGCTAGGAAAGCAGGTGGGGGAGGGGGTGTGGACCATCAAACCTTACCGAGTTAGGGAGGGCTGGAAGGGTTGGTGAGAAGACTTAGAAACAAGGACAGGTACACAGAAGCATCTGCTGCCTGAAGGACCTCCAGCCTGTGGTTCAAAAGTTTTTAGGGTCAAAGTGTGAGGGGCAAGGATTCAGGGCTTCTGAGGTATAGTTCTGATGAAGCCTCTGTCACTGGTCATTTCTAAAGCCTGATGCTCTTGCCCCCGTTGAGAATCCCACACCAATTATGATTAACGCTGCACAAGATGAGGTAAGAAAGAAAAGGGGCTTCTTAGGTGGTCTAGAGTCAAGACCACTTTTATCACAAGCACATGCCAGTAGCTCACTTTTATGGTCTCCTCTCCATGGCCCTCTGAACCTCACTGCTCGGGGAGTTCCTCTAAACTGATCCCACATCACAGCATGCCCATCTTTTACACTGAGTTCTTGGTAAAGCCTCCTTCCCTCCATCCTCACTGTCCTGATTTGGGGGCATGGCACCTCAATCACTGACTCCAAATGATTAGCAGGAGACAAGAGGAAGGTACACCTGCTGACCTACTGCCACCCCACCATGGTGAATCTTATTCCCCAGACATGTCCCAACTTGACCCCTCTTCTGAAAGTTCTAGAAGACCTTGATTTGGGGGAGGGGACACGGCACCAGCCCTAAGTCCCCTTAACTGGAGCTGACCCTAAAAAGGTCAGAGTCTTAGCACCCATATGAGCTTCAGTCCTCAGATTAGGGGGTGGGGGGGTGGGCAGGAGAGCCTCTGGGAAAATCTCCCTCCCAGAAGTAGGTTGGCAAGTAGGGCAGGACCTGTGATCCTGCACAAGAGATTCTTCCAGCAGCACCCCAGTCCCCTCCCGGGGAAGATAAGCTAGAAGGATGATGGGGGGCAGGGTCGGGAGATTGGGAGGCCAGGGCTCAGCTACCCCGGCCGGGAGAACAAAAGCTGAGTTGCAGCCGCCTCCGCCGCTGCTGCCGCCGGCCGAGCTCTTTGTGACACTTTGTTTGGGACGCAGAGAGGGAAGCACCCCCCATCCTCTCCCCTCCCCCACCCCCACTCCGGGAGAGTTTGGGTCCCTTCCCCCTCTTCCATCAGCCCTACCTGAGCCGGGGGGCGCTCATCCACTCTGGCTCCCGGCTCGGCCGCCCTGCACCCCCAGGCCCCTCGCGCCCTGCCTTCGGGCCCCTACAAAGACGTCCGCGCCCCCCCTCGCTGGCCTTTCCCCTTTGGTGTCCGCTTTCCCGGCTCCCCCACCTGGCCCCCCCCTCCCTCGAGGCCCCCCAGCTCTCTCGGCTTCCGAGGCCGCCGCCCCCACCCCGCCCCCCCAGGAGCTCTGGGCGAAGTTTGCTTGGGGCCGAGCCGGCGCCCCTCCCCCGCCCCCGCCCCCTGCACCTGCTCCGAGCCAGGCGCGCCGAGCGGGCCCCCCCTCCGGGTGGGGGGGAGGGGGCCGGGGGCGGGGGCCGGGTGGCGGAGGGGGGGGCCGGGAGTGGGGGGAGCGGCTACTCACGAGCCCCGGGCGGGCGGCGGCGGAGCGGGCGGCGGCGGCGGCGGCGGCGGCGGGCGGCGGGCCGGCGGCGCGGGCGTCAGCGTTACGTGGGGCCGGGGGAGATGCGCCGGGCCCCGGCCCCCCCGCCCCCGGCCCGGCCCCCGCCCCCTCCCCGGTCCCCCGCCCCCGGCCCTGGCCCGCATTGTGTGCGGCGGGAGGCGGCCCGGCCATTAGCATGCGGGGGGCGGCGCGGCGGGGCTGGGAGCCGCGCGGGAGCGGGAGCGGGGCTCTGGCTCCGGGGACAGGGAGCCGGGGACCCCGGGAGCCGCGAGAGGCGGCCGCCAGGGGCGGGGTACGGGCAGTTGGGAGACGGGGGGCGCTGTCGGAGGGAGGGAGGGAGGGAGGGAGCGGGGGTGGGACGCACAGACGATTCCAACTGGAGACTGGAAGAGATTTTGAAAGGTCATCTCGTCCTTCCCCCAGCCTCCAAGCCGGACTGCCCCTCCCACCCTAAACCCGGACATACCAGGGAAGGAGTTGGCTCTGCCGCTCTTTCTGCCCCAACATGCACAGACTCGGGAAGTTCTTCCTGGGGTTTTATCTCAAAGCCTCTCCCTTACAATTTCTGTCTCTCTTTTTGGGGAGGAGGAGGAGGGGCGATTATAGAGATAGTTAATGTCTGCCGTATAAGAAACATTATTAAAGTTACTCTTCGGTCCTTTCTGTTCCTGATAAACAAATCCTACTCCTTCCTCTCGAATTCTCTTTTCCATTCCTTAAGTCACTTTAATGGCTCTTCAATACAACAAATATTTACTGATTGCTTACCGAGTGCCAGGCACTATGCTTAGCACTGTGGGGGATGAGCCGATGAGGGGCTTGTAGAACCCTCCCGTGAGCGGATTGTAATCTAGAAAGGGGGTTACAAATTTGTCAGTAGTATACTCAGATTTAATCAATATTGACGGAATGCCTGTACACATATTTAATAGTATAGCATCCTTACAATAACACTCTGAAATATAATCGGTCTGCATTCACAGGTAAGGAAAATGAAGGTAAAGAGTCTCTTTCCACTGGCCTACCAGCTCAGGGACCCTCAGAACAAGCCTAACATTTCACATTCTGTCAGGCCACTGCCGCCAAAAAAAATTAATGTACATGGGGACCGAGGCCGGAGTAGACCCAGAACTTCTCTGGATCCCTTTAAATGTGATTCCCACTCCCCAGGAGAGAAGAGTGGACCCAGCGCTCCGATGAGTGTCGGCCCAGCATTGAGCAGGACAGAAGTGTCTTACAAAGGACCACTACTAGCCTCCCAGGCCCCTGCCTGTCAGTACTAAACTCTCAGGAGTCTTCTGGCTCAGTCTTCTTGTACCATCAGTAATAATAATGTTAATAGCTACCAACAATTATTGAGCACTTAAGCCAGTTCTTTGCATTTTCTCTTTTAATACCCAAGGCAACCCCTTGAGTATTATATTGAGATCAGTATTATTAACTTCCCTTAATAGATAAGGAAACAGAGATTAAGTAACTTGCCCAAGGTCACCCTGGTAGATCTGGGATCTGAACATAGGTCTGGTTTTCTCCAGATCTCAGGCTCTGCACCTTTCCTATTTTTGATCCATAAAGTATATATTCGGGCCCAGCTGGTTCTGCTTCTTACTGCAGAAACGAATGTCCCCAGCTTAGCTTCTGAATAAGCCTTTAGTATATGGGCCTCAGGAACATCAGCATGACTGCACCGTACCAGCGAAGATTATTAAGTGCCCACCATGAGCCAAAAACCGCTCACAGTCATATGATTAGCCCCCTTGTTATCACTCAGTTTGAATAAACTGAGGTTCAAATAGGTAGAATAATGTATCCAAGGTCACACAGCTGGGAAAGTGACAGAGCTGAGATTCTAGTTCAGGTCAGCCTGACTGCAAGGCAACCTGTATCTCTCAAAAATATCCTTTGGTGTGGTAGTGTCCTTCCCAAGACTGACCATTTGGGGACTATTTTCTATACATACCTAGCTGCAAATTAACACTGTGACACTAAAAAATCCCCACTGTAAATAGGGATCCCCATCAACTTTAGTGTCTGATCCAGAGTAAATCCTTCAAGAAAGGAAGAAGAGAAGTGAAAACTGTCCAGAAAGTGAGACAGGAAACCAGGGGAATTAAACCTTGCCTGGTCTTGAGACAACTTGAGGCAAGTGGTAATGACAGGGGACTGATCCAGACGGTAATATGGGATTTCCCTAGGGAGCAGCAGGTAATTCGAGGAGGAAGCAAAAAAAAAAGGGGGGGAGGGGGAGAAAGATGGCAATGGGAGGAAACTGGGACCCAGGGTGGTAATGTCCATTGGGATGAGGTGAGCAGTCAGAAGAGGACCCCAGATGGGCAGAGAGGGTAGCAAAGGGAAAGAGGGACAGAATAAAGCAGGGCTGGGCGTCTTGTGGAATGAACCGAGGCTGGTGTCTGCCCACAGCCACTCCCTGGGTCCTGAGGCCCTCATGGGGACCTTTGCCCCACCACACCCGGCCCTGACAGCCCGTCTGTGCCAAGACAAGTTCGTCCTAGTCGTCTGCTCTGAGCTACCGGAGCAGGAGCTCCAGGCCCGGCTGGGTCCCATCCCTTTGGAGTAGCACCTTCAGACTAGGTAGGTCTGAGGCCCTGAGCCTCAACTCCTTGGATTTTGGAAGCAGGCAGAGACAGCTAAGAGAGATGTCGCTGCATGTCCTATGTCCTGATAGGTCCCATAATGCATTTCTCCCAGCCTAGAAAGCACCGAACTCCAGTGGTCAAGGGAGCCATGGAGGAGAGAGCTGCTCAGCGGGAGCAGGAGAGACCCAGTCTTCGTCTGGAAAAGCTACAGCACTGGGCAAGGCACAGGCAGAGCAAGCACCTCTTGGTGCTGGCGGTGAGGCCAGGCTGCCCCACCCCAAACTTCAGCATGTCCAGCTGTACCTCAATTCAGTTCTATTGAATTAGGGAGTGCCCACCCCATGCCTGAAACTGCTAGCCTCTGAGTGGGAGGAGGGTGGAAAAAGCATAGGATAATGAAGCCAGACCCTTAGTCCCCAATTAGCTTCCATCGTGTGGGGAAAACACATTGGTAAGTAACCAAACTTGGACATGAGTCAGAAAAAATTAAATAATACCCCATTCCTTCCCTTCCCCTTGGTTGACTCCTTTCCACCAATGGGCATTCCTCCCCATTGCTGATCTCTGGATCCCCTTCAACTACCCTGTGTCTGGCCTCCAGGTGAGCCAGCTATGGCTGGCAGTGGCTCTGGTGCCCTTTGCTGTCTCCGTTGCCTGCCTGAACTCTGCCTGTGACATGGTCACAGCCCTGCCACTTGGGCCTGGAGCATTGGTAAGACCCACCGCAAGGAAGGGTGGAGGGAAGGTCCTGGAGGCCCCTCCATAATGGGGCCAGAACGCAACACTTGCCTTTCTCACCATTCAGGGTCTCCTCACTGCGATTGTCACTCTTGAGCTACGCAGAGCACCCCGCCTCTGGAAGGTGAGAGGGAAAGAGAATGCAGCACTGTTCTCCCCCACACCCCCCAACATGCGTGCGCGCGCGCGCACACACACACACACACACACACACACACACACACACCCAGCACTCAGCCTAGGAAGTAACTAAATGTTAACCAATCCTGTCATCTCTCTGCTCCTGACTGGCCTTAAAAACTGAGGAGGGAAAGCAAGAAATTAGAGGGCTCATGGTCCTGCTTGGAGGTGGAGGAATAGGAGCTGAGTTTTGTTTTGGGGTTAGGCTGCAGGTGGGGCTTAGGGTAACAAAGAGTCCTCTAGGCTGGGCAGGGCTGAGCTGGCTCATTGGCAGGTGCAGGCCATGATGACACTGAACATCTTTAGTCTGATCTTGGGCTTCATTGTGGTGGCAGTCGACGTGATGAAGACAGCCTTGGGGGCTGCCCCAGCTGCCCCCTCCCAGGTATGGGTGAATACAGGAGAAGGTGGGAGGATGAGGAGATGAAGAGGGAAAGGGGCAGGGGTAAACAGGTGCTGGGTTCCCTGTAGCATCCTCTGCCCTGTCTACCTGCAGCAGGCTGGCTTGCTGGCGGTGGAGCTCAGCACTGAGGCCTTCACCCTAGGGCAAGTGCTGGTCTCGGCATACTCGCTATTCCTGCTGAGCCGGAGGAAGCCAGGATGCTGCAGGAACCGGAGTCTGCACTATCAGGAGCTGCGGGAGGTATTCAGGGCAGGGAGGAATGTATGAAGCAGTTGGCCGGCAGGTGATTTTTTTAGTGGCTATAGTGGTCAGCGGGACGGGCGTGGAAGGGGAGAAGGGGTCCTAGCCAGAAACTGATTGGCTTTCTTGTTTTAAATATTTCTTCCCTAGTGTTGAGTAAGAGGGAACTGGGTGTCTAAATGGCTGAGATGTGGGAAAACATTAGGAAGCTGCCTAAATATTGGGAGAACTATGGGAACAAGAGAAAATGAAAGAAAAGGAGGAAGTTGTTTCTGTCCGGGATTCCTCCTTTCTCACCCTTACAGTTTGCTCCCCTCACAACTGTCTGGCTTTTAGGGTCTCTCTGAGTTGGAGGAAGTTGCTGCTTTGGAGAATGGTCCCATGGTGGCTAGCACAGCAAATGCAACAAATGAGTGAGCCGGCAAGGGGAGGCAAACGGGTCCTGCCCCAGTAACCAGGCAGGGGCGTTCCTCCAGGCCCTCCTGTCCCCAACTCCACAGAACTCAGATGCTGGATGGAGTCCTCAGAGACCTACGCGAAGTCCGGTGGAGTGCCTTCAGTTTTCATCCAGACTAGGCCCCTTGCTCTAGACCCTTCCCCACTAGGGGAAACTATACCTAAACCGGAGCCTTCCCTCACCTCACTGCCCTGAAAAGCTGCCCTCCTGCAGGACATCCTTAAACCAACTTTCAGCTGTACCCACTTCCTTCCATCCTTCCCCTCCCTCCCCATCGCCTCCCCATACAGCTTCGCATCTGCCTCATCTCACTTCTTTCTCCTCCTTCCACCTCTCACAATCCCATCCAACTCCCAGCCCGGGGTCCCGCACGAGCTCATTCTCAGAAATCAGTTCACGGGTGCTTTACTTTTCTCCCTTCGATCCGGTTCCTTTCTACCCTAGAGAAGACTACAAGACCCGGGATGCCCCGCTGCCCCCGTGGCCTGATGGGAAATAAAGAGCCTTCCCTCCGGGATGGGGGCGCTGTGCATCGGCTGAGTGACGCGAGGCGCTGGAAGTCGGGGCCTAGCCGAGAGTTTCCTCGGACGCGACCACTGGCCCCGCGTGCGGGGAGGCGCCAGGCGGGTTATCCTGCCCGGGGGCGCCGCCGCCCCACCCACGGCAACTGAGAGCTGACTGTGGGTCCACAGGCCTCTCTCTGGCAGCTTCGGGGACGGGCAGGGGCTGGGGGCTGGCCCTCGGCAGAGCTGGGTTTCCCAAATGATGGCGCCGCGCCCCCTCCCACAGAGCCCAAATCCAAAGTCCTGAGACTTGGAGCGCGCGCGAGAAAGGGGTTGGAGATGATGAGTCAGAAGCCCGGGGCCCTGCTCGTCCCCTCCCTCGGGGCCCAGGTGCCGGACGAGGACAGGCTCGCTGGGCAGACGGGTGGACGGGGCAGGAAGAGGAAGGGACGCGACGACCCGAGCTAAGACTTTCCCGCCTCTTGCGAGCACGCCGATATAACGAGCCCGCGTTGCCGCCGCCCTTTCTCTCCAAGGCGGGAGCGGGACTGCGCAGGCTCAGCCTCTCGGCTGCCCCGCCGACCTTTGATCCCGGCTGCCGTCTGGTCCTGAAGCTCTGGTTGGGCTCAACCCCCACTGTTTCTGACCTTTGCACGTGTGCAAAGATGACGAGCTCGAGTGGGCTTGAGAAAAGCCCAGGAAAACTGGGAGACCCAGTAGCACCAGCCGGGCAGCTTCCTAGCAACTAGAGAAACTAGAAATTGACCACGGCTGGAGTACTAAGAGAACTCACCCCGAATTCACACAGTGCCCAGGATGGGTGTGCGTCTCACACTCATTTTTGTTCCCACTTGAGAAGGCTTCTTTCCCTAGAGAATGCTGCTTCTCCGGGCTTAGCCAAGCCCAGGCATCAGTGAGGAAAGAGCGCGGCCTGGCTGCCTTGCCCTGACATTGCAGTGGTGCCAGCGGCAGAGCTCCCGTTTGTGACACCTTGGGAGTGGTAATAGTCGCCCTATGACAAGGTTGTGTGAGTACTAGTGGGTGGAGACAGTTCTGGAATTAGGCTCTTGAATGGAGAAAACAAGATCTGGGCCTCCCCCATCTCCTCCCAGTCTAACTGCCCGAATAATGCAGAGCTTGTGTGTGCAAGACTCAAAATAATTTTCTTCAAAGTGGGAAGATCATGGTGGATGAGGAAACGGGGGTAAAAAAAAAAATCGACAATTCACTCTGTCTTCTAGATAGGATCAACAGCTTATAATGATAAGATCAGAAATCTAAGCATTGCATTCTAGTTCTTGGAGACGTTTAGTGACCCTACAAATGAACCTTATCAGTCAGGTTAGGTTAGGCTATGCTTTGGTAACAATGCCCAAATCTTTTTTTTTCCCCTTAAGTAAGGTCTGTGATCGACATGGGGGTTGAGCCCACAACTCTTGAGATTAAGAGTCACATGCTCTACCTACTAAGCCAGCCAGGCCCTTCAACAATGCCCAAATCTCAATGGCTTTACACCACAAAGACTGGTCTCACAGCACATGTCTAGAGTAGTCTGGCATTGGGCTCTGCTCATTAGAGTTATTCAGGAACCCAAGCTGATAGAGCACCACCATTTTGAGATCCTACCTAAGTCATCAAGAGGCTTAAGAGTCCCCACCCCATGTGTGAAGTAAGCATGAATTGTTCATGAGCTCTTACATGCTCCTGCCTCGACTTTCATTGGTCAAAGCAAGTCAGATAGCCACACCCAACTTCAAGACAGCTACAAGAGCATTCTTTTGGAATGCCTAGAAGAAGGGAAGCAGAAATATTAAAAGAAAAAATGTTAATCATTTGTGGTGATTCTTGAAAAGTTTGGAAGTTGGAACTCATCTTTTCCAGGAGTTATACACATATCTACCTCTACGGTTTTCCCTGAATTATTAAATGCAGTTGTTATTAGAAACTTTTCCAGGTGGCTCAGTTGGTTGGGGTAAGCTTTTGGCTCAGGTCATGATCCAAAGGTCCTGGGATTGAGCCTTCCATCAGGTTCCCTGCTCAGTGGTGACTCCGATTCTCCCTCTCCCTCTGCCCCTCCCCCTGCTCATATGCCTGTGCTTGCTTGCTCTCTCTCTCTCTATCTCTCTCTCTCTCTCAAATAAATAAAATCTTAAAAAAATAAAGGGAAGAAAGAAACTTTTCCCTAAAAAATAATAGGACTAGGAGTTGGGAAATTTAGATTCTGGTTTTGTTGTGTAGCTTTGGGAAGTCAACCTCTCTGAAGTACATTTTGCTTACATGGAGATTATAATCATGGTATTTATCCTCTCTACGTTACTGGAGTACCAAGGCTAAAATAAAATCACACATGGGAAAATACTTTGAAACTATAAGACACTTTAGAGGTTGAAAATAAATTGCCTACAGAGATGAGGAGTAGTGTTAATGAGTGAAACAGATTGGGTGTGATGTAACAGGGATTGGTGGGAACTGTGGGAAACTAGAGCACACACATTCTACTTCAAGACTTTACCCCCACTCAACTCCACCCAATGATTGCCATGTGGGACTGTGGGCCCGGTACTGGCATAGTTCCAATTTTCCTAGACAAGTCAGAAATTCTGACTTTTTTATTTTTTATTTGACAGAGAGAGAGAGATCACAAGTAGGCAGAGAGGCAGGCAGAGAGAGAGGGGGAAGCAGGCTCCCTGCTGAACAGAGAGCCCAATGCGGGAGGGGGGGTTCCATCCCAGGACCCTGGGATCATGACCTGAGCCGAAGGCAGAGGCTTTAACCCACTGAGCCACCCAGGCGCCCCAGAAATTCTGACTTTTTAAATTTTTATTTATTTATTT
Organism: Procyon lotor; assembly: GCA_028646535.1. Classification (NCBI taxonomy): domain Eukaryota; kingdom Metazoa; phylum Chordata; class Mammalia; order Carnivora; family Procyonidae; genus Procyon; species Procyon lotor. Next base: position 57,548,008 of record CM053609.1, read on the forward strand.
ATTTTAAAGAGAAAGAGCACGAGCTCAGTGAGGAATGGAGAGGGGCAGAGGGAGAGGGAGAAGAGACTTACCCACTGAGCAGGGATTCCCATATGGCCCCATCCCAGGACCCTGAGACCATAATCTAAGCTGAAGGCAGACACCTGAGTCATTCAGGACCTCAAAAATTCAGACATTTTAAATGTGAACTCTTCTGATTTTTAAAATGTTGAGAATATGGGGCGCCTGGGTGGCTAAATCGTTAAGCGTCTGCCTTCGGCTCAGGTCATGGTCCCAGAGTCCTGGGGTGGAGAAATGCATCGGGCTCCCTGCTCAGTGGGAAGCCTGCTTCTCCCTCTCCCACTCCACCTACTTGTGTTCCCTCTCTTGCTGTGTCTCTCTCTGTCAAATAAATAAATAAAATTTTTTAAAAAGTTTAAAATGTTGAGAGCAAATTTTTCTTAAACTGTGGACCGGATCCAGCCTGTGGGCCTTTATTTATAGTCTCTCCCTTATTCAAACAGATGATAGGAATTCAGGTTTTGGGTGTGCAACACTTCTTGTAGGCCTTTGAGGCCTCTCTTGAAATTCAAGAGTTTTGGAGAGGTTTAACATTACATTCTCAACCTTTTTTAAAAATCAGTATCTCTCTATGGCATTGATTCTTAGAGAGGGGTCATTTTGCCCACTAGGGGTTATTTGGTGATGTCTTGAGATATTTTGGGTTGTAACAACTGGGTGTTGGGGTAGGGGTGGGGCTTATAATGGAAGGACCATTAGATGATTCGATGACGAGTCAGAAGGTCAGAGATTAAGTCCCAGTCCCACCGGTGCCACTTCCCTATGCATTCTCCCCTCCCAGCTGCGAGTGAAGGTGGTCGGAGACGTCCCCTGAGCTTCATTATCTGCCCTCACCCCTGCCTGTTGCCAGCGTCCCTGGCTGCTCTGCCGCAGTGCTTCCCAGCACCCACCCTTATCGGCCCCTTCACAAGTCTGGCAGCCTCTGTTTTATTTTTTTATTTTACTTGAATTACGGCCGGTTGGAACTTCACAGAAAGAAGTGACTGCGACAAGGTCCCTGCTGACGTCAGTTTCTCAAGGCCTTGACCCCCATCCCTTGCTTGAAGCACCAGAGAAATACCCGATTCATACGTGGCTTCATGTGCAGCTGAATTCTGTGGCGGCTGGGAAATTGTCCGTGTTGATGAATTTTGCCCTCGCTTCTTTGAAATTCAGTCACTTATGCTGGCCTTGAATACGAGATTAGAGGCAACCGACCCTCGCTCTCCGAGGAAAGATCTGCTTCTGCAAGTGGCTCAAGGTTTCTGTCCTGGGCTGTGTCCTCTGCTGCCATCTCGTGGCCTCTCGGGGGCCCGGGTGGAGGTCTCACAAAGAGCCTTCCCGCAAGGTAATGGCGTGCGGCGGTGGTTCAGTGGGAGAACCTCCGCACGCTGCGGGCCGCGCCCCACGTGCCCCCCGTCCCCCTGCGGTGGGTGCACCAGGGCCGAGAAACACGCGGCGTGGCGCAGAAGCTGGCCCCGCGGGCAGGCGGGAGGCGCGGGCCCCTCCGCGCCACCCTGGTGGGCCTCTCTGCCTGCTGTGCAGGCCCGGACTGGACGGACCGACGTCAGTGAGCCCAACCACCCACGAGTAACCAAGCGAGTAACCGGAGCCTGCTAGGCCTGACGAATGCTCCGCAGCCCCTTGCCAGGGCCACCCAGGCCTGGCCCGTTCTTCAGCTCAGCGAGAAGAGACTACCTTGGTGCACTTCCGGGTTTCTTTTTCTTGTGTAGGCCCATTTTGGGTTGCTTTTTGTCCACAGCCTTCATCTTGGCTTGCCCAGCCCATGCTTCCTCAAGTTTTGATTGTTGTTTGTGTTTTTGTTTTAAGATTTTATTCATTTATTTCAGAGAGAGAGCGAGCATGAATCCCAGGGGTGGTTGAGGCGGGGGGGGGGGGGGGGGGGGGGGGGGGGGGGGGGGGGGGGGGGGGGGGGGGGGGGGGGGGGGGGGGGGGGGGGGGGGGGGGGGGGGGGGGGGTGTAGGGGGCACAGAGGGAGAAGCGGGCTCCCCGCGGAACAGCAAGTCCCATCCGGGTCTGGATCCCAGGACCCTGGGATTATGACCTGAGCCTAAGTCAGATACTTAACTGAATGATCCACCCAGGCGCCCTCAAGTTCAATATGTGATTGGTAGGTTGAGCAGGACAGTGGCTGTGTGCTCCCAGTGAGGCAGGATATCCTATAAGTACGGTAGGATCTGTGCACTGTACTGATGGGAGGTCCGTCTCCAGGGTTCGGGGAATCTGGGCTACTGGTGAATGAGCAGTGATTCCGCAAGAGGGGAAGACAGAAAACATTGAGTTGGTGCTAGTTTTTTTCTTATTACAATACTGTGTTAAAAACCTAGTTGCCAAAGCAAATTTGTGCAATTGTCCCTCAGTTGTTAGCCCCTCCCATATACTTTCCATACCTTCCCATTTTTATGGAGAGCCCTGATTGTAGCGCAACCCCATTACCCCTAACCCCAGAAGAGGAAGAGCTCGAGGAGGAGGGAACAGGAAGAGGAGGAGAAACCACCAGCCTTGATGTTTATTTTAATGAGCTTTTCCATGCATAAAAATTGGGTAGGTGGGGGGCACCTGGGTGGTTCAGTCAGTGAAGCATCTGCCTTCAGCTCAGGTCATGATCCCAGGATCCTGGGATTGAGCCCCACATCAGGGTCCTTGCTCAGTGAGGTTCTGCTTCTCCCTCTCCTTCTATCTCCCCCACTCCTCCTGCATGTGTGCATGTGTTTTCCATGTCTCTTAAATAAATAAATAAACAAACAAACAAATACAAGCTTTTTTAAAAAAATTCAGGAGGGGCGCCTGGGTGGCTCAGTCGTTAAGCGTCTGCCTTCGGCCCAGGTCAGATCCCAGGGTCCTGGGATGGAGCCCTGCGGGGCCCTGGGATGGAGCCCTGCGGGGCCCTGGGATGGAGCCCTGCGGGGCCCTGGGATGGAGCCCTGCGGGGCCCTGGGATGGAGCCCTGCGGGGCCCTGGGATCGAGCCCTGCGGGGCCCTGGGATCGAGCCCTGCATTGGGCTCTCTGCTCTGCAGGAAGCCTGCTTCTCCCGCTACCATTCCCTCTGCTTGTGTTCCCTCTCTCGCTGTGTTTCTCTCTGTCAAATAAATAAAATCTTTAAAAAAAAAAAAATTTTTTTTTTTTTTTAAATTCAGGAGTGAGGGCTTCCTTGTATAATTTCCTAGGGTCTCAGGCTGGGGATAGCTTGCTACTAAGCCTGTGTATATTACTTCTCTTTAAAATTCAGACACTATTTACTTAATGGGAATTGTCTTCTGTTTCTTCTGTTTTTCCTTCTTTGTATTTATTTTTCTGCCTTATTTCATTTGTGTGTGTATATATATATTCTTTTCTTTAAGATTTTTATTTATTTGACAGAGAGAGAGATCACAAGTAGGCAGAGAGGCAGGCAGATGGAGAGAGGGAAGCAGGCTCCCTGCTGAGCAGAGAGCCCATGTGGGGCTCGATCCCAGGACCCTGAGATCATGACCTGAGCCGAAGGCAGAGGCTTCAACCCACTGAGCCACCCAGGCACCCCTGTGTATATATATATATATATATATATATATATATATATATATTTTTTTTTTTTTAAGATTTTATTTATTTATTTGACAGAGAGAGTGAGCCAGAGAGCACAAACGGGGAGCAGCAGGCTGAAGAAGAGGGAGAAGCAAGTATGTGGGGCTCCATCCCAGGACCCTGGGATCACGACCTGAGCCCAAAGCAGACACTTAACTGACTGAGTCACTCTGGCACCCCTCACTTATATTTTATGTTGCATGTTATTCTTGAGTCTACTTATCATCTGAATCTTTGGTTTATTTTTTTCAGAAACTTTTCCTATGTTCTGCCCAAAGTTAATGAGTTGTCCCTGTTGATTCTTGGCTGTTCTTCCTTGCCTTTATAAAGTTTTCTTGTTTGAAATGTTTTTCCCCAAGTCCAAGTCCCCAAGATGTAATTTAATTTGTTTTGCTTCTTTATAATTATTCATTCCCTTTATGTATAAAGAAAATGCTATACACCCACACTTACATTTTTTAAAAGATTTTATTTATGTATTTGACAGAGAGAGAGAAATCACAAGTAGGCAGAGAGGCAGGCAGAGAGAGAGGGGGAAGCAGGCTTCCTGCTGAGCAGAGAGCCCAATGCGGGGCTCCATCCCAGGACCCTGAGATCATGACCTGAGCCAAAGGCAGAGACTTTAACCCACTGAGCCACGCAGTTGCCCCCACACGTACATTTTAGATAAAGCTAGAGGACTTAAAGTCATGGCCTAGGAGAAACAGGATTGATGTCTTTATAAATCTCAAAAGTTAATTATGATAAAGAGAAACTAAACTGTTCTTTGTGAACCTAAGAAGCAAAGCTCAGTCCAGTGGTTACTTATTACAGAGAGGCCAATTTCAGATCAAAAAAGAAAAAACTGAACACTTTCCAAAAAATGAGCTGCTTTGGGGCGCCTGGGTGGCTCAGTAGGTTGGGCATCTGCCTTTGGCTCAGGTCACGATCCCAGGGTCCTAGGATGGAGTTCTCCATCAGACCCCCTGCTCAGGGGGAGCCTGTTTCTCCCTCTGCCTGCTCATGCTCTCCCCCCCGCCCCGACAAACAAACAAACAAACAAATAAATAAATTTTTTTTTTTTTTTAAGTGAGCTGCTTTGAACTTGGTTCTTAATCTCTGGATATGTTAGAAGTGTTCTATGTACTTCTGCATTGATAGATTATTGAAATAACTATTCAAGTATCAGCTGAATGATCAGATTAGAAGACTTTTAATTTTTTTAAAAAGATTTTATTTACTTATTTGACAGAGAGAGAGATCACAAGTAGACAGAGAGTCAGGCAGAGTGAGAGGGGGAAGCAGGCTCCCTGCTGAGCAGAGAGCCCAATGCGGGGCTCGATCCCAAGACCCTGAGATCATGACCTGAGCCGAAGGCAGAGGCTTTAACCCACTGAGCCACCCAGGTGCCCCTAGAAGACTTTTAATTTCTTTTCCAACAATAGGATTTGCTTTTCAGCAGGAGGATGTTTTTTAATTGACCCATCCATACCCTCTCATCAGAATGACTGACCTTAGGCACAATTGTAAAGTAAGGTGTCAAGTACTCCTCTAGTCCCTAGAACAGAGTTTATCAACTGTGGTGCTACTGACTTTTGGACCGATAACTCTTTGTTGTTAAAGGCTGTCTTGGGGAATGTGGAATGCTTCACAGCAGTCCTGACCTCTAACCACAAGATACCAATACCACCCCTCCCCCCAGTCGTGACAATCAAAAATGTTTCAGACATTGCCAAATGTCCCCTGAAGAGCAAAATAGCTTCCTCCTTGAAAACCAATGCTCAAAGGGTTACGATAAGAAAGATTTCATGAACTTAATATCTAACTTCTCCAAGATTCTTATATTGAAGGAGACCTATAAAGACCCACAAGAACCATGTTGCACAACCCAAGCCTGAAACCCTACCCCCATTGTCTGCCTCTTACTCCCCCTTCTGATTTTTGTCCCCTTCTGAATTTTCTATCTTTTTTTTTTTTCCTGAATTTTCTTTCTTAACTGGTATTTCTACTTGGTCACACAAGCGGGATGCTAAGCTTTTCTCCCTTATTTCCTGTAGCCAAATGCTCACCATGTTCTACAGATTCTCTTCCTGATTGAATCAATTTTCCCCACCACCACTGCCCCACGTCAGGCCCTCACCGTCCTTCACCTAGAACACAGGAAAAGCTTCCGAAAAAGTTTCTATGCCTCCAGGCTGGTACTTCTGTGATACATCTTGCAAGTAGCCACGAAAATATGAGCACATGTCTTCCCTGCTTAAAACCCCTTCAGTGGCTCCCATAACCTATAAGATCAAGTCCACGTTATTTATTTTTTTATGCGTGTTTTTTAAAAGATTTTATTTTTTTTAATTAAGATTTTGTTTATTTACTTGATAGAGAGAGAGAGAGTGCACAAGCAGGGGGAGCAGCAGGCAGAGGGAGAGGGAGAAGCAGGCTCCCCACCAACCAGGGAACCCAATGCAGGACTTGATCCCAGGACCCTGAGATCATGACCTGAAGGCAGACACATAACCAAATGAGCCACTCTAGCACCCCTTATTTATTTATTTGAGAGAGGGAGAAAGAGAGAGAGCATGAGCAGGGAGAGAGGGAGAGGGAGAAGCAGACTCCCTACTGAGTAGGGAGCCCAAGGCAGGACCTTGACTTCATGACCTGAGTCAAAGGCAGATATTTTACCAACTGATCCACCCAGGCACCTCATAAAACTTAAAATATTAACGTCAACATTTGTATGCCTCTTCTCCTGTTAATTTTTTTAAAGATTTCATTTATTTCGCTGAGAGAGAGAGAGAGAGAGAGCACAAGCAGGAATGTAGAGGGAGAGGGAAAGGGAGAAGCACATTCCTCACCGAATAAGGAGCCCAACACAAGGCTCACTCCCAGGACACTGGGATCATGACCCGATCGGAAGACAGACGCTCAACCCACTGAGCCACCCAGGTGCCCTAGAAGGAACCTTAGAAGGCATTCTACTCACATACAAAGTCCCGCGCAGTATGCAGTATTCTGCCTTATTCAGTCTGCTAAAACATTAACAATAATGGAGCCACTGGAGAAAATCATTCAAATGTGGCGGCTGCTGCCACAATAAATTCATGGTCGCAAACTGCAACAAGATCTTGAAGGCTGTACCATCATGCTATTAATGGCATCTCTCAGTTTCCACAGCTGCTACTTCAAGTTTTTCACATTGTTCTCCATAGTTACTGCAAAATGCATCTGGAAGAATAAACAAATGATAAGGAAAGAAAGGAAGGAAGGAAAAGAGGGAGGGAGGGAAGAAGGGAAGTAAGGAAGAAAAAGGAAGAGAAAGAGCCTCTAACAAGCGTAATAAGGTGAGACTTGGTCTATCAGCTATTAATGTTTATTATAAAGATAACAAATGAAAACAGTGTGGTATTGGCACCAGAACACACAGATAGATGAATGTAACAGAACAGAGTCAAAAATAGGGGTGCCTGGGTGGCTCAGTGGGTTAAAGCCTCTGCCTTTGGCTCAGGTCATGATCTCAGGGTCCTTGGATCGAGTCCTGGGATCTAGCCCTGAATCGGGTTCTCTGCTCAGCAGGAAGCCTGCTTTCCCCTCTCTCTCTGCCTATTTGTGATCTCTCTCTCTCTGTCAAATAAATAAATAAAATCTTAAAAAAATAAAGAACATTTGAATAGTCCCAACTATTGTAAAAATACACCTATTGCAAAAAAACCCCCAAAAAACCCAAAAGCCTATTGGAAGTGCTTACGGCAACGTATTAACGGTTCTGTTTCAGTGGAGTGATTATAGATGAACTTTACTTTTTTAAAAATACATTTTCCAAAAAAATAAATAAATAATAAAAAATAAAAATACATTTTCAGCACTGGGTGTTATACGGAAATAATGAATCGTTGAACGCTACGTCAGAAACTAATGGTATACTGCATGTTGGCTAATTAAACAAAATAAAATACATACATTTTCAGAATTCCTCCAGTGACTACATATTACCCTCATAATCTGAGTCTGAAGTTTTAAATATGTTTTTCAAAGTTTTCCTTATTTTGAACCAAAAACTCTCCTTGCTTGTTAAACGAAACCTTTAGTTGGGGAAAAATTGAAAGATAAAGTTTTAAAGGGAAATAACACCAAAGAACTTGAAAACTATTTAAAGGAAAAAGGAAGAGAATATTCAGAGATGAGCTTGTGCTTAGAAAGAAAGAAAAAAAACCCTCTTGCAGAGCTAACAGCCTCGAAAATGTTATTAGTGTAAGGGAGAAGTACTTTTTTCTAAAAGGGAAAGGCAAGCAAAGAAAATGAGGATGCCACCGAATCATACTAAGCGGTGCAGACTAGAAATTGCTTTTCCAACAGTATGTGACAAACAGCACCCGGGGATTTAAAAAGAAGTCAGAGAAGGAGTTAGAAAACTGTAGTCCAAACCCGTGACCTCTGGCGACATCTGGCCACTGGGTTGCAGTTCACATGGGCTGCAAATGTGGTTTGTGTCCGTGAGAAAGTGTTTGGAAGGGGCCTGAGAACATAGCAGTTATAAGCCAGCATGTAGTATTTATACTAGGATGACTCCTACTGCCAACGATACCTTCATCTCTAAAAACAATATTTACAGGGCGCCTGGGTGGCTCAGTGGGTTAAAGCCTCTGCCTTCAGCTCAGGTCATGGTCTCAGTGTCCTGGGATCGAGCCCCGCAGCAGGCTCTCTGCTCAGCAGGGAGCCTGCTTCCTCTTCTCTCTGCCTGCTTGTGATCTCTCTGTCTCTGTCAAATTAAAAAAAAAAAAAAAAAATCTTAAAAAAAAAAGAAAAACACTGGTTGTTTGGCTTGAAAAGAAAACTTGCAGAAATGAAAGTGATCAACATATATAAACACCTGTGTGACTCCAGAAAGTACAAAAGATACCAGTCAGTCAAAGCTAACGTGGAGGCAGATTTCCATCTAATATTAGGTAAGAAGCGTCAATCAGGTGAGGCAGAATTCCCAGCCAACCGCAAGTCTGAGTTGGCTAGAGTGCCACACTACTGACATTGTCGTAAGGATTCTCACATTCAGCATGACTTTTATTTTATTTTTTTTTAATTTTTTATTTTTTTGAGAGAGCGAGAGGAAGAGCATGAACGAGGTGGAGAGGGAGGGGCAGAAGGAGAGGGAGACTCCCAAGCTGTCTCCCCACCGAACATGGAGCCCAACACAGGGTTTGATTCCACGACCCTGAGGTCACGACCTGAGTCAAAATCAAGAGTTGACCTCGTAACTGACTGAGCCACCCAGGCGCCCCCAGCATGACATTTTTCTATATGACCTCTAAGCATGAGAGAATTGTACAAGAACCAAAAGGGAGGGTTGATAAAAGGCATAAATGACTTTGTGCACTATTTTAGCCACTTATTTTCTCCAACAAACTACGTCAACTCAGATGATAATACAAATTCCAAAGTGACCACTTAGGCCAGGACAGACTACAAGGGTTGGCCAAAGTTCAAGGACTTGGAGGATGAAAGAATGAGGACTTTGAGAATGAGGACAAAGTTGAAGCAGCTTCCCAGTCTTTCCCTTGTTTCTCATGGGGCTGCACTCAGAGTTCAATGACCTCAGCCTAGGGACCAAGAACAGTAGACCTTTCTTCCATTTTGAACCTTGGGAGGGAATGTCTGTTACCCCCACTAACACCCGAGTTCTAGGTTCATGTATTCATCTTGTACCATAAAAATATAACCCAGTCAAGAAATCCACAGGCAATGTTTCATATAACTACTTGCAAGTGTCATTTCTTGTGGTGGCATTAGGTCCCCCAGAGATTTCGGTGCAGCAAACCGAGCCATGGCCGAGATACCGGATGTGATCTACACGCATGCAGATTAACCCTTGGAAGCTACACTATTATTTTTTAAAATATTTTATTTATTTATTTGTCAGAGAGAGAGAGAGAACACAAGCAGGCAGAGAGGCAGAAGCAGGCTCCCCGCTGAGCAAGGAGCCCGATGTGGGACTCGATCCCAGGACCCTGGGATCATGACCTGAGCTGAAGGCAGCTGCTTAACCAACTGAGCCACCCAGGCGTCCCAGAAGCTACACTATTATTATCCCCAGCTTACACATAACCTGTAATTAATCTCATGACTCACTTCATATTGCATTGAGAAGAATCTAGCTGAAAACTACTTCTTCTTCCTCACCAAAGTTACCAAGCTACCTGAGGCTGTACCTGTCTGCCTTTGCTCCTTATAGTGGATGAACTATTCTCACTACCATCGAAAGCCAATCCCCTCATCTGTGTACTGGACCCCAATCCCTTTTCCTTCCTCACACACTTTGCTCCTCTATTATACCGTCTTTCTTCTGCATCATCAATTTCTTCTTCACAATTATTCTCACTAGGCTACAAATATGTTATAGTATCTCCCATCTTTAGAAACACACACACACACACACACACACACACGAAAAGAAAACCTTTGTTTCTGTCAGCACATTGCCTCTTCTTTGCTCTATGTCAGTGTGAATTAGTTTTGGTCACACATAACAAAAACCTCAAATGAGGGGGCACCTGGGTGGGTCATTTGGTTAAGCATCTGCCTTCAGCTCAGGTCATGATCCCGGGGGTCCTGGGATCAAGCCCCGCATCGCATCGGGCTCTCTGCTCAGCGGGGAGCCTGCTTCTCCCTCTCCTACTCCCCCTGCTTGTGTTCTCTCTCTCTCCCTGTGTCTCTCTCTGTCAAATAAATAAAATCTTAAAAAAAAAAAAAAAAGAAATATCCAAATTAGAGTCATGTATATAAGGTTTTGTTTTCTTTTATGTGAAGGAAACTCAGAGGAAGATACTATGGTTCCTTGTTGTCACTAGGGACCCAGGCACCCTCTGGCTTCCTGCTCCACCATCTTTAGCACAAAGCTTCCACTCTCAAGTTCACCTCATGACCCAGTATGGCTATGATAGTTTCAGCCGTTTTATCTAGGTTCCAGGCAAGAAGAAAGAGAACGTTGGGGGGAGCGAAAAAGGAAGCAAATCTCGGGCTTTTCTCCACATCGCTGTATGAAAATGCCCTTGTCAAGTTCACCGATCACTTTTATCTGTTCATATCTCACAATGAATTTTCTGTTCTCAGCTTACTGAACTCTTAGCAGTATGTTGACATACCAATGTCTCCCTCCTTTTGGAACAATGCCTTTGCTTTCTTCTGGCGTCAGAGACTCCCCATTCTCCTGGTTTCTTTGTATTTCACTGGCTGCTTTGTTCTCATTTCCTTTGCTGAATCCACCTTTTCTTCCCAGCATGCAAATATCACTTGCCTCAGCCTTCATTTCATGGCTAATTATATATATAATATATATAATTTATATAATAAATTATTATATAATTTTATTTTATATATTATTTTATAATATATATTATATAATATGTACATATTATAATATATGTATTTATATTTATAAATATTTATATATATATTTATATATATAATATATATAAATATATATATATATTTATATATATAATATATAAATATATATATATTTATATATAATATATATAAATATAAATATATATTTATATATATAAATTTATATATAAATTATTATATATATAATTATATATATTATTATATATAATTGATATATAATAGTGATATTATAATAGTGATATTATAATATATATATAAATTATATATATACAAGTGATATTATAATATATATATAAATTTATATATATATAAATATATATAAATATTTATATATATATTATATATAATATATATAATATATATAATATATAATTATATTATATATTATATAATATATAATTTTATATATTATTTATATAATAAATTTATTATATAAATTATATTTATATAAATTATATATATATATAAAATTTTCCTAATGGTCTCATCCAGTGCTATGACTTTATTTTTTTAAGATTTAAAAAAAATTTTTTAAAGATTTATTTTTTTATTTGTTTATTTGACAGAGAGAGAGCGATCACAAGTAGGCAGAGGGGCAAGGCAGAGAGAGGGGGAAGCAGACTCCTTGCTGAGCAGAGAGCCCGATGCAGGACTCCATCCCAGGACCTTGAGACCATGACCTGAGCAGAAGGCAGAGGCTTTAACCCACTGAGCCACCCAGGTGCCCCAAGATTTTTAAAATTTTTTTGGAGAGAGAGAGCAAGCACAAGTGGGGGGAGGAGCAGAGAATCTTAAGCAGATTTGAGGCTGAATGTGGAACCCAACGACGGGCTCGATCCCATGATCCTGAGATCATGCCCTGAGCTGAAACCAAGAGTCAGATGCTTAACTGACTGAGTCACCCAGGAGCACCAACCAGTCCTACGATTTTAAATACTCTATTTGCTGCTGATCCCATAATTTTGTGACTCCAGGCATGTCTCTGTGTGAAAGCCCAAACTCACATATCATCTCCACTTGGATATCTAACAGGAATCTGGAGTGGAGCATGACTAAAGCAGAACTTCTAATTTCCACTCTTAAAAATAACCTTCTCCCTCAGTCTTTCCTGTTTCAATTAATGGCACTACCAGCCAACCACACAGTTATGCTGGCCAAAACTTAGGAGACATCCTAGACTACTTTTTCTTTTTCTT
>CM053609.1:57577647-57593470 GCA_028646535.1 Procyon lotor
GAGCATGTGCTGAAGAAGATACTAGGGGAGAGGATCTGGTGAAAATTTTGATCTTAGACAAGCGCCTAGGTAAAGAAATAATGGGACAAGATTTCTAAACCCCACTATGTGCTTAAGAGTCATCCTCGCCATTGGCGCTGTCTCTGTCATCCTCTCCTTCCTCAGCCTCTTTTTCATCATCCTTGATCAACTCCAGCTGTGAGAAACAGACACAAATAGGATGGAGTTAGAGGCACTCCATGTGTCCCTGCTCCCCCCTCCACCACCTCTTTCTTTCCTTTCCCGTGGTTTTCACCTGGTCATCCCCCCGATCTTCATTATCATCATCATCCAGTAGGTCCCCCTCCTCAGCAGAGTCATCTGCACCCCCCTCAGACTCCATCTTCACATTAGTCTCATCTTTCTTCAGGGAGCTGCTGCTCTGCTCCTCTTCTGACTTATCATTCTTCATCTCTACTGGGGATGAGAAGGACAAGTCTGTCTAGGGGCAAGTAATGTCCACAGGATGTAGACAATCCCCATTAATGATCACAGAACTGCAGCACAAATCTAAATCCTCCCGCACAAATGCCCTTCCCAATTCAAATTCCCCAAGTTTCATATTCAATTGCTTTATAACCCACTATTATAACATATACCTTCAACTATCTTCGGTAACTAACCCCCAACTTTACACCCAACAAGCTACAAGACCATTTACCTCCTTGTTTGCTCTGTTCTTTCTCAATTTTTTCCAGGCTTTCCAGTAGAGAATCCACTTTTTGTTTTATCTGGGTCAACTCCTTCTTAATGGTCTGAAGGTCATCGCCTTTCACTTTAATACAAACAGAACTCTATATTAGAATCAACTCTATTAGAAGTTACCAGATGCCCAACACATTTCCAACTAAACCATATGGCAATAGCCAGCAGGAGATCCTGGGAGAGAAACAGAGCCAGGATCATACTGTCCCAGTCATGGGGATCATTTTTTATTTGGTAGCTAAAAACTGAATCTATTGTGCCTACTTCCTTAGCAATAGTATTCTTACTTCTGTAGGCCCACTAAAGACCAATTATTTTTGAAAGCACTTTTTGTACTGTTTGATGTGACTTATATATTTTGTTAAGTTTTTAAGTGCTTATTAGCTGCCTAAAGTCTAATACTTTAATCGGCCCCTTAATCACTATCTTTCCCTCTTCCATTATTTTGATTATACAAAGTCATTTACATAAAACCTGAACATTACAACTGCATTAATTTCCCTATCTCAACACACAAGTAGCAGAACCACAATGCTGCAATAATAATACATACACTTTCCAGACTTGGAAGAAGATCCTCGCTGTCCACTCTTAGAATTGAAGCCACTTTTGCCCCTTCGTGAGGTGTTTCCTGATACACGCTGGCGTTTTGAAGGAACTACAGCCCGAGCAATAGGAGGAGGAGGAGGAACACGTGCTGGGTAACTATACATCCTATTGGATAAAAGGAAAACAGACTTCCTTCACAACTAAAATTAAGTTGGCAAGATCCATCAGTGACCTTATAAAACTTAGAAAACGATCATAATAAAGTATTCACAAAAAGTGATTGCTTAAATTAATGGGAGTTCTACAGTGGTTATTTATGGTGAGCTAAATTCATAACTTTCATCCACATTAGTATAGAAATAAATCATCACTATTAGTAGTGACACTAAGCTGAACCATATAAAACTTACAGTATTAATAATTTTTGGCCTATAAAAACAAAGATCAAAAATAAATAAATAAAAATAAAAATAAAAACAAAGATCCACTCATGTGTTAGATGTACACAAAAAGCCATAATCCATTCTAACAACATTTAAGAAGAGGATACACTCATAGTTCCAATTCCAACAGGATGGGGAAATTTTGTTCGCTATTCACTAGTGCCTAAATCCACTGCCCAGCACACATTCAGCTCTCAAACATCACTGGTTGCTTAACTGCTGCTTCCCCTGGAGAAGTATGATACAATTCAAAGTGATGGCGTGACTGCTAAAGATACAATTCAAAGTGATGGCATGGTATTGACTTCTATATTTGTAAAGAGAAAATTCAAAATATAACAAACTTCTTACATGGATAACAGTTCTAGAAAACCTCTACTACATTCCCTGTTATTTTTTCAAGAGACTGGCAACATTAAGAATATAAGACCTACCACTGGGGGGGAAAAAAAAACTTTTAATTTTGTTCTGCATTTTTTTTTTTTTTTTAAAGATTTTATTTATTTGACAGAGAGAAACACAGCGAGAGAGGGAACACAAGCAGGGGGAATGATAGTGGGAGAAGCAGGCTCCCCGCTGAGCAGAGAGCCCGATGTGGGGCTCGATCCCAGGACCCTGGGATCATGACCGGAGCCGAAGGCAGACGCTTAACGACTGAGCCACCCAGGCACCCCTTGTTCTGCACCTTTTTAATAATTAACTTAATTCCAAGGCCCAGGTCTACAAAAATTACCCAACAACTCTGCTCTGGCTGATATCAAAAGTTTTAAGAAATAAAAGTGATGTATCACAAAGCCTTAAAATTTTATAATTCATATATATATAACTAGTTTCCAAAATATCTCATCAGTGGCTAATCTCTGAATCTCTGAATTCTGAATCACTTTGAATTTCAATCCTCCAGGTAGTAATAATTATCTTCCTTGATCCAACTTAACCTAAAATGTCTCCATCCTACTTTAATATAGCAGTAGCTTATTTTTTTCTACAAGTAGCTATGACAGACAGGGACATTTTCCTAAATTAAGAAGAACACATGGTACACTGCCAAAGAAGTGAGAGTGTTAGTAATTTTCACTTAAGGAGTTTTTAGTCAAGACCACCCAATACTTATTTTCCTTGGAGCACAGTATATAAGGATTTGTCAAGTGTTAAAGAATCAACGATGTAGTAATGAAAGTTACTAAAGCACTCATAATTCTTGTTTCAAGCTCTGTTAAGGAACATAATTTTAAGTTTGAGTCCCAGGAAATAAGAAAATGTAGGATTCAGAAAGTAGGAAGGTAATTAATTAGTGCTTCTACAGTTTTCTTTTCAGCAAATTTTTTTTAAAGAAAGATTTTATTTGCCAAGGAGAGCACAAGCAAACAGGGAGAGCAGCAGGCAGAGGGAGAGGCAGGCTCCCTCTTGAGCAAGGAGCGGATGTGGGACTCATTCCAATGACCTAAGCAAAGGCAGATGCTTAAACAACTAAGCCACCCAGGTGTCCTGCAGCAGACAAATTTTAAGTGAGTTGTTAATTTGTCTATGGGAATTAACACAAAAAAGATACTTATAGTAACATTTTATTATCACCACTACTTTCTATACATAAAGCTTTTCTTCTTTTGGCCCATTAATTTTCCACAGTATAATTCAAAAACTATAACAAAATATAAAATAATTCGGAAGATCATTTTCCTTTGTGCTAGATCATGTTGTTATTTTAAAAGCAATTTCTGGAGGTAAATGAAGGTGAGTTATCCACATCTTCGGGCATGAAACATTTCATGACCTAATTCTGCTGGATTTAGAGATCTAAACTACCCCTTTCTGGGGAGCCTGGGTGGCTCATTTGGCTAAGCGGCAGCCTTTGGCTCAGGCCATGATCTCAGGATCCTGGGATTGAGCCCCACCATCAGGCTAGGCTCTTTGCTCATCAAGGAGCATGCTTCTCCCTCTCCCTCTGCCTGCTGCTCTGCCTACTTGTGCTCACTTGCTCTCTGCCTCTGTCAAATAAATAAATAAAATCTTTTTAAAAAAACTACCCCTTCCCAACCAATCCATTCACTGGCACTGGCACCAGTCTCCAAACTGATGATCCTGCCATTACAGATTCCCTATACTTGTTGGCACTGGAACTTCCTTTTGAACTATACAATTTCACATGATGCACCTAAATCGTCACAGTGAAAATGAGGCGAGAAATGCAGTTTATTTTGAATCTATGTAATGGCCCCATGAATACAAACGGAAGTCAGATGCTCTAGTTTTCAGAAGAAAAAATATTTTTTCCAGAAGACCAACTGGCAGTACTAAAGGGCTTTTTGTGCCATGGAACTTAACTGGTGCTCAGGCAAAAATGGACTCTCTTAAAAACTCACAAAGATCCCTCTAAAGAAGTTTAAGTAGACCCTCCTTGTAAAATGTCAAAGTGCATGATTGGGAAAACATGAAGAGAAAACCATGACTACTCTGACAACATTCAAAGTCAAAGGGATAGGAAATACTACAGCTTCAAGATCTAACTGCAAATTAACTAACCATTTTACCCACAAGAAAACCTTGCTTATCAAGATCAGTATCAAGTGCTGATTCCCTAGGGATAAAGCCAAAGTCATTAAAAAGTCTTCATGAAAGTTTCATTGTTACCAAAGGAACAAACACTAAATCCTGAGAATTATTACGACTTCACTCTAAATCAGAAATCCGGACATTAGGTATTGGTATAAAATCTAGCCTGAATAAAAAAGGTCACTAAAATACTATTTAAAAGAAATTAACACTCTAGAGGTACCTTAGCTAGCTAAGTATCTGAACAGGTAAGACAAACAGTCCTAATCTCTAAGCAAAAACTTAAGCCCTGCAAAACATTTATTAAAAAGAAATTTACAGAGGTGCCTGGCTGTCAGTAAAGAACGAAACTCTTGATTTTGAGGTTGTAAGTTTGAGCCCTATGTTGGGTGTAGAGATTAAACCTTGATTCAGACTTAAATTTCATCACTACCAAAGTAGAAACAATTAAAATGTATTAGTAAAAATCTGTATTCTCCTGACTATATTTACTGTACCATATCCGCTTCCTATCTTAAAACAGCGGGGAGCCTGCTTCCCCCCCCCTTGCCTGCCTCTCTGCCTACTTGTGATCTCTCTGTCAAATAAATAAAATCTTAAAAAAAAAAATCTTAAATAATGGCTCAATCAGTTACACATCTGACTATTTCAGCACAGGTCATGATCTCAGGATCGTGACACCCACTGGGCTCAGCAGGGATTCTGCTTTTCTTACTCCCTCTGCTCCTCCCCCCACAAATGTGTACTCTAAATAAATCGTAAGATTTATAAAACCTACATAATTTATAGGTAACAGCAATCTACTAAGATTACTCCCTCTTCCCTGTACAATACTGATTTATCAAATTGTTTAAATATGCAATCCCATTATAATTTCATTCAAGTGTCAAGAGTCTCTTATGCTTCATTTTTTTTTAATTTTTTATCTACAATAAAATATCAAGATGATCTTCTCCCTGCTTACATCTGATTTTCCTAGAAGACCAGATTTCACCAGCTACCCTGTTGTTTGGCTTTAGAATATGTGAGGATCTCTGAAACTGCTAAAATTCCATGAATGTATCTATTCACAATAAAGTTAAACATCACTGATGCAGGAAAAAGACCTAATCTAAAATGAGTCCTCATTTCTCAGAAATGTGCTTTATTTAACAAAACAAAACCAAAAAACTGATTTTAAGTAAACTATGCCACACACAGGACTCGAATTCACCACCCTCAGAGTCATATGCTCTACTGACTGAACCAGCCAGGCACCCTAAAATGTGTTTTAAAGAAGTACAGAGAAAAATATGTACAACTCATGAGATTCAAAAAGAATAATTTTAAGAAAGTGAGATGAACAAAATCCCAAATGAATAATTATCAATAAAGTGTATTCTGTGGGATACATCTAGAGGAAACCATGGTAAACAATGTGATACAATAACCAAAATTATGTACAGGTTTAAGAGCCAATGAGCAGCATCCTAGCTCCAGTACTTACTAGTTAAATAAACCTGCAGTTGATGAGATACTCACCTCAAACTCTAGCCACCACGACTGCAGACATAAACCAGTGCACTAACAATTCATTTTAAATGTTGGAACTAAAGCTGTGAGTGAAGCCCTTCTGCTACTACAACTGTTCTAAGGTTGGTTCTTGTCAGTGTGCTCACTCTCCTATGACAATCTACAACTACAGGTTTTCCACCATACCATCCACGTTAAACCTTCAGAACACACTCCTTACAAAACTATTCTAGAATCAAGGCCTTCAGTAATTGGTATCTTTGAATATTATAAAATTATTTCTGGATAGCTCTTTCCCATTCTTTATAAAAGTTTTTATGAAATCATATTCCATTATCTTTTAAAACTACCGAACTTTTTTCACTAGACTACAGATAGTACAACCTCTCAAGACTTCTAAAATCATGTGGTTCCTTTTTTTTTTTTTTTTTTTTTATGTGGTTCCTTTTTAATATAAAAGTAACACAATGAAATTACCTTAAACGCATGATTAAAGATTATGGTATGAAGTTCAATTTAACATGCAAATACTTAACTTAAAAACCCAAAAATTTTAAGTTCACCCTAATGTAATTTAAGTCTATTTTTAAATTTCAAAGACTCATAGATTACTGACTATATAATAAAAGGGGGGGCTTTAAAAAGTCTGTGTAAATGTTTAATTCAGGTTCACATCGAAATGTAAATATAAAACTGTCATGTAAAAAATGGATCCCCAAAAAACCTGTTTTCACGCTGCCAAAATGCTTGTTGTGCTTCAAAATAATCAACTAGCTAACTTTTTATAATTTGTGTTTTATTTCTAAAGTAAGACAATTTCTAAACCTTATTTGCAGGTATTTTGTCACAAATAAAATGCTTCCTTGGTGAGTCTTCTTGGTAGCCGCCAAACTGAATAGAACTGTGAACTTAAACTTGCTTTTTGCTAATGTATTTTATGGATAGAGTGCCAACTGCCAATATAAATTTGCATAGTTGTACTTTATGTTCCTTAACTTGCTTTGCATTGCCTTTTTATCCAATGGTCCATTAAGGATATAAATGATCTATGTATGACTGAAAAACAGCAAGGCCTGCTCACCTTAATGATAAAGGGACTCAAAGGACAAACCAGTATGTTGTAAAGGATCATTCAATATATAGTGGAACACAAACTGCTAAATTAAAAAAAAAATTTTGTAATCAAAGGAAAAATAAAGATTACCTAACCACAGTTGTAGTTAAGAACATTGCCCAAAGAACAATGATCAAGGCTGGGAACACCACATGCATTCCTGCTTACAAAAAGGAATTAACAGCCCCTGTATATGTAGAAACAATGTTGCCAATGAACAAATGGTTCTACAATCTTTCAGAAAGAACTGTGGGTTTAATATTTAGGGGTACTTTTGAAAACTCAGTAACATTCGTAATTATAATATATACAACTGAAAATTGCCTCACTGATTTATTTACAACTCTGAGAGAGGGGAAAAAAATTAACTATACCCACTGATTTTAAGATGCACCCTGGGGTGCCTGAGTGGCTCAGTGGGTTAAGCCTCTGCCTTTGGCTCAGGTCATGATCTCAGGGTCCTGGGATGGAGCCCGCATTGGGCTCCCTGCTCGGCAGGGAGCTTGCTTCCCCCGCTCCCTGCCTACTTGTGATCTCTCTGCCTCTGTCAGATAAATAAATAAAATTAAAAAATATATCTTTAAAAAAAAATGCACCCAATTTTATGTATTTAAAAAAATAAAAGCTACAATTTAACAAGAGTCCAGGAGTCTAAGAAAATAGTTGTCTTGATAGACTCATCTGGGAAATTATGTTAACACAAAATCAGATGTTTCCAGGAAAATGACTTGAAAAATTCACCTGAAATAAATAAACCCCCCCCCAATGTTTAGTTTTTCAGTGTTACAAGATTTATTGTTCATGCACTACACCCAGTGCTCCATGCAATACGTGCCCTCCTCAATACCCACCACCAGGCTCGCCCAGTCCCCCACCACCCCCAAAAAATTTTTTTTAAAAGATTTTTTAAAATTAATTTTTATTTATTTGACAGAGACAGAGAGAGATTACAAGTAGGCAGAGAGGTAGGCAGAGAGAGAGGGGGAAGCAGGCTCCCCGCCGACCAGAGAGCCCGATGTGGGGCTCGATCCCAGGACCCTGAGATCATAACGTGAGCAGAGGGCAGAGGCTTTAACCCACTGACCCACCCAGGCACCCCCACCTGAAAATTTTCTAAACAAAAAATAATCTGAGTGATAATATGTGCAGTTCTTTGATCATTCAGGAACAGTACTGGATTCAAGACCATGTTCAATCAATCAATCAATCAATACCAAAAAAAAAAAAAACAAGAAACAACTCTTTGCTTCTGTTTATATCAAGCCTTACATCTAGGTGACAATCTTTAATAGACACAATTTCCCAAGAATTATAACCTTATTTGTCATACTGTTAACATATATACTCGCCAGATGACACTTAAGAGTCTTTTACAAGGATAGTGTCTTAAAAACAGTGTGGTACAATTTTTATTTTTTATAAAGCAAAAATTATTTACTGAGAATATTGTTTACAGACCATATATTAAGAACATGTAAAACCCATACAAAGCTAGTCCAGAAGAGTACACTTCTTTAGCTTCCAATAAAATTTTTTTACGTAATTGTTTGAGAACACAGATTTGTGGTTGCCAGGGGCTAGGGTGAAGTTGACTAGAAAAGTGCTTCATGGTAAATTTTTGGGAAGTATGGAACGATCCCTTATCTTGATTACACTGGGAGATACTGTGCACCTTGTTTATACTATGTTAAAACTGTACAGAGTAAATTCTGCTCTATGTAAAAAGGTATCCTATTTTTTAATCCTTCCATGTTTCCGCCCCAATCAATATCATCAAAACCTACCCTTGTCAAAGTCAATGATCCCCATGCATTTTTTTAAAAGATTTTATTCATTTGAGAGAGAGAGAGAATGAGAGAGGGAGACCAGCAGGCAGACACTTAACCATCTGAGCCACCCAGGTGCCCCCCCCCATACATTTCGAAATTTTGGATAACCTATCAATATTCTTTGTCAGCTTTGTTCCAAAACTGCAGTCTGAGTTCTCTAACTTCCTGCCTGAAGAGAAGTCTTCAGTCACTACTATTCTTAAACACTACTCAATTCATGTGACCCAGGCTTAACTTTGCTGCTTTCTAGACCTGCAGTATCAAGCTGAGTAATCATTAGCCACATGTGGCTATTCAAATTGAAATCTCAGTTCATCAGTCACATTAGCCACATTTAAATCAGAACAGCCATGAGACTAATGTCTACCATACTATGTAGATACAGACTACTTCTATAACCACAGAAAGTTCTATTGTTGTTTCCAGATATCAACTACCTATATATAATTTCCCAAAACAGCTTAGAATTCTAATTCTTCGGTCTATAATAAAACCATAATATTTAGTAATGTCCTTACTATAAAGTGACATTTAACATTGTCTCCTGTGACCACAAGGCAGAATGGTGAAAACTCTAAGAAACCTCAAAAATGTCAATATCACATATTATATTCCAAGACTTATATTTACAATACACAAAGCCTTACATTCAACAAGCCTAATATAAAAATGAGCAAAAGATCTGAATACGTTTCTCCAAAAATAAACAAGTATCTAATAAAAAAAAAATGATGACTCAGTATTTGTATGTTTTTCTTAAAGATCTTATTTATTTAACAGAGAAACACAGCGAGAGAGGGAACATAAGCAGAAGGACTGGTAGCGGGAGAAGCAGGGTTCCTGCTGAGCAGGGAGCCAGATGCGGGGCTTGATCCCAGGACCCTGGATCATGACCTGAGCCAAAGGCAGACACTTAACGACTGAGCAACCCAGGCGCCCCCTCAGTCATTATTTTAAGATTATTTATTTTTTAAGTAATCTCTACATCCAATGTGGGGCTTGTACTCACAACTGAGAGCAAGAGTTGCATGCTTTTTCGACTGAGTTATATATAGCTAGGTGCCCCTCAAAATCACTAGTTTTTAAGAAAATGCAAATCAAAACCATAATGGATTAACACTAGTTAAATAACATGGACAAAATAAATCAACAAATGTTGGCAAGGGATGTGGAGGAAATAGAACCCTCATACGTGGCTGATGGGCATGTAAAATAGTACAACTGCTTTGAAAGACAGTATGGCAGTACCTCAAGTTAAACATGGAAATATCATTAATGCCCAACAATTCTACTCTTAGTATATGCAAGAGAGATGAAAACATAGGTCTATGCAAAAATGTGTATACAAATGTCCATATAGTACCATCATTCAAAATGTGAAAACACCCCGAACGGCCACCAACTGATGAAGGGATAAACCAAATTTATCCATGGTATCATCCATACAGTGGAATATAATCCAGCAATTATATTGCTGGGTGTTTCAGTCAGTTAAGTCTCAGCCTCTAGCTGAGGTCATGATCCTGGGGTTCTGGGATCTGTGTTGGACTCCCTGCCCTCTCCCTGCTCATGCTCTTTTTCAAATACATAAAATCTTAAAAAAAAGGGGAGGGGGGTTTGAATGAAGTACTAACAAATGGTACAACATAGATGAACTATTAAGTATTAAGTGAAAGGGGCGCCTGAGTGGCTCAGTTGGTTAAATGTCTGCCTTGAGTCCCACATCAAGCTCCCTGCTCCACCTGCTTCTCCCTCCGCCTCTCATGAATAAATAAAAAGCAAAAAAATTAAAAGTATCAAGTGGAAGAAATCAGTCATAAAAGACAAATAATGTACAAATCTACTGGTATGAAATGTCCAGAATAAGCAAATCTATAAATAGAAAGTTGTTGGTAGTTGCTAGGTCTGGAGATAGAATGAATGAATGAATGAACTGAACTGAACTGTATACTTTAAAATGAATTTTAGGGGCGCCTGGGTGTCCCAGTCGGTTAGGTGTCTGCTTTCTACTCCCTTCGTGATCCCAAGGTCCTGGATCCCAGAGTCCTGGGATTGAAATCCCCACTCAGTGGAGAATAAGCTTCTTCCTCTCCCTACGGCTTGTGCTCTTTCTCTAATTAAAAAAAGGAAAAGAAGAATAATTTTATAGGTATGCCTGGCTGACTCAGTCATTTAAATGTCTTCTGCTCAACCCCACATAATGCTCCATGCTCAGCAGGGAGCCTTGCTTCTCTCACTCTTCTGCTCCCCCTGCCATGCTCTTTTTCTCTCAAATAAATAAAATCTTTAAAAAATATGTATATACATTTATATATATGTGTATATATATATACATATTAAAAATGTGTATGTATAGGGGCGCCTGGGTGGCTCAGTCGTTAAGCGTCTGCCTTCGGCTCAGGTCATGATCCTAGGGTCCTGGGATTGAGCCCTGCATCGGGCTCCCTGCTCGGCGGGAAGCCTGCTTCTCCCGCTACCGTTCCCTCTGCTTGTGTTCCCTCTCTCTCAAAAAAAAAAAAAAAAAAAAAAAAAAGTATGTATATATAGAGATATAGATCTCTCTCAATAAAGTTAAATTTAAAAAAAAAAAATTAATGTCAAGGGGAATGATAAAATCTACCTGAATTAAGAGTATCCTGAAGTATAATCTTAAAACAGCAGAGGTTATCTTTGGATTAGAGGTCATAACCATAACGGCATTTAAATCAGAATCATACGGCAGATTCTCAGGTCTTTTTTTGTTGTTGTTGTTGTCTCAAGAGTCTTTTTAAATCATCATTTGCTTATCAGGTGTTTATCATGTCTCACCTTTCATACTGTAGCCTACTGCCAAACCTAAATTATTAGACACTTAATAATTTTATTATTAAGTTTCCTGTGCTCCCAAGTCCTTGTTAGAAGAATGATTATTACTTGGCTGTCCATAACTGAGGGTCAAATGCCTCCCCAGGAAAGAAGTATCTCCTTCCTCCTTAACAAGAGTCCAGGACACATACACACATTCTAAGTAAACAGCCCAAAATGCATGCTAAGTAAAAACAATGTACTGTCAAAATTTTAAGTCAATAATACCAGATCTATGTTGAGAGTACATTTGTAATAAATTACGCCTTCAACCAAATCCTACCAACTATAACATGATCAGATTCCAACGCAAAAAATAAAACCATCAGAGGGGCTCAGAGCAAATGCAAAATTTCATCTTATGCTTAAAATGACAACTACGAAGGTAAGTAGCTGATCTCACTCAATTCTTCAGAACCTAAATAAAAATACTTCATATGCTCTTCCTTCAGGTCCAATGATACTCAGGAATATCAGAAAAATGGAAAACGGAGGAAGGCAAGATGATAACCCCACTAAGCCCAGTAACATGAGGGGGGAGGGGCTTCAATTTTTAGTCACTATTTATGTTATTAATCCTAAACCTATAACTTTGTGTGCCTAGAACAAAATAGAGTGCTTAAATATTAGTTTAATAGGATGGTTAGCCTCTTTCACTTGTCCTGCATTTCAATGGACAGTTCTCCACCACCATACTTCACACTTCAATTACTTTTCTCCACTGTCTACTAGGACACCTTCCTGGAAAAAAGCTTTAAGAAGTATCAACATTTCCCCCCCAAATTCAAACAACTCAAACCCTCTAAACCTCCCTTTTATGCAATCTTTACTAGTATAATCTTAGTCGTGAAAGATAAAAATCTAAGCTACACTATATTATTTTTCCCCTAACAAAACACTTACTCTCCTAATAACTAAGTAAATTACAGCAAGACTAGTCTACCTCAGATTCTGTACCTCCTCCATTCCTACATTTACAACGTTAACTACTTAATACATCTTTTTTCCCTCCAATTTCTCTTTTCTAGCCATGAAGCTATTTCTAAGTTATTCTCCTTACAGGACATATGCCTAACGTGCCACACGTAAGCACAAGCCGGGGGAGGGGCAGAGGGAGATGGAGAAGCAGGCTCCCAACTGAGCAGAGAGCTGACTCGGGGCTTGATCCCAGGACCCTGGGATCATGACCTGAGCTGAAGGCAGATGCTTAACCAACTGAGCCACCCAACACTCTTTCCAATTACAGCTGGATGCTTCCTCCAAATACAACCAGATATATTAACTCTGTATCTCTACCCTATCTGTGGCAAAACCTCCTACTTAGTATCAAAAACAAGTTGAAATACAGCACTCTGTGAAACTATTTGGGGGCTCTTTAAATCTTACAAGAGCTCGGAGCTCCACAAAAGGAAACATGATACATCTTCCTATGTCACAATCCTGTACAATGATGGGAACGTAACAGCCAATAGGATATTAATTCCAAATCACGTTCTTCACTGTATCATATAGTGCTTGCTACAACAGTTTCTTCATTACAGAACATATGGCTTGGCTTGTCATATAGGCACTATATTTGGTTATGTGAGTTAATGTATTCCATTCTTTCTATTCATGGTGCTGGCCTATTTACTTATTATACTTAGATATGGAATAATAATAGCACTCTGAAAAAGCTCTAAGGGAGAACTTTTACAGTCCACTCACAGTTTACATTATTAAGCATGTACCATATGCAATGCATGACATTTATTATAAAGTCTTCAAAGACCTCTGAACTAAAATCAGTATCTTTTTTGAGCCATCATTTGTTTATCAGGTGTTTATCGGGTCTCAGCTTTCACACTATCACCTACTGTCAAATCTAATAACTGGACATGGTTTCCTGTGCTCCCAAGTTCTCGAGAGAAGAATGATTGAGAATGACTTGACTGTCCATAACTAAGTACTGTTTCTTTTTTATTTAAATTGACGTATGATTCACATACCATACAACTGAATGTGTACACAAACTTGTGCAACCATTACCACTACGTAATTTCAGAACAACTTTATGGGTTACCTTGTAAGGGAAAGAAAAGTGGGATCATAACTGAGTAAAACCCACAAAATTTCAGTATTCTTCTAAAAATGGATGGTTTACACTTAAGGAGACAATAATTATTTGTGGCACAAATAGTGAACACTTATATATCATGCATATGTCAGCATACTTAAGAACTTTCAATTTTGCTTTAAAGGTTAAGATCCCTCAAAAAAATAAGAGCTTTGGGGCGCCTGGGTGGCTCAGTCGTTAAGCGTCTGCCTTCGGCCCAGGTCAGATCCCAGCGTCCTGGGATCGAGCCCCGCATCGGGCTCTCTGCGCGGCAGGGGGCCTGCTTCTCCCGCTACCATTCCCTCTGCTTGTGTTCCCTCTCTCGCTGTGTTTCTCGCTGTCAAATAAATAAAATTAAAAAAAAAAAAAAAAATAAGAGCTTTAATGCCCCTATCTCTCCAACAACGTGCTAAATATTTTTATTACAATACTTTTAGCACTAGAGCACATAACAGTTTTCTAATTATTATTTCAAAAGTGAATGACTAAAGCTCAATGTGGAGATTATAAATAAATTAGAAATAAATTTTAAGGATTTGAAGAAATCACTTGTATTTCAAGGCAACTGCTCACACAAAAGTCTTACAGCAACAATTTTCCTAGAAGCAACAAGATTCTCAATAGGAGACAACAGAAATTGGATCTCTGTCAGAAGCTTACTAGTTTTCAGACTTTCAACATCAAGAAACAGTAATGCTGAGTACCCAGGCATGATTTAGGCAAATCCCCCAGTTTTATACATAGATGTCCATGAATAGTCATCACTAAACAAAAAAATACTTTTGGGGCTGTAGCCTACCAGAAAAAAATGTTTTGGTTAATAAATCTTAATTTACAGTTATGTGAAACAGAGTGACAGTATGTCTGATTGTCAGACATTAATACATCTAAAATGGTAGTTCCAAACATATCAGCCATTTTTATTAAGTCATCCCCAAACTTCCAACACCTCTAAAATTAGGAATGGCCTTAAGAACAAATACAAAAGATAGGCCTAATTCAGGTAATCAGTGAAAAAGGTAACTTATAGGAAAAAAAACCCCTAATAATAATTTGGCCTTTTTATATCATTAAAATGCAAAATCTGAACAGAGTGGCGCGGCAGAAGCATGCTGGTCCCATAAAATGCAAAATCTGATCACTGTAATAATGTTAAAGTATTAACAAATACATTTATTTAACTTTGGAAGAACAACATCATTCCTGGTATAACATGTACTGAGAATCCCTTCAAACTATGTAATCTTGGCAACTGGGTGGCTCAGTTGGTTAAGCAACTGTCTTCGGCTCAGGTCAAGATCCAGGAGTCCTGGGATCAATTCCCACATTGGGCTCCCTGCTTGGCAGGGAAGTCTGCTTCTCCCTCTGACCTCTCCCCTATCATGCTCTAATAAATAAATAAAATCTAAAAAAACACAAAAAAACCAAACCAAATAAAACTATGGTAATCTTAAATGGTCACAGGTAACAGTTTTAACTTTTCCACCCATACCCTGAATTAAAAATCAGTGCAGGATGTAGCACAAAGCTACAGAATCTGATCCCATTGTCTCCTCACTCCATAATATACTAAAATATAAGTGACTTGGTTAAGTCTTAACACTTGATTACCTCCAGTTGTTTTTTTTTTTTTAAAGATTTTTATTTATTTATTTGACAGAGAGGAGAGAGATCACAAGTAGACAGAGAGGAGGCAGAGACAGGAGGAAGCAGGCTCCCCACTGAGCAGAGAGCCCAATGCAGGGCTTGATCCCAGGACCCTGAGATCTTGACCTGAGCTGAAGGCAGAGACCCAACCCACTGAGCCACCCAGGAGCCCAATTACCCTCCAGTTTTAAAGGTGAAGTATTTACAATCCTTGGGACTTGATAGAAATGCTCACTCATACCCAAATAAAAATGTTAATTCATGCTAATTCTCCTAAGAAAACACTGTTAACTGAAGTGTTTCTCCTTATAAAACACCCAATGCTTCCTACATTCTTAAAATTTCTGTTGAAAATCAGGCTAATGATGACTAAAATGCATAATGCCTTTATGAAGTATTCTGCTCTACTTTTCCATACCCCCTGTTCCCTCATCCCTAATGGAAAGGGGAAAAAAAAAGAAAATAACCTGAAATCTCATCAAGCCTACAAATC
>CM053609.1:57593970-57610975 GCA_028646535.1 Procyon lotor
TCATGACCTCGGGGATCTTGTCGCCCAACTTAGGGGGCGTGCTTAGGGGGAATGTGCTTGGAATTCTCTCTCTTCCCCTCAGTGCCCTCCCCTACACCCTTTGCATGCATAAGCAAGCTGTCTCTAAAATAGATAAATAAATTCTTAAATAAATGTTTAAGTCAAAAAGCAGTATGTATTACAACTGTTTAATAACAGGAAACATATAAACTATTCACTTAAAGATTACACTCTTCGAAAAGAGCAGAGTTTAAAATTTGGTTAATTAATCCTTATCACCTTCAGCTCCTCAGGAAGTCCAGTTCCTCAAATTAGTTTATAAATTCCACAACTGGAAGTTTCTGGCACATTCTAAATACTCCATATTTCCTCACAAATGAAATTAATCCAGTCACATCCTTTTAAGTTTTCTCCAAGAAAACATTTTTAAAACTTTTTGTTAATTCCAGTTAACACATAGTAGTATTAGTTTCAGGTGTTAATAGAAAAAAATTTTTTAAAAAAATTTACATATTTATGTGTGTATGTAATCTCTACACCCAATGTGGGACCTGAACTCAGCCCAGAGAGTGAGTCACCTTTTCTTCCAACTTAGCCAGCCAGATGCCCTAAAAAAAAAAAAAAGTCAAATTCATTCTTCTTAAACATCCAAGTAAACAGAAGTACAGAATAAAAAAAGTTTCTTTCCTAAAATTGGTTTCAAGATTTTATTTGACAAAGAGAGATCACAAGTAGAGAGCCTTGAGGAAGCAGGCTGCCTGCTGAGCAGAGCCTGATGCGGAGCTCTATCCCAGGACCCTGAGATCATGACCTGAGCTGAAGGCAGAAACTTAATCCACTGAGCCACCCAGGTATCCCCAAAATTGGTTTCAAAGAGTAGTATCAAGAGAGGAAATTTGTGGGTCATCTGGGTGGCTCAGTCAGTTAGGCTTCTGACTCTTTGATTTCAGCTCAGGTCGTGATCTCGGGGTTGTGGAATCCAGCCCCATGTTGGTTGGGCTCCACACTGGGTGTTCAGCCTGCTAGAAATTCTGTGTCTCCCTCTTGCACTGGCCCTTCCCAACTCATTCTTTCAAAAACAAGACAAAAAACAAACCCAGTGTAAATCTAAAAAAGTGGGTTGATTTCCGAAATGATTGTTTCATGGACACCGCACATCCCATTTAATTCACTACCGATGATTAAGTGGATCTGGTTTCTGGAAAATCAGAATTTCAACACAAATACAATGGAATGAAATCAACATTTTCCTAAAGGTTATTTGGGTGGTAGCACTCAAAACTAGTCCATGGGTACATCTGGATACAGATGTTTGTATACTATGTATTTTGTATTTATATTTTCTCCCCCCCCTTTTTTTTAAACATAGGGCATGAATTCATGACCCTGACATCAAGACCTGAGCTAAATAGTTGGGATGCTTAACTAAGCTACCCAGGTGCCTCTCATCCTGTGATTTTTATCAAAGGATCACTAAGTCATGTCTTATCTGGCTAATAAATCAAAACTAGAACACTCAGTTACCTTTATCGCTTTATTAGACCAAAAAATTTATGCATCTAATTACAGGCTTTATGTTAAAGCAATAAAACCAAGAGATTTTCAGGGTGCCTAGGTGGTTGGTTAAGTGTCTGCGTTTGGCTCAGGTCACGATCCCAGGGTCCTGGAACTGATGCCTGCATCAGGCTCCCTGCTCAGTTGGGAGTGTGCTTCTCGCTCTCCCTCTGCTCCCCTTTTTCTCTCTCCTGTGCTGCTGCCTCTTGCTCTTAAACCAACAAACCAAGAGATTTTAGTACCAGTGAGAAGGACAAGAAATGCTTAAGATCTGTGGATATATTCAGGTGCCCCTAAATTTGTTACTTTAAAAAAATAACTGAGGGATGCCTGGATGGCTCAGTTGGTTAACTGTCTGCCTTTAGTTTGGGTGGTCATGATCCCAGGGATCTGGGATCAAATCCCACACTGAGCTCCTTGCTCAGCAGGGAGCTTGCATTTCCCTCTCTGCCTGCTACTCCCCGCTTGTTCATTTTGACTTTTTTTTTTTTTTTAAAGAGAAATGTTTCTATTTCCATTCCTGCTATTCTAATTACATCCTAAAACCAATAAAAAAAAAAAAAAAAGAAATCTACATCTGGTCAGAACACAAGCAAATCTCTCAAAATTTGAAATTGTTCATTCTGAAGCCCATGCTATCCTGATTCTTTGCCCTCTTGAGACAAACCTATCATGGATTTTCAATCTAGCTAACAGTTTGGGAAATGTTTATAAAAACTACTCCATTTCTCTTAAGTTAGCATTGAATCTCAAGTAAATTCTGCTGGGAAGATGTGCAGCAAGGAGGGGGGCGAAGAGGCAGATTGCACTATGTGATGATTACAAGCGGTACAGGACTCAAAACCAGGTCATGAGGGTGCTGGATTTTGCTAGGTGTGGGGCCAAAATCAATTAGCTTCCTTGCCTTTATTTTCAGGGCAGCGTAACTTCACCTTTAGTAGAAACAGATTGGGAAGACAAATACTTGACAAAATAGTGCCACTATTCAGACTGTGTTCATTATCATATTTAGGCACATTTACCACAAACAACCCATCAGAGAAAATAGGAAACAAGCCCAAATGTTTCTAACTTAAGATTTCAGCCAACCAATATGTAATATAAATTTAAAAAAAAAAAAAAAAAAGATTTCGGCCAACCCTCTACGTGTTCACCCTATTCATCTAGGCTACTCACAGTTATACTTACTCATATCACATTATCTATTAGTCCAGGAAAAAAAAAAAAAGAAAAAGAAAAAGACAACATCTGTAGGGCTTATGAAATGTCAAATTATACTAGAGAACAAGGGAAATAACTTGCCTCAGACAAGAAAATTGAGAACTCTACCTTAGAATTTTATTTACTACCCCTTAACTAGCCTTTATATTCAATTTGAATCAGATCCAACTACCATATGACTTATTTCCCATCTTTCGGTGAACAGTATAGAAAGCAAAGTATCACTAGATGGCAGCAACGAGTTGGAAATTTTTTAAAAAGATAACTAAATTTAGAGTCCAAGGTTTTCTATTTCATACTGCCTTTCACAATTTACCAGTTTCTCAGTACCTTTTGGACAGTATAAAATTCCCCTTCTACTTAGAGTATCATCATCTGCACAAAGTTATTTTCCTTTAACAATCTGAAGTTCCTGTTTTGCCCATTTAGATACTGTTTCACAATACTCCATCTGGCCCTCCTTTGTTCTCTGCATTCATCAGTTATTTCCCTCTGGCTAACAATGAACTGTCCATTTGGGTGCCTGGGTGGTTCAGTGGTTAAACCTCGTGGGATGGAGTCCGGCTTCATTCAGGCTCTCTGCTCAGCGGGGAGCCTGTCCCATCCCCCCACCCCACTTGCCTCTCTGCCTACTTGTGATCTCTCTGTGTCAAATAAGTAAATAAAATCTTAAAAAAAAAAAAAAAAAAAAAAAAAAAACCAGTATACTTTAACCTGCTCAATCTCCCAAATTTTTTATTCTTCAAAACACAAATATGATCTCAAGGTCAAGAATACTAACATGAGCAGAGTATGTTGGTACTTTTAGGACATTTTCAGGACATAAAAAGCCATGTTGGCCATTTTTATTTTTACTTATTCTTCTAGGTAGGATCCACATCCAGTGTGGAGACCAACACAGGGCTTGAATTCATGACCCTGAGATCAAGACCCAAGGTGAGATCAAGAGTCAGATGCATAGCCAACTGAACCAGGTTCCCCCAAAGCTGGTCATTTTTTTTTTTTTTTTGGATCAGCTATTCTAACTGCTATGCCTAAGAATTTAAACTAAGAGGATATTCAAAATATTACAAATTGCAGAGAAAAAGAGGTAGTAAGTCAATAAATAGTAGCCCGTAGCTACTAAAAACCAAAGAAATCCTTGAAAAATATAACTCAGTACACAAAATAGATTATAGATGGATCAAAATTTAAATGTAAGAAATTACATATGCAGTTGTCAAAACCTAAGTAGCAGAAAACAGTCTCAAATATGAACAGGAAAAAACGGTCAAGAAATGCAAAACAAATAATTATAAACATGAAAAATTATTTTAATGTTAAGATTAATTCAGACAACTGTCAATGTATGCTAAAATCAACAGGGAAAAGCTTGCTGGGCAAAAACAGGATTTATATATCTCAAAATATTACCCAAAAGAATACTGATTATAAAGGGAAAAATGTACTTTT
This sequence comes from Procyon lotor, assembly GCA_028646535.1. NCBI lineage: Eukaryota > Metazoa > Chordata > Mammalia > Carnivora > Procyonidae > Procyon > Procyon lotor. The sequence goes on from CM053609.1 coordinate 57,598,198, forward strand.
AAAATGGAAACATAAATGCCACCACTTAAACCAACTGATCTGACACTACATCCCTCCTGGGGTGACAAATAAAAACACATCACCTAAGCAATATTCTTGGTAAAATACTTGAACCAGCACATAGAGAAACAATCCATTTCAAATTTGTAGAGACATAGAACAACATAACTGGTTGGACCTCCTCAAAAATACATACATACAAAATAGAGGCCTTTTTTAGATTAAGAAAGCAATGTGTGAACCTTGACAGGCGATGGATTGCGAATATTTTTTTGGTGACTGGGAATTTTATTATGGACTGTATATACAAGAGAATATTGAATAGTGTTAATTTTCATTGGATTGATAATTATTTTGTTGATATAGATTATCTTTACTCTCAGAGGAGATGCAGGGATGTTCAAGTTCTTAAGCGGAATACCATGCCTAAAACTATTCAGGGGGCAACAAAACAAAACATCACACATATGGAGAGCAAACATAGCAATCTACACAGTATCTACCAGAACAAGAAGGCTGGAACATGGATGGTGTATTTTACATATATAATATTACCTTTTCCAAAGTTTTTTAAAAGCTCCTATTAAGGCAAACAGAAAGATGATATACACCAGGTCACACATTTTAGCAAACTCCCACAAAAAAAAATTTTTTTTTTTTTTCAGATTTGCTAATTTAGGAATCATCATCCAATGGGGTGAAAAGACATGGCACTCCCACGGCTATAACTAAGTAAACCAACAAAAAGTAAACCAGTATATGTTTCCGTAGGTTCCTTTGAAAATTCTTAAAAAGTGCCAAGCAACAGGCAGGTCTACATACTTGCATTAATTAAGCAATTGGCAATGTTAAATTTCAGGTTATCCTATGTTTGGAACTGAAAGAGAAACTAAGCATCCGTAAGCTCTCTAAATTCCTGTTAATAAAAAACACTACATAACTACTTAACAAAAACATACTGTAGAAAACTAAGTGAAGAATGTTTATAATAGAGACTCTAAAACTACTTATGGTAATAATTCCATATTGCTAAACATATATCATAAAAAATATACGTGTCCATGTACACTTATAGGTAAAGACAGAGATTAACCAAAACACCAAAATATTAATAGTGGTTAAAAATGTTTTATGGGACACCTGAGTGGCTCAGTGGGTTAAAGCCTCTGCCTTTGGCTCAGGTCATGATCTCAGGGTCCTGGGACTGAGCCCCACATTGGGCTGTCTGTTCAGCTGGGAGCCTGCTTCCCCTTCTCTCTCTGCCTGCTTGTGATCTCTCTCCCTGTCAAATAAATAAAATCTTTAAAAAATCCCCTTACAACATCCTTGCTCACTAATAATTGAGCCTCTTAGGAACTGCAACCAAAGTCGAGGTATTCACAATATTATATTCATTTCTAAAACTTTTAACTGGCTTTTAAGTAATTTCTTCCTTTAGTTCCCTCCTTCCTTTAATGCCCATTCACTAGCATCAAAAATTTTTTCTGGGGGCACCTGGGTGGCTCAGGCGTTAAGCGTCTGCCTTCGGCTCAGGTCATGATCCCAGGGTCCTGGGATCGAGCCCTGCATCGGGCTCCTTGCTCGGCAGGAATCCTGCTTCTCCTGCTACCACTCCCTCTGCTTGTGTTCCCTCTCTCGCTGTGTTCCTTGCTGTCAAATAAATAAAATCTTAAAAAAAAAAAAAAAAAAAAAAAAAAAATTTTTTTTCCCCTGTAACCTAAATCACCTTATTCCAACTATTCCCCCATCTTCTATGAAAATAAAAAATGATGCCCCATAACAAATACAATTTAATCTGCCAATGTCCCTTTGGACAAAGCAGTCCAAATCTGGTTACTCTTTCAAGAATGGAATACACTCTGGATGCTATCCAGATGCTATTGTTTCTGGTAACTTTCACTGTCAACACATGCAGAATTCACACAAAGTAAACCCCCTAATTCTTATACATTAATATAATGCTAGCTTCCTGTATTGGGACAACTACTTTGTTGGGTTTCTTTACATCTAGTATAAAGCTTTATATTTCAAATACCATTTCATCCTCATACCTAGTTCCAGCCTGAAGAAGTTTCACATTTTGATTTTGGCAAGTACTAAAGTATTAACAATCTCTTACAATTATTCTTCACTGATTTGTTTACCATACTGAGTTTTGCCCTTATCATTTTAAAAAATTTTAATATTAACACAATTTTCCTTCAAAAGCAAAAGTTTTTTTTTCACGTTACATGCTAGTTTTAAAAACAATAACAACCAACAAAGTCAGTACCAACTTAGAAGTCCTTTTGAATATTTTCTCTATACTGAAAAGCCCTACCATGGTTTAGTATTGAGCAGGACCTGGGTTAGTAACTCAAAAAAATTACAAAACAATTTAGTAAAGTCTATTTTCAAAAAAAATTTTTTTAAACCAAAAAGGAAAATACCTATCCCCACAAATCCAAGCCATATCCACCATGACCAAATTTTGCCCAATAGTGACTTAATGAGAACTTCCTAACAGAACATAAAAATTCAACAATCCCCACACTAAAATACAACAAAAGACTTAAAACCGATGTCCACAATACATATGTTCACAATTCAAGTTTTAGTAATGTATACAAAAATGCATGAAAATAATAATGCAACCTAATGATTTAAGAGCTGAGACTTTGGTGTCAGTTTTGTTTCAATTTTAAGCTCAACCCCTCTGAACAGTGTACACTACCTTTTGGGAAACCAATCCCTTCAAAAACCAGATTCTCCAACTGCAAAATGAGTATCTTTGACAGTATGTCTCATAGGCAAAATATGAGGCAGAAATGAAGTACAGAAAACACTGACATGGTGACTGGCACATAGCAAATATTGCTGCTGCAGCTGCCGCTATTACTATATCATTTACTATTATTGGTAAATACCTAAAAAAAAGGGGGGGGGGCCAAGGATGCATACAGGTTATTAGCAAATAATACTTAAGGTCCATGGAAATTTTTTAAAAATTCAACATCACTGTAACAGAAATACAAATTAAACCAATTATCATACTTCATTTACCAAACAAGTAAAAACATTTTAAAATTAGTCATTTTTATACATTTTTTCTAAGAATTGGTACCATATTTTTGCAGGATAATTGACTTTGATCAAAAGCCTTAACCCTGTGAATGTTCTTTCACTCGATAATCTCACTTCTGAGAGCTCATTTTTAAGGAAACAAGGATGTTGACGTTGAGAAAAAAAATTGTGTAACAATATGGGACTGGCTAAATGAACTTCAGTGCATCAATCCAATTGAATACAAGCAGCAACAATTATTTTAAAATGACAAGGTATTGACACAGAGAGATGTTCAAGATGTTAAGCTGCATACTTAGCATATAGCTGACCCCTGAACAACACAGGGAGCTAAGGGCACCAACCTCCCCAATGTGCAGTCAAAAATAAACCCACATCTAATTTCACGCCCCAGAAACTGTAGACCTTCAGAAGCCTTATCAATAAGTTAATACATATTTTGTATATGTATTATATGCTGCATTCTTACAATAACGAGAAAAATTAAAATGGTGAGGAAAATGTAGTATACTGTATTTGCATTTTTTTTAAAAAAGATTTATTTGACAGAGAGAGATCACAAGTAGGCAGAGAGGCAGGCAGAGAGGGGGGAAACAGGCTCTCCACTGAGCAGAGAGCCCAAGGTGGGGCTCGATCCCAGGACCCTGAGATCATGAACTAAGCCGAAGGCAGAGGCTTTAACCCACTGAGCCACCCCAGGCACCCCTGTATTTGTATTTTTAAAAACCCACCTAAGTGGACTCATACAGTTCAAACCTGTGTTGGTTAAAGCTCAACTGTTCAAGTTATAAATCATTTTGTGTAAGATATCTCAGGATGCAGTAGTATTTTTAAGTATTTTTTCCTCAATTTTTCTTCAACAACCGTACTCCTCTCGTAATTTTATTTTGCAAAGATAGTTTAATGCTACCTTGAGATTTAATGATTGTGATACAGTTTGGCCTAGAATCAGCAAAGATTTCTGTAACTCCCTCAACAGTTGGAAAGGTTGAGTGCTTCCCTTCCACAACAATTCAAAACTATGTAAAAATCAAGAAAATGGGCATCTCTAGACCAAATTTTTCACTGGATATTGTGTTTCATAAGTTTGGGGTCTCTCACTGGTAGTTCCAACAAATACAGAAGGCAATTCCCTACAGTCTCACCTTCATAATCACTGTGCCATTATTAAATGGTGTTTGTCTGCTTGAGTGTTCTATGAGACTTCCTGATCTTGGGGTTGTTGGTTAGAGCCCCAAACTGCATGCAGAGATTACATAAAAATTTAAAAAACAAAAAAGGGAGGGGCGTTTGGTTGGTTAAGTGCCAGCCTTTGGCTTAGGTGATGACCCCAGAGTCCTGGGATCAGGCCTGCATCAAACCGGGCTCCCTCTCCCTCTGCTTGTGAGCTCTCATACTGTCAAATAAACAAAATCTTGAAAAAACAGAAAGAAAAAAATAAGAACCCAGCATTTTAGAAGCCTATCATATTTTAACCAGAGCAGCCTCTATATATAGCAAAACTCCCTTCAACATATATTTATTTTGGGAACACTTTAAGCCATTAAAAAAAAGTGTCCTCAAATCTGCAAATATCAAACAAGATTAGAAGTATTTATGGGGTGAGCCACCTGGGGTGGTTCAGTTTAATGTCTGCCTTGGTCTCAGGTCAAGACCCTGGGAGACACACTCCCTGCTCAGCAGGGAGTTTGCTTCTATCTCTCCCTCTGGCCCTCCCAATTGTGTTCTCATTCTAGCATGCTCATTCTCTATCAAATAAAATCTTAAAAAAAAAGGTCCCCTTTTCACAGGGAAAGAATTAAGATCAACATCTCTAATTTACTTCAGTAAGGTCAATAAATCTCAACTGGGAACTAAAACATCAAGGACATATGCAATATAGGGGCACCTGGGTGGCTCAGTGGGTTAAAGCCTCTGCCTTCGGCTCAGGTCATGGTCTCAGGGTCCTGGGATCAGGCCCCAGGTAGGGGAGTCTGCATCCCACACCCCCCCCCACCTCTCTCTACTTGTAATCTGTCAAATAAATAAAATTTACCTCCCCAAAAGGACATATGCAATATATAAAAATACTAAAAAAACAAAAAACAAAAAAAACCAAGAAGGGCTATTTCTAGCATTAACTAAAATTCTTAGTGAATAAGAATTAATCCATGGTTTAATTTGTATAAACCCCTGGTCAGAACACTATCTTTATACTTGAGATTCATGCTTTTAAGTTTTAGGGGTCTTTTTTTTTTTCTTTAAAGATTTATTTGACAGAGAGAGAGATCACAAGTAGGCAGAGAGGCAGGTAGAGAGAGAGGGGGAAGCAGGCTCCCTGCCAAACAGAGAGCACGATATGGGGCTGGATCCCAGGACCCTGAGATCATGACCTGAGGGGAAGGCAGAGGCTTTAACCCACTGAGCCACGCGGGCGCCCCAGGGGTCTGTCTTAAATCAAAGTTTCCTTTAAATGGTTTAGCAAATAACACTGAAAGAAAACAGAACCGTGGTAATCTAGGTGGAAGGTATACAGAAATTCATCTGCATTGATCTGTTATGTTAAAATATTACTTTCGTTGGCTATCATTTACCACCAAGAAAGAGTGGTCACATTATACGAGACACATGATTTGCCTAAGAGCTCTGATAATTCAAATTATTTTAGGATGTATTCATTTCGATTACTAGCTTAAGTGGTATCACCATTTACCCATTCTTCCTGTTTGAAATTAGTTCTTACTCTTATTTGTAATTTGGGGAGTTCATTAGTTCAAATCTTACACATAAAATGGTTATTTTTCTACATAGTATTATTTCAAATTTATATAAAATGGAACCACACCATGATCCTCAACTTTCCCCCAAACACCAAAAACTCTTGCCAGAAAACCCATCAAAATTCCTAAATCATAAACAAGCAATAAAAAGGAGTGCAAGTGGTCTAGACCAGTGTTTCTCTTTACTGTACCCAGCACAGTTCTAGAAGAGAGCACTGAAATTCTGTATTTCTATGAAGCTTCCAGATGATGATGATGATGATGATGATGATAATGATGATGATGTTGTTGTTGCTGCTGGAGCACAGATCATATTCTGAATAGCAAAGCTCAATAATACTTACTGACAGAAGATTTAATTATCTTTGGGTTCCAACAAAATATACTTTTTAAAGTCTATCATGGAGACATGTGTTTGGAAAACCAGGATTTTTCACAGAATTTACCAAGGTAATACTATGCTTTTTTTGTTACGTTATACCCCTGTGGGATCTGGGGAAGCATACAGCTGTCAAATCAAATATAATAGCATTTCTCCAGTCATATGCATAATCAGTCATTTAATGTAACAGACTATAAATAATCTCACGTCAACTGAGGTAAGGCTTGTCACCAAATTAAGTGTCAAACTAGTAACAGAATTTTCCACAAACTTTTAAATTTCTGAATTTTAAATAAAAGATCTTGGACCAATAGAGGAAAATTATTTTATGTAAGGAAATTATTTTAATAAGGAGATCCAACTTAAATTTACCACATTCTCCATCACTCAGATCTAAGTAGCTACAACACAGGATTATACTTAAATTTGAGTGTTAACAATGTAAAGAGAAATCCCATCTTTTGCTACCTTGACCTCAATTTTATCACCAATGAGAACAAACATGTGAAGAATCTCTCAAATTAAAAAAACAAACAGAACTTATCTCTAATAAAAGAACCTCTCAAAATCCAGAAAGGACTAAGCAAAAAACAACATTTAAGGTGAAAATCAATCAATCATCCTTGTTAATACTGCCACAAAAATAAAACACAATTGGGGAATACCTTTCTTAGTTCCCACAGTATTTCAGGGTCTTAAGTATTTTTTGTGAGTATTGTATTTTTAAGTCCTTATCCTTCTGGGGTGCCTGGGTGGCTCAGTGGGTTAAGCCTCTGACTTCAGCTCAGGTCATGATCTAAGGGTCCTGGGATCAAGCCCTGTGCTCTCTGCTCAGCAGGGAGCCTGCTTCCCCCCCCAATCCCCACCCGTCTCTCTGCCCGAGATATCTCAATTAAAAAAAAAAAAAAAATAAGTCCGTATCTTTCAAAAATACATAAAGATCTACAGATGAAATACATAAAGGATTTACTTCAAAATAACATAAAGCAGAGGGCAGATACAAGTATAGATGAAACACAATTACCCAAGAACTGTTAAAGCTGGACAAGTTCATGGAGATTATACTCCTCTCTGCTAATTTTTCACAAAATGAAAACAGCACCAAATATATGCATACACAGATGTAAAAATAATTAAGGGTATTTACAAAATTTTGTCAGATTATTCAATTATGTATAAAAGGGAAAAATGAGGAAAATGTAAGGGCCCAAAATAGAGTTCTATTTAAGTAAAACACTGTACAAGAAGAATGTAATGTAGGTATTTAAGTTTTCAGATTTCTACTTATTTTATATTATGTTCACATGAAGCAAAAAATTTTCTCCACTTTAATGTACATACTGTACGTATGACTTTTTGAAAAGCTTATATATGCATACTCACTAGAATATTTTTAAAAGAGATAACGTTCTTCCACATTTTGTCTACAGCCCCATCATCGGAAGCACAATAGCCTATGCTCTCAATTGAAAACTTCCACCACAGCCAAAACTATTTTAAAGCTGTTTTCAACTTAACTATAAACTTACTAAACCCCTACCACATAGACTGTAGCCATTATACCCAGTCACAGAGGAGTTGAAGCGTTTCTACATAAGTTTATCTTTAAATGAGAAACAAAATATTGCGTTGCTGGTTGTTACTCTTCAAGCACACAGCAAATTTCCTTCCAACCCTAACAACATTATTTTACATATCTTTCAAAATATTTTCCTCTATCTTTACTTAGATGATAAGCTTCTGTAATATGTATGATGGAGAAAAGCACTAGAGTACCCAGGGGGGACGGGGAAGTTTGAAGGGCTCAGTGAGGCCATGACCTTTTAGTTAAGAACCTAAATGAAATGAGAAACCTAAATTTAGGAATGTCTTAGGGAAGTAAATTCCAAGAAAGGCTCTGAGATAGGACCATCTAGGATTCAAGACTCAGTAAGGAGGCAATGCGGTAGAGCAGAATATACTAGAAGTATACTATTAGGGAGGAGGAGCACAACAGATCATGTAGGATATTTTGTTAAATATTTTAAATCAATTTTTAACATTGAAAATAGGGAGCTATTAAGTTTCAAGCAGCAAATCCTTTAGACAATGGTTGTTTTTTTAAAGATTTTATTTGACAGAGAGAGAGAGAGAGAGATCACAAGTAGAAAGATCAGCAGGCAGAGGGAGGGAGAAGCAGGCTTTCCACTGAGCAGGGAGCCTGATATGGGGCTTGATCCCAGGACCCTGAGATCATGACCTGAGCCAAAGGCAGAGGCTTTAACCCACTGAGCCACCCAGGCACCCCGGCAATGTTTTTCTTTTTTGGCAATATGTTTTTCCAACATTACGTTTGAGTAGGACCAATCCCACTAATGGGAAGGAGCAAAAGAAACCTAAACCTATTCCAATAATGCACAAGAGACAATTCCATCTTGAAACTGGACCAAGCCATGGCAGTGTCGTCAATACATGTCTTTTTTTTTTTTTGGTAATGCAAAATCAAATTTATTTCCATGCATAACAATGAAGATTGGAATACTAGATTATTTTTTAAATACATTTTAAAGGAAGTGCCGACAGTAAACTCCACAAGCCTGAAGGTGAGGTCTAAAAGACAAAGATGGCTAACCAAAGTTTGCCCTATATGACATAAAAACTGGAGTTTCATTAACTAAAACCAGTGTTGAAAGTTTCAGAGAAGAGCAGGAGCACCGCTAGGGACTTTTAAATCGACACAGTTAACATTCAAGAGAGTAGTCAGCTAGGTAACCAGACAGACTGGCATATCATTTACTGGCATTATTATTTAAAAGAAGTCCAGGCTGGTGATGCAAGCGTGAGAATCATTAGCTTAGATGGTATATAAAATCATCTCGCTGAATGAAATGATGCAGAGTTTGAGTAAAAAAGTGCAAGGACTGAACACAGAGTACTCCAAAAGAGTAGAAGAAAAGAATAAGCCAGAAACAGAACAAAAACCTAGAAACTATATAAAAAATGTTTCAAGGAGAAAGTGGCTCAACTGGTTAAATCACACCAACTGGTCAAGTGTGAAGAGGACTGAAAAAAGACTGCTGGATGTGGCAATACACCACTCTGGGATGTGTTGTTTTTTTAAATAAAATTATTTCTTCAACTAAAACTCACTTTCAAAATATGTTTACTTCCCTAAAATATGATCACATCCAAACATTTTATAATATTTAGTTGGATATTCTTTAAAAATAGAAGTCCAAAGCAGTTTCTTTTTTCAGGGGAGGGAGTAACTTTACCCCAACTGAAGATGTTTTTCAAAAATACTTCATTATGTCAAGTAAAGAACAGTCTAACTAGTATGACTAAGAGTCGAAATCTGTAGGCTTAACTGCCTGGGCTGACTCTATGTGTCGCCATTTATTAGGTATATTTATCTTTGAGCAAAATTATAAAATTGTGTTTCAATATTCTCATCTCCATAATGCTAATACACAAAAGGTTATGAGGATTAAAAGTTACAAGAACATTAACACTGATGGAATATACACAGTAATGTGTACAGATTATTACTTCCAAAATGAAAAAATTGAGAGTCTACTTCATTTTTCCTTTCAAACAGGGAAGTGATATCATGCCTTACCCAATGGGGTGTTAAGAGAAGTAATCAGTAGTTTCCTAGTCTGATCAACCTGTCCTCTTCAAACTAATTACAACTGCTCATTAATACAAAAAACAAAACGAAACAAAACAAAACAAAAAAAACCACGCAACTCATTTGGAACTGGGCAAGTATCCCCAGGCCTAGGAGATTAAAAGATAGTGACCTACCCAGACAAGTCTTCTAATTTAGTGTCCTCCTTAAACTTTGTCCTCATTACTAACATTCCCCAGACAATAGCCAGAAGGAAATCCAAACAGGATCTCAGGCATTCTCCAAGGTCCTTCAAAGGATTCCTTTTGTTCCCAAGACAACCTAGATATTAAATAAGGACCAGTACACGATGCTTGCTGATCACTGATCTTTCCAACTTTGTCTCTTATTCTCTGCATTCTTGGTGACTATTCTCCAATAGTATTTTTTGCTCTAAGCCAAGATATCCCCCCATTACCTGTACTTTCAACTAGGATAATCTACTTCTAGATCTTAACTTCAACATCAATTCAAGGTTCACTTCACTGGCAGCACCCTCCCACCTCCATATTCTAAATTTGATTCCCTTTCTATAATCTCACTCTGTTCTCTTCCTTCTAGATTATACAGCGCTCTTTGTCATTGTCATTCTATTTCTCTCTTGAATGTTCTGTAATAGCCAAAAGGCCAGGGTTGGAATTAGGTTTTGTTCATCCAGATGCCCTAGCCTAATGATGATTATTTTCAGGATAAGCACTCAAATGTCTAATGAATGAAACCTTTACTTCAATGTTCCAGGAGCATCTCACAAAAACCAACTGTTTAAAAATTGCTTTCTCCTACTCTTACTCTAATCTGCTCCCTTTGTTTACCCAACTTATCTATCCTGGGAGTCATGTTGAAATCCTTGCTCCTCATGATCACAGCAACCACCAAATCCTCCTATATTTATCAGCTCATCCCTAGTCCCAATACCATTACTTTTGACTAGGCCAGCTCATTATTTTTGTGTATTTTACTATCTTCCTTATCACCTACCTCCAATCTTATTCTCCATTTCCACACCAACATAATGACATTTCCAGAATGAAAATCTGATCTCACTCCCTGGTTTAGAACCTTTCAATAGCTCACCAACAGTTTTTGGATAAAATACAAACTCTTCAGCATGGTGTTAAAATTTTATAATCTGGCCTTAATCCTAAGGTTCAGCTCAATTCCTTTTCCCTTAGAAGCATTTCCTGCCCTTTATAGAGACAATCAGGTACTCATTTTTACATGCTTCTATAGGTTCTATGCTTACCTCTGATAACAGAGGTGTCTTATTCATCTCTCTCCCTCACAAGGTTCTAAGTCCCTGAAAAACTACCATCTTTTTGTATCTCCCCAAACCAGAACATGACCCACAAGAATTTGTAGGATTAACAAGGAGGGACTGACAGTTAACAAGAGCCACACAATGTCAGAAGAGTAACGGGTAAAAATAGCTTTCATGTAACAAAGGACATCAATAATACTTGGACTTATAAAAAAATAATTTTCCGGGGCGCCTGAGTGGCTCAGTGGGTTAAAGCCTCTGCCTTCGGCTCAGGTCATGATCTCAAGTCCTGGGAAAGAGCCCCGCATCGGGCTCTCTGCTCAGCAGGGAGCCTGCTTTCCTCTCTCTCTGCCTACTTGTGATCTCTCTGTGTCAAAAAAAAAAAAAAAAAAAAAAAAAAAAATTCCATTCCTCTTCCAGGTAACTTTCTTTCTGTTTTCTTTTGAGGATGCCTTTAGTGTTCTACTCAACTGGATTTTATTCTTTTAGTACAAGTAAGGAAGAAATGTGTCATTTTTCCTAGTCATACAGCACTGAATATGACTTTAAAAATCATCTTACTTTTCCCCTCAGTTCAAAATCTACTACAGCAACTCTAGAGTGAGTTATCGCAATATTCCACTGTAGTCAGTAATATACTCTTAGGTGGGACGCCTGACTGGCACAGTCGGTTGGGCATTCAACTCTTGGTTTTGGCTCAGATTGTGGGATCAAGCTCTGCACTCAAGTGCAGAGTCCGCTTGGGACTCTCTCCCTGTCCGCACCCTCTAAAATGGATGAATAAATCTTTAAAATACTAAAGGTTGCTAAAATTCTGAATTCTTTAGGTCCTCATTCTTTCCTATTATTCTTGAGAACACATTTGATTCCCCAACATTTGCTGGGCCACAAGTTATTACTGAGAAAGAGGTCAACTCTACATCTTTCCTGATTTGGATGCAGATTAAAGAAGTTTCACTGCTTTTTGAGATTAAAAATCTACCTATCCTTAAAACAAAAATCTCCCAGGAAGGTAGCATTTTAGTATTACAGTATGTTTCTTATGGCTTGATTCATGTTAAGTTTCAGGAAGTCTAAATGGAATACAATCAAAAACTATTGTCACAAACCCAAGGAAGGTTACTCTGAATGACAGAAAAATTACTAATTTGCAGTGTTCTAAGAATCTAATGTGTCCTTGTCTTGTTGCTATTTAAAACAAACCATTTTCATTCTGAAGTATATGTAAACTTCAGCTGCTCTTTCCAATAATCAAAAATTATCAGTCAGCCCAAGTTAGTTACAACCTCATAATTCCATTAGCTTATAAAAAACTGAGCTGGCATCCCTTGGGAACATCTCTTAAGATACACAAAAATCTTAACCCAAACATTTCCAGAAGTTATCACCTACACCACATCAACTAGACTTAAAATGGGTGTACTTCCTAGTCTTTGCAATGAAACCAAGTGGACCTCACACCTCTTACCATCACCCAGGAAGGGTGTGCATCTGTTCCGAAGGCCCCCCTGGCTCCAGGTCATCCTGGCTGCTGTTGTTCCAGGCTGGGCATCCATGTTGCTGCAGCTTGTGGTTTGTGAGGGGTAGTAGTGTACAGGAAAAGCAGGATGGGATTTCAAGGGTAACAGGAGGAAAATGGCTTTTTGGGAAAATGCCATCACCATCAT
>CM053609.1:57611475-57630592 GCA_028646535.1 Procyon lotor
CATCACCCAGGAAGGGTGTGCATCTGTTCCGAAGGCCCCCCTGGCTCCAGGTCATCCTGGCTGCTGTTGTTCCAGGCTGGGCATCCATGTTGCTGCAGCTTGTGGTTTGTGAGGGGTAGTAGTGTACAGGAAAAGCAGGATGGGATTTCAAGGGTAACAGGAGGAAAATGGCTTTTTGGGAAAATGCCATCACCATCATAGGTGTTAAGTAGTACCACACACATTTTATTGCAGCACAGTTTAAAAATTTAACAAATGAAAGATTAAAAATAAAAAAAACAAAAATAAAAAATTAAAAATACAGACGTCCAGAGATGCTCTAAAACAGTTAAGTTAAAGATCAGGAAAAATAAGGTCACAGACTTAACAGCCAGTAAAATTCTTTCAAGCCTGGGGAAGGGGATGAGGGCAAGGGTGGGGTTGGGAGAGAAAAGGTTTATGTGATCAATCCACTTAAAAATGCTAATGCCTTCACTTTCTCTCCCAAGATGCAAAACTCCAAAGTCAATCAGGAGGCCGGAGAAATTCTTATGAACATTCAGAAAAACTCGATTTTAATCCGGTTAAAAATCATCAGTGTCATTATCATCATCATCATCACCATCATTAAGTATAATAATAATAAATAATAATAGTAACTAGTAACAACAATAAAAAGGAAATCAGCGGAAAGTCAGGAAAAATGTAAAAAAAAAATTGGAATAACTTACTGTAGCTGAAGATCAAAAAAATCTCACTGTAAAAAAACAAAAATAAAAATAGCCCAGATTAGAAAAACGGGAGGTGCAAAAATGTCAAGTCAGTAAAGTTCATTTCTTTTCTTTTTCCAAAAGCAGTTTCCACAAAAACCGCAAGGGTAAAGTTCTCAGTAGCAGACAAGCAAAGCCCTTTCCACATCATCAATCAATCTTAAAAATACACGAGGAAGTAGAGAGGTCAGTTTATAAGAGGCTAATAAAAGGCTCCTCCTCCTCTAACCCAACTGCTGCAGAAAAAATAGAAATAGAAATTTTAAAAATTACATCTTAAATCCAAGTCCCGTTTTTGGAAACAATTAAAAAAAAAACACCTGTAAATTTGCAGTAGTGCACACCAAGTTGCATCATTATGTTTAAAATGTCTTTATAAAATCAGTTTTGGAATGGGAATGTGTGTGTTCTGGAAGGGTGGGGAAGGGAGGTTAAAAATCAAAGCTGAGCTCCAGTGAGTAGGGATGGGGTTCGCCTTGCTGCCCTGTGAAAGGAGAAGGGACAGATTGAGTCAGAGTTCCTCAGAAATGTTGTGCCCTAAACCCCCAAGACAGAAACATCTGTCCATTGCATGTAACACATTTTGGTAAAACATAACATTACACTGGGAAGGGAGAGCCTCTACAGAACCAGCACCTCTACCAGTGACTGTCTTCACAATTCTTCAATTATCAGTAGGTGACAAAAATTTACTGAATATATGCCTATATTCCCACAAGGGTCTTGTGGGAAAAATCTACATTCATTCATCTTGATAATCAGCAGTTTGGACAAAGAAATTTTAGAAAAACCAGGCCAACAGAGATGAAGAAGTGAGCAAATGTCAAGTATCAAGATTATGAAGGGAAATGGTCTATCATGAAGATACATACTAGAGATGACATCTATTCTCAAAACTTTAACTGATCAAAACAAGACCTGATAGGTTCTATAGGGGAAAAGATGTTTAAATAAGAAGCACATCAAAAAATTAATAAATTAAGGAGCTCATCATTCCAGTTACAGAATGAAAAATCACAAATGAAGGAGAAAAGATTACTAGAGTTACTGAAAATTTAATGTCATAAGTGAAATTATGGTCTTTAATGAATTTGTTTCTGTGGTCTCACTGGTTAAAAACTAGTATACGCAGGTAATTTCAAGATTTGATTCTAAGAACCTGACACAACACCACACTAAAAAAATAACATGCATGACAGATTGGCTGTTTCATCAGCTAAAGGATCTGCAATTAGATTGTAGGTTTTTTGAGACTATAAGCCAATCATTGACCTCACATTTCAATATTGGGCCAAATGGTTTTATTCTCCTTTAAAAATGTCAGTAAACCAGGGGGACCTGGCTGGCTCAGTTGGTAGAGCATGTGGCTCTTGATCTCAGAGCCATGAATTCAAGTCCCGCATTTGGTTTAGAGCTTACTTCAAAAAGCAGGGGGGGGGGGAAGGTCAGGGGTGTGTGGGTGGCTCAGTTAGGCATTTGACTCTTGCTATCAGCTAAAGTTATGATGAGATTAAGCCCTGTGTTGGCCATGGAGCCTGATTAAGGTTTTCTCCCACCCCCTCCAAAAATTAAGAAAAATAATAAAAAATAAATTGGATTAAATTAAAAGGTGTTCCTTGAGTCAATTATGTGTGAATGACTACATCAACAGAACAGGTACTAAATTTCTAAAAAATTTTAACTGTAAATTTTTTCCAAGTAGACCAGTTTAGGTGTAACCTGTAAATTAGTTTTACATATGACTGATGTGTTAAATTGTACAAACTATAAGGGTACCTGGATGGCTCAGTTAGTGGAGTGTGGGATTCTTAATCTCAGGGTTGTGATGGGTTTGACAAGCCCACAGTGGGTGTAAGGATTTCTTAAAAATAAAATCTTAAGAGAAAAAAATTGTACAAAATAAAAGTTGTAGAAAACATACACATTTGAGTATTATCTTTACGACAGTGTTTGTGATGTCCAGTTATGGTGAAACTTTCAATTTTCTTACTTAAGTCATAGCTTGAACCCGGAACTCATAATCTTCAGGGTATGTTAAGTAACTCTTGTGGCTCATTTACAAAAAAATCCTTTGCACGTGTGTCACAAGACAAACGCTCACCAAGAAGTTAACATGAAAAGAAGCATTCACGTTTCTGAAAGTCATGAAGAGGTCTTCCAAAAAAGTTATGTTAAACTGATGAGCTACCAACTCAAAAAAGACTAATTTTAGTGCCTAACTATGCTTTGCAATTAACAGTATACCTAAATTATACTTCATCAAACCTCTAGGAGGTTTGGATCCCTTCTTCTAAAGTGCTATTCTCATCAAAGTGAGGATTGCCAACCAGCACCAAGTGGCACTTATTAGAAATGCAAATTTCCAAGGCCCACACCAGACTTAATTAGAAACTCTGGTGGTGCAGCCCAGCAATCTATTTTAACTATTTATTCCCCATACTGATTCTAATGTTGGTTCACATTTAAGAACCACTATGAGAGTTTAAGGGGAAGCCTCTATCCTAGTTAGGAGTGGTATAAAGGAAATCCAAGAAAAAAAATAAAGTAAATCCAAGAACATCATGACTTATGGTAAGTGCACCAAAAGAATTAAAAAACCCTATAGTAGTCCTTTTTCCCCTTTATAAACCCCAACTTTCTAATATCTGAGCACACTTGCAGTTATGCTGTATCAAATAGTGCTGGTCCTCACTTGTCAATTCTGTAATAAATCTAACATGTAAAAACCATCATTTTCCCTGAGCCCAATCTCAATGAATATACATATTAAGTATGAGCAAATGTTTTCCAAAGACAGTTACAGCTACTGCAAGACTAGTTATTAAAATAGGTAACAATCATTAATATATAAAAACTGCTTTTAATGAAACTTTCTGTACATGTTCCAGCCTTCTGACAACAAATGACTTGAGTAGAAATAATAGGTAAGATAAAGTTTAAACCCCCTTTTAAGTATAAAACTGAAATCCATAACGTTTGACTGATTTACCTAATTAATACAACAACGGGGCTGAGGAAGATGGGGATACAGTTCTCCGAACTTAGGCCAAGATTCTTTCAACTGTCACTCCCTAGCTAACATCTTAGATAAGGACTACTTAATATAGTTTTTAATATTAACCATTTTGGATTCATTCCGTTTGTTCTTGCATCAATTCCATCCAGAAAAAAGGTGCATTCTATGTGAAACCCACTAAAGCCCTCATCACAAATATAAGGAATGTTTAAATTCTCTACAGAAGGAATAGCAACCAACACCAAACATTCCAGTGCGACCAGCATGGGAAACACAAAAAGGTCAGAAGACCTGCAACTTAGTCATCGTTCTTAAGTCCTTCCTCTTTAGTCACTTGAAGAAAATGCTATCAAAACTTATCTGAAAACACCTCTAAAATTATTTCAGACATTGTCAGGCCAAATCTTTCCAGAGGGATAGTAACTCAAAGGAACTGTTTCCTTGATACATGCTGATCCCAAGAAACCCATTACCTCTAACAGGTCAAGGCAAGAAAAGTGCCCTTCAATTAATTTCAATCTTTTTAACAATTGTTATATAATAACAATTCCTTACATTTCTCTTTATTTGCCAATATTTTTATTCCATTTATTACTTAAATCTTAATCATTGCCCTTCTCATTTTTAACAGTTCTGTAGTCATTAACTTTAGTTTTAAGCCTATGTAATATAGTTTTTATTTTTTCTGAAGAGCAAACCTTTTAATCCCTATTACATTAGCCGCATGGTTAGGGAACTGACAAATACAGTAATTATTTGGGATAAAAGTATTTTTTAACCTCCTGTTTCCCAAGGGATGAATTTATCCTGCGGTATTGGTTTAAACTTCCCTTAACAGTTTTTATGAGAGAACACAGTATGAAAAAGAAATCTTCCCCCTCCACAAGTATCCAAAAAAAAAAAAGTGATTTCTTGGATAAGTCTATGTGATACTACTTAGAAACACCAATGTAATTTTTATAAACTCAGCAACATTTTTCATAAGCTTCAGGACTTACCAAATAGTGGGCACAATAATACCTTCCTAATAAAAAGTATGTAGTTCATAAAAAGTATGTGTAACAACATACTTTTTAGACACACATTTTGTAAAATCATTGCCAGAATATCCTAGAAGTCCAATTTTAAGTTTATATTAGAATGTTAATGTTTAATTTTAATGCCAGTCTCGTAATTATTTTTCCCCAAGTGCAGTTTTGGGAATTTCCAGTTATCGCTAGTGACTGCCGTAATTAAGTTCCCGTTAAGATTCAAATACGATACTAATTCAATACCTACTACTCCAACAGCTAGGTAAACCACTTGACTAACCTAGCCGAGTCAAATTCCTTATTAGCTCCGCTACTGATTTATTATGACCCTGGCAACCGACACTCTTGTGCCTCTCAGTTTCTGAGAAAGATAGTAGTACCTACCTCAAGCAAAGTTCCACTAACTTATATATTTCAAGTGATTTGTAACCTGCAGATAAAAAGTAAGCCAGCTTTAATTATTACTGTTAAAATGTAAATGAGATTACAATTTTTTAAAAATAAAATTGAAAATACTTCGAGGTCCGCCGTTGCTCAAAGAGACGTAAAATAAAAAGTAATCGGTAAAACATTAAATCTATTGTTATATTTACTACTCTTATGCCCTGCGGTACGCTCCAGAATTTAGAGGCTCGCGGTACGATTCTCTACTTGGTAATCCTTACCCATCCCCCGCCCAATTTTTAAATTTAACAAGAGGCATCAGCACTACGTGAACTTCAACTATATTAATGAGCATCTCGATCTTGCCTTTCATCTCTCTCGGAGTCCTCATGGTCGTAGAAAATGAAAGGAAAGCAGCCGTTAACACAGGAAAAAAGCGAAAAAGGAAAAGGATCTTTTCCCTTCCGAGCGTGGCCTAGAGGACACTAGGTTAATTCTGCGCAAGGGCTGAGGCCTATAAAACTCTCCTGCATAAAACGTAATTCCCCGACGCAAAGAGAATAAATGGAGGCCTGGTTACTCTACCGAGGGTAGGGTTCCCTCGTCTTCTCTCCCACACCCCCTCGCGCTCGCCGAGGAACCCAGCGCCTGCCCTGCTTCTGCCCCCTCCACTTACCAGGAGGGGGAAGGGAGAAGAGATTCGATTCTGAATCTCCTACTCCCGGGTTCTACGTGGAGAAGCCAACTGCTGCTCGAGGTCGACAAGGCGGCCGCACCGCTCAGTCTTCGTCTCTTCACAAAATGGCCCCCGCGTCTCCTCCGCCGCCGAGGCGAAGGCCTAGCCCCCGCCCCGCTCCCGAGACTCGTGCTATTGGCTGCGACTTTTCTCGCTCCCGCTTCTAATTAGACAGTTCTGCCGCTCTTCACAATTCTGCCCAATCGCAATCACTAGTGGGTTAGACTACGCGAGAGAATTTCCACATGCGTGAGAGAAACTAGTTTGTAAATGGCTACTTTTCCTGTCACTTATCACCCGAGAAGTGCTTATTGGCCACTGTACCTGACGAAGCGGTGGGTGGTAACTCGCCTTTGTATCGCGCACAGCTTCACATCCGGGTATCCGGGAGGTCTGATTGGCGGCTGTATTCTCCTATCCCTGCTCCTCAGAGCGCCTAGCAGAAGGCCCGCCCAGATCTCAGAATTCCCGCGGCGCGGGGGAGGGGAAGGACTGAGAGAATGTGTTTTGATCCAAGGATCGGCCCTAGCCCCGGGCCTAGGCAAAAGGTGACGCGCTTAGTGAATCCTCCACGGGGTGTAGCTAAAGAGAGGATCTCTCTTAGAGAGGGGAGGGAGCAGTGAAGACCAGGCTGCAGAAAACTAACCAACCCTACAGTTTCTCCGACCTTGTCCCTTCTCAGTTCTAGACTCAAATGTCAGCTCCCTCCTGGACAGCTCCACTCCTCAGCCTCTCAAGCTCTTCAGACAATCCGTTTCTCATCCAGACCAACTGACTTCCTTATTCCTTTCCACTACAAGAAGTAAAGGAAGTCTCAAGTGCTGGCTTGGAATAATACTATGCCCACCCTCTGGCCTCAAGTCGTCCATGCTGATACCCTACATACCAACCCAATTGGCTTACCCCTCTGTCCCCCCACGCACCCCCCAAGTAGCCTACCATCTGCTGGCTGGGGTCACCACCCGCCCAGTCCCTCTATTTGTATTGTAGCCGACCTGAATGCAATAAGAAATAGGTCCAGCTCTTCTAAGGAGGGAGGTTCCTTTGTGCCATTAAGGAAAGGGAGATGCAGAACACCTGATAATGTGATCACATCTGTAACCATTTTAAGGGGTAAATATACATAGGAATGCAGTTTTAGCCATTAATTTTGAATTAATTCTGAATTGTAGATAGATTCACAACGAAGCTGTCTGTTACCTGTCAAATAACAAAACAATTTCGTTACTAGCTTGATGTCCTTACTTCGAGGGAAAATAATCCACGGATTGGGAGAATACAGTGCCGAAACAACGGAGCCCTCTACGAGGGGGTGTTTGGGCAACAGCGGCTTTTACAAAGCAGGAGACGTGGCGATCAGAAACCGGCTGGAGTCGCACACCTGACCTTATTTAGAAAGGTCAAGGAACAAGGAAATAAGTTTGGAGCCCAGCGTTGATGTGGCTTTCGGGGATTGGCTGACGGATATACTGTTTCCGGTCAAGAAGAATTTAAAGAAAGCCAAAGTGTGGCTTTCTGATGTGATACTTGGCAGGACGGGCTCCATCTTGGCCTAGAAATTTATTTCGACATGCTTCTGAGGAGCAGACCTTTTACCTTTTTAAGTGGTATGCATTTTTATACTGCTAGAGTTTTATCTGCCGTATGTATGTACTGCTTTTAAGCTAACTTGAAAAACAAGAACGAAAGCCTGTAAAGAAAAAGCTACCAAAATACTAATAATGGTTCTCTCTTTGTGGGAGAATTACAAGTGCTTTTTGTTTTTTTAGACGGTTTTTTTTTTTGCTTGTGCTTTTCCAAATTGTATTTTCCAAATTGTCAGCTTTGAACAAGTAATCACCCTCCAAGTTATTGCCTCAGCTCAATTGCCACGTTGTATTGGAAACTCACAGCTCTATGGTTAATTTTACATTCATCTCAATTCCTGGGTGGTAAGGTTTTTATAAAAAATGTTATTGAAGTATAATTGACACTTATATTAGTTCCAAGTGCACAACCTGGTGATTGGACACTCCTGTACATTATGCCATGCTCACCACCCATGATCAGTGTAGTTACCATACGATGTTATTACAATATTATAGGCTGTATTCACTATGCTGTACTTCTCAAATCTGTGGCTTACGCCTTTTATAACTGGAAGTCTGTACTTCTTAATCCCATTCTCCCTATTTCACCTATCAAACCAGTTCTCTCTATTGGTCTTTTTTTGTTTTATTTTTTAGATTCCGTATTTAAGTGAAATCATAAGGCATTTGCCTTCCCGGTATGATGTATTTCACTTAGCACAATACACTCTAGGCTCATGCCTGTTGTAAATGGCAAGATCTCATTCTTAATAGCTTAGAACTAATCCATTGTGTGTATATAAAGATACATATCCTCTTTATCCACTTATCTGTTGATGAACACTTAAGTTGTTTCCAAATCTTGGCCATTATAAATGCAATAAATACAGAAGTGCATATATCTTTTCTAATTAGTGTTTTTGTTTTCCCTGGGTAAATAGCCAGTGATAGAATCAGTGGGTCATTATTTGTTTTTAATTTTTTTAAGGTACACCCATACTCTTATTAAAAGTGATTGCACCAAAAATTTACATTCCTGCCTTCTCCAAATTTACATTTCCCCCATCCGGCCACGAGGGTTCCTTTTTCTCCACATTCCCAGCAACGTTTCTTATTTCTTGTTTTTGATTTTAGTCATTCTGACAGGTGTGAGGTGATATCTCATTGCGGTTTGGATTTGCATTTCCCTGATGATTAGTGATGTTGGGCATGTTTTCATGTCTGTTGGCCATCTGTATGTCTTTGGAAAAATGTCTCTAGGTCCTTTGCCCATTTTTAATTGAATTTTTTTTTTTTTTTTAATGTTGGGCTATTTTTTTGTTTTAAAGATTTTATTTGAGAGAGAGAGCATGAGTGGATAGAGAGGTAGAGGGAAAGGGAGAAGCTGACTCCGATGTGGGACTCAATCCCAGGAACCTGGTATCATGACCTGAGCTGAAGGCAGACGCTTAACTGACTGAGCTACCCAGGTGCCCCTGTTTTTGTTTTTTTAATTAAGTACGCTCCCTGACCAATAAGGGGCTTGAACTCGTGACCATGAGATCAAGTCACGTGCTCTACTGCCTGAGCCAGCAAGGCATGCTGCTAAGTTCTTTATATATTTTGAATATTAACTCCTTATTGGATATGTGTTTTGCAAATATCGCCTCCGGTTCATTCCTTTTCCTTTTGTTGGTTTCCTTTGCTATGCAAAAGTTTTTTATTTTGGTATAGTGCCAGTAGTTTATTTTTGCTTTTGTTTCCCTTGTCTGAAGAGAGATTATCCATAAATACCTTGCTCAAGCTGATGTCAAAGATTACTGCTTATATTTTCTTTTAGGAGATTTACGGTTCCAGGTCTCACATTTGTCATTAATCCATTTTAGTGTATTTTTGTGTAAGTAAAGTGTAAGTGGTCCAGTTTCATTCTTTTGCATGTAGTGTCCAGTTTTCTTAATATTATTTATTGGAGAGACTTTTTTCCCCATTGTATATTCTTGCCTCTTTTGTCATAGACTATTTGACCATGTAAGTGTGGGTATTGTTGTTTTTTTTATTATGTTCCTTTTATCTATATGTCTAACCAGATTGATCTTTACTATTTCCTTTGTTTTACTAACTCTGGGCTTTGGTTTTGGATGGTAAGTATTTTGATGGCAGAATTTAATTTTTTAAGATTTTATTTGAAAGAGCATGCGAGAGAAGACAGCATGTGAATGTATGTGGGAGCAAGAGTGCACAAGCACGAGCAAGGGGAGGAACGGAGGGAGAGGGAAAACCAGATTCCTGCCAAGTAGAGAGCCTGATGCAGGGCTCAGGCTCCATCCCAGGATTCTGGGATCATGACCTGAGCCGACGGCAGACAATTAACGATTAACCGATTGAGCCACCCAGGCGCCCCAAAGGATTTAATTCTTACTACTGTCTGTATTCCCCTTGCTTATATCCCAGGGTCTTACACAGAGTGTTTGAAATTTGTATTGGTAACTTTTATTAGGAGAAATTATTTTCTCAGGACACACAGATAAACTTTTTTTTTTAATATAGCACTTAGAGGGACCAGAGGCTTTGTTGACCTGTAATTTAACTATTGACTTAAGTAAACAAATAATCACTGTTTAAAAAGAGACAACGTGAGGTCCCTGGGTGGTTCAGTTGGTTAAGCGTCTGTCTTCAGTTCAGTCTGCTTCTCCCTCTGCCTGCTTGTGTGCGCGCTCTCTCTCACAAATAAAATCTTAAAAAAGAGACAGCAGGCCCCAAATGGAATCACCTGTGCTGAGCCCACACGACCAAACTGAAACTAAATACTTAAGCTGATTGCAGTTTCATTCTCCTCAGGAGTGCAATCTTAACCAGCCAGTCTGAAATTTCCTGATCAGCACTAGTGAGGTAATCCACCTAACAGACCCTTTTGTCCTGCATAGGAAGGTGACCTTACCCGAGTAATCCTTCCCCACCCTCCCATTTGTCTTCCTTATCTCACCTCTTCTCTGCCTTTGAAAACCTTTCCTTCCCCTAACTCTTCGGAGTTCCTTTTTATTTGCTAGATAGGATGCTGCCCGATTCATGAATCATTGAATGAAGTCAATTAGATCATCAAATTTAGTAAAATTTTTTTAACACTAACATGTTTTCTTACTGTTCTCATAGAATAAAAATATCTACAAAATGTTAATAAAACCTATTTTCATTTCACCAGAAATCTTTACCACATGATCCTTGTCATGACCTCCTTATTAACCAGCACTGTATTTGATGCAGGAGAAGTGCTTAAGAGGCCTTAATTTCTGTTTTCAAGGAGTTCATTCCTTAGCTAGGTGGGGTAGAAGTAGAAGATGCAGGAAGAGTTAACAATTGATCCCTCTGTCAAATAACTTAGAATTTGCTGAGGATGGGAAGACAAGAGGCACCTGGGTGGCTCAGTCTTTAAGTGTCTGCCTTGGGCTCTGGTCGTCATCCCAAGATTCTGGGATCCAGCCCCACATCGCATCATCGGGCTCCCTGCTCAGTGGGAGGTGTGCTGCTTCCTCTCCCACTCCCCCCCACCCCACCCCCACTTGTGTTCCCTCTCTCGCTGTCTGTCAAAATCTTTAAAAAAAAAAAAAAAAAAGGAAAACAAATGAAAAAAACAGCATAATGCAAGGCAGAATGCTAAGCACCATGTTGATGACAAATACTTATGACCCTGGTTTTAAGGCTTTGTAAAGCTAGGTGGGCAGAGATGGAAAGTAGGAGTGCCCTTGATCTCTTCTGCTTCCTCTAAACACCTTACAATTGTGTTTGTTTTTTAAGATTTTATTTGCCAGAAGGAGAGAGAGACAGCGAGAGAGGGAACACAAGCAGGCAGAGTGGGAGAGGGAGAAGTAGGCTTCCCATTGAGCAGGGAGCCTAATACGGGGCTCGACGCCAGGACCTGGGCCAAAGGCGGGCGCTTCGTGGCTGAGACACCCAGGTACCCCTGAAACACCTTACAGTTCTAAAGTTGAATCCTTCTATTGGGTGGTTGTGTATACTAGAAAGAAAGCATTGAGCCAAACTCCAGTAGTGGAGGTGGAGTGGGGGAAGAGATAAAGAACAGAGAAGCAGTGACTCCTTACCCTGCACTAAAGAAAAATCAGAATAAAACTCAACTTTTGTTTTTAACTCAAGAAATAATTCTCTTTGAAGAGGCTTTATGTGGCTTGGAGTTATTACCAGGGTGATGTGTCTCCTGCAACCTTCCCTTCTCCCAGTTCTCCCACCTGCCAAGAAGAAAGGAAAAGCAGCATCAGATGTGAAATGCCTAATGTACTTTCCCCCTGAGTTATTAGCTGAATGTTGTACTCGTCGTCTGTCATCCTACATGCCCTCATTTTACTTAATTATCTACCTTATTCCGTTCAACAAGTCAATGGGATTATACTAGTCAGTCATCTTTGCCTCTCTTTCTCTGCATCCTCCCACAGCCAAGGATGTCCTGTTGGAAAGTGAGGAGGTAATCTCTGATTAATCCAGACAAGGCACTTAATTTAAACTTCACAGAGCTCTCTGATTTACCCAACAGGACTTCATAATTCTTTACAGTCCCTTGGAAACCTTCCAGAATGCTTGCGATCTATCTTCTTCAGGCAACTTTATTCTATCTGAAAAATAATAAAGATAAGATAAATGAAAGATATTGCACATCAATTTCAAGACCCTTTTTTACTGCCTTCTGTCTCCTACACTAAGTCTGTCCCCCAAGCTGATCCTGCAAATAACTGCCATGGTAATTATCTGAAAGTATTCACTCTTTTCGTGTGATTCCCACACTAAAATCCTATAATAGCTCCACTTCAGTCCTACATTTTCATTGTTTCATTCACAGCTCTTCCATGACTGGCCCCGCCTTACCCATCAATGTTATCCCATCCACAAGACCCTGAGCCTGGGCACTGCTTGCTGTCCTTGGACTACAACAGGCCATATTGCCATTCATGTTCCCCATATAGTCCCAACTGTTCTTTAAAACCCAACTCAAGTCCCAATTAATGCTTTTAAAGAATATAGATGCTTCCACTGCTTATTCAATCAACCAATACTCCATGGTGGTTTTTTTGTTTTTGTTTTTTTTTAATATTTTATTTGACTAAGGGGCGCCTGGGTGGCTCAGTGGGTTAGAGACTCTCCTTTGGCTCAGGTCATGATCTTGGGGTCCTAGGATCGAGCCCCACATCAGGCTCTCTGCTCAGTGGGAAGTCTGCTTTCCCCTTCACTCTCTGCCTGCCTCTGCTTGCTTGTGAGCTGTGTCAAATAAAATCTTTAAAAAAACAAAAAAAAACAAAACAAAAAACAAAAAA
Source organism: Procyon lotor (assembly GCA_028646535.1). Taxonomy (NCBI): domain Eukaryota; kingdom Metazoa; phylum Chordata; class Mammalia; order Carnivora; family Procyonidae; genus Procyon; species Procyon lotor. Next base: position 57,624,257 of record CM053609.1, read on the forward strand.
AACCTTTATTTGACAGAGAGGCAGGTGGGGGGTGGGAGGAAGCAGGCTCCCTGCTGAGCAGAGAGCCCGAAGCGGGGCTGATTCCAGGACCCTGAGATCATGACCCGAGCCATAGGCAGAGGCTTTAACTCACTAAGCCACCCAGGCACCCCAGCTCCATGTGCTTTTTTTTTTTTTTTTTTTTTTTAACTTTAAGTGTTTTCTATAGTCACAAAACTAGATAAAATGTAGTTCGGTCCTCAAGCCTTGTACCCTTTCTCAGACTCATTTCATAGTTATTATTTACCCTATAATAAGATAGTACTGTTTTTTTTTTTGCGTGTAATCCTTTTATTTATGGACCCCATTTTGTACTTGGTATGTGTATGTGAATTAAAAAATTCAATGGGTTGATGATTTGACTCACTATTTGACATGGCATTTTGTTACACCTATTTCTGATTTCATTCCAAATGCCTTTGGCAGGGGGTAAAATCACACTTGGAAAATTTGGAGTCTGGATTCCAGTGAATAGATTATTGATCTGGCTTCTAGAGTAGAAATTCTACAAAAAAGACCTTATACTCTGCTAATAAAAGTGGGCACTTTGGTTGGATACATACCTTCTTAAGGCTTCCAGGGGTTCCCCCCTCATTTTAAAGCTTTCCATGCGAAAAGCTGTTTTCTTTTTTCTAATGATGTGATTTTTGCAAAAATTTGAAATGCAAATAAAGTGAAAGTTTCTTTTTGATCCATCCTCCAGAAGCATCCATTCTTAACTACTTGGTGTACATCTTTACAGATCTTTAAAAAATATATGTATGGATTTATTTTTACCTAAATATTATAATCTGTAATCAGGGGCTTTTTATTTCACCTCTTTTTTAAAAAATTTTATTTGGGAGAGCGAGCACACTCAAACAAGTGGTGAGGGGGGCAGAGGGAGAAGCAGATTCCTCCCTGAACAGGGAACCCACCAGTGGGCTTAAGGGGCTCTATCTGAGGACTACAGGATCATGACCTGAGCCAAAGGCAGACGCCTAATCTACTGAGCCACCCAGAGACCCCTCATCTCTTTCTCTTAATAAACAAAACCCTGAGCTTAAATATTTTTTAAATCCTAAAAATAGGCTTATCCACAAAGCTTGATAAAGTTAGAGATTGGGGTGCCTGAGTGGCTCAGTGGGTTAAAGCCTCTGCCTTCGGCTCAGGTCATGATCTCAGGGTCCTGGGATTGAGCCCCACACCGGGCTCTCTGCTCAGTGGGGAGCCTGCTTCCCCCTCTCTTTTTGCCTGCCTCTCTGCCTACTTGTAATCTCTCTCTCTCTGTGTCAAATAAAATCTTTTAAAGTTAGAGATTAAAGAAATCTTGAATACTAACATCCACATAGTGGTTTTGAAGTTGAGTAGTATTTGATTTTGAGTATTACTGGCCACCTTCAGATTAAAATAAAAGCAATAATTGGTCTTCATCTTTGAGCATTGACCTCCTTGCCTTCTCTTCTCTTTCACAGCAAAGTTTGGAGTAATCTTCCATCCATTGGAACAGGGATTACTGGTCATTCCCAGCAAGTGGTGACTCCGACATGACCATCTTGAAACGGACACTGTACCGATCCCCCTAAAATGAAAAAGCTGCATGCAGTAAGTTGGCATCAGGTCACAGCTGAGTTTGGGGAAGTTTCAGGCATGGGTATTTTTTTACGGAATTAAAAGGTTTCTAAGAACTCCAGATATGGGGGAAAACCTCTCTCGAAGAGAGAAAATATATTAAGGTTTTAAAGCACCTTTTATTTTTTATTTAGTTTTTAAAAGATTTTATTTGACAGAGACACAGCCAGAGAGGGAACACAAGCAGTGGGAGTGGGAGAGGCAGGCTTCCTGCCCTGCAGCAGGGAGCCTGATGCAGGGCTCAATCTCAGGACCCCAGGATCATTACTGGAGCTGAAAGGAGACACTTAACTACTGAGCCACCCAGGTGCCCCTTAAAGCAACTTTGAAAGGCTAATGGGGGCTACTATCAATGAGAAACCGCTCCTTAAGGTGAGCGGGGCCTCTGTAACGGAAGACCAACTTCAGGGTTTGTTAGAGGATGTTATCGACCAGAACCCATGGTTCCCTGAAGGAGGAGGTTTAGATTTAGAAGTATGGGAGAGAATTGGAAAGAACTTGAAACACCGCCATAGACAAGGTAAAAAGGTGTCCCTTCCTTCCCTTACTATGTGGGAGTCTAGTTAGGTCTGCCCTGGCCCCTTTACATACTGGGGACACTTCAAACATGCTTAAAGAAAAAGAAGGGGACCCTACTCCTTTGGCTCCCCAAATTAGCCCTTTAACTTCTCAAATTAGACCCAACAAAAAGGAAGAGCTCCCTCCCCTACACTAGGAAATTGCACTACCTCCACCACCGCCCCACTTAGTAAATCCTTACTGGGGCTACATCTGCGGACTGACACTTACAGGGACCATTTCCTTAGGGAAGTTGGCTGCAAAAGACTACGTGTGTTGTAATGTTGCTTAGACCATGATGGATTTCTATCTTTACTGTTTTCTGTCAATATACTCTATTAACTACTTAAGATACAAAATTGGATAGTTTCCCCTTGTAAAACTTCTGGTGTTTTCCATGGATTAAAAATAGTGGGTTCTTCAAGGCAAGGTAAAATAAGGCATGATTTTCTATGGCATGACCTACAAGGCAGAGTAAAATAAGGCATGACCTTCACAGAGTAACCTTCAAGATGTGGTATTTCAGTCCATACACCAGCACCAACCGTAGTCTAGAATGCGATGGGGTAAGTGGGGGTGAAGGGGTGAGGGGTGGAGGGCAGGTCTCCCTCCTCCTATATCAGTGGAGGTGGTCATAGTGATTTTGTTCAGCGGATGCCTCCGGTGGCCTTGACACTAGGAACCTCTGATATGTCCCACATGGAGCACCACACAGGAGTCAGGAGTATTTCCTAGGTAATGGACCTTCTCTTTTCTTCAGTTCCCAAGGGCTCTCCCTTGGGGTGCCTTTTAACCCGCTGGAAACAATTCGGATTGCAAAATTTAGGAAAGGATTGATCTCCTGTAACACTACATGGCCTCAGTGGGATCTATCGGTTAGATCCCTTCAGTAGGAAAAGGTAAATGGACCTACAGTACCCGTCGCTCCTACCTAGGCCTTTGTCGTTCTACACCAGGACCCCGACCTAAGGGTCTTGCAGAATGTGTTTGCCTGAACATGTTTGGCTAGTAAACTCCCTCCTAACATATTGGATCATGATTATCTAAATACACCTCCTCTGAGTAAGCCTAGGTTGCTGGAGGAATCACAGGCCATCCCAGATGAAGGGGACTCTTGTCTCTCTCTCTCTCTCCCCCTCTCTCTCTCTCTCTCTTTCACTGTTCTTAATAGATGTGAGGCCTTCTCTCTACTCATTTCCTGGATTAATTATAATTGGAGCCAACTGTGGTTAAGTCTACCTCGGGATGGGAATTTTAAGGAATATTCCCAAGCAGCTGCCAAAGCACCTTTTGTTTCAGTGAAATCCAGTCTTCTCTGGCCCGACATGGACTACCTATTCCCCCTTGTTGGTGGGAAAACATGGCATCTGCTCCCCTGTTGGAGCTGATGAGCCAGGAACCAGGAACCCTTTCTCTGTATTCTGAGAGTACTTGGCCTACTCTGTCTCACCCACCCCTTTTCCTGTTTCTGCACCACCTTGGGTACTGCCTGCATAACTGGCTTCTTGATCATCCTCGGTGCCTCAGGCACCATGGCTCCTTCTCCCTTCACTGCCAAGCAGCAAAGAAGAGCACCACCCCCTAGACCTAACACCACCCACTCTAGATTTCCACACCAGTGTCTCAGGTAAAAATTGATGATGGGGGGCACCCAGGGGGAACATAATTCGGTATTTGAACTAAGTTATGTTTGTCAGTTTCACTAAGATAGACACATCTCTGAGTGTTGACCCTCTTGCCTTCTCTCGTTCATAGCAAAGTTTGGAGTAATCTTTCCTCCCTCAGTACAGGGATTGTTGGCCATTCCCAGCACTATGAGATTCCAGACTGAAACCCACCCTCCCCAACACATTCACTCCAAGACTTTTCACTGGGAAAGTTTAAAACCCCAGGGATCAAAAGAGGATTCTAATTACTTGAGGAAAGTATAGAGTGGGAACCGTTCAAAAAGAGTAGGAGTATCTAAATATTGATGAAGGATAGCTGGAGGGCAGGCTGGCAGGCCAGGATAATGAACCTCTGCCCTGAGAGGAAACCACCATTAAAAGAATTTTACATCACCCTGGAAGGAACCCTTCACCCTTTCCCATGTAATAGATGGGTGATAAAATCCTGATGGGTTGACAGTGCGGGGAGGATAAATCAGATTAAAACAGCCAGCTAACAAGCCCATAAAAACTACTACACTTGGAAACTTCAGTGGCAACCCTCTCGGGTCCCTTCCTGCCTCAGGAGTTTTCTACTCTCATTCAATAAACTTTACTCTCCTTCAATAAACCTTGCTTTGCTAGCCACCAAAAAATAAAAATAACAGTAATAGACAGCTTTTATTGAAATTACTATGTATCAGGCACTTTTCTAAGTGTTTCACACAAATTAGTTTATATGGTGATTTTATTATCTCCGTTTCAAAGATGAGGAAACTAAACCACAGAGAGGTTAGGTAATTTGCCTAAAGTAGCACAGTTTTTTTGATGGAGCTAAGATTCTGATGCTGGGAATTATGATTCTAAAGTGTGTGCATATAACCATTGTACAGCTATTAAAAGTTGGTCAAGATGAAGTCCTATTCAATTATTCAACAAATGTTTATGAAGTACATGCTATGTAAAAAGTACTATGACAAGTACTATGCCAGTTCATAAGAACAGAGAAGTAAACAAAATAGTTGTGGTCCCCTGACCTTTGGAACAGTTAAGTATTAAATGAATAATTACTTAGTAAATTACATTTAAGTAAATTACTTAAACCTAAGTACGGAGTGCTGTGGAACCTATATGATACAGGCCCTTAGCCCCTTCAAGAAGATATTGTGAAAATAAATGGCTTCATTTAAAAAACTTTCAGGAAAAAAACTTTCAATTTCTTTATTTCCTTAATTTCTTTTTCCCCCTTCCTACTAAATGTTTCTTCATCTTTTCCTTTGTCTTCTTTGCTCCTCTTCTAATTTTTATCCCATCGGTGACCTAAATCTGGTTTCTTGTAGGTTAAGCCTTCTTAACACACTTGCCATCTGTTCTCATTCTGGCTCTGAAGCACAAGATTTTATCCTCTGGTAATTCATTAGGCTAATCTTTATACAGCTTACAGAGTGTTTTTTAGTTGACAAGCCTTACATTTCACTAGTACTTATTTTACTCTTATGGTAGAAATTGACCTTTTGAGCACACATCTAAATGTTATAAAAATACTATGTGAACTGGTTCATATCCTTTCAAATATGAAATTATACTTTATGTAGTAATTACACTGACCATTATGAAGTTTACCCAGGTATTTGAATTTATCTTTATTTTTTATTAATTTTTTTAAGATTATTATTTATTTGACAGAGATAACAAGTAGGCAGAGAGGCAGGCAGAGAGAGAGGGGGAAGCAGGCTCCTATTAGCCAATAGGATCCAGCAGTACATTAGAAGGATTATTCACCATGACAAAGTGGGATTTATTCCTGGGCTACAAGGTTAGTTCAACATCTGCAAATCAGTCTGATACATTAATAAAAGAAAGAACAAGAACCATATGATATTCTCAATAGATGCTATGTAATTCCAGCATTTGACAAAGTACAGCATCCTTTATCAAAACTCTTCACAGTGTAGGGATAGAGGGTACATACCTCAGTATCGTAAAAGTCATTTATGAAAAACCCACAGCGAATATCATTCTCAGTGGGGAAAAACTGAGAGCTTTTCCCCTAAGGTCAGGAACACAGCAGGGCTGTCCCCTGTCACCACAGCTATTCAACATAGTACTAAAAATCCTAGCCTCAGCAATCAGACAACAAAAAGAAATTGGTGGCATTTGAATTGGCAAAGAAGTCAAACTCTCACTCTTTGCAGATGATATGATACTTTATATGGAAAACCCAAAAGATCACGCCAAAACTGCTAGAACTTATACAGGAATTCAGTGAAGTGTCAAGATAAAAAAACCAATGCACAGAAATCAGTTGCATTTCTATACACCAACAACAAGACAGAAGAAAGAGAAATTAAGGCGTCAATCCCATTTACAATTGCACTCAAAATCATTAGATATCTAGGAATAAATCTAACCAAAGAAGCAAAGAATCTGTACTCGGAAAACTATAGAATACTCATGAAAGAAATGGAGAAAGACATGAAGA
>CM053609.1:57630692-57643433 GCA_028646535.1 Procyon lotor
TTGACAGAAACACAGTGAGAGAGGGAACACAAGCAGAGGGAATGGTAGCGGGAGAAGCAGGCTTCCTGCCGAGCAAGGAGCCTGATGCGGGGCTCGATCCCAGGACTCTGGGATCATGACCTGAGCTGAAGGCAGATGCTTAACGACTGAACCACCCCGGCGCCCCCATCAACTTTTTTTCAAAGAAATGTAACAAATAATCCCAACATTTATATGGAACCAGAAAAGACCCCAAATAGCCAGAGGAATGTTGAAAAAGAAAACCAAAGCTGGCAGCATTCACAATTCCAGACTCCAAGCTCTATTGCAAAGCTGTAATCATCAAGACAGTATGGTACTGGCACAAAAACAGACACATAGATCAATTAATAGACTAGAACAGAGGGCTCAAAAATGGACCCTCAACTCTACGGTCAACTAATCTTCGAAAAAGCAGGAAAGAATGTCCTTTCCTCCTCTGAAAAGTAACATCCTCTTCGACCTCAGCCACAACAACTTCTTCCTAGACACATTGCTAAAGGCAAGGGAAGCAAAGGCAAAAATGAACTATTGGGACTTCATTAAGATCAAAAGCTTTTGCACAGCAAAGGAAACAGTGAACAAAACCAAAAGACAATCAACAGAATAGGAGAAGATATCTGCAAATGATATATCAGATAAAGGGCTAGTAACCAAAATCTCTAAAGAACTTCTCAAACTCAACACCCAAAGAACAAATAACCAATTAAGAAATGGGCAGAAGATATGAACAGACATTTCTGCAAAGAAGATATCCAAATGGCCAACAGATACACGAAAAAGTGCTCACCATCACTCAGCATCAGGGAAATACAAATCAAAACCACAATGAGATACCACCTCACACCAGTCAAAATGGCTAAAATAAACCAGTCAGGAAATGACAGATGTTGGAGAGGATGCGGAGAAAGGGGAACCCTCCTACACTATTGGTGGGAAAGCAAGCTGATGCAGCCACTCTGGAAAACAGTATGGAGGTTCCTCAAAAAGTTGAAAATAGACCTACTCTATGACCCAGCAATTGCACTACTGTGTATTTACTCCAAAGATACAAATGTAGTGATCTGAAGGGGCACATGCACCCTAATGTTTATAGCAGCAATGTCCATAGTAGCCAAACTATGGAAAGAACCTAGATATCCATCAACAGACGAATGGAGGGACGCCTGGGTGGCTCACTTGGTTAAGCATCTGCCTTCAGCTCGGGTCATGATCCCAGGGTCCTGGGATCTAGTCCCATATCGGGCTCCTTGCTCAGCAGGGACCCTGCTTCTCCCTCTGCCTCTGCCTGCCTGTGCTCTCTCTCTGACAAATAAAATAAAATCTTAAAAAAATATATTAAAAAAACCAGATGAATGGATAAAGAAGATGTGTGTGTGTGTGTGTATAAATATACACACACAATGGAATACTATGCAGCCTTCAAAACTCCCTAAATCTTGCCATTTGCAATGACGTAGTTGGAGCTAGAGGATATTATGCCAAGCAACATAAGTAAATCACATAAAGAATTATTATATGATCTCATTCATATGACGAACTTGAGAAACAAGACAGAGGATCATAGGGGGAGGGAGAGAAAAATGAAACAAAATGAAACCAGAAAGGGAGAGAAACCATAAGAGACTCAGGAAACAAACTGAGGGTTGCTGGAGGGGAGGAATTTGGAAGGGATGAAGTGCTTGGGGGATGGCATTGGGGAGGGTATGTGCTATCATGAACTGATGAATCACAGACTTGTACCCCTTAAATAATACATTATATGTTTAAAAAAATTGAAGGAAATTGAAGATGACACAAAGAAATGGAAAGACATTCCATGCTCATGGATTGGAAGAACAAATATTGTAAAAATGTATACAACCCAAAGCAATCTACAGTTTTAATGCAATCCCTATCAAAATACCACAAGCATTATTCACATAGCTAGAACAAGCAGTCCTAAAATCTATGTAACCACAAAAGACCTTGAATTGCCAATGCAATCTTGAGAAACAAAGCTGGAAGTATCCCAATTTCAACTTCAAGTTGTGTTATAAGGCTGTAGTAATCAAAACAGTATGGTACTGGCACAAAATGAGACACACAGATCAATGGAACAGAATAGCCCACAAATAAACCCATACTTATGTGGTCAATTAATCTTCAAGAAAGGAGGCAAGAAATTCAGTGAGAAAGACAGTCTCTTCAACAAGTGGTGTTGGATAAACTGGACATCAACATGCAAAAAAGTGAAACTGGACCACTTTCTTACACCATATACAAAAATAAATACAAAATGGATAAAGACTTAAATGTGATACCTGAAATCATAAAAATCCTAGAGGAGAACACAGGCAGTAATCTCTCTGACATTGGCCCTAGCAGTTTCTTTCTAGATGTATCTCCTGGGACAAGGGAAACAAAAGCAAAAATAAACTGTTGGGACTAAATCAAAACAAAAAGCTGCTTTCTGCACGGCAAAGAAAACAAGCAAACTAAAAGACAACTGACAGAATGGGAGAAGATATTTGCAAATGATATATCCAGTACAGTATTAGTATCCAAAATATATAAACAACTTACAAAACTCAACACCAAAAAAAAACAAACCCATAATCCAACTTAAAAATAGGCAAAAGTCCCTTTCCTTTTATTTGAGTCCTCAAAATCAAAATAGAGCCTTATTAAGCTTGTCTGAGAAGGTTCCCAATAACAAATACCAGTTTTCAAATTTAAATTTAATCTTTGTTTAAGTAATCTATATCTAATATGGGGCTTGGACTCATGATCCCCATCCTGAGATCAAGAGTCTCGTGTTCTTGTGCGCCTGGGTGGCTCAGTGGTTTAAGCCTCTGCCTTCAGCTCAGGTCATGATCTCAGGGTCCTGGGATCAAGCCCCGCATCGGGCTCTCTGCTCAGCTGGGAACCTGCTTCCTCCTCTCCCTCTGCCTGCCTCTCTGCCTACTTGTGATCTCTCTCTCTGTCAAATAAATAAATAGAATCTTTAAAAAAAAAAAAAAAAAAAAGTCTCATGTTCTGACTGAGCCAGACAGACACCCCTCAAATTTAAATTTAAAGTAAATAAACCTAAAACTGATCTGTAATAATGGCCACATTAGCCAGTGAAGTTACTAAAAAAATTGTATTTTACTCCTGAAATGGCCATGTGTGTAATACACCTCAATGAAGTTGTTTTTTTGAAACTGGAAGAAAAGGGAGCCTGGGTGGCTCAGTTGGTTAAGCCTCTGCCTTTGGCTCAGGTCATGATCCCAGGGTCTTGGGATTGAGCCCTATGTCAGTCTCTCTGCTCAGTAGGAAGCCTCTGCTACTCCCCCTGCTTGTGCTTTCTCTCTGTGTCAAATAGTCTTAAAAAAAAAAAAAAAAGACACTAAAAGGAAAAAAACATTTAAAAATTTGGTCCCTTAGTCACATTAGCTACATTTCAGGTACCTAATAACCACATGTCAGTAAAATTTTGGACAGCATAGGTCTTGTACATAAAACTTTTACATGCTGTTAAAATATACTTTCTTAAATCTGTTTCAACATATTTACAACAAATATATATAATAGCCAAAATATAAAACATGCAAAAATTCAATATCCTTAAAGTATCAGGGACTCATAAAAGAAATATATAATGGAGGGATGGGAGAAACAGGCTTCCAGTTATGGAATAAATAAGTCGCAGAAGGTACAGCATAGGGAAGGTAGTCAGTGGAATTGTAATAGCCTTGCATGATGACAGATGGTAGCTGAATTTATGAATAGAGTGTAAGGTATAGAGATGTTGAACCACTATGTTGTACACTTGAAACTAATGTAACATTGTGTATCACTATACTAAAAAATGCTTAAAAAATGAAATATGCGGGATGCCTGGGTGGCTCAGTTGGTTGGGTGGCTGCCTTCGGCTCGGGTCATGGTTCTGGGGTCCTGGGACGGAGTCCTGCGTCGGGCTCCTTGCTCGGCGGGGAGCCTGCTTCTGCTTCTGCCTCTGCCTGCCTATCTGCCTACTTGTGATCTCTCTCTCTCTCTCTCTCTCTCTCTCTCTGTCAAATAAATAAATAAATAAATAAAATCTTTAAAAAAAAATGAAATATGCAATGATAATATTAAAGTCAACTCAAATAGCAAAGAAATGCAAATTGAGAGAACAGTGAATACATATTTTCACTTATGAAGTAGATATTTTCTTAAAAAGATGTTTCTGGGGCACTTGGGTGGCTCAGCGGGTTAAGTCTCTGCCTTTGGCTGAGGTCATGATCTTGGGGTCCTGGGATCGAGTCCCGCATTGGGCTCTCTGCTCAGCGGGGAGCCTGCTTCCCCCAACTTCCTGCCTCTCTGCCTACTTGTGATCTCTTCCTCTCTGTCAAATAAATAAATAACATCTTCAAAAAAATAAAAATAAAAAGATGTTTCTAATATTAGAGAAGAAATGAATGCTGCTGATAGGCATGTTAACTGATATGACCTTTCTGAAAGTTGGTTGGACAGTTTGGAAATAAGTACCAAAGACCTTAAAAATAGGTATTTCCTTTGACTTAGCAATTCTAATTTTAGTAGTTCATCTTAGAAAAATGATTATGATGCAAGCAAAGTTTTATCGATGAGAGTTTTTAATGCAATGTGGTTATAATGACAAAAATTCAAAATGATTAAATGTGTTCATAGGAATATTAAGCAGTTTTAAAATCATATAGTAGATTACTTAATACTTATAAATGTCTGTTCATTCCATATTGGTATTGAAAAATAATGACTTTTTAAAAATAAAAGATGATAAATGATCTAGAGTAATCAAAGCCATAGAAACAGAAAGTAGAAAGGTGGTTGCCAAGGGCTAGGGGGAGAGGGAAATGGGGAGTTGTTTTTTATTGGATAATGAGTTTCAGTTTTACAAGATGGAAAAGTTCTGGAGATTGGTTGTGCGACAGTGTGAATATACTGTTAAAAACCAAACAGGCCCAAAAGGGAGCCACTTACATGCTAAGTCCCATGGCACCAAACTTGCGACTTGACTGAATTAGTTTTGGCTTTCCCTGACATGCAATCTTAAACCAGTCAGGAATCCCCTCAATAGCACTAGTTTGTTGATCTGCCTGGTAGACCGCTGCTATCCCCAGTAGGAAAGTGACCTTACAATAACCAACCAGCTTTTTTTGTTTAGTGTAACTTCCTTATTCCTGCTTTCTCCTGCTTATAAAAGTCTTTCATTTTGTACAGCTTCTTGGAGCTCCCTCTGTCTTTAAATGGGATGCAGCCTGGGGCACTTAAGAGGCTCTGTCCGTCTGACCCTTGATCTCAGCTCCGGTTTTGATCTCAGGGTCATGAATTCAAGCCCCGCATTGGGCTTCATGCTAGGCGGGGAAGCTGCTTAAAAAAAAAAAAAAAAAATGTTTGTGGCTTTATTCGTGACTTGTTGAAAAAAGCCACTAAGATCTTCAGAATTTACCCAGTTGAGTGTTGCTTTTTTTTAAAGATTTTATTTATTTATTATGACAGAGAAAGATCACAAGGAGGCAGAGAGGCAGGCAGAGGGGGAAGCAGGCTTCCTGCTGAGCAGAGAGTCCAATGTGAGGCTCTACCCCAGGACCCTGAGATCATGACCTGAGCCGAAGGTGGTCACTTAACCAACTGAGCCACCCAGGCGCCCCAAGTGTTGTTTTTTAATAATACTTAATGCTACTGAACTGTATACTTAAAAATGGTTAAGTTAGTAAATTTTATGTATATTTTACTACAGTTAGAATTTTTATATTAAAAAGTAAGATAAATGATCCTATTTTTATTTTAAATATTATATATACTTTTATGCATATGTAAACCAAAATGATAACAGAGGCTATCTCTGTGATATGATTATTAGTACATCTCATTTTCTTTTTATTTTTCTGTTCAAGTCTACCATCAACATGTATTACTTTTGTAATCAGAAAAATGTTATTATATCTCCCAACTCCTTTGTGGTGACTGATATTTCTTTAACACGAAACAAGGACTTACATTCCACATTTAAAAGTACGTTAAGCCAGGGCTCCTGGTGGGCTGAGTCAGTTAAGCGGCTGCCTTTGGCCCAGGTCATGACCTCAGGGTCCTGGGATGGAGCACTGCAGCAGGCGCCCTACTCAGCTGGGAGTCTGCTCTTCCCTGTGCCCCTCCTTCCCACCTTTCTTAAATAAAATCTTTTTTAAAAACAAATAAAGTACATTAAACCTGGTGAGAAAATATCAAATGGTATAAATTCACTCTTAAAATGTAATGAGGCTATTAAACTCACGAAACGAACTAAGGGTGGCTGGGAGGTTGGGGGGTAGGGATGGGTGACTGGGTTATGGACATTGGGGAGGGTATGTGCTATGGTGAGTGCTGTGAGATGTGTAAGCCTAATGATTCACAGACATGTACCCTGGGGCAAATAATACATTATATGTTAATAAAAAATTAAAAAAAATAAATGAAAGATGTAATGAAGATATTAAGGAGAAAAGGAGGAGGTAACTGGTTGCCTGAAAGGGGCAGGAGTAAATTTTTTTTTTTTTTTTAAGATTTTATTTATTTATTTGACAGAGAGAGATCACAAGTAGGCAGAGAGGGAGAAGCAGGCTTTCCGCCAAGCAGAGAGCCTGATGCGGGGCTCGATCCCAGGACCCTGAGATCATGACCTGAGCCGAAGGCAGAGGCTTTAACCCACTGAGCCACCCAGGCGCCCCATAAATGTTTAAAAAATTAACAAAAATCAGAGATACGGAAAAGAGAAACAAGATCACCAAACACACTTCAAATACTTCAAAATTTTGCCCAGCACTATCTCTGGTTAGATCATCCAAAAAAGGAGAGAAGACCTAAGATTTCTTGTGAAATAGCGTGAGCAAGAAGCAATTTTAGGCACGGCAAAGGCCTCTGTCACTTAAACCTGGGAAAATATTATGTCGATTTTCTTATTTTCACTGGGAAGTCTGTGTTCTAGGTCATCTCTTTACTTCCTATTTGTCTCCCTCATTTTTATTTTATTTTAATTTCATAGGATAAGGGGAAGTCACCAGAGGCCCATTAAACATGTGCTCACCCTCTTGGGAATCTCTGCACTTCTTGGCAGTAACCAGAATGGAGTTTCCCACACCGAGTCGGGAGATAGACATTCCTTTACTTTCTGGCACATGTGAATTGAGCAGGCACTTTGATTCCACCAATGGAGCAAGGTTTGTTCTCTTCAGAGAGATCTCAAGGCTCCCACTGTTGTTGTCCTTCAGGAAGAGATTTAAAGATCACTCTCCCGATACCAACAAATTGTATTAATCTCAAATCAAATAAATATGTTTTCAGCTCTGGTTTTAGTTGAGAAACTGGTATGTTAAGGAATCTTGTAGCTGCACTTTCTTTAGCTATAACACACATAGAGAAAAAGCACAGCCTTCAAACTCTGATCTACAAAGAGTTAATATCTTAAGAGCTAAACAGAACTGTATTAATTCCTCTCTTAATGACCCAGGAAGACAAGAGGATTCTAGAGGACCAGAAGACACCAGAACAGTCAGAAAAGAATTAGAGTGAGCTCTCTGGAGGAAGCAAAAACTGTAAGTTTATATGTAACACACATGGTCCCCCATTTCTTTCCCCTGGGTGTTTTGGGGGAGAGTGAAATAAGCTTATTTTGTATTGTATTGCCTGTCTCCCTGGCATCCGGGCACCACATCACCAGGTCATCTTTAATCCTGTCACCCTCTTGACTCCATTCCATATTTCGCTAGTTGGCAAGTCTTTTCATGCTGCTTCCTCGGTGTCTCTGTGATCCATCGCACTTTTCCATTACCCTGCCACCATCCTTCCTAGTTGAAGGCCACTTGCCTAAACCGTAGTAATACCCTTACATTCCTCCTTTCTGCCAGTCTCTCTAACTCAGTAATGCCAGATCCATCTTTCTAAAGCTCTTCCGCAGCTCTGACTCTATTGCTCTTGTGCTCAAAATTTGTAATCGCTGCCGATTATCTGCAGAATGAATAAAACTCCTCTGACTTATATGCAAGGCCTTCCAAAATATGTCCTTTCACTTAAATTCCCGCAGCTTGCTTTCTCTTACTCAGCATGCCTACCTGCTACTGTCCAAGACCATCCTGCTCTTTGCACACCCCTAACTCCATTTAGACAGCTTCTCTGTGGAATACTCTGTGTCTCCACCTGCCACCATCCCTGCCCGACTGCAGTAGTGCCCCGCCATTAAGCTTTATCTGGTCTTTCAAGTGAATGTGAATCTTCCTTTTACACTCTCGTTTTGCTTTGTTCTTCTCTGATTGACTTTTTGTTTTTTACCTTATGGTTAAGGATATACTTTTCTCATTTCCTCTCATTTCTTTTCTCATTACCTTCTAAGAGCAAAGACTCTATTTTTCTTCTCCCTGTAGCAACGGCACAAAATAGGTACACAGTAATACCTGTCAAATTTAGTTCAACCCAAATTCCAGGAATTCCTGTCATTTTTGTGAGCATTCATACAACGGATGCTGCAATTAGAGAGCCTGCACTTTTCTCCAAAGCCTTTCTTTATCTCTGCTTCAAGTTTCTTTCTCAATACTTACATCTCGTTTGCTTCTATCCTCTTAAATAAGATCAGCTCCTCCTGGGTTCTCTTGGTCACTATAAAAATATTTTTTAAAGGTCTCTTCATAATTTGTCCCTTCCTGCCCCCAGACCTTCAACCCAGAGTAGCCTCACCAGCCCCTTTCAGGGACTTGACTCTTTTGGGGGCCTGCTGAAGGTAATTCCTTGTACAGTGGGAAGACTTGAATTCCAATTCATATTCAATTGGAAATAGTTAAAACCCTACTTCTATATTTTGTCACACAGGGGTACTTAATACATTAATTTTTTAAAGGGGAATATTTTTGCAGCATCATTTCCTGTACACTTCTGAAATGCTACTGGCATTCCTTTGAGCAGATTTTCCACTTGATTTTTGAAATTTTCTTATTCCTCCTCTTTCCTACTCCAGTCAGTGATACCACTATGTCTTTCACTTCACTGTGTTCTTTGATGTAGAGGGGAATTAATACAAAACTGTAAAATCATTAAAAGCAATTCCAAAAAGGAAAACAATTTCTGCTACAATCCAATGTCATAATAATGCATCTGCTGAAAAAATTATTATACATCTGGAGGTACCAGGCACTGTGTTAAGCACTCTGTGTACAAAGATGTCCTCAAAAGAGTTTACGGACTAGTGAGGAGGCACATGATATGTAAGCACTATGGAGAACTGACTCATATTCACCAACACACAAGAAAAATCATATAGAGCATAATATAACTCAGTACCTTATACCGATAAATACAATGTAGACTTATCAGTTGGCCAGAGACTGGTTCACTGGACACAATAAAAATAGCATTTCCCTTATTTGGAGCCTGTACTAAATACCAACCATTACACTTAGCTTTTTGTAGGCATTATCTTAATTGATCCTCATCATAACCACATGAGGTTAGTATTTCATCCCTGTTTTCTAGTTAAAGAAGCTAAGGAAAGTGCTTAAATAACTTGTCCATGGTCACACATGACAGAAAGATGTGAATCCGTGTCTTTCTTATTCTTAGGCTCTTGAGTATAGCCACGATTTACAGTTCATTCTCCCCAAGTTTAGTCAGTGGTGAGTATAAAATCAGAGGTAGAGGAGCTGGCTGTATACTTGTAATTGCTGGTGTCATCAAACTGGCTTTATGCATCTATCACTATTAAAGGGTTATTCTTTGTTCTCCCTCACGCTATCTTTGCCCCAGTGCACTGCAATTCTGAATATCACTTCAGGGGAATTCTTTTAGTTTCTCATTCCATTGAGTTCAAAACAATTGAGTTCAAAACCCTCCTTACTTACATCTACTCTCCAATCCTTTTTCCAGAGAGATTCAATCTGGCCACTTCGTTGGATTTGGATGTTCCTTTAATCATGCCTCCGCTGACAGTCTCTCCTGGGTTTTCTTTTCTGGTATTCTGAACCTTCATCTCTTTATTGGAGCTGCTTTTACTTCTGTTTTCGTACTTTGCAGTTGCTCCACAGTGCCACACAGCTTTGGTGGTGTATTTTGGAATGGTCAGAAATGAGGACAATCTTCTCTGGGCTCAGACAGTAAGGAACTAGAGGATGATCTCTTCTGCTATAGTTCCATTTTTACAAATGGCTTCAGATCCTGAGTACAAGACCTGTAATGCAATCACCTCTCCTTTTCCTTCATGTTACTTCTCTATGATAGGAGGCTGGGAAGACCGGATAATTTAGCAAACTTGCAAAAGCTACCTTAAATGTGAGATTTACTTTAAAACAAAATGGTTTCCTTGATTACTTCCAATCTGTTCCAATCTTAGGACTTTTGTTGTCTAACATGTGAAAAGACATCCACTTTTGGGTGATTGTTCAGTTTCTTTAAAATAGGTATGGTGGGCACCTGGGTGGCTCAGATGGTTAAGCATCTGCCTTCAGCTCAGGTCATGATCTCTAGGTCCTGGGATCAAGTTCCACGTTGGGCTCCTGGCTCAGGGGAGAGTCTGCTTCTCCCTCTCCCTCTGCTTCTCCCCCTGCTCATGCTCACTCTCTCTATCTCTCTGTCTCAAATGAATAAAATTGTTAAAAAAAAATTGGTGTGCTATAAAATCCATACAGATCCATTTAAAATTATGTCATTAGAAAGATGTTCTCCAATTATGGTTTTTAAAATATGAAACATAGATTGGAATATGAATGATCCAATTGAAGTTAAATTGGAAAGTAGTTCAACAAATGGTAATATTCTCTTCCAGCAATAGAATTTCTCTATTTGTTCAAAGAAGGCTTGTAAATAAGCCTCTGCAGTTGACAAGTCAAGCTAGCTTCTGCAGAAGTGGGTATATGTTATATAGAACATAGTACTTTACTGTAGAACCTAAGAGCAGTAATAGAGGCAGGCCTTGAAAAAGACTAGAATCAAGAACAGAAAGCTTCAGGACTTTTTGACTCAGCTCAACCACTTAGTGTCATTCTCTCTCTTGATTTGTTTATTCATTCACCTTTTTATTTATTCAATATATGTCTATTAGAAGCCTTCTATGTACCAAGAGCTGTTTGAGCACTGGGAAATAGAGAAACAAAATTAACCCATTTTCTGCCTTCAAAGTTGTTCTATTTTAGTGGGAGAAGACAGACAATAAACAAATATAAATAAAAAGTTTTGAATATAGTAAGTGTTAAAAGGAAAATAAACAGGGCAACATGACAGAATGTAACTGAGGAAGTGCTCACTTTAGTTATGAAGGTCATAGAAAGTCCTCTTGGCAGATGAAAAGATGCTGACAGACTGAAGGATGTGATGGAAACAGCCATATAAAGAGCAAGGGAAAGAGCATTCCTGTAAAGGGCAAGGAGCTTGATGGTTGGGGGAGCAAGTAGGAGGCCGATGTCCAGGAATGTAGTTTGCTAGAGGAAGAGATGTTCAAGATGTGAATCTGAGAAATAGGAAAAAGATCAGATCATGGAGGACTTTCTCAGCCATGGTAAGGAGTTTAGATTTGATATGATTTATTATTGAGAGAACACATAAGTTGGGGGGGGGGGGGACAGAGGAAAAGAGTAAGAGAATGTTAAGTAGACTCCATGCCCAGCATGGAGCCTGACATGGGGCTTGATCTCACGACACTGAGATCATGATCTGAGCCGAAATCAAGAGTCAGATTCTTCACTGACTGAGCCACCCAGGCACCCCAGATTTTATTTTAAATGTAAAAGAAAGCCATTAGGGAATTTCAGGCAGGAAATGCTATGACCTGGGTTGTCTTACAAAAGTCACTCTGAATGTTTCAGGGAGAATTGATCGGAGAGGGAGAGAAAATGGGGAGAGCATTAGGAAAACATGATAGTCAAGGTCAGAGGAACAGGTGACTTGAATTACAGTGGTGGCTCTGGAGACTGATACACTTTTTAGGAGATACCTTAGATGACAAAAAGGGAGGAATGAAGGCTTTAGGAACTAGTAGGAAGGATGGTAATGCAACTTATGGGAATGAAGACTGGAAGATCAGGTTTGGGAAAGAAATCAAAATTCCTCTGTGAGACAAGTGAGTTTGAGATAGAAACTCATGCAAATGGATATGTTTAAAAGAAAGGAAGATGTACCAATCTGAAAGAGCTGGAGATAAAAATTTTGGAAGCAACAGCATTTTTAAATTTTTCTTTATTTAAGTTCTAGTTAGTTAACATACACCACAATATTGGTTTCAGGAGTAGAATTCAATGGTTCATTACTTACTTACAACACCAGTGCTCATCATAACAAGTGCCCTCCTTAATACCCATCACACATCTAGCCCATCCTCCATCCACCTCCCTCCATCAACCCTCAGTTTTCTGTCATTAAGAATCTCTTCTGGTTTATTTCCTTCCTTCTTTTTTCCACCTCCCATGTATTCATCTGTTTTGTTTCTTAAATTCCACATGAGTAAAATCCTATGGTATTGGTCTTTCTCTGACTTATTTCACTTAGCATAATACACTCTGAGTCCATCCTTGTTATTGCAAATGGCAAGATTTCATTTTTTTGATGGCTAATATTCCATTTTATACACACAAACACCCCACATCTTTTTTTTAATGTTAAATACATTTTTATTTATTTTTATTAACATATAATGCATTATTTGCCCCAGGGTACATGTCTGTGAATCGTCAGGTTTACACATTTCACAGCACTCACCATAGCACATACCCTCCCCAATGTCCA
>CM053609.1:57643533-57655350 GCA_028646535.1 Procyon lotor
TTTGATGGCTGCATAGTATTCCATTGTGTGTGTGTGTGTGTGTGTGTGTGTGTGTGTGTGTGTGTGTGTATATATATATATATATACACATCTTCTTTATCCATTCATCACACCACATCTTTATCCATTCATCAGTTCATGGACACTTGGGCTGTTTCCATAATTTAGTTCTTGTTGATAATGCTATAAACATTGGGGTGCTCGTACCCCTTTGAATCTGTATTTTTGTATCCTTTGGGTAAATACATAGTAGTGTAATTGCTGGAGTGTAGGGTAGTTCTATTTTTAACTTTTTGAGGAACCACCAACTCCATTGTATTTTCCAGAGTGGCTACACCAGTTTGCATTCTCACCAACACTGTTAAGAGGGTTCCCCTTTCTCTGCATCCTTGCCAACACCTGTTGTTTCTTGCATTGTTCATTTTATCCATTCTGACAGGTGTGAGGTGGTATCTCATCATGGTTCTGATTTATATTTCCCTTATGAGTGATGTTGAGCATCTTTTCACATGTCTGTTAGCCCTCTGGATGTCTTTGGAGAAATGTCTATTCATATCTTCTGGCCACTCCTTAACTGGATTATTTGTTTTTGGGGTGTTGAGCTTGCTAAGTTCATTGTAAATTTTGGATACTAACCCTTTATCAGATACGTCATTTACAAATATCTCCCATTCTGTAGGATGACTTTTTGTTTTGTTGATGATTTCCTTTGTTGCACAGAAGCTTTTTATCTTGATGAAATTCCAAAAGTTTATTTTTGCTTTTGTTTCCCTCGCCCCCAAAGGACTAATAAGTTGCTACGGGGGTGCCTGGGTGGCTCAGATGATTAAGTGTCTGCCTTCAGTTTGGATCATGATCTCCAGCTCCTGGGATCAAGCACCATGTAGGGCTCCCAGCTCAGCAGGGAGTCTGCTTCTCCATCTCTCTCTGCCTCTCCCCTTGCTTGTGCTCTCTGTCTCTGTCTCTCAAATAAAATAAAATAAATAAATAAATCTTAAAAAAGAAAAAGTTGCTATGGCCAAGGTAAAAAAGGTTGCTGCCTGAGTTCTGTTCTAGGATTTTACTGGATTCCTGTCTCACAATTACTTCTTTCATCCGTTTTAAGTTTATTTTTAACCCACTGAGCCACCCAGGTGCCCCCATTTTTGAGTTTATTTTTATGTAGGGTGTAAGAAAATGGTAGTTTTATTCTTCTGCATGTTGCTGTCCAGTTTTCCCAACACCAGTTGTTGAAGGGACTTTTTTCTATTGGATATTCTTTCCTGCTTTGTTGAAGATTAGTTGACCATGAAGCAACAGTATTTAGAGCCAAAAGACTGGATACTTTAATCCAAAAAAAGAGTGTTGACCAAAGTGTGAGGCAACTCTACAGACAGGATTTCTCCAGTTATTCAGGCCTTAGAGCAGAAAATGGCCATACCAGAACTTAATAATAATAATTCTGGCCATCCAAAGAGGCTAATTTAACTTTCTCAGTCCCATTTCCGACCATTTGAGAAAGAGAATCTGATTGGCCCAGCTTGGGTCAGTTGTTTACCCCTGGTCCAGGGAACAATGGACCTGGATCAACATGAACAATGTGAGTCCTGGATCACAGAGACTATAAACTGGTTACTGAAGGGTCAGTCCCTATAAATGGATTGGGGAGGCAGGGATCAGAGGATTCTTTCTTAGAGAAAAGAAAGAGATGATCACTGGCTTCCAGGATTAGCAGAGACTTAAAAAATGATCCAAAATGGTACACATCAATTCTATAATCAGAAAAATTGATTTCATTTTAAATGAGTAAGGTCATTATTACTGAATGCTCAGTCTTACCTTTTTTTTTTTTTTTTTAAAGGTAGGTTCCATACCCATTGTGGAGCTTGAACTTGCAACCCTGAGATCAGAAGTCACACGCTCTATGAACTGAGTCAGCCAGGTGCCCAAAGTTTTGTTTTTTTTTTTCATTTTATTTTAAGTAAATAAATCTCTCTACCCACAATGAAGGCTTGGACTCATGACCCTGAGAGCAAGGACCACATGCTCTACTGACTGAGCAGGCCAGACACTGCTTAAACTTACTCTTTAGTAAAGAGTAGTCAACACCACCACATAAAGAATGCTAGTGTGTCATGTACCATCAAGAAAGTGTTCATAGGGCATCTGGGTGGCTCAGTTGGTCAAGCGACTGCCTTAGGCTCAAGTCATGATCCCAGAGTCCCAGGATGGAGGCCTGGATTGGGCTCCTCACTCAGTGGGGGAGTTTGCTTCTCCCTCTGACCCTCTCCCCTTTCATGCTCTCTTTCTTTCTTTCAAATAAATAAATAAAATCTTTAAAAAAATAAAGTGTTGGGGCGCCTGGGTGGCTCAGTGGGTTAAAGTCTCTACCTTTAGCTCCGGTCCTGATCTCAGGATCCTGGGATCAAGCCCCAGCTCTCTGCTCAGCGGGAGCCTGCTTCCCCTCTCTCTCTCTCTGCCTGCTTGTGATCTCTTGCTCTCTATCAAATAAATAAAATCTTGGGGCACCTGAGTGGCTCAGTGGGTTAAAGCCTCTGCCTTCGGCTCAGGTCATGATCTTAAAGTCCTGGGATCAAGCCCCACATCGGGCTCTCTGCTCAGTGGGGAACCTGCTTCCCCCCCCCCCCCCCGCCCCCGCGCCTGCCTTTCTGCCTACTTGTGATTTCTCTCTGTCAAATAAATAAATAAAATCTTTAAAAATAAATAAAATCTTTTAAAAAAAAGTGTTGATAAACTCATAATTCAACTTAAGTATAGCCTACAGAAGATATCCTAAAGTTGCATGTAATTGACCGAATTTGCCTTTATTTCAGTGTCCTCTGGGATTCCTATAGCTTGGGAACTGATAGGACATCACATCTCCTGTGGACAACACATCAAAGGACCTATTTGAGACATAGACAATTACATCTGATGGTACCAGTGTCAAAAGGTAAATTGTGCATGAAGATGGAAGTCTTTTAAAATCAAAACAATGTTCAGTCTGTCATTGTGGGGCATCTTGCCAGCCTTAAGAATAACTGCTTTGCTCTCAGCTCTTTTCCTCAATCTTCTCAACATTTTATTTCTAAATGCTTACAACAGAAGTCTTACTGTGTGAATTTAGGAGGTAAGGCTAAATACCACAACAAAAGTGGAGACAAATGAGTGGTCCATTTCTTTATCCACAAGATTAGCCCTTCACTCTCACTAAGCAAAGCTAGGAAATTTAAGATGGAAGAGCACAGCCCCACGAGAACTTCTTTCACACTTAAGATATTTTTTTTAACCTTGTTCCTACTCTCCCACCGCTCAGTCATAGTTACTATTGAATCTATTTTCACTTGATTTCATTTCTATGTAATTTTTTCAAAGGTAGGTACTTTATACACTGCGCATAGGTGTATAAATAGTGAGGTCACTTTGGACAAAAACTTGATATTATCTAGTAAGTAGAACATGCAACTTCACTTCTGGGTAAAAAAATTTGCAGAAATTTTTGCATATGTGTACCAGGAGACATATACCAGAATGGTTTTGGCAGCATTATTCATAAGACAAAAAATGGGAACAACGTAAATGTCCATAGTTCAGGAAATTAATGCACATTGATATATATTTGTACAATGAAATAACAATTGTATTTTCTTTATAATAAATCTAATTTTCTTTATAAAGTTATAAAGAGGGGCGCCTGGATGGCTCAGTCACTGGGCGACTGCCTTCAGCTTGAGTCATGATCCCAGAGTCCTGAGATCAAGCCCAGCATTGGGCTCCCTACTCGGAGAGCCTGCTTCTCTCTCTCCCTCTGCCTGCTGCTCCTCTGCTGTGATTCTCTCTCTGTCAAATAAATAAATTAAATCTTTGGAAAAAAAATTTTTTTAAAAGATTTTATTTGACAGAGATCACAAGTAGGCAGAGAAACAGGCAGAGAGGGTGGGGGAAGCAGGCTCTCTGCTGAGCAGAGAGCCCGATGCGGGGCTCGATCCCAGGACCCTGAGATCCTGACCTGAGCCGAAGGCAGAGGCTTTTACCCACTGAGCCACCCAGGCGCCCCAGGAAAAAGTTTTTAGGTAATAATAAAGTAATATAAGGCAGTTAGTAGTAATAGAACATTTGAGATAGTGGTCACCTCTGGGAGAAGAAGGGAATAGTATGGGTAGGAACTTAGAGAAGGTTCTTCGTGTAGTAGTAATGTTCTGTTTCTTTCTATGTTTGTGTACACTTTATTCTTTTTTTTTTTTTTTGGTCAAAGTCCCTGACTTTATTCTTCTTCAGACTGCCCATATATATATTTTATTTCCTCATTTATAGTGTGAGATGTATATACTAATGTTTTTATAATAAGATGCGTAATATATGTTGATATAATACATCATATTGTATGTAAGAGGTTTTTTTTAAGATTTTATTTATTTATGTGACAGAGAGAGATCACAAGCAGGCAGAGAGGCAGGCAGAGAAAGAAGGGGAAGCAGGCTCCCTTCTGAGCAAAGAGCCCGAAGCGGGGCTCAATCCCAGGACCCTGAGATCATGACCTGAGCTGAAGGCAGAGGCGTTAACCCACTGAGCAACCCAGGCTCCCCTATATGTAACAGTTTTATTGGGATATAATTTTACATGCCATAAAGTTCATTCTTTTAAAGTGTACGATTCAGTGATTTTTTACTATATGCAGAGTTTTTTTTCATTCATCCCCACTAATTTCAGAACATTTAATTACCCCAAAAAGAAACCCTGTAGCAGTCATTTCCCTTGTCCCCAATTCTGCCCCTGATAATCACTTATCTGCTTTCAGGCTCTATCACCTTGCTTATTCTTTGTAAATGACATACTTTGTAAACGAAGTCATATAACCTGTGTTTTTTTTGTGAGTCTGACTTCTTCCACTTGTCATAGTGTTTTCAAAGTTTATCCATGTTGTAGCATTTGTCAATACCTTCATTCCTTTTTATTGCTGAAGAGTGTCTCACTGTATGGACATACCACATTTTTATATATTCATCAGTTGGTAGACATTTGGGTTGTTTTCACTTTGGGCCTATTATGAATAATGCTGCTGTGAATATTTGTGTACAAGTTTTTTGTGTGGACATGTTTTTATTTCTCTTAGGTATATACCTAGAAGTGGAATTGCTGAGTCACATAGTAAGTAGCTCAATGTTTAACATTTTGGGGAATTGCCAAACTATTTTTAAAGCAGTTGTACCCTTTTTGTTCCTGCCAACAATGTATGAGAGTTCTAATTTTTTCATATCCTCAGTTATTAAAGTGATATCTCATGTGGTTTTTAAAAATTTGTTCTTTCTCTTGTGGTTTTGATTTGCACTTCCTTAATGAATAATCACACCGAACATCTTTCATGTCTTTATCAGCCACTTCTATAGCTTCTTTGGAAAAAAGTCTCTTTAGATCCTTTGTCCATTTTTATTAGATTTTTTTTAAGATTTTATTTATCTCTTTGAGAGGAGGGGGAGAGTGAGAGGGAGAAGAAGACTCCCCATTGAGCAGAGAGCCTGATGTGGGCCTCGATCCCAGGATCCTGAGATCATGACCTGAGCTGAAGGCAGAGGCTTTAACCCCCTGAGCCACCCAGGCGCCCCATACTTTCTTGGTAGTGTCCTCTGAATCACAAGTTAATTTTGATGAAGTCTACTTTTTTTTCTTTTGTCACTTGTGCTTTTGGTTTCATGTCTTAACTTCATTGTATCATATTTAACACTGCCTAATCCAAGGTCACAAAGGTTTACTTCCATGTTTTCTTCTAAGAATTTTGTAGTACTAGCTTTCATATTTAGGTCTGTGATCCATTTTATTATTTTATTTATTTATTTATTTTTTCTGTGAACTATTTTAAATTAATTTTTTATATGGGGTGAGATAAGGTTGCAACTTCATTCTTTTTTTTTTTTTTTTTAAGAGTTTATTTGGGAGAGAATGTGAGCGAGAGAGGGAGAACTCAAGGAGGGGAGGGGCAGAGAGAGAGAGTGAAGCAGATTTCCCGCTGAGCAGGAAGCCTAACATGGGCTCCATTCTAGGACCTCGGGACCATGACCTGAGCTGAAGGGAGATGCTTAACTGACTGAGCCACTCAGGTGCCTCAGATCAGCTTCATTCTTTTTTTTTTTTAATTATTTTTTTAAGATTTTATTTATTTGACAGAGAGAAACACAGCGAGAGAGGGAACACAAGCAGAGGGAATGGTAGCGGGAGAAGCAGGCTTCCTGCAGAGCAGAGAGCCGGATGCGGAGCTCAATCCCAGGACCCCGGGATCTGACCTGGGCCGAAGGCAGACGCTTAACGACTGAGCCACCCAGGCGCCCCCAGCTTCATTCTTTTGCATGTGTATATCTAATCCCTCAGCACCGTTTGTTGAAAAAATGATACTTTCCCCATTGAATTTTCGTGGCATGTTTGTTGGAAAGCATTTAACTGTAAATGTGAGGGTTTACTTCTAGACTCTGTTTTATTCCATTGCTGTGCATACATATCCTATATCAGTACTATGCTGTCTTGATTATCTGGGTTCCTTGCAATTTTAATAGGGACTGCATAGAATCTGTACATGAATTGTGGACATCTTGGCATCTTATCATTATTAAGTCTTGAGGGGCGCCTGGGTGGCTCAGTTGGCTAAGTGTCTGCCTTTGGCTCAGGTCACGATGCCAGGATCCTGGGATGAAGAGTCCCACATCACGCTTCCTGCTCAGTGGGGCATCTGCTTCTGCCTCTCCCTCTGCCCCTTCTCTCTCTCTTTCTCTTTCTTTCTCTCTCTCGTGCACTCTCTCTCTAATAAATAAGTAAAATCTTTAAAAAAAAATATTGAGTCTTGAAATCCACGAAC
The DNA here is from genome assembly GCA_028646535.1 of Procyon lotor. Taxonomy (NCBI): domain Eukaryota; kingdom Metazoa; phylum Chordata; class Mammalia; order Carnivora; family Procyonidae; genus Procyon; species Procyon lotor. Next base: position 57,650,357 of record CM053609.1, read on the forward strand.
ATGGGATGTCTTCTTTTTAAGATTTTACTTATTTAAGGGTACCTAGGTGGCTTTGTCAGTTAAGTGTCTGCCTCCGACTCAGGACATGATCTCAGGGTCCTGGGATGGGGCCCCCTGTGGGGATCCCTGCTCAATGGGAAGTCTGCTTCTCTCTCTCCCTCTGCCCCTCCCCCTGCTCATGTGTATATGCACTCTTTCTCTCTTCCTCTCTCTCAAATAAAATCTTTAAAAAATTTTTTTAGTTATTTGAGAGACAGAGCAGGGTGATGGAGAAGATGAGGGAAAGAGACAAGCCGACTCTGTGTTGAGCACGGAACCTGGTACAGAGCTCAGTCTCACAGCCCTGAGATGATGACCTGAGCTGAAATGAAGTGACACACTTAAATGACTACCACCCAGGTGCCCCACATTGATTGCTTTTCATATGTTAAACCAAGCTGTATTGCTGGGGTAAGTTCCATTTGGTTATAATGAAAAGACTTTTTTTGTGTTGTTCAATTCAGTTTGCTGTTATTTTGTTGAGGATTTTTTTATCTATAGTTATAAGAGATATCGGTCTGTAGTTTCTTGTTGTATCTTTGGTTTTGGCCTCATGTAATAAGTAGGGAAGTGTTTCCTCCTCTATTTTTTGGAAGACTTTGTGAAGGATTGATATTATTTCTTCTTTAAACATTTTTCTTCTTTAAACATTTGGCAGAATTCATCAGTGAAATCATCTGGGCTTGGGATGTTCTTTGTGTGATATTTTTTATTATAAATTCAGTCTCATCAGTCTGTTCAGATTTTCCATTTCCTCTTTAGTCAGTAGCTTGTGTCTTTCTAGGAAATTGTCCTTTCCACCTAGGTTTGTTTGTAGTATTCTTATATAGTTCTTTTTATTTATTTAAGGTTGGTAGTGATGTCATCTCATTCATTCCTGATTTTAGTGATTGAGTCTTTGATTTTTATCTTAGTCAGTCTAACTAAAGTTTTGTCAATTTTGTTGATCTTTCAAAGAACCAATTTTAGTTTTGCTAATTTTCACTATTCTTCTGCTTCCTATTTCATTTATCCTGCTCTAACCTTTGTTATTTCCTTCCTTCTGCTTGCTTTGGGTTTAGTTTCCTCTTTTTCTAATTTCTCAGGGTGAAAGTTAGTTGATTTGAGATTTTTTTAATGTAGGCATTTGTAGCTATAAATTTCCTGTTATCTCTTTGTTAACTACATCCAGTAAATTTTGGGTTGTGTTTTCATTTGTGTAAGACATTAACAATAAAACATGTTGGGGCGCCTGGGTGGCTCATTGGGTTAAGCTGCTGCCTTTGGCTCAGGTCATGATCTCAGGGTCCTGGGATCGAGCCCTGCATTGGGCTGTCTGCTCAGCAGGGAGCCTGCTTCCCCTTCTCTCTCTGCCTGCCTCTGCCTACTTGTGATCTCTCTCTCTGTGTCAAATAAATAAAATCTTTAAAAAATAAATAAATAAAACATATTTAATTAAAAAAAAGGAGGACCCATGGTGGGACCTAGTCCAGCTGGTAGATAACCAAGGCCATATTTCTAGACCTTGTTCAATCACTGATGCTAAATGGATCATAATATTTTAATAAGTGAAAAATCTAGAGACACCTGGCTGGCCCAGTTGGCAAAACATGCGGCTCTTGATCTTGGGGTCATGAGTCAAAGCCCCAAAATGGATGTAGAGTTTACTTAATAAAAAAAAAAAAACAAAAAAGAAAAATCTTCTATATTCATTATGCTCTCCAGCGGTGCGCAACTTGGAATTTTGTGCTTCTCAAAGCTTTAACTGATGAACTAAAATGTGAGCTGGCTGAGAAAATTTTCAAAGTCAGAAAAAGTCATAGTCCTAGTGACAGAAAACCCCACGCAGGAGCTAAACCCCATGTAGGAGCTAAACACCTAGAGAGTCTAGTCAGTTTTGAGGCCATGACCAAAAACCCAAAATAACATAACATGTCTTCAGAAGAAGGTGCCAGAATGAAGGATGTACATCTTCACTTTGGGGGGAGGGGAAATTTTTTGTAGGTTTTACTACCAACTATGTCGAATTTTTTTTCTGCTGTTTATGAAATGGCTAAAGTGCTTGTTATATTTTTATTTTTAAGATTTTATTTATTTGACACACAGAGATCACAAGTGGGCAGAGAGGCAAGCAGAGGGAGAGGGGAAGCAGGCTCCCCGCTGAGCAGAGAGCCCGACGCGGGGCTCGATCCCAGGACCCTGAGATCATGACCTGAGCGGAAGGCAGAGGCTTTAACCCACTGAGCCACCCAGGCACCCCTAAAGTGCTTGTTATAAATGAAGATTTTCATGAAAGGTTATGGTCATGTTAAAAATTTTATTTCTAGGGGCGCCTGGGTGGCTCAGTGGGTTAAACACTTTGTCTTTGGCTCAGGTCGTGGTCTCAGGGTCTTGGTGTCAGGGTCCTGGGATCGAGCCCCGTGTTGGGCTCTCTGCTCAGAAGGGAGCCTGCTTCCCCCTCTCTCTGCCTGCCTCTCTGCCCACTTCTGATATCTCTCCTCTCTGTCAAATAAGTGAAATCTTTAAAAAACAAAAATTCAATTCATTCCTAGTGATCATACTTTCTTTCCTGTTAAGCCAAGTGTGCCTGGCAATCAGCTGCATTAGTTTTTTAAGTTCATTGATTTGGAAGTTCTAGCTTTTTTATTCTCCTCATTTTAAGCAATCTTGAATTTATTTTGAAAACTGCTTTGAGAGAATAGAAACTATTTTTTTTAATTGAAGTATAATTGACACACAATGTTACATTAGTCTCAGGTATGCAACAGAGTGATTCATGAACTCTTTACTTTATTACAAGTGTAGCTACCATTTGTCACTATACAACACCATTGACTATTCACTATATTGTACCTTTCATCGTTGTGACTTACTCATTCTGTAACTGGAAACCTGTTTCTCTCCCTCCCCTCCCCCCATTTTGCCCATCTTCCATCCCTTCCCCTCTGGTAACCACCAATTTGTTCTCTGTATTTATGGGTTTATTTCTGCTTTTTGGTTTTTTTAATTTTTATTTAGTTTTTAAAGATTTATTTTAGAGAGCGCGCACACATGAGCAGGAGGAGGGGCAGAGGGAGAGGAAAAGAATCTTAAGGAGACCCCTGCTGAGCACGGAGCCCAATGTGGAGCTCAGTCTCATGACCTGAGATCCTAACCTGAGCCAAAACCAAGAGTTGGAGGCTTAACTGACTGAGCCACCCAGGTACCCCATGTTTGGTTTTTAGATTGCACATATAAGTGAAATCGTATTGTATTTGTCTTTTTTTTTTTTAAAGATTTTATTTCTTTATTTGACAGAGAGGGAGAGATCACAAGTAGGCAGAGAGAGAGGGGGAAGCAGGCTCCCCGCTGAGCAGAGAGCCCCATGCTGGCCTTGATCCCAGGACCCTGAGATCATGACCTGAGCTGAAGGCAGAGGCTTAACCACTGAGTCACCCAGGTGCCCTCATATTGTATTTGTCTTTATCTGACTTATTTCACTTAGCATACTACCCTCTAGGCCCATCCATGTTGTCACACATGGCAAGATCTTTTTTTTTTATGGCTGAGTAATATTTCATTGTATACATATACCACATTTTAAATGTTAATTTTCTTTTTTCTCAAATTTTTATTTAAATTCTAGTTAGTTAACATACAATGCAGTATTGGTTTCAGGACTAGAATCGAGTGATTCTTAACTTACCTACAACACCCAGTGCTCATCATATCAAGTGCCCTCCTTAATACCCATTGCCCATCTAGCCCATCCCCCACCCACCTCCCTCCTTCACCCCTCAGTTTGTTCTCTGTAAGAGTCTCTGTCATCTGTTTCCCTCTCTCTCTTTTTTTTTTAATAAACCCATTTGGGTTTTTTTTTTTTTTTTTTTAAGATTTTATTTATTTGACAGAGAGAAACACAGCGAGAGAGGAAACACAAGCAGAGGGAATGGTAGCTGGTAGCAGGAGAAGCAGGCTTCCCACAGAGCGGAGAGCCCGATGCGGGGCTCGATCCCAGGCTCCTGGGATGTGATCTGGGCCGAAGGCAGATGCTTAACGACTGAGCCACCCAGGCGCCCCTCTCTCTCTCTTTTTTTTCTTTTTTTTTTTCATACCACATGTTCTTTATCTATTCACCTCTCTTAGGTTGCTTCCATATCTTGACTATCCTAAGTAATACCAAAGTAAACACAGAGGTGCATATATATTTGCGAATTAGTGTTTTTGGGTTTTTAGGGTAAATATCCAGTAGTTGAATCATTAGATCATATGGTGATTCCATTTTTAATTTTTTGAGGAACCTCTGTACTGTTTTCCACAGTGGCTGCACCAATTTACATTCCTTCCAACGGTGCACAAAGGTTCCTTTTTTTCCACATCTGGGCCAACTCTTGATCTTTCTTGTCTTTTTGCTATTAGCCATTCTGATAGGTACGAAGTGATATCGCCTTGTGGTTTTGATTTGCATTTCCCTGATTATTAGTGATGTTAAATATCTTTTCAGATATTAGTTGTTTTTAATTAAGCTCTATACCTAATATGTAACTTGAATTCAAGACCCCAAAATCAATAGTGGCATGCTCTACTGACTGAGCCAGCTAGGTGCCCCTATAGTTTTTTGGTTTGGGTTTTGTTTTTTTTCTTTGAGTAGGTTCCATGCCCAACATTAGGCTCAAACTCACAACCCTGAGATCAACAGCTGCATGCTTTACCCACTGAGCTAGCCAGGTGCCTCACCCACATCTTAGTTTTAAATATAATTCTCCACTAAAAGGAACTAAGGGTTTGGCCAGGAAAAGTACAGGGTGAGCCTAGAACACCTTACTGTGTCAAAAAATGTGGAAGATCTCTGACCACCTAGTGTCTTAGTCAAACATCTGCATTTGGCTCAAGTCATGATCCCAGGGTCCTAGGATCAAGCCCTGTGTCAGGCTCTCTGCTCAGTGGAGACCCTGCTTCTCCCTCTGCCTGCTGCTCCCCCTTGCTTGTGCGCTCGC
>CM053609.1:57655850-57827884 GCA_028646535.1 Procyon lotor
GTGGTTTTGATTTGTATTTCTCTGATACTGAGTGATGTTGAGCACTTTTTCATGTGTCTGTTGGCCATTTGGATGTCCTCTTTGCAGAAATGTCTGTTCATATCTTCTGCCCATTTCTTGATCGGATTATTCTTTGGGTATTGAGTTTGAGAAGTTCTTTATAGATCTTGGATACTAGCCCTTTGTCTGATATGTCATTTGCGAATATCTTCTCCCATTCTGTCAGTTGTCTTTTGGTTTTGTTGACTGTTTTCTTTGCTGTGCAAAAGCTTTTGATCTTGATGAAGTTCCAATAGTTCATTTTTGCCCTTGCTTCCCTTGCCTTTGGAGATGTTTCTAGGAAGAAGTTGCTGCGGCTAAGGTCGAAGAGATTGCTGCCTGTGTTCTCCTCCAGGGTTTTGATGGAGTCCTGTCTTACACTGAGGTCTTTGATCCATTTTGAGTCTATTTTTGTGTGCGGTGTAAGGAAATGGTGCAATTTCATTCTTCTGCATGTGGCTGTCCAGTTTTCCCAACACCATTTCTTGAAGAGACTGTCTTTTTTCCACTGGATATTCTTTCCTGCCTTGTCAAAGATCAGTTGCCCATAGTGTTGGGGGTCCATTTCTGGGTTCTCTATTCTGTCCCATTGATCTATGTGTCTATTTTTGTGAACACCCAATTTTTGTATCAACATAGACAGGACTGGAGGAGATTATGCTGAGTGAAATAACTCAAGCAGAGAAAGTCAATTATCATATGGTTTAACTTACTTGTGGAACATAAGGAATAACAGGACCTTAGGAGAAGGAAAGGAAAAGTAATTGGGGCAAATTGGAGGGGAAGACAAACCATGAGAGGGGCACCTGGGTGGCTCAGTAGGTTAAGCCTCTGCCTTCGGCTCAGGTCATGATCTCACGGTCCTGGGATCGAGCCCCGCATCGGGCTCTCTGCTCATCAGGGAGCCTACTTCATTCTCTCTGCCTGCCTCTCTGCCTACTCGTGATCTCTCTCTATCCCTTTGTCAAATAAATAAATAAAATCTTTGAAAAAAAAAAAAAACAAACCATGAGAGACTGTGGACTCTGAGAAACAATCTGACGTTTTTGGGGAGGATGGGTGAGCCTGGTGGTGGGTATTAAGGAGGGCATATATTGCATGGAGAACCGGATGTTATACATAAACAATAAATTTTGGAACACTGCATCAAAAACGAATGACATATTTTATGATGACTAACACACACAAGTTAAACATACACCTGTCTTATGACCAGCTGTTTCACCTCTGTGTATTTACCCAAGAGAAATTAAAACATGTCCACACAAAGACTTATACAAAGATTTTCATAGCTGCTCTATTTGTAATAGCCCAAACCTGGAAACAGTTCAAATACCCCCCAATAATAAATGGATAAATAAATTATGGTATATCTGTATAGTGAAATGCTACCAGCAATCAAAAGGAACTATTGATGTAAGAAACACCATGGATGAGGGGCGCCTGAGTGGCTCAGTCGTTGAGCATCTGCCTTCGGCTCAGGTCATGATCCCAGGGTTCTGGGATTGGGCCCCGCATCGGGCTCCTGCTCGGCGGGAAGCCTGCTTCTCCCGCTGCGATTCCTCTGCTTGTGTTCCCTCTCTCACTGTGTTTCTCTCTGTCAAATAAATAAAATCTTAAAAAGAAAAAGAAACACCATGGATGAATCTCAAAATAATTATGCAACGTGAAAGAAGTCAAACCACCCCCCAAAGTAAAAAATAAAATGAGTACATAATGGATGATTTGATCTATATAAAATTCTAGAAAATCAAAATTATAGTGACATAAAGCCATAGTGGTGGTTGCCTGGGGACTAAAGTCAGGTTGGGTTAGGATGAATGGAGAGGAATGGATCACGAAAGAGTACAAGGAAACTTAGCAATGATGGATATGTTCATTATTTTAATTGCGATGTTTCACAGTTACATACATATGTCAAAATTAACCAAATTTTATACTTTAAATATATTTAGTGCATTACATGCCAATAATACTTCAATAAAGCTGTTTTGAAAAATCTTATCATTTCCAAAGACTAGACCAGGGAGATGGTAGTGGTGGCTGAGGTTGTTCTGAGACTAAAGTTCTGAGCTCTTTCTTCCAGGAACGGAGCTATATTTAGAGTGCTGGGGTTTTAGGATCTTTCCCATGAGATCAGAGCTAACTCTGGGCCAGTTTACACTCATACACTTAGACCACACAGATGCTCTATGTCCAGGAGGCAACTTTGGGGACATTTTCCCAGACCACAAAAACAAATGAGATGACTCTGATAATCAGGAAAGTTTTCTATCCTTTTCCTTAGAGTTTGAAGATGATTTGGGGCACCGTCTTTGTCTGGGTCCATGTTATTTAGTAAGGAGAAAAAAGAAGAGTAATTAAAAAGAAAAGTAGACTAACAGCCCTATTTGATATTTTTATAAAGAGAATGTACTCTCTAAGACTCTTAATCATAGGAAACAAACTGAGGGTTGCTGGAGGGGAGGGGGATAGAGGGATGGGGTAACTGGGTGATGGACATTAAGGAGGACACGTGATATAATGAGCACTGGGGATTATATAAGACTGATGAATCACGGACCTCTACCTCTGAAACCAATGATACATTATATATTAATTAATTGAATTTAAATTTAAAAAAGAGTGTACTTTCTAGACAGGATGTTGAGCCATACCTTATGCTGGAACAATATGGAATCATATTCCATATCCAGGAATGATATGAAACAATAAAGGGCTGCATTAGCACACATTTCATATCCTTTCTGAATTTCCTCTCAGACACTCCAAGAGAGATCAAAGCCCTTTGGACAAGATACAGTGAGACACCTGATGGGTTAAAAAAAATTACATGGAAAAATAATCTGTATTTACCCTTTCCTGGAACTTTAGGTAAGAATATAAAAGCTCAACCACCTTTGAGCAGAATGACTCGGGAAGAATTGGAAGACAGCTTGTTTCGTCTTCGTGAAGAGCACATGTTAGTGAAGGAGCTTTCTTGGAAGCAACAGGATGAGATCAAAAGGTACCTTGTGTACTCTCTAAGTCTTTAAAAGCTGGGGAACAAAGGGGAATAGGGGCGAGTAAGAGAAGGAGCTTTTTATTTGCAAAATGAAACTAAAAATCATATTGATCATTTACTAAATGCAGGCATATTGTAAGTGCTTTTTATTTATTAACTGAATATTATAAATCCAATTAACTTATTTAATACTCTGAGGGAGGTAAGTAATTTGCTTAAAGTCATAGCTAGCAAGCAAGTGGCAGCACTGAAAGCTCTTAACTCTGAAATTATACCATATACAGTGACCTGACAGTATAGGCTTTCAAACGTGGATCTCTTGGCTGGGGGCTTGGAGAAGATTCTGAGGTGGAGGGTGGTTAGATAATCAGATGGGAAGAAAGGGAGTTCTGAAAGTTCAGATTTTATCTCTAGGGCTTATTTTGAGGCTATTGGTGTCAATGTCTTCCAGCCAAAGGCTAGTAGGAACATACCTGTAGGTTGAGCTGGTGGGGTTTATTACTGATTACAGCTAGAGAAACGCACACCATGGAGAACTCTGGTCATTTCAGAAAGAATGTGTTGGAAAAAAATCTATTATAGGATTTGAGTTTCAGTTGGGTGATTTGTGGGAGGGTCCAAGGTAACAGGAGTTTGCTCCAGATTTGATACAGTTAGAAAGCAGGGGAAATTCTGCATTTGGATATCTCAGGAAATTTATTCTTTTAAGATATCATTTATTTATAAAGAGAGAGGGAGAGGATAGAGTGCACAAGCGTGCGAATTGGGGGAGGGGCAGAGGGAGAGGGAGAAGCAGACTCCCTGCTGAGCCCATGACCCCCCACAAGATCATGACCTGAGCCGAAGTCAGACACTTAACCAACTGAGCCACCCAGGTGTCCTGATATCTTAGTGAATCTTGAGGAGGAAAAGAAAATGTTTGGTATTTTGTGTGTGGCACAGTGACCTTGTTTTTGTCTGTGTTTAGACTAAATTACACAATGGCCTTGTTCAGTATCACTCTGTCATGGTCTCAGTGGCCTTGTCTGATATTGGTGTTCTGTGAGATTACGTCCAAATGGATAATAACATGGCCTAGTCATGAGCACCAGGTCTGCTTCAAACAATACTGGGAACTGGTTATGTCAGATCAACTCCCCGATGTCAAGAGCAGCTTTTTGCTTTCTCACTGATAATCCCTAAGAGTGGTTCAGAGGTACATTTAGAATCTACAGGATACAGGGGCACCTGGGTGGTTCAGTTGGTTAAGCGTCCGACTCTTCATCTTGGCTTGAATCTTGGTCACTGGGTGATGAGTTCAGGTCCTGCACTGGGCTCCACTTAAAAAACGATCTACAGATACAGGCTTCCATTATATGCCAGCACTCTTCAAAGTGGACTTTGTTTTTGCATTGTGGAGAACTCGAGAATCTGGTGAAAGCAGAAGGTTGCATAGGCCAAAAAAAATCTTTCTTCTTGGTTGATAACCAAAAGATACTTGAGATTATAGATATTAGGTGGCTAAATTAGATTCCATCCTCCTGACTCCCCTGGCATTGAGCATATTACCTGGCTATCTTTCATGATTTGATTTCTCTATCTGGATATAATGATATGTAATAATAGCTGACTCCTACAGTGCTTACAACGCACAGCTCTGCTCTAAACACTTTACATATATTAATTTATTTAACCCTCAATAATCTAATGAGGTGGGTGCTATTTTTATCTTTATTCATAGATGAGGAAACTGAGCACAAAAGGTTAATGACATGCCAAAAGTCACATAGATAGTATGTCAGAATTGGCAGGCAGGGGTCACAGAATCTGATGACAAGGATTGAAAGCATGATTTTAGGTCAAGATGACAAATACTAGGAGTGCCTGGCTGGCTCAGTCTGTAGAGCATGCAATTCCTGGTCTTGGGGTTGTGAGTCCGAACGCCACCTTGGTTGTATAGATTAATTAGAAAAAAAGATGACAGTGATTGACTCTCCAGTATAAGTAAGACTGGGTATATAGGGTGCCTGGGTGGCTCAGTGGGTTAAGCCTCTGCCTTCTGCTCAGGTCATGACCTCAGGGTCCTGGGATCGAGCCCCGCATTGGGGAGCCTGCTTCCCCCTCTCCCTTTGCCTGCCTCTCTGCCTGCTTGTGATCTCTCTCCTCTCTGTCAAATAAATAAATAAAATCTTAAAAAAAAAAAAAAGTAAGACTGGGTATATACTAAGGATTATTGAGGTGTATACTAGGGGCTGTGGAGAAGTAATCCTTAAAGTTGGGCGCATATACAGGGTGCAGACAAGTGGGATGGGTAAAGTAAATATTAAAATTTCTTATATTTAATTATCTCCCCTTTAAAAATGAGGGTTTTGTTTTTTTTTTTTTAGAGATTTTATTTATTTATTTGACAGACAGCGAGAGAGGGAACACAAGCAGGGGAAGTGGGAGAGGGAGAAGCAGGCTTCCCACTGAGCCGGGAACCTGAAGTGGAGCTCAATCTCAGGACCCTATTGGAAGGCAGATACTTACCAACTGAGCCACCCAAGAGCCCCTAAAAATTAGTCTTTTTATGTTGTAACATGACCATATGTATTAGGACGGAAGTAAGTGCATAAAATTTAAAGATAAATGTACAAATAAATATATTGAGGAGTACCCCAACATTTTTACTAAGATGATTGTGTAATCATTACACTAGAATGGACAAAGAGGGACACCACAATGTTCCCTGCCCTCCAAGAGTTAATTGGGGATAGAAAATTAATTTTAAAGTATACATAATAGATCACACTAGATAAATTTATATTACAGATCAGTTCATGATATTGTGCCACCAAATCCACTGTAGAAATAATAACATAATTCACAGAAGGAGGAGCCATTCCCACTATCTCTACTTTTGCTCCTAGGATGAGGACAGCATTGCTCCGGCTGACGGCGATGGGCCGGGACGTGAGGGCTGAGGTGGCGGAGGCAGAGCAGCCGGCCAGACCAGCCAGACCGCGGCGAAATGCAGGGCGGCGGCAGCCCCCCGCCAAGCACCCGCACCCCCTGATGCATGGGCTGCAACTGCAGTTACAGCGTGTCGGCCCCCCTGCTCCCCGACGCTCCCAGCCCTGGGTCCGTGTGGGACACAGACAGCTCCGCACTGCCGGAGCGCCAGCACCAGAGAAAACCAAGAGGGGTGAGGTTCAGAACCAAGTTTCCAACATTGCTGAAACACTGTTGTTTTTGATGTGTCGGCCACATTTTCCTCCTCACTGCTTTATTTCACCCACGACCCCATTTTGTCCTTTTGTTCCCAGTGCTTTCTCCCTCCCTAAAATCTTGTCCTGGGTAGTTTGTCAGGTTCAGAATTCTCAGTTCGCATGAAGTACTGCCGAGGAGAGAATCAGACAAGGAAAACAGGAATTTTGCTGCTTAAGTAGATTAGAACTGATGTTGATGTCCCCACTCCAGTGTGAGCAGCAGTGATCTCAAGACAGGTCCCTCTCTAGAAGGCCCATGGGACCCTGGGCTAAGTGGCTGTACCTCTAAAACTGGTGTTTTTCACTTTTGGGGGTAAGTGGACTCCTTTGAACTGATCAAAGCTAGGTCTCCTTCCAAGAAAAGTTGCACATACACAGTCAAAAGTTTGCATACGATTCTACCAGTCTAGGGATGTCCAAGGCCCATTCCTGAAGTTCAGGCCTAAAAGTCAGGCGGTAAGTGAGCAATTGCAATTTCTCTTCTTCCTGTATTCTAAATGGCTGAGAGTCTTTGGCTGCTGGAAACCCAACACTGAATTAAAGAAAATGTTTTGTGTAAATTTCCTTCATCTAGCCTACTCACCCCGTGGGAATGGGGTGTCTTTACTCTGGGGATTCAGTGTTAGATTTGTTTCATAAAACTCCAGCTTTCTACTGAAGCCAAAGGAATCTTTCCCAAAACAGCTAAAAGTAGAAAAATTAAGTCTACGTTTCGATTCGGTTTGACTTCAGCATTATTAAATACCAGTTACATACCAGACACCAGAGATAAAGATGCTTTAGAGTTAGACACACAGTCCCTTTCTTCTTTCCACCTTTCTTCTTTCCATTTATACTCCTTTACTTGGCAGATTGTCGTACTGCTGGCTTAGTAAGTCTGTAGTTGCATATCTTTCCAAGAGTAAAGACTGAAAACCTCTCCTCTGGGATCAGTGATCCTTATGAAGATTTCCCCCAGGTCTCAAGGCTCCCTACTTTTAGCACTTGGTATTCTAGAGAAATCTGTTGCAGAGTCTGCATCTTCTGTCTAAACTTTTAGGGCCCTGTGAGAGGCTGAGCTACACAGCCCCTCCCACATTCAAGGACCATGTGACAAATGGGAAGACCAGAGGTGAAATATCCAGTGAACTGTGAGTTCTTTTTATTTATCCTGCACTGTTACTCTTTCAGCTTTAATTGGAAATACGTCATTTAGGGAACAAGTGAGTGCTGGCATTTTCAAGTCTTCCCAACATAATCAGAGAAGAAGAAAGTCAGCCCTTGATCAAATGTCAACTTTATTTGCTTAAAAATGGGAAATATCTCCCTGTCTTTAAAGGAAAGGCAAATAAGGCCCTTTCCTTAATTGAAGGTATTCCCTCTCTCTCCCTTTCTATTTTTCTCCCTTAGGTCATGATTCATTTATGTAAGATTATCCATCACACATATCGAAATTACTAACTTCTTTAACTTCTCTTCATACATGTGAGAACTCCGTTCTAAACCCCTATAAGAGCCGTTTCTATTCTTTTTTGTGCGTAATGTTCCTAATTCTAAGAGTATAATTTCTTTCAGCGAAGTCATAAATATGACTAAACTCATTGGTCTGTGCATGCCTAACTATGCTCATGTTATGACCAGCAATAGTATGCTAGTGGAAGAACCACCCAAGTCTCCTGAGAAAATTTGGTCCAAAGATGAAGATTTTGATCAGAGAAGCTCTTTGGAGGGTGCTCAGAAGGCCACAGAACTTCGGTAAGAGTGGGGCATTCCATGCCTCAAGCCATATGAACTGAAAAAGTAAGAGATTCTTTTTTTTAAAGATTTATTTATTTGACAGAGAGAGATCACAGGCAGAGAGGCAGGCGGGGGGCGGGGGGGCGCGGGAAAGCAGGCTCCCCACTGAGCAGAGAGCCCGATGCGGAGCTTGATCCCAGGACCCTGAGATCATGACCTGAGCCGAAGGCAGAGGCTTTAACCCACTGAGCCACCCAGGCGCCCCTTTTTTTCTTCTTCCTTTTTTTTTTTTAAGAGATTCTTATTTGTTTCTTTCTTCTGCCAGAGAAAAGGAGAATGCTTGGGATTAAATTCAGTTTTAAATTCAATCTGAGAAATAGACACGGATTCCCATGTGGTTTAAGAAATGGATTCACCTAAAGAGAATGTTTACGTATATTAGAAGATCTGCTGTTTTATATCACAGAAGAAAAACTTTTTCATCCTTATCACCAGATAGGGGTTCTCAGCACTCACTGTCCATCAGTTTTTGGAGAACTTTTTTTTAAAGTAGACTTTATTTTTTAGAGAAGTTTTAGACTCAGAGCAAAATTGAGCAGAAAGTACAGAGATTTCTCATATACCGCGCATCCCCACACACCCACAGCTTCCCACACTATCAACATCCCATACCACAGTGGTATTTTTGTGATAGTGGCTGAACCCATACTGACACATCATTATCATCCAACGTCCATAGTTTACCATAGAGTTCACTCCTGGTGTAGCAAATTCTGTGGGTTTGGACAGGTGTTTAAACATGTATCCACCATTGTAGTATCATAGAGTAGGTTCATGCCCTAAACATCCTCTGTGCTCTGCCGCCTTATCCCTTCCTACCACTTTACCTCTGGCACCACTGATCTTTTTATTGTCTGTATGATTTTGCCTTTGCCGGAATGCCATAGAGTTGGAAAAATACACTATCCAGTCTTTTCAGATTGGCTTCTTTCACTTAGCAATATGCATTTAAGTTTCTTCCATGTCTTTTCATGGCTTGATAGCTCATTTCCCTTAGCACTGAATAACGTTCCATTGTCTGGATGTACCACAGTTTATTTATCCATTCACCTACAAATGACTGCTTCCTGATTGCTTCCAAATTTGGGCCATTATGAATCAAACTGTTGTAAACATCCATGTTTAAACATAGTTTTCAATTTAGAGACCTTTTAAAACCAAGAAGCCTGGAGGGCTGGTGGGTGGGTGGGGTTGGGTAAATGGGTGATGGGTATCGAGGAGGGCACTTGTCGTGATGAGTGTGAGTGTTGTATGTAAGTGATGAATCACTAAATTCTACACCTGAAACCAATATTACTCTGCATGTTAACTAGTGGGACTTAGATTAAAAATTGGAGGAAAAAGGAATCTTCTAACAAAAAGACAATATTAAGAAAATAATTGGGGGCGCCTGCATGGCTCAGTGGGTTAGGGCCTCTGCTTTTGGCTCAGGTCATGATCCCAGGATCCTGGGATCAAGCCCCGCGTCTCACGTCTCGAGCCCCGCATCAGTGGGGATCCTGCTTCCCCCCCCTCTCTGTCTGCCTCTCTGCCTACTTGTGATCTCTCTGTCAAATAAATAAATAAAATCTTTAAAAAAAAAAAGAAAAATATTGGTATATGAAGTAATACAATATGGAACATACTGCACAAAAATAAATTAAATAAAATCAAAACTTGTGTATCTTATAATTTATTTCACATAAACAGATCCTGAAAATTAAAAAAACAAACAAACCCACAGAAACCTGGGCCCCACCCTAGAGATTCTTTTTCAGTTATTCGGGGGTGGCAGGCAGTATAAAGATTTCCCCAGGTGATTCTAATAAGCAGCTAAGACTGGGAATCACTGAGATAGAGCCTAATGAACCCAAATCCACCTCAGTACCTTAGAAATAATAAAACATGGTGTTCTCGGTTGAGAAATAATAAACTTCCCGTGTGTTTCCCTCCATATCCATACCTTTCTGGTTTCTCTAAGGAAACAGGACTCAGACTCAGCTGGATGGACTTTACAAGGTTTATCGGAAATTGTGAGCACCATAATTTTAAAAGTAGTTGTTATGTTTTCTCATAACACAAACGTTGAGGTTGGTGGTGTCTCTGTTGAATCCCAGTTATTATGAGGGGAAGTGGGAGAGAGGAGCTTATTTATTGGAGTGTACATTCGCTTCCTACTTCTGGTACGCTGTGGGTGAGATAGAAAGGCAAGAGGAAGATACTTTTATTTGGTGCAGTATTGAGAGGAGAGGTTTTTAATTCTGTCCATTCACAGAATGTCTTAGCACTGTTTTTTTTGTTTTTTTGTTTTTTCTCCAGAGCTTCCATTAAGGAGAATATAGAGCTGATTCGGCTTAAGAAGCTCTTACATGAAAGGAATACCTCATTGGTAGCAACAAAAGCACAGTTAACAGAAGTTCAAGAGGTGAGCTTTCGGGGCAGGGCAGTGTGGGGTGGCCTGGAGTACCTTCAAATCTCAGACCCCTCACGTCCTTGGCTGTTGGAGAAGCCCTGCTGGGCCCAATCAGGCATCCGGTTCCAGTGGGAACTGTCTGTCGCCAATTTGGGGGGAAAAGAGTCAGTATTGTTTTCTCCATTATATACATGGAAGACTATAACTGAGAGAAATTAAATTGTCACACTGCTTATAGGGGATATTCAAATCCAAGCCTTGCAATTCCAAGTCCATTCTTCTTCCAATACTTCCATTATCTCTCTTTTAGGAAGAAGGCTCAAGTCTTGCCTTCTAAGGTGGAATTAAGTGGGGTTAACTTGAACCAGAGTTAAGGTCCCAGCCAAGGGCCACACACCAGGATTTACTTAAGGTGGGATGGGGAGCCAAGAGCAGGCACAGGGGAAGGGAAGGAGACTAGTCTTGACTGAGGACTCTCTATGTGCTGGACTCTATCCCCGTTGCTTCCAGTCATGATCTCATTTAAGCTTGACAACAACCCTCAGTGTAAGTACATTTAACGGATGAGGGTAATGAGACTCAAACAAGTTAAGTAACTTCCGTTAAGTCATAAAAATATTGAGGGGCAGAGCAGGCTTTGAGTCCACGTTTGTCTAGCACCAAGGCTCATGCTCTTTTCTCATTACCACATAAGAGAAACTCATAAGAATGGTGGAAATGGGGCATCAAGGGTCTAAGTGATAGATCACCATTCTTTTATTAATGAAATGTTTATGGAGTACCAGAACTGTGCAAAGCTTGGGACATAAAGATTACAAAGTAAAACAGCTCCTACCTTCAAGGAACTTAACCAGAGCAAGAGAACAAGATGTAAACGAATACAGCTATCCAAGTATAGGGTATTAGCAGAACACAAGGACACAGGAGCCAGCTCGTCCAGAGAATGGGGTGCAGGTTCCAGAAAGGGTTCATAAAGGAATATATTCATGAGCCAAATATTGGGATACTGAAAGATTAGCAAGTATTAATGAGTGTGTAAGAGAGGGGAGGGTTTTCCAGGGGAGGAGAGGTATAAGCCAGGGCACAGATGTGAAAAACATCAGAGACTGGATCATGAAAGCCTTATCAGGATTTTAAACTTTATCCCATAGACAATGGGAAGCTGTAGAAAGGTTTTAAATAAAGTGTTTTGTGTTTTTTTTTTAAGATTTTATTTATTTATTTGACAGAGTGAGAGAGGGAATACAAGCAGGGGAGGTAGGAGAGGGAGAAGCAGGCTTCCTGCTGAGCAGGGAGCCCGATGTGGGGTTCGATTTCAGGACCCTGGGATCATGACCTGAGCCGAAGGCAGACACTTAATGACTGAGCCATTCAGGTGACCCTTTAAATAAGTTGATAACATGATCAGTTTTTTCCCCGAAGAGATCACTTTGCCTATTTTAATAAAGAAATGTTACTTTAAAAAACTATTATAAAGCAATAATAATGATTAATCTGGGGCACCTGGGTGGCTCAGTCAGTTAAGTCTTGGAGTCTTTGGCTCAGGTCATGATCCCAGGGTCCTGGGATCGAGCCCCACATCGGGCTCCCTGCTCAGCAAGAAGCCTGCTTCTCCCTCTCCCACTCCCCCTGTTTATATTCCCCATCGCTGTCTCTTTCTCTGTCAAATAAATAAAATCTTTAAAAAAAGTAATGATTAACTCTGAGTAGTAGAATTATAGAGTACTGTTAAAGTCTTTATATTTTTCTGAAATTTTCAACTTATCAAAAATCACAGAACCAGAAGGAAAGATCTTCTGGCAGTGGAGGGAACGGTATAGGTTGGCTGGTACAAGTAAAGTGATGAGGTAAAAAATGACTGCAGTGGTCCCAGAGAGACAGATGAGGGTCCCAACCATGGCAATGAGAGAGGCCCACGGAGAAAGAACTGTATTGGGAACTTCCAGGAAGTAGAAGAATGGACTTCATCACCAAAAGGCAAAGGGTAGAGGAAAAGAGGAAATGAAAGTTGATTCCTAGGTCTCTGGGCAAGAAGATGATGGTGGTGTCATTCATTTAGACTGGCTACAGTTAGCACTGCCTTGGGTACTTCTGCTCTGATGGGGATGAAAGGCATCTTCACAAGGTCAACCCGCAAACCTGGGTTTTGGAGAGAACTATGCACGTGCTTGTATTCTTTTGACTTGGTTAATTTTGGTAGCACTTACAGAATGTGGAAACATGGGAAGGAAGATAATTTAAAATTGTATGGGCAGATAGCAATATTTGTAGGATCACTTTTTTTTTTTTAAACCCCACTATTCCTCCATTGCATTAAAGGAAAAAAGAAGCAAGCCGTTCAAAATCCTTACCCATGTCAGTGGTAGTTGTAGTGATGACCGAAAATGGTGAGTAATCATCCACAATTGTTTAAAATGTAGGTTTTACAATTTGTTTTTCTTCAGCCGTTTGCCTTTCTGGTCATCCTTTCTCTTAATCCTTTAGCATTAAATATGGTGGTCAGTAGCACAGATTGAGTCAGGCTGAGGTAAATGCTGCCTCTGCCTCTTGATAGTGCTATGACTCTGAGCAAGTGACTTAGCTCTCTGAGCTTTGGTGTCTCATTTTTAAGGTTTCAGTAATAACTACCTCTCAAATATGCGCTGTGAGGATTAAATGAGATAAAATATGTGAAATAATTAAAATGATCATAATGTAACAGATAATGAAACACACAGTACTGCTCAGTCAATAACAGCGGTTGTGGTTAGTTTGCTTAGTGTTGCTTTTTCTTTTCTTTCTTTTTTTCCTTTTTTAAAGATTTCTTTATTTATTTGACAGAGAGAGAGCAAGCCAAGCAGGGGTGTGGCAGGCAGAGGGAGAGGAAGAAGCAGGCTCCCCATTGAGCAGGGAGCCCCATGCGGGGCTCAATCCCAGGACCCTGAGATCGTAACTTGAGTGAAGGCAGACATTTAACTGACTGAGCCACCCAGGCACCGCAAGTGTTGCCTCTTCTGTTTCTAAAACTGGAAAGAAAACTTTCTGAAGTATGCTGAATAAAGGATAGCACCTACTCTGCAAATAAATATTTTTCTTGGCTATTCCACCAAATGCAATACAAATGTGAATAAATGACCCTTCATGCTTTTTAAAGAAATTGCATCATCTGTTACGTTCACAGGCCTCCTGGCAAGCTAGGATGAAAGAAAAGTAGCAGCAATTAGTAAGCAAGTATACAAATCGATTTATGAGAACTTTTTTTTTTTTTCAAGATTTTATTTATTTGACAGAGAGAGATCACAGGTAGGCAGAGAGGCAGACAGAGAGACGGGGGAAAGCAGGCTCCCCGCTGAGCAGAGAGCCCGATGTGGGGCTCAGTCCCAGGACCCTGAAATCATGACCCGAGCCGAAGGCAGAGGCTTTAACCCACTGAGCCACCCAGGTACCCCAATTTATGAGAATTTTTAAATATCTCTTAAACTAACCATTTAAACATTTATATTACAGAGATAATTATCAAAACAAATATCAAGTATAAATCAGTAGCATAATATGTCTTTCTTTCTTTCAGGCATATGAAACTCTGCTCCAGAAGGTACTTAATAAAGATTCCTTGAATCTCTGTTTCTTAGTAGTAAGAGTAATAAAACCCAAAGAAATTTGTATTAATCTTCAAGTGCCATAGAATTTAGCCAAGTAAATCAATGTTGTTATGACCTAAAACTTCTATTAAGACAGATGTCCTATTACTATGATCAGAAGATATTTATTGTGCCATTTTCATTCAGCTGAAATATGAGATTTGAAATACATGGAATAGTATTTTTCAGCCTATCACTAGAGAGAATTATATAGTATTTATTCAGAAATTCCCAATAGTATTCTTCTAGCATGTATGAGGTGATGAAATATAACAAAATTGTTACATACCTTCTCTGATGTTCTTATATGTTCAGCACCATTCACTCCTGTAGGTGGGGTGCAGGTGAAGCCACATGAATGGCCATGAGTAAAAGTTCCTGAATTCCCAGTATGAACAGCCACAGCTGTTCCTCACCAGAGATGTCCACCAGAAAAAATGCACACTTCTAGAGTCAACATGTCACTTTGCTAGGTGCAAAGGGAAGAGTGTATCGCCCTAAGAAGCATTCGGATAGCTTAGAACGTAAAGGCAGCTACAAAAAGTTCACTTCACTTAGAGCCAGTGTTTAATTTGGACCTTGGGAAAAATTTATGCTCCAATTATGCATTATAGTTTCCTGGAGTGAAAAATCCTCACTAACGGGGAAACAGTAATTCCTGAGAAACGCTAGAGTGATAAACAATGCCAGTTTACGGTACAAAGGCACCATGCTATTAATCAAAGCCATTCTTGACATCCACTAGGGAATGCTAGGGTTGCCGGTATCTTGAGAACATTTCTGCTGAGTGATATGTCCATTCCCAGAGCAACTTTCCTTTTGCCCCAGAATCAGGGAATCCTGAGTGCAGCCCATGATGCCCTCCTTGGGCAAGTGAATGAGCTCAGGGCAGAACTGAAAGAACAGAGCAAGAAGGCTGTGAACTTGAAGAGCCAACTAGAAGATGTGTCCATCCTGCAGATAACACTGAAGGAGGTAAATAACAATACTAATTGAAAGGTGGCATCAGTTGTAAGTTACATTTCAATTTCAGAGATGTTAAGTGTATCTTACCACCAGTATGGCTATTTCATTTTTTCAAATGAGAAAAATGAGGCTCCAGATGTTTAAATAATTTGCTCAAGATTACACCATTAGGGGGAAAACTGGGATTTATACTTGTGTTTGTTCTCCAAAGTTTTGCTGTATTACAATGTTCTGCTGCTTCCTTAACAGTAGAAACCCAGACACCATGAAAATTTGCTTCAGAGAATCCTCATTATTTCTAATAAAAGTTTCTATCACACCAGTTGGTTCAAGTCTTACTAGTTGAAGGGCTCCTCATAGACATGAGACATGAACATAGAAAGCCTCCTATCCAAGCCCCAGTCTGCCACAGAACAGGGGAGACATGTGCAAGGTGATAGGTGTTACAATTTTATTTCAGGCAATCTATTGTCCTTCTTAGTTTCAGGAGAGAGTCGAAGATTTGGAAAAAGAACGAAACTTGCTGAATGACAATTATGAAAAACTCTTAGAAAAGTGAGTACCAAGTTTGGGTCCCAGAGCGCTGTTCGTTATAAAAGACAATTATAGAAAAGTGCCCTCACATTCTGAAACAATGCCTAGCGTGGATAAGGGGAGGCTGGTACTCGACACTATTAATGAGAATATAAAGTGGCACAGTCTATTTGGAAGGGAATTCGATACTATCGAAATGTGGAACATGCATATACATGTATTTGCAAAGATAATGTATAAGAACGTTAATTACTACATTGTTAGTAAAAAAAAAAAAAAGTGGAAACATCCAAATTTCCTTTGATAGGGATTGATTAAATAATGTCGCATCCCCACAATAAAATACTATGGCACTGTTAAAAATGAGGTGGGCTTATATGTCTAAGATATATTATTAAAAGAAAAGTCAAGTTGTAACAGAATATATTAACTCGGACTTAGTTTATGGGGTGTGTGTGTGTGAGAGAGAGAGAGAGAAAATCTGAAAACCTTTCATAAGATAAAAGGGTTGAAGTAGGGCAAAGAGGCACCTTCACTTTTAATCTATATGCTTCTGTATCATTTTAATTTTTCACAACAAGAGTATATTTTGAAATTTAAAATACCTGGAAGTTGGAGTGGTTGGGTGGCCCAGTCGGTTAAGCATCTGCCTTTGGCTCAGGTCATGTTCCCAGAGTCCTGGGATTGAGCCCTGTGTCGGGCTTGCTGTTCACTGGGGAGCTTGCTTCTCCCTCTCCCTCTGCCTGCCACTCCCCCTGTTTGTATTTCGTGCTCTCCCTCTCTCTGTCAAATAATAAATAAAATCTTTAAAAAAATACCTGGAAGTTCAGGGGCATCTGGGTGGTATAGTCAGTTAAGTGTCTGACTCTTAGTTTTGGCTTATCTCATGATCTCAGGGTCATGAGATTGAGCCCACATCGGGCTCTGAGTTCAGTGCAAAGTCTCCTTAAGACTCTCTCTCCCTCTCTCTCTCTGCCCTCCCTGCCCCCCCTTAAATAAATAAATCTTTAAAAATAAAATAAAATACCTAGAAGTTTTTTAAAAAGGTTAAACGTGCCTTCTGACTCAGTTAAAGGCAGAAGGAGATGGATTGGGAAGATGGTATGGGAGCATCCTGGCAATATCTGATGCTCTTCAACTCAGTGAAATGAAGTGATATGGGGATCATCCACTTTGAAGACTGTGTGACAAACAGTACTATTAGCCTCTTCTCTTCATCACTCAGAATGTTTTCTGCTTGGATCATCATGTAATGTATGGGTAGGAAGTGCCAAGAACGAACGAACGATTTATGTATGTATGTATGTATGTATGTATGTATGTATTTATGTATTTATTTGACAGAGAGAGAGAGATCACAAGTAGGCAGAGAGGCAGGCAGAGAGAGGTGGGGAAGCAGGCTCCCTGCTGAGCAGAGAGCCCAATGTGGGGCTTGATCCCAGGACCCTGAGATCATGACCCGAGCCGAAGGCAGAGGCTTTAACCCACTGAGCCACCCTGGTGCCCCAAGAACTTTTCTTTTAAGTAGGCTCCATACCCAGCATGGAGCCCATTGTAGGGCTTGAACTCATGACACTGGGGAGATCAAAAGTCAGAGGCTTAACTGACTGAGCCACCCAGGCTCTTGGAGAACTCTTAATACTAACTTAAGTTGTTTTTAGACCACATTTATTCAAATGAAAAATAGGAAAAAGACATCTGTAGAAGTAATAGCTTGATGATCAATGTCACTTCACTTATATAAATTATCAAAGACAGATTGTGTTTTACACTCAAAATGGGTCTGCCCTGATTGCTAGTTACAGTGCTGTGCTGGGTGCAGTCATTGTCAAGGTTAGTTCCTGCCCTTCAGTGTAGTAATTTATAATCTAGTTCAAAGGCAAGTATTCTCGAGCCATTGGGAATGTATGTAGAGGAATGGAGTAAGGAAAAGAGAAATATTTTGTTCCTCATTTCTTCGAGAGTTTGTTTATTTTAAAGATTTTATTTATTTATTTGACATAAAGAGATCACAAGTAGAGAGGCACGCAGAGGGAGAGTGGGGGAAGCAGGCTCCCTGCTGAGCAGAGAGCCCGATGCGGGGCTCGATCCCAGGACCATGAGACCATGACCTGAGCCGAAGGCAGAGGCCTTAACCCACTGAGCCACACAGGGGCCCCCAAAGTTTATTTAAGTAACCTCTGCACCCAACCTGGGGCTTGAACTTACAACCCCGCAATGAAGAGTCACATGCTCTTTCGGGTGATACAGCCAGGTGCCCCTGTTCCTCATTTTTAATTCAGCAGCCCTGAGAATGTCTTGGTACACGGTACCTGAAGAAAGTCATCGTGCTGGAGAAGTTCCTTGGGAAATAGATGGGACCTGAGTTGTTTGCTCAGTGGGATATCTGAGACCCAAACAGAAGTGATACTAAGGAACTCCTCAACAGGGCCCAAAAGTTCCAAGGCAGTTGGTAAATGACAGTTACAGAGAAAGCAGGGACAGAAAAAACATGTAGGGGAATGAATGATGCGCTAGGCCCAGGAGATGCTGAAACTGTGTAATAAAGACATCACATCACGCACCTTTGAGTATTTATCTGACGGCTCTCTCCTTGCTCCTTACTTGCTTCCCATTTTCAGCATGTTGGACAGCAGCAGTCAGCCTCAGTGGAGCACTGAGCTCGTAGGAGAACAGCTACAGCAGAAAGTCTCCCAGTTGCAGGACCAGCTGGACGCTGAGCTGGAGGAGAAGAGAAAAGTCTTACTTCAGCTATCCAGAGAGAAAGGTAGGTCAGGCTGTGAAGACCTTTCTCAAGTGAGACATCCTCTATGTCTGGTGTGGGAGAAGGGAACTTGGGCTGGCATTTCTCCAACCCCTCACCTGATCCTGTTTTTGTATGGATCAAGGGTAAGTAGAATAAGAACCCTGGCAATCAGATCAGATTTAAAATCAAGAAAGCATGACACCTACCTCACATGCAGAGGTTTTTTTATGTAATGAGTTTTCATTTGAGAGGATGACAACTTTTAAATGTATTGTTTTTATTTATTTACTTGCTTTCTGAGAGAGAGAGCCAGGACAGAGGGAGGAGAGAGAGAATCTTCAGCCGGCTTTGTGCCCAGCACGGGGCCCGAGGCGGGGCTCGATCTTACGACTCTGAGATCATGACCTGAGCCAAAATCAAGAGTTGAATGGGTGCTCAACCAACTGAGTCACCCAGGTGCCTCTTAAATTTATTGTTTTTAAACATTCACTTTATTTATGAAAGTGGCCTTTTATTCTGACTAATTATTTAGAGATGGCTGGGAACCTTGCTTTATGATTTATTTTGTTTAGCACCTGATGCCTCAAACTGCAGAGCAAATTACTGCTTTTGGTTAACATTTCCATTTCTCCTTGTCTTAAATCTGAAATCAGGGTAGATAGTTATTCTGAAGATTTTTAAAAACTGTCAGAGACCTTTGTCTCACTTCTTTTTGCTAGGCTGGACCTTGATAATTGGTCATATCAAAGTTAGGTTTCATTAGATTCTAGTATATTCACATAGAAGAGTGAAGGAAAAGAAATATGACATCAAGAAAAATAGAGATAAAAGAAAAAAGAAAAACAGAGATAGGAACCATAAAGGATAAAACCCAGGAGGACATGCTAAGGACCTTGTAGTATGTATGAGATACAAGTCAAGTATTATAAAGACCTTGGGATAATTTAATCTAAACTCCCCCCTCTAATGTGTGATAATGAAATGATCACACTAAGCACTAAGCACCTTCCTTCCCTGAAACACCCATACCCCCCACCCAAACACATGCACACAGAAAGGCCCAAATGCCCATTCTCCCTCCCTCTAGGTCAGCGTGGGTGTGAGAGGTGCCACAGGAAGCCAGTGGGGAGATAATGGTTTGCCTGGTGCTACCAACAGGTTTGCACTGTAGAGGCACCTGGGTGCATCACCAGTTAAGCATCTGCCCTTGGCTCAGGTTATGCTCTCATGGTCCTGGATCAAGCCCTGTGTCAGGCTCTCTGCTTGGTAGGGAGTCGGCTTCTCCCTTCTCTTCTTCCCCTCCTGTCCACCTCATGCGCTCGCGTGCTCTCTCTCTCTCTCAAATAAATAAACTCTTTTAAAAAAAGAAAAGTTTACATCGTAGAGGTGCCTGACTGGCTCAGTTGGTAGAGCATGCAACCCTTAATCTCATGGTTGTGAGTTCAAGCCCCACATTGGGTGTGGAGCCTACTTAAAGTAAAAATTAAAAAGAAAAAAAAAAGTTTGCACCATCCCGTCAGTCAAGTGGCCCTTTTTGCTGCTGGTGGTGGTGGTTGTGGTTGGTTGGTTTGTTTTTTTAAACAGTTCTTTGGGTGTTTTTTTTGTTTTTGGAGTCCAAGTGTCAGCTTAGTTTATTGGGTCAATAAGCTGGAACCCTTTTGTAGAAAGGGGTTTTTTTTTTGCTTCTCTAAAGGTAAGTTTATAAAATGAATTAAACAATGGGAAATTTAATTCGCACTCGGTCCAACTTTAAGCGTGATTACTGGTAACTACAGAGTTTCACCTTTCCGGATGAATTTTTCCTCCTCAGCTCAAAACAAGGATCTGCAGCTTGAAGTCACCAATCTGCTTCAGAAGCATAAGCAGGAAGTAGAGATCCTCCAAAATCAAGAGACAATTTCCCAGTCTCCTGACAGGCAATCTGAACCAGCCACGCACCCAGCTTTATTCCAAGAGACCACTCTGACAGAGGTAAGAGTGTGTCTAATCAAGCAAGTCCCCAGAACAGAGGGATCCCCTGTGTAGTGGGATCTCTAGCAAAGATCCCTGGAAGAGATGATACTTGAGGGCAGTTCTTGGACGGCTGAGAGAGAGCTTCATGAGCTCCACACATTTTTGCCACCCTTTACAGCTCGCAGCATTTAGAATGCTTTTTCAGACGAGGACCTGAAATGATCTGCTGATGAGCAAACAGCCATTAGAGGCTGTGTAACTTCCTGGGGCTACTGCACATGAGCAACTAGGGGAGAAAGCCCTTGTGAAGGGACACAGTCCCTTTTTCCTCCTGCTGCTGGTATTTTGTTATCACCAACAACTGCTTTGAGAATAGTTATTCCTGTGCCTCTCATATTTCTACTCCCTTTTACCCATGCTTTTCTCACGATAGCTCTGTGAGCCAAAAAACCAAGAAGAAAAGAAACTGTCCCAGGTGTTAAGTGAGTTGCAGGTATCGCATGCGGAGACCGTGCTGGAACTAGAAAAGACCAGAGACATGCTCATTCTGCAGCGCAAAATCAACGTGTGCTATCAGGTGCAAGAAACTGTGGTACAGGAAGAGGGTGGATAAGTGGGCACTTGGGGACCACTTCCACGCTGGGAATGCAGTGAGACCCGAGTTTCCAGGGCTGTTGTGAGGCAGTATGCTGCCCTGTGCAACACAGAACGTGCTGTCGTTCGACACCCTTGAGGACTCTCGGCACCTTGGCAGTAGAAGCCGGTGAAGGGGCCAGCTAACGTAAATGGCAGCTGTGAAGCTTCTGGGTTCATTTCCCCAGAATCAGGAAACTATTATCCTATGGCACCAATAGCACAACTGGTCCCGGAGGAGTCTGCGATGACCCCAGGATTTCGTCTAGTGGATAAGTCTGTCCCGTTGAGATCATGGAGTCTCCTGTACCCGAACAAGGGCCACCTTTGTATCTGGGCCCTTTGGTGCTGGGCCACTTAGACAGAAAAGTTCAGATGTTATTTTGTTTCAGGAGGAACTGGAGGCGATGATGACAAAAGCCGATAATGAAAATAAAGATCACAAAGAAAAACTGGAGAGGTTGAATCAACTGCTAGACCTCAAGAACAATCGTATCGATCAGCTGGAAGGTATTTTGAGAAGCCATGGCCTTCCGATATCCGGCAAGTCTTAGTCCTTTGTTCTCATCTTGGACCCGTCACGTAGCTAATGCCTGTGCTGCCTCTGTGCGCCTGCCCGGGAGGCAGCCCTTTGCGTCTGGGCATGAGACACGTCCCTCCTGTACTTCGTCCTGTCGTCTTTGGTGTTTTCATATGTGGTTAGCGACTTCTTTTCCTCTTTCGTGTCAGTGTCTTCTTCTGATTCCCCTGAAGAGTTTCAACAGGGCCCAGCAGTTGCTGAATCTGTTTTGTGAATGGAGAATATCACTGTCGGCCCCCAGGGTGGCGTAACGCACTCCGTCTCCCAAGATTAGATTGTTTCCTCAACCCAGGCCAGTATGGAGCTTTCTCACTCATCTCTCATCATCCTTTTCTGTGACTTCTCTCTGAAAGTCTCTGAATTCTTTGTTGCAATTTTGAGGATGTCGACGGGACAGGGCAGCTGGCCAGACACTTATGCAAATGTCACAGTGCAGTACTTCCTTCATTTAGTGCAGTCGCTGCTAACCAGCAGCTGGTCTCAGCCTCACCTGTCTAGAATATTGGCTTTTTTATTAGATTTGGTTTTTATTCTTTCTTTCTTTCTTTTTTAAGATTTTATTTATTTATTTGACAGAGAGAGATCACAAGCAGGGAGAGAGGCAGGCAGAGAGAGGGGGGAAGCAGGTTCCCCACTGAGCAGAGAGCCCGATGCGGGGCTTGATCCCAGGACCCTGAGATCATGACCTGAGCCGAAGGCAGAGGCTTCAACCCACTGAGCCACCCAGGTGCCTCTAGACTCGGTTTTCAGAGACCTGACTCACACTAACCAAATTCACCAAATGTCGAGATGTGTGTGTGTGTGTGTGTGTGTAATTTTTTTAAAGATTGACTTATTTGTCAGAGAGAGAGAGAGCACAAGCAGGCAGAGTGGCAGGCAGAGGCAGAGGGAGAAGCAGGCTCCCTGCTGAGCAAGGAGCCTGATGTGGGACTCGATCCCAGGACCCCAGGATTATGACCTGAGCCTAAGGCAGTCGCTTAACCAACTGAGCCACCCAGGCATCCCAAAGATCGATATTTAAGTCAGAATGTTCGTTTATTATTTTATGATAGTGGCTATTTCATTGCTGCCATGAGAATATCTGGAACTACCGTTCAGGGCAGCCCTCTCTCTCTGGAAAGCAGAATCAGGAAGAAGCTTACTTAGCATGGAACTAGAGTAAACGAAGGTGGGTCGTGCTGGGGCATGACTTATCCATGCCAGGGCGAGTCTGTTAAAAAGTCACTGCTGTGTAACAAAGGAAATCCTCCCTTGGGTTGAAATTCTCATGTCTCAGATTCAGGGTCTTTCTCCTGGGACAGTGCAGGATAAATACTCTTTATCTACATCTGAAGACTCACTTGCTTTAACTTACAGTTCTTTCATTCCTGGTAAGATCAAAGAGTTTTTCATATGTTTACCAGTTATTTGTATTGGGTCTTTTGAGGATTGCCTGTTTCTGTCCTTTACCTGTTTCTTGATAGCATTTTATTCATTCGTAGAATTTCTTTATATGCTGAAATTATTAGCCCTGGGTCATGTAATGCAAAACTTTAAGTCTATTTTAGCTATGTTAATCTTATCAGTTAAGAAACCATTAATCTAATCTTTGTATTCCATTTATTTTGGGCAGGAAGACATTCTTATGTATTCAAAATATTTTTATTCTATTACATTAACTCTTAATATAGGAATTTCATCATCGACACACTGTGATGATTCAAATACTTCCCAATTTGAAGCAGAGTATATATCAAAGTTTCTGATTGGTTGGACATGGGAGGTAATGCAGATTTGGTAGACTGTCTTACATATCTTTTCATTCCTTTGCCAATATTTTCAACCTATTTCCAGTAGGTTTCCTCTCCAACTTTTTATTCCATTATTCTTTGACTTAGGGTGGGATTTCTTTCATTTTTTGGGTTTTTTGTTTTGTTTTGTTTTGTGGGTTTTTTTGCCCTTTTATGTTGAAACCAAATTCTTAACAGAACAAAGATTCTTATGACTGATCTGTCTAGAAGGGAAATCATTTCTTGGTAGAGCCCGATCTCATGTAAGAGGCACTATGACTATAACTTGGTATTCTCTCAATCGCCCACATCCCAAATTTTTGGAAATACTTCTATTTTGTGTTTCTGGTGGTTCTCTACTGGAATTAACAATTCATAGAACCTTGCTGTTAGATAAAACAATGACATCTGTGGATGAAAGTGTGCCTCCAGTGTTTTCCTGAGCTTAGCATTTACTTTGCATTCGTTCAGTTTTTACCTTATCTCTAAAGCAGGCCATGAGTTAGTTGGCCATCAGAATTCAAAGCTCCTGGTTGTCATTCTTTTACTTTTCCTTTTGAATTACATGGTATCTTGAAATCATCAACAATGTGGACTTTCATCATGATCTTTATTCTTCTCTCCAACTTATTTTACCCTAAAGAGGAGCTCTCTATGCTTTAATGGATAGGCAGTTTTCTTTTCCCTCTAGAACAGCTCAAAGATGTGGCTTATGGCACCCGACAGTTGTCCTTATGTCTGGAAACACTGCCAAGTCATGGAGATGAGGAGGAAGTGGACATTTCTCTGCTGCATCAGAGTGAAAATCTTTTAGAACTACACATCCACCAGGCCTTCCTGACATCTGCTGCCCTGGCTCAGGCTGGAGACACTCAACCTACCACTTTCTGCACCTATTCCCTCTATGATTTTGAAACCCACTGTACCCCGCTAGCTGTGGGGCCACAGCCCCTCTATGACTTCACCTCCCAGTATGTGGTGGAAACAGATTCCCTTTTGTTGAACTACCTTCATGGGGCTTCAGCCCGGCTGGATCTACACCAAGCTATAGCCAGTGAGCACCACACTCTTGCAGCTGGCTGGATTTGCTTTGAGAGGGTGCTGGAGACTGTGGAGAAGGTCCATGGCTCTACCACACTTACTGGTAAGTGCTGTCAGCTTCCCACAGCTCCCAGGACTAGTGTGGAATTTCCACACTAGTGGAAATTCTAGTTTCCACTAGTTCCAACTAGTTGGAACTAGAGTTCCAACTCTAGTGGAAAAACTAGAGACTATAGTTGCTCTTCTGGTGGCTTCCCATTTTCTTCCGCTGCCTTTATTCTTAATCCTCGCCACACCATCCGTATCCTCCCTGCCTGTCATACTTTCTGCTATCCAGGAGCCGGTGGAGAAGACTTCGGGGTGCTAAAATACTGGATGAGGCTGCGCTTCCCCATAGCATCCAGCCTACAAGCAGCCAATAAGCGAAAGAAAGCTCAGGCCTACCTGTCAGCCAGTGTGCTTGGAGTCTGGGAGGCCCGGGAGGATAAGGTGAGAAAAAAGGATGTGCCTGAGCATCTCAGAGGAGCCACAGCCAAGCAGTTCGTGAGAGCAGCTCAGTCTTCCACTCGGAACAAGTATTTGCTGACTGTGAATCAAGGAGAAAAACTGTCATGCCACAATCGATCCAGATTCTTCCCTCGGTCAGGCTTGGGTTTGAAATGAAATCATACCCTTGGGGCTAGCTGCCTCCTTAGGCTGTGAACAGCCTAGCTTCTCGGTTGCATTCTCTTAAGATAAGGCTTGAGGGCCGGCACCTATCTGCCAGAGCCAGTTTGCAGGCCCACGAAAGGCATTAGGTTTCTCTGTGACCCAGTGAGAATTCAACACTTCCTTGGGTCGTAGCTCTTCCTCATCAAGGGGGCTGGGCTTCAGCTACGACAGCTCTCTCAGCCTGCCCTTTTCCTTCATCCAAGACCAACATCTTTCCAGTCCAGATCAGAGACTCGGAAGCGTCAGAATGAGCTGCGGGTGGAAATCATCAGATGCCACGGCCTCCGGAGTCGGCGGCTGGGAACCCAGCCCAGTCCATACGTCATGTACCGCTTCTTCACCTTTTCTGACCACGACACTGCCATCATTCCGGCCAGTAACAGTCCCTACTTTAGAGACCAGGCTCGATTCCCAGTGCTTGTGACCTCTGACTTGGAGAAGTATCTGAGGCGGGAGGCCCTGTCTGTGTACGTTTTTGATGATGAAGACTCAGAGCCTGGCTCGTACCTTGGCCGGGCCCAAGTGCCCTTGCTTCCCCTTGCACAAAACAAATCCATTAAAGGTGGGAGTTCAAGGTTATTACATCTTTCTGCTCTCTGCCCAGTGTTGTCTTCCTATCTTTCTTTTCTTTGATTACTTGCTTGGAACAGTCTCTCTCAAAAAACCTGCTGAGAGAGGATTTTAGAATATGGTCAAGAGCAACAGAGAAGACCTGGTGCCTCACTAATCTTATGGAAACTTTGGCTGCTTCTGCTTTTTTTTTTTTTTTTTTGAGCAGCAAAAGCAAAATTCTTCAGTGGGTAGACCCACCACCCTAAAGTCCATACATCTATCTCTGAACAAAGCTTTTCTGACTCTGTAGTGCTCCCCAGTATTTGTGTTTACTTAAGGCCTATTGTTTCTTAGCCCATGACTAGATAGGAACTATAAGCTACATCCTTAATACTCTCCCATAATTTTCTTGCTTCTTTTCAGCACAAGTTAGACTTTCATGCCACATCATGAAAAATTTCTTGGATCTTTTTCCCCCCAATATGGAGCTGACATGAACTTAGAAAGGGTCAACTCTCGGTTCCAGTATTGGGAGGGTGAGGCAGGGGTATCTGTGCTCTCATTACCAAGTATGGATGGGTATAGCTAGTACCGACTTTGTTTAACAAGCTTCTGGATGTTCCAGAAAGTGTGTGAGGAGGCCTCCCTCCTTCCAGTACCATAAGAGCTAAAAAACAACAACAAAAACTCTACACCTTTGCTCACAACTCATTCTTTGCCAAACAGGTGAGGCAGTATGGGCCATCTGTTAAATTGATCAGTGTTACAAATCAGAAGTCTGGCATTTAAGAAAAGCTATTTCACTGAAGTTTTCTTGGCTTTTGTTATTTTAGAAAGAAGGACCACTTGAGTGTAAATAATGGTTTCTTTCGTCTACCTAAGACTTAGCAAGCATTAGGTAACAGTAATAATAATGCAGACCTGTTTATTGGCTGGGTGACTGATGACAAGCAAGGTATACCTTTCCATATGTGTTTTGACTGTCCCTTCCTGAAACCTGGAGCTACCCATCTTCCCCTACAAATATTCTAAGTGAATGATAATATTCACTGCTATTTGATGTTACTTCTGAGTGTATTATCATCATGCTTATGTTATGGATGTTAATTAATGACAAATTATGGTAAAATTAAAAATTGGGGAATATATAAGGTGCTGCTAAATCCTTCCCTACTTCATGTGATCAGATCTTATTAATGTCTGTGTGTCTCTCAGGTGATTTTAACCTCACTGACCCTGCGGGGAACCCCAATGGATTTGTTGAGGCACAACTGGATTGGAAGTCTTTCTACCTACCCCCAGAGAGCTTCCTGAAACCAGAAGCTCAGCCTGAGGAGGACACCAAGGACGGTGTAGAGATCTCATCTGAAGAGGAAAAGGCTTCCTTTTCTTCCCAGGTAGCAGATCTCCACCAATCCTGTGGAACATTTTTGAGGAAAACAGTATTAAAATTGTTGCATAAGAAATGCCTTCTGTGTAATGTCACGTGTTTGGCAAACTTATTCTGCATCCCTCATAGTGCCATGAGCCTACCGAGGAAGCAAAAACCCTGGGTTTTATTGTTGGGAGGAAAGAGAGATGGCATCTCTCAGCTCTGTGGCAGGAGAGACATGAAGTCTCATGCTAGGCTGTTAAGCTCTCATCTTGTAAGGCTGTCTCTGATCCTTCTATTTAGGACCAGATGGCATTTGCTGAGATTCCCATTGAAGCTGGCCAGTATCAAGCTAAGCGAAAACCTCCACAGGTAGGAGAAAGAAAGGAAAGGGAACACCAGGTTGCAAGCTACTCGAGAAGAAAACATGGCAAAAGAACAGGCATCCAAGGGAAGAACAGAATGGAATATCTTAGTCGTAACATCTTAACCGGAAATACACTACAAGTAAGGCCTTAGAAACCCTACAGAATTAGAATACGGGTTTTAGGGTCCCCAGATATATTATTCTCAGGTAGAAGCAGACACCTAAGATAATCAGTAATCATGGTTTTTTTATGGCCAATATTTGTTTCCTCAAACACAGATAGCTTAATAAAACTCTGAACCGTTGACTTCCTTTCAGTGTTATTTAGTTCAACAGCTTATGGACTCTGCAGTTTATACTGAGAATTTTACCTATCTACCCCAACTGTAGTCAAAATAAGTTAAAGAACAAGTATTTATTGAATGCCTACTATATGCTTGATACTGTCTTTTCTTCATAGGAAACTGGATTAAAGTTACTATGTAGCACCTAAAAATATATGAGATTATAAATATATATTTTCATATGATTAAATATGATTATATATTATAATCATGTATATCGTATTGGTTGTATAATTACATTTATATATAATTATGAAATTATTATAATTATACTATATAGTTGACCCTTGAACAACATGGATTTGAGCTACATAGGTCCACTTATACATGAGGGTTTTTTTCCACTAAATTCAGTATTATGAATGTATTTTCACCTCCTTATGATTTTTTCCTAATTTTTTTTTTTACAAGTTACAAGTTCATTCCCATAACATATTCTAACACGTTTCAAAGTTTTAAGCAGTTCCTCTTGAATCTCAAATAAGAAATTACAACATTCAGCATTAATTAAAAATAAGAAAAAGGTGATGATGGTCATTTATGGGCTTTACTCTAAAATGAAAATATAGAAAACGTTTATTTTGGTGGATCTGTGTTGATGCTGTATTTCTCCTTGAGAATCTTCAACTGCTCTTCCTTCTTTTTTGTGTCCATCTTCTGAAATGCCCTGTTGGCGTTAGAGTACAAAGCCACCAAGTATCTCTTACAAACATTGAATCCTGAAAGGTGATCACATGCTTTCTTGGCATCAAACATGTCTTCATAGACCACATAAGCTGTTCCTCTAGTTTCAGGTGTGCTCCCCACTTGTTTTGACGAATAGGACCATATTTCCCAAATATGTCATACATTTCTTCAGCTGTGATTTTGTATGGTGAATTTCTTATATATAAAATCCAATTTACTTCAGGTGGAAGTCAAACGTTTCCCCTCTTGGCTGCTTGCGTCGCCATCTTGGTGGGCTGATAAGGTTGCAGCCGCAAACACTAGAATTCCTCTGGAGCTTGCTCTATTTTTTTTTTTTCTTCAAATTTTTATTTAAATTCTAGTTAGTTAACATATAGTGTAATATTGGTTTCAGGAGTAGAATTTAGTGATTCATCACTTACATGTAACACCCAGTGCTCATCACCACAAGTGGCCTTCTTAATACCCATCACCCATCCTCCTCCCTCCATCAGCTCTCATTGTTTCTCTGTTGTTAAGAGTCTCTTATGGTGTCCTTCCCTCTCTTTCTTTTCCTTCCCATATGTTCATTTTTTTTGTTTCTTAAATTCCACATATGAGTAAAATCATATGGTGCTTGTCTTTCTCTAACTGACTTACTTAATACACTCCAGCTCCATCTACATTGTGGCAAATGGCAAGATTTAGTTCTTTTAATGGCTGAGTAATATTCCATTGTATATATATACCACATCTTCTTTATCCACTCATCAGTCAATGGGCATTTAGGCTCTTTCCATAGTTTGGCTATTCCTGATAATCCTTATGATTTTCTTAATAACATTTTCCCTCTAGCTTCCTTTATTGTAAGAATATAGTATATAATACATATAACATTCAGAATGCATTAATCAACTATTTATGTTATTGGTAAGGTTTCTGGTCAACAGTATGTTATTAGTAGTTCAGTTTGGAGTGGGGGCCAGAAGTTATATACATAATTTTGGTGCCCTTAACCCCCATGTTGTTCAAGGGCCAACTGTAATTATATCTGTTGTCCTTATTCTGAAGCAGGTGAAGTACACTGAATGGAAGTTCTCAGGGCTTAAGAGCCCCAGAGATGATGGTTTAAAAAGTCAGCAGAAGGAAGAGGAAATGACATCCCACTCAGCAGTGATGCAGAAAGAAGCCCTAGATCTTGTAAATGGTATTGTCTTTTTAAAATCTAATTTCCTGTTTAATCATTAGATTATTTTTTTTCAAGCCAGTTATTTTTTTCATCTTGTATTGCTAAACTTTTCATGGAAAATGAGTCCTGAAGATCCTAGACTTAGTTTCATGTTACAAGTGTGCAAGTCAGGCCAACCACATCTGGAATTCTCAAAGTAGCTTTCTATGTATTTAAAGCTAGTTAACTTGACAGTTTAGTTAGCTAGGAAGTATTTCTTGTGCATTAAAGTTATGAAGAAATAGGGGAAGGAGTGTGATTGGCTTATTTGTGATGTTGATCCAAAATTTTTTAATTAAGGCAAAGCTTTTTTGTGTTACAGTGAAGAGTAGACATAATTTCAGGTTATAATATGGGCAGACTGCACAATTCAGGCCAATTCCCTCACTGATGACAACTAAAAAGGTGAAGTTAATATATTTTTGTAAAGATCTTAACATTTCTTAAATGCATTAAATAGTCCATAATAAAGGGAAGAGTTACCTAGCCTCCATCAGGGAGATGACTGAAGCTCAGAGAAGTGAGCCGGTGCTGCTTCAGCCCTGAGACAGTTCCATTCTGGAAGAAGAAGTGGAGAGACAAAGCCATGCTTTTGGCGGACTCTTGAGGTGGGGAAACAGGACGTAGTCTGAATCTGGTGCCTGCCCGGCATAGGAAGATGTCTGTCCTGGTCAGAACTCCCCACTTTGGTCTAGGACTCAGAAGTCAGCACCATTCTGAGTGTCTCACATTCCGAGAGGTAGCACTGTGCTTTGGGCACTTGCAGGGCTGGAGAAAAAAAGGCTGACCCTGTGCCCACCAGAACTTCAGATACCAGAATTATCAGACACTGCCTGTGTAACAGCTGTGCTTACTAGGTTCATGGAGATAAAAGCTGAACTTTAAAATGTCAACAAGGAACTGGAGCTATGAAAAAAATTGAGATTGTAATTTTTAAAAAACATTTTGTCTTAAAATAATTTCAAACTTACATAAGAGCTGCATGACTAGGACAGAAAAAATTCATATACATACAAATTCACGCAAATTCAACTTCTAGCATTTTCCCCACTTTCTGCTTTATCTTTTAAGCATTTGAGAGTAAGTTGTACATCTCATGCCCCGTTACTGCTATGTATTTCAGTGAGGAAAAGAAGATTATAACTCAACCACAGCTGAATTATCAAGTTTGTAAACTTATCATGGATACATAGTACCTAACGTCCAGTCCATTCTCAGAATTTGCCAGTTGTACCAATAATGTCCATTATTAGCAGTCTTTCTTCCCCTTATCTAATCCAAGGTCGTACATTGCATTTGGTCCTGTCTCTTTAGTTTTCTTTAATCTGGAACAGGTCCTCATCTTCGTCTTTCCTGACAAATGATGTTTTTGAAGAGTATAGGTGAGCTGTTCTGTAGAATATTCTTCAATTTGGATTTCTCTGATGTTTCTTTATAATTAGATTCAGAATATGAATTTTTTTTACAGGAATACCACAGAAGTGATATTGTGTCCTCCTCACTGTATCACATTAGGAGGTACATGATGTCAGTTTGTCCCATTATTGGTGATAGTAACTTTTATCACTTGGTTAAGAAAGCATCTGCCAGGTTTTTTCAAAAGTTATCATTTTTGCCTCTGTATTAAGTAATCTATGAGAAGATATTTTGACACTATATAAACATCTTGTTCCTCATCAAATTTCACTTGATAATTTTGGCATTGGTTTATGGGCTTTTTGCCCAAATCATAAAGACTTTACAAAATACGTTGCAGATTTGGAAGTGAATCAATAGAATTATAGAACTGGGACTCCTGGGTGGTTCAGTAGGTTGGGCATCTGCCTTCAGCTCAGGTCATGATCACAGGGTTCCTGGATCAGGCCCCAAGTTCGGCTCCCTGCTCAGTGGGGAGTCCACTTCTCCCTCTCCCTCTGCCTCTCCCCCTGGCTCATGCTCACTCTCTCTGTCAAATAAAATTTAAAAAAATAATAAATTATAGAACTGTTCAATACAGAAATTTATCAGAGATATAGATGTGTCAGAAACAGATACAACTAAAGTGAGATTGTTAAAAATATTCAGAATAAAGCAAGGAGAAACAACAAGGTGGAAAATAAAAAAAGGAGAAGACAGACATAAAGGATAAAATGAAGAGGTCTAAATTACATTTAATTAAATGTAGAAAAGAAAGGGGGCAGAGGCAATGTTTAAAGTGATAATGACTTAAATTTTTCTAGAACTATCAGAAGATATTAAGTTTCAATGAGATGAAATTCAATGAAAGTAGGATAAGTTTTAAAAAAATCCAGATAGATATAGGGGTACCTAGCTGGCTCAGTTGGTGGAGCATGTTATTCTTGATCTTAGAGTTACAGGTTTAAACCCCATGTTGGGTGTAAGGATTAGTTAAAAATATTAAAATTTAAATTAAAAACATTCAGATCTAAACACATCAGAGTTGAAATGCAGAATATAAAATCAAACAGAAAATATTAAAAGCATCCATCTAAAAGAAAATAATGGGGACAGCTTTGTGGCTCAGTCAGTTAAGTGTTGAACTCTCTCTCTCTCTCTTTTTTTTAATATTTTATTCATTTATTTGCTAGAGAGAGAGTACAAGCAGGGGGAGAAGCAGGCTCCCTGCTGAGCATGGAACCTGATGCAGGATCCAATCCCAGGATGCCGGTATCATGACCTGAGCTGAAGGCAGCTGCTTAATCAACTGAGCTCCCCCCACCCCCCAGGCATTCCAGTGTCCAATTCTTTTTTTTTTAAGATTTTTTATTTATTTGACAGAAACACAGCGAGAGAGGGAACACAAGCAGAGGGAATGGTAGCGGGAGAAGCAGGCTTCCTGCAGAACAGAGAGCCCGATGCGGGGCTCGATCCCAGGCCCCTGGGATCTGACCTGGGCCGAAGGCAGACGCTTAACGACTGAGCCACCCAGGCGCCCCCCAGTGTCCAATTCTTGATCTTAGCTCAGGTCTTGATCTCAGGGTCTTGAGTTCAAGCCCTCTTTTGGGTTCCACCTCCATGCTGGGTGTAGAGCCTACATTAAAAAATTTTAAAAACAAAAAATAAAAGAAAAAGATAGCCATGGGTCTATTGGTAAGATGGATAACCGACTTATCAATAGTTAAAACTATAGCCATAAATCAATGAATGGCAAGATGCCTTCAGTATACCAAAAGAAAATAATTAACTGCCAACAAAGAATTCTCTACGCAACAAAAATATTCTTCCAGAATGAAAACAGAATAGACATTTAATGACAAACCAAAAAGGAAGTTTGCTTCCAAGCTACATTTTAAGGTTCTTCTTTAGGCTAAAGGAAAGTTATCCCAGGAAGAAACACAAAGATGCCACAAGGAATGGAAAGCCAGGAATATGGGTCAGTTTAAATGACTGTATAAAGCAAAAATATCAGCTTGTGGGGTTTAAAATAGGAAAGAGCCGAGATGTCCATCAACAGATGAAAGAATAAAGAAGATATGGTGTGTATATATATAGGAATATTAGGCAGCCATCAAAAAATGAAATCTTAACATTTGCAATGATGTGAATGGAACTAGAGAGTAATATGCTAAGCGTAATAAGTCAATCAGAGAAAGACAATTATCATATGATCTCACTGATATGTGGAATTTGAGAAACAAAGCAGAGGATCATAGGGGAAGAGAGGGAAAAAAAACAAGAAGAAACCAGAGAGGAAGACAAACCATAAGAGACTCAATCTCAGGAAACAAACTGGGGCTTGTTGGAGTGGCAGGGAGTGGGAAGGATGGGGTGGCTGGGTGATGGACATTGGGGAGGGTATGTGTTGTGGTGAGCACTGTGTATTGTGTAAGACTGATGACTCACAGACTTGCACCACTGAAACCTATAATACATTATATGTTAAGAATACTGACAATAAAATAACAGGTGTACCAGCCTCTGGTTGATGACCAAAACTGAAGAGAGCTTCTTGATACAGTTTGCTGTGAGGTGATACTCTCCAGTGACAACCTCTGCAAGAAAAATCGAATCCAAAGGAAGAAATAATAAAGATCAGAGCAGAAATCAGTGAAACAGAAAAGGAATAGAGAAAAATCAGTGAAGCCAACTTTGTTTGAAAAGATCAACAAACTTGACAAGCCTTAAAAAGAAAGCAAAACAACAACAAAAACTTGATAAGCCTTTATCTAGAATGATTATACTATTTAAGATCCAACAAGAAATTGCTTAGTAATTTGAATAGGAGAAAGTTTAAAGAGTTATTAACTGTAACAGGAGATTGAACTGGGTGGGGGTGGGTGACAATTGACTAGTAAGAAGTAAAAAGAACTCTAAAAAATACAGGAAGAGCAGATTTAAAGAGCATCCATTAATCCCCAGAGCTGAGACAGAGTACCCAAAGGAGAAATAGGTCTGGTAGACAACCCTTCTCAGAGCTGAAATCCAGACCTCTCTGGAGGGAATGAAGTCGTATTTTATTGAATGGCACAGAAGTATGTTGTGCCTGTACATCAGAACTCCCAAGGACCTGTGAAGTTGACCTCTGGAACATTGCAAGTAAACCATTCTCAGAGAGGTTCCGTGCCAGTGGCATTTCACTGCAAAGCTACTTTGGCTGGAGGATCAGAGGGAAGGGGGAGGGTATACCAGGAGAACTGCCTACAGGGAGGGGCCGTGTAGCACAGGCCCCTGCAAATTGCTAGAATTGGTTGTTGCAGAAACCATGTGCTACTAGAAGTGTGTTCTGCAGGAAACTGTGAGCTACTGGAGTGAGGCACTAAGTTGCAGAAGCCTGTTGTAGGAGCCTGGTCTGCCAAGTCCTTCTCTTCTGCACGAGTCTGCCTGTATATTGGAACCAAAAAGAGAAACATTTTCTTCCTCCCGTGATCCTTTTGTGCTGTCCACTGACAAAACTTAACATGGTGCCAGCTGGCAAAGAAGAAATATTTACAGGATCCAACTCTGTCATTGCAGAGCAGGCAATGTAGTTGTTTTTTTGTTTTTGTTTTTGTTTTTTTTTATAAATAACCCCTTTTTAGAGACCCAAAGTTGCTTGTTGCTATCCTCAGACCATAAGGTTATTATTTTTTAAAGATTTATTTATTTGACAGAGATCACAGGTAGCAGAGAGCAGGCAGAGAGAGAGGGGAAGCAGGCTCCCTACCAAGCAGAGATCCTGATGCTCCCTACCAAGCTTGATCCCAGGACCCCGAGATCATGACCTAAGCCAAAGGGCTTTAACCCCCCTGAGCCACCCAGGTGCCCCCAAGCAATATAGTTTTTATTTTGAGCTAAGAAGCAATTAATTTATAATTGGCCTGCTGATCAAGAAATAAAGACACAAATTAGCAAAATCAGGAATGAATGTGAAGCCACTACAGACTCTACAATAAAAGGACTATAAAATAATATTATGAACAACTTGATACAACTTAGATGGAAAAGACAAATTCCTAGAAAGACAAAATTACTAGAACTTACTCAAGAAGAAATAGAAGATCAGTTTTGACATATAAAAAGTACAGACAAGAATTAGTCATTTTAAATCTTCCCAAATAAAAAAGTTCAGTTCCAGATGACTTCACTGATGAAGTCTATCAATATTTAAGAAAGAAAAAATGCTGATCCTTCAGAATCTTTTTCTGAGAATAGTAGAGCAAGGGAAACTTTCTAACTGATTTGGTTAGAAAGTGGTATTGTCTTGATACCAAAGCAAGCCTAAGACATAAAAAAAAAAAAAGGCAACTATAGACCATTATTCAACATGAACATAGATGCAGTATCCTAAATGAAATATTAGCAAAGCAATCCCACAAAATATAAAAATATTGCTCACCATGATCAATTGAGATTTATTCCTGGAATGCAAATTTAGTTTAACAGCAGAAAATTGATTTAATTGATTTAATACACTGTATTAATAGAATAAAATCTTTACGATCTTCTCAATAGAGAAAAACATTTTACAAAATCCGACTCTCTTTTTTTGTCATTGTTTTATATTTTAAAAAATTTATTTTAAAAGATTTTATTTAATTATTTGACAGAGAGATTACAAATAGGCAGAGAGGGCAGGCTCCCTGCTGAGCAGAGAGCCCAATGTGGGGCTCGATCCCAGGACCCTGAGATCATGACCTGAGCTGAAGGCAGAGGCTTTAACCCATTGAGCCACCCAGGTGCCCCAGATTTTTAAAAATTTATTTACTTATTTAGAGAGAGAGAAAGTGTGAACAGGGGGAAGAGCAGAAGGAGAGGAAGAGAGAGAATCTCAAGCAGACTCTCCACTAAGGGCAGAACCCAATGCAGGGATCAATCCCATGACCCTGAAATCATGACCTGAGCTGGAACCAAGAGTTGGTCGCTCAACTGACTGAGCCACCCAGGTGCCCTCAACCCCCATTCTTTTTTTTTTTTTTTCCCAACCCCCATTCCTGATAAGAACCCTCACCAAACTAGGTAGAAGGAAATTGCTTCAAACTAATAAAGAATAATAAAACCTGTAGCTAACATCATGTGGTAAAAGACTGAATCCTAATTTCCCTTAAGATTGAGAACAAAGAAAGTATGTTTGCTTTCACTACTGTGTCTGAACATTGTAGTAGAGTTTCAATCATTGTAATAAGGCAAGAAAAAGTAAAGTCATTCCAATAGGAAAGAAAGAAGTAGTGCTGCCTTTATTTGCAATTGACATGATTTTATATTTAGAAAATCATATGAAATCCACAAAAATTTTTTAAAAACTAAAAGCAAGGGGCACCTGGGTGGCTCAGTCATTAAGTGTCTGCCTTCGGCTCAGGTCATGATCCCAGGGTCCTGGGATTGAGCCCCACATCGGGCTCCCTGCTCCGCGGGAAGCCTGCTTCTCCTGCTACCATTCCCTCTGCTTGTGTTCCCTCTCTCGCTGTTTCTCTCTGTCAAATAAATAAAAAAATCTTTAAAAAAACAAAAAAAACTAAAAGCAAGCAAACAACATTCCAGGATATAAATCAAAACACTAAAATTAATTATATTTTCATGTGGTAACAATGTACACCTTAAAATGAAATTTTAAAGTATTATTCCGGGGCACCTGGGTGGCTCAGTCGTTAAGCGTCTGCCTTCGGCCCGGGTCATGATCCCAGGGTCCTGGGATCGAGCCCCACATCGGGCTCCCTGCTCCGCGGGAAGCCTGCTTCTCCCACTACCATTCCCTCTGCTTGTGTTCCCTCTCTCGCTGTGTTTCTCTCTGTCAAATAAATAAAATCTTTAAAAAAAAAAAAAAAGTATTATTCCAAAAGAATAAAATATTTAGGAATAAATTTAACAAAAGAAATGCCTGACCTATATACAGAAAACTACAAAAGTTCTTGAGAGAAATTAAAGAAGTTTAAAATAATTAAAGAAATGTACCATGTTTAGGGATTGGACCACTCATAATTGTTAAGATGGCATTTCTCACCCAGATTTATATAGAAATGCAAAGAATTTAGAGTAACCAAAACAAATTTGTAAAGGAACAAAGCTGAAATTTTTATACTACCTAATTTCAAAATTTACTATAGAGTAATTCAGTTTGGTATTAACATAAAGATAGACTTACAGATCAGTGGAACAGAATTGTGAATCTAGAAATAAACTTTTACATATATGGCCAACTGATTTTTCACAGAGTTTCTAGAACAATTCAGTATCTAATCTTTCCATAAATGGTACTAAGACAATTAGATATCCACACAGAGGGGGGAAAAAAACTTAGACCACTACTTCACATCATACACAAAAATTAACCAAAATAGGGGCACCTGGGTGGCTGAGTCATTAAGCGACTGCATTCGGCTCAGGTCATGATCCTGGAGTTCTGGGATCAAGCCCCACATCTGGCTCCCTGCTTGGTGGGAAGCCTGCTCCGTCTCCCACTCCCACTGCTTTTGTTCCCTCTCTCGAGGTCTCTCTGTCAAATATATAAGTAAAATCTTTAAAAACAAAACAAAATACATCATAAATCTAAATATTAGACCAAAACTATAGCGTCTAAAAGAAAACATGGGATAATAAACTATTTGATCTTATTAGACAAAGATTGCTTAGATATGACATCAGAAGCATGATCCATAAAATTAAAAATTGATAAATTGGACTTCAGCAAAGTAAAAAATACTTGCTCTTCAGAGGACACCATTAAGAAAATGAAAAGATCAGCTACAGATGAGAAAATATTTGCAAATGACATTTATGATAATGGACTTTTATCCATAATCTGTAAAGAATTTTTACAACTCAGTAAAAAAAAAAACCCTAAATTTAAAATGGTCAATAGAGGGACGTCTGGGTGGCTCTTGATCTCGGATCAGGTCTTAATCTCAGGGTCATGAGTTTAAGCCTGGCATGGGCTCCACACTAAGCGTGGAGCCTAGTTTAAAAACTAACTAAATGAAAAATAAATGGTTAATAGATTTGAACAGAAATTCACCAAAGAACATACATGAATGGCTAATAAGCATACAAAAAGATGCTCAACAGCATTAGTCATTAGGAAAATGCAAAATAATATAGCAGTGAAATACCAGTACACACCAGCTGGAATGGATACTTTCCAGAGGTTGACTGTACTACGTGTTAGTGAAGATGTGGAAAAATTGGAACCTCATACGTTACTGGTGGAATGTAAAACAGTACAACTACTTTGAAAAATACTAGGCTGTTTCTTAAAAAAATTAAACATAGTGTACAATCTAGAAATTCTCTTAAGTGTCTATCCAAGAGAGCTGGAAGCATGTGCCCACCCCAGGACTTGTACCGAATGCTCATAGCAGCATTATCCATCATTCAGAATAAGGAAGGATGTCTTCAATAAAAAACAAAATGAAAAAAAAAATGTACTAGTTATAAAGAAAATATTGATAAAGTTGACTCTTTTTTTTAAGATCTTATTAGAGGGCGAATGCACACACATGAGCAAGGGGAGGGGCAGAGGGAGAGGGAGAAGCAGGCTCCCTGCTGAGCGGGAAGCAGGAGGCAGGGCTCCGTCCCAGGACCCAGGATCCTGACCTGACTGAGCCACCCAGGTGCCCCAGAGTTGACTACTTTCAAAGTAAAAATTTCTGTTTAGCAAGAGATTAAACAGGCAAGCTACAGAGCGGAAATGATCTTTGCAACACATGTAACAATCAAAAGGCTCAAATTAAAAAAATATACAGAACCCCTACAAATCAGAAAAAAGACAACACAAAACATGAGCAAAAAGATATGAAAGGCATCCTACACAAAGGAATTTCAAATGTTTAGTAAAATATTAAGAATGTCACAGTCACATAACAAGAAAGCACGTGGGGGGCGCCTGGGTGACTCAGTGGTTAAAGCCTCTGCCTTCGGCTCAGGTCATGATCTCAGGGTCCTGGGATCGAGCCCTACATTGGGCTCTCTGCTCAGCAGGGAGCCTACTTCCTCCTCACTCTCTGCCTGCCTCTCTGCCTACTTGTGATCTCTCTCCTCTCTGTCAAATAAATAAATAAAATCTTTGGAAAAAAAAAGCACGTGGGACGGGAGGCATTCTTTGAGGTTGTCTTTGGGAAATACCATCTGCCACACCCTGATTACACTTTTTTTTTTTTTTTTTGGCTTCGTCATTTTCTCCAGCCTCTACAAAAGGACGAACTTTCTATTTTCCTTCCTTCCATTCTACTTTCTTTCTTTCTTCCATTTTTCTTTCCTTTCCCCTCCCTCCGTGTGTGTCTCTCTCCCCCCACTTTCTTTCTCTCTCCCTTCTTGCCTTCCTTTTCTCTCTCCCTTTCTTTTTCTCTCCCATCCCTCCCTCCTTCCTTCCTTCCTTTTCTTCCTTTCCTTTTTTCTTTCCTTCCTTTCTTTCTGCCTCCCCCCTTCTTTTTTCTTTTCTTTTTCTTTCCAAAAGTGAA
Source organism: Procyon lotor (assembly GCA_028646535.1). Taxonomy (NCBI): domain Eukaryota; kingdom Metazoa; phylum Chordata; class Mammalia; order Carnivora; family Procyonidae; genus Procyon; species Procyon lotor. Next base: position 57,695,240 of record CM053609.1, read on the forward strand.
CTCCTTATTTGGTAAGCCTCTGAATAAGTGAATCCTTGAAAAAGAGGATTTGGTTCTCAGTAAATTAAGCCAAAACCTAGGTACTCAAAACTAGTGGCCAGAAAGTAGATTGAAGATGTAGGTACTGGGATAGATATGGTGCTTGGAAATAGTTCTATAACTGCAGCCTTTTCTCTTGCAGATAAAGAATCCTGTGAACAGGCTTCTGAAGTCAGTGAAGCACAAACTACAGATAGTGATGAAATAGTGACACCGGTATCTCTGAAATGTCCTAAGGCAGTAAGTACACTGGGGTAATCACTGAGTGTGAGACAGGGTTGTAAATAATGATGCTGTGCTCAACGGCCACATAGGTGAAGATAATCCATATTATTTATTTTTTAAAGATTTTATTTATTATCAGAGAGAGAAAGAACAAACAGGGGGAGAAGCAGGCTCCCTGATGAGCAGGGAGCTCAGTGTGGGACTCCATCCACGACCCTGGGATCATGACCTGAACCAAAGGTAGACGCTTAGCCGACTGAGCCACCCAGGCATCCCAATAATCCAGTTTTAATGAACGTGATGGGAGGTTGAATTTATTTATTTAAATTTACATTGAATGAATGGAAGCCTCTTGATACAGTCTCTGATGAAAGGATCACTTTCTTGATTTGGTATAAACGAGGACTTGCTTCACTACTTCTCCTTTATTTGGATCCCTTGCCTGCCTCCTTCATTGTGTACTGTGATTCATTTCGAGCTTGAGTGATGCCCATTTCCTTAGTCCACCCAAGGAAAGCAGGTTTACTTTGGGAGGTGGAGGCTAGAAAAGAGGAAAGGCAACTAACAGATATTGGAAAGCTCAGAAAGATCATTCAGTTTCTGAAGTTTTTGACCTAACCTTTAAAACCTGAAATTGCTGGGGTGCCTGGGTGGCTCAGTTGGCAAAGCATCTGCCTTCAGCTCAGGTCATGATCCCAGGGTGTCCTGGGATCGAGCCCCACATTGGGCTCCCTGCTCTGAGTCTACTTCTCCCTCTGCCTCTGCTCTTTCCGCTTGTGCACTGCTTGTGCACACACACACACATACACTCTCTCTCTCTGATAAATAAAAACATTCTCTAAAAAATAAAATCTGAAATTGCAATTATTCGTTCAACATTACAGCCTCAGCTCTCTTGTGGAACTAACTGGGGATGCAGACACACATGCGCACACACACACACATGACTAAATATCTGCAGATACATTTAACAATCATTGTATTAGAATTTTGTGGGGTTATAAGTGAGGTAGGAAACAGTCTCTCTCTTGAGCCACTAGAACACTCCCTGACACATTTGTAGGTGCTCAATAAATATTTGTTGAATGGGTGGCTGAATGAAAGATTGAAATCTGATTGAAGATTATGAACTTCATTAGAAACAATGTAAGTATGGTGTGACCTAGAATCAAGTGGTTAGGTTCTGCAATAGAAACTCTTCAGGTTTGTGAGAATTCAGAAAAGTGAAATTATTGCTTTTGTAGAGGTCAGAAAACTCTTGCAAGTCAGAACTTGTACTGAGGATTTGTAGGCAACTAAAGGATATTGGAGTGGGGAGAAGCCACTCAAAATCAGTAGCCGTAAATAGTTAAGATAGCCAATACTTAAGTGTATTTTCTTCTGAGCTTTTATGTGTCATATCTTTCTTTAGCCATTACATAATTAGTATTTTGAGAAATGCTTACAAGATGGATCAGAGCCAGAGGATGTTGGAGCAGGACTATAAGTCCTTAGAGATCATAAAGGAGAAGAAGATTAATTAGTGTGTCCAGGATATAGATATAGTTAGCAAAAGAGCTGATCTCCAGTCAAAGTTTCTAAACCAAGCCACCTCTCAGATAAACCTGAAAAGCAGATGGTCGGCAAGTTTTTGAACTACAAGTCAGATATTACATTTTAAATACTGTTCAGAACTAAAGGCTCCTAAAGAAGATCTCTTTCGGGAAAACCTTTGTGGACCAAAAAATGCTATTGAAGAAACTAAATATGAAAACTGAGCTTTCTTGGGTGCCTGAGTGGCCCACTTCGGTTAAACGTCCAACTTGGTTTCAGCTCAGGTCATGATCTCAGGGTCTTGAGATTGATTGAGACTTGCATCAGTCTCCACGCTCAGCATGGAGCACACTTATAATTCTCTCCCTCTCCCTCTACCCCTTCCCTGCTTGCACTTGCTCGCTCGCTCTCTCTCAAAAAGAAAAAGAAAACTGAGCTTACTTAGCAAAAACTTAGTGTTATTATCAAATTAAATTCACAGCACCAGCACATATAGTTGACCTTTGAATAATGTGGGCATTAGGGACATGACCCCCTGCACAGCTGAGAATCTACACATACTTTTAACTTCTCCCAGATTTAAACTGCTAATAACCTACTGTTGACCAGAAGGCTTACCCGTTACATAAATTGTCAATAACACATATTTTTTATGTTTTATGTATTATATACTGTATTCTAAGATAAACTATAGAAAAGAAAATGTCATTAAAAGATCATAAGGAAAAGAAAGATTTATAGTACTATGTTGTATTTTTTTTTTTAAGATTTTATTTATTTGAGAGAGTGCATGTGCATGTGAACTGGGAGAGGAACAGAGGGAGAGGGATACGCAGATTCTCTGCGAGCACAGAGCCCAATGTGGGTCTCAGTCCCATGACTCTGAGATCACAACCTGAGCTGAAATCAAGAGTCTGACACATAATCTACTGAGCCACCTAGGTGTCCCTGTACTGTATTTAGCAAAACAAACAAACAAAAAACCAGGAGGGCCTGGGTGCCTCAGTCAGTTAAGTATCTGCCTTCAGTTCAGGTCACGATCTCAGAGTCCTGGGATGAACTCACATCAGGCTCCCTGCTCAAAGGGGAGCCTGCCTCTCCCTCTGCCTCTGTCCTTTGCCTCTGCTTGTGCACACACTGTCTCTCAAATAAATAAATTTAAAAAAATTAAAAACCAATCCACACATAAGAGGATCCACGTCATGTAAACCTCTGCTGTTTGGGGGTGAAGTATACTCAGTCATTATCGTGTTTCAGAATAGCTGAGCCTAAAAGATCAGAGGGGTTGTAGGAGCAGAGAAAATACTTGAGCTTTCTTTTTTTTTTTTTTGCTTTCCTGTGAATGACATTAAATGGTTCATGGTTTTGTTTTTAAAAGAAAATTTAAAAGAAGTTTAAAAACTTTTTAAAGAATTTTTTAAAGATTTATTTGACAGAGAGGAAAGAGATCACAAGCAGGCAGAGAGGCAGGCAGAGAGGGAGGAGGAAGCAGGCTCCCTGTTGAGCAGAGAGCTCGATGTGGGGCTCGAATCCCAGGACCCAAGATCATGACTCGAGCCGAAGGCAGAGACTTTAACCCACTGAGCCACCCAGGTGCCCCTTAAAAACTTCTTATTTTGAAATAATTATAGGTTTGTAAACAGTTTCACAAAAATGCACAGGCAGGGGCCAGGTACCATTCACACAGTTTTTTGCATTTTTTTCCTTTTTGGTACACACTATTCTGAAACATGCATTTACCTTCAGTAACATTTTGAGAGTTCATCCAAGTTGATATAACTTAACTGCTGATCAGTATTTTGTTAAAATAATATATGACCTTTTAAGATTTTTTTTTTTTTTTTTTTTTTTTTTTTTTGACAGAGAGAGATCACAGGTAAGCAGAGAAGGAGGCAGAGAGAGGGGGGGAAGCAGGATCCCTGCTGAGCAGAGAGCCCGACGTGGGGCTCGATCCCAGGACCCTGAGATCATGACCTGGGCTGAAGGCAGAAGCTTTAACCCACTGAGCCACCCAGGCGCCCCTTTTCTTTCTTTTTTTTTTTTTTATATGACCTTTTATTTAGACGAACCTCAGTGGGCAACGCTGATTGAACTTTTATGCTACGTACTTGATATTTATTAGCTCACTAAAGCCACACAGGAGACCTGTGAGTTGTTAACTCCTTCAACAAGTAATTATGGAACACCTCTTAGTATTTGCCAGGCTTTGTGGGCACAAAATGTTGAGTAAGACTGAGTTGGTTCCTTCCCTATTCAATCCTGCATTCTACTGACCCAAAATGGATATAAATCAGTAAGCAAATAAATAAGATTATTTGTTGATTTTAAATATGATGAAGAAAATAATTTGAGGGGTGCCTGGGTGGCTCAGTCAGTTAAGCCTCTGCCTTCAGCTCAGGTCATGATGTTAGAGTCCTGGGTTTGAGCCTCGCATTGGGCTCCTCACTCAGTGGGGAGTCTGCTGCTTCCTCAGGCTCTCCCCCCAGCTCATGCTTGCTGCTCGCTCTATCTCAAATAAAATCTTAAAAAAAAAAAAGAATTTGAATAATAGTAATGGGAGGGGTTGAGGCACCTAGCTGGCTCAGTCAAGTGGTAAAGCGTGTGACTCTTGATCTTGGGGTTGTGAGTTTGAGCCCCACATTGGGTGTAGATATCTTTCCATTTGTTTGTGTTATTTTCAATTTCTTCCATCATTGTTTTATAGTTCTCAGAGTACAGGTTTTCACCTCCTTAGTTAAGCTTACTCATAGGTATTTTATTATTTTTGGTGCAATTGTAAATGGGATTGCTTTCTTAATTTCTTTTTCTGTTGCTTCATTATTACTATGTAGAAATGCAACCAGGGGTACATGGGTGGCTGAGTCTTGATCTCAGGGTTGTGGTTTCAAGCCCAGTGTGGAGCCTACTTAAAATAATAATAATCATAATAATAACAATAATAAAGAAATGCAACATTTTTTTTTTTTTAATTTTATTTATTTGACAGAAACACAGTGAGAGAGGGAACACAGGCAGAGGGAATGGTAGTGGCAGAGGCAGGCTCCCCTCGGAGCAAAGAGCCCGATGTGGGGCTCAATCCCAGGACCCTGGGATCATGACCCGAGCGGAAGGCAGACGCCTAACAACTGAGCCACCCAGGCGCCCCTAGAAATGCAACAGATTTCTGTATATTGATTTTGTATCCCCCTCCCCCTCCGCCTCCCTCCTTCCTCCTTCCTTCTCCTCCTCCTCTTCCTTCTGTTTTTAGCCTCTTATTCTTTCACTTAAAAAATGCTGGTGAAACCCACCTAGCTGACTCATAAATGTCAAAACCCACATTTTGGAAAACATAATAGTTTTCATGATGCGGATTTTAGGAGGGTTGTGTGAGGGCTGTTGAGAGGGCGACATCAAGTAGCTTTCTTTTCAAGAGTCACCCAGGTTCCGAAGTAGATTTGTTGAGAAACACTGCCTTCTGGGCTTCCTGGGAGAAGGCCCAGGAGCTCCGCCTGCTTCCTAAGAGAAGTGAAGGTGGCAGTGGGGGTAGATCTTTGGAGAAGTGAGGGCATTGGCCTGGCAACCTAGAGGACAGGAGAGAACCCCCCAGATGACAAGGGAGCACGGTGCCGGTTGGGGCCATCCCGGATTGTCCCCTTACTAGTGTCACGACAGGATCTGCTGCCACACCGGGGAGGGGAGGACTTCACATTGCCCTCAGCTTCTGTCTTGAAACTCTAGAGATGTCCGCCCTCCCCCTGGTGTCCCTAAGGCCAAAATGGACCCAGAAACAGTCCAAAGAGAGGGTGGTGGCTGTGGCAGCAGCTCTGCAAGGGGCCAGAAGGACAGGCGTTGCCTGCCGTGAGGGGGCGGGCTGCTGGGGCCGGCACTTGGTGGGCGCCAGAAGCTCTTGGGTAGCAGCTTGACAGGGAAACTGGTTCTCAAGGACATGGGAGATGGGGGTGACCCTCCAGGGTCCCCTCCCTCTGCCGGAGCTCTGAGCTATCGCTCAATAAACTTTACTTTGCTGCCCACCAAATTAAAAAAAAAAAAAGATGTGTTGGATGGAATATGGCTATGATTGCTCTCTGAGGGGTAATGTGTTCGTTAGGTGGAGTGGAAACACCGGGAGCATTGCTAACCTATAGGATTTAATTATTTTCCTTGTCAGGGTTCGGAGAAGATGTGCATTGAAATTGTCTCCCTGGCCTTCTACCCAGAGGCCGAAGTGATGTGTGATGAGAATGTAAAGCAGGTGTATGTAGAGTACAAGTTCTACGACCTGCCCTTGTCAGAGACGGAGACCCCAGTGTCCCTGAGGAAGCCAAGGGCGGGAGAAGAGATCCACTTCCACTTCAGCAAAGGTGAGGCGTCCCTTGTGCTTGGCTGGGCGAGGAGTCTGAGGGGTCAGAACTGCCCTGCACTTCCGGCGGGGTGGATGCGACCATTTTATTTATCAGAGTGATGTGTGCATATGGTTTTACTTAAGTTTTTTTGGTTTTTATTATTTTTTAATTACGTTTTAAATTTTAATTCCAGTATAGTTAACGTACAGTGTTATATTAGTTTCAGGCGTACCGCATAGTGCTTCAACAACTGTATACATTTTTTGGTGCTCCTCATGGTGAGCGTACTCTTAATCACCATCACCTATATCCCCCGTGCCCCCCACCCAGCTCCCCTCTAGTAACCCTCTGTTCTCTGTACTGAGGAGTCTGATTTTTTGGTTTGTCTTTTTCCCCTTATTTGTTTTGTTTCTTAAATTCCACACATAAGTGAAATCATATGGTATTTGTCTTTCTCTGACTGACTTATTTTGCTTAGTCTTACACTCTCTAGATCCATCCACAGTGGCTGCAACAGTCTGCATTCCCACCAACAGGGCAAGAGGGTTCCTTTTTCTCCACATCCTTGCCAACACTTCTTTCTTGTTCTTTAGCATTTAACATTCTGACAGTTATAATAAGGTGATATCTCACTGCCGTTTTGATTTGTATCTCCTTGATAATGAGTGATTTTCAGCATCTTTTCATGTGTCTGTTGGCCATCTGGATGTCTGCTCTGGAGAATGTTCATGTCTTCTGCCCATTTTTAAATTAGTTTGCTTTTTGAGTGTTGAGTTGTATCGGTTCCTTATGTATTTTGGATACTAACCCCATACCTGGTAGGTCATTTGTAGATATCATCTTCCATTCGGTAGGTCGCCTTGTAGTTTTGTCGATTATTTCCTTCACTGTGCAGAAGATTTTTATTTTGATGTAGTTCTAATAATTTATTTTTGCTTTTATTTCACTTGCCTTTAGGAAACATATCTAGAAAGAATTTGCTATGGCTGATGTCTGAGAAATCACTGCCTATGCTCTCTTCTAGGATTTTTATAGTTTTGGGTCTCACATTTAAGTCTTTAATGGGTTTTATTTATGTGTATGATATAAGAAAGTGGCCCAGATTCACTCTTTAGTATGTAGCTGTCCTGTTATCCCAACACCGTTTGTTGAAGAGACTTTTTCCCATTGCATTTTCTTGCCCTCCTTTGTCAAAAATTAATCGGCCATATAATCGTGGGTTTGTTTCTGGACTCTCTTTTCTGTTCTGTTGATCTGTGTGTCTGTTTTTGTGCCAGTACCGTACTGTTTTGATTACTACAGTTTTGCGGTATAGCTTGAAATCTGGGAAATCGTGATACTTCCAGTTCTGCCTATTTGGGGTCTTTTGTGGTGCCATACAAATTTTAGGAATATTTGTTCTAGTTCTGTGAAGAATGCTGTTGGTATTTTGGTGAGGATTGCATTAAATCTGCAGATTGCTTTGGTTAGCATAGACATTTTAACAATATTTGTTCTTCCGATCAATGAGCAGAGAATATCTTTGCATTTGTTTGTGTTATTTTCAATTTCTTCCATCATTATTTTATAGTTCTCAGTACAGGTTTTCACCTCCTTGGTTAAGCTTACTCATAGGTATTTTATTATTTTTGGTGCAATTGTAAATGGGATTGCTTTCTTAATTTCTTTTTCTGTTGCTTCATTATTACTATGTAGAAATGCAACCAGGGGTACATGGGTGGCTGAGTCTTGATCTCAGGGTTGTGGTTTCAAGCCCAGTGTGGAGCCTACTTAAAATAATAATAATCATAATAATAACAATAATAAAGAAATGCAACATTTTTTTTTTTTTTTAAGATTTTATTTATTTGACAGAGAGAAATACAGCTAGAGAGGGAACACAGGCAGAGGAAATGGTAGTGGCAGAGGCAGGCTCCCCGCCGAGCAAAGATGTGGGGCTCAATCCCAGGACCCTGGGATCATGACCCAAGCAGAAGGCAGATGCCTAACAACTGAGCCACCCAGGCGTCCCTAGAAATGCAACAGATTTCTGTATATTGATTTTGTATCCCGTGACCTTATTAAATTCATTTATCAATTCTAGTAGTTTTTTAGTGGAGTCTTTCTTGAGTGTTTTTTATATAGTATCATGCCATCCACAAATAGTGAAAATTTTACTTCTTTCTTACCAATTTGGGTGCCTTTTATTCATTTTTCTTATCTGATTGCTGTGGCTAGGACTTCCAGTACTGTGTTGAATAAGTGTGTGGAAAAAAAAATAATAAAAGTCTGAGAGTGAACATCCTCATCTTATTCCTGGTCTTAGGGGGAAAGCTCTCAGTTTTTCACCATTAAGTATGATGGTAGCTGTGGGTTTTTCATATATGGCCTTTATTATGTTGAGGAATGTTCCCCTTAAACCTACTTTGTTGAGGGGTTTTATCATGAATGGATGTTGTACTTTGTTAAATGCTTTTCCTCCATTTATTGAAATGATCTCTTATTGTAAATGTGCGACGTATCCACATTAGCTCCTCGCTGGGCATGGAGCTTGCTTAAGAGTCTCTCTCTCTCCTTCTGACCCTTATCCCCACTCCCCTCCCTCAAAAAAAAAAAAAAAGAAAGAAAGAAAAAGAAAAAATTAAGGCGTCATCTACATCCAATGTGGGGCTGGGGCTGAAACTTACAACCCCAAGATCAAGAGTTACCTGCTCTACCAACTGAGCCAGCGAGGTGCCCCTTAATAGGTGTAGTCTTTTTTTTTTTCTTTTAAGTAAACTCTACTCCCAGCCTGGGCTCACAAGCCTTGATCAAGAATCTCTACCAACTGACCCAGCCAGACTTCCTTAATCTTATCTTCCAGTCATTGAAAATTTAAATTTCTAAGAACTGTTCGTTGTTGTCTATTCCTTATTTCCCCTTAAGTATATCCTGTCCTTATATGAGGTAGAAGTTTATTTCCTGTATAAAATGAATTCTGAGGGGGGTAGTCCAAAGCTGAGGATATATCCTATCAGGGTCCAAACACCTCTCGTGCCTTCTGATCAACCTAGCGCCTGTCTTCCATCCTTTTGGTGATCCTGTCACCCTTTGTGGCTGCCAGGGAAAGGGAGGATGCTTCCCATTTGGGCCCGTTAAGCATGTTTCACATAACACAAGAGCCAGAACTTAATTGTACAGCCAAGCCTAACTAAAAAAGAGGCTGGAAAACATACGCTAATGTATTTGAGGCTGCAGCATTCCCAAATGAAAATGAGGAGGGGGGCGCCTGGGTGACTCAGTGGGTTAAAGCCTCTGCCTTCAGTTCAGGTCATGATCTCAGGGTCCTGGGATCGAGCCCCGCGTGGGGCTCTCTGCTCAGCAGGGAGCCTGCTCCTCCCCCTCTCTCTCTGCCTGCCTCTCTGCCTGCTGGTGATCTCCCTCTCTCTGTCAAATAAATAAATAAAATCTTAAAAAAAAAAAAAAAAGAAAATGAGGAGGAAGGGAGAGGGTGGGTGTTGAGACCGGCACCTTGAGTTGAACCTGCTACAAAACTGAAACCTCTAGGCGGCCATAAGAAATCAGTTTCCTGGGGTTCCTTCAGCTTTAGAGTGGTGGGAGCACATTTATCTTGGTGCATTGGCCAAACAGTTTTCCATGCAGATCCTAAGGCTTCCTTTTTATCAGGGTCAACAAACTTTTTTTTAAAGTGCTAGATAGTAAATATTTTAGGCTTTGTGGACCAAATGGTTTCTGTCATAGCTATTCAACTCTGCCACTGTAGTTGGAAAGCAACCATAGATAATATGTAAACAAATAGATGTTGGCTGTATTCAGTAAAAACTTTATTTACCAATACAGGTGGCCCACCCATGAGCCCTAGCTTGCCAACCTCTTTTCTTTTCTTTTTTTTTTTTTAAAGATTTTATTTATTTATTTGAGAGAGAGAAAGAGGATGAGAGGAGCGAAGGTCAGAGGGAGAAGCAGACTCCCGGTGGATCTGGGAGCCCGATGCGGGACTCGATCCCGGAACTCCAGGATCATGACCTGGGCTGAAGGCAGTTGCTTAACCAACTGAGCCACCCAGGCGCCCGCCAACCTCTTTTCTATCATGGTTTTACATATACCACTTATGAAGGTCTTAGTGCCCAAATAGCAACGGCGTATGATTCTTTGCTTTTCTTCTCTCTTTATCCTTAATGCAGTGATAGACCTGGACCCACTGGAACAAAAAGGCCGAAGGCAGTTTCTGTTCACCATGCTGAAGAGACAAGATCCGGAGCAAGGACGGTAAGCATCTGCTTTCCACTTTGAAAGAAGGGAGATATTATCCACACAGGAATTCAGTTTGGTTTTATGCTGATATTGAATATTCTTTTTTTTTTTTTTTTTAAAGATTGTTTGTTTGTTTATTTATCTGACAGAGAAAGAGATCACAAGTAGGCAGAGAGGCAGACGGGGGGGGGGGTGGGAGGGGGAAGCAGGCTCCCCGCTGAGCAGAGAGTCCGAAGCGGGGCTCGATCCCAGGACCCTGAGGTCATGACCTAAACCAAAGGCAGAGGCTTTAACCCCTGAGCCACCCAGGCGCCCCGATATTGAATATTCTAATAACTTCTTTTGTATTAATTTACTGGATGGATTTCTCCTGTCGAGTCTAACTCATGTTGGCAGCTATAGCTGATAAACTAGATCAGTCTCATCGGTGCAGTTCCTCTCTCACCCATGTCAGCCCTAATCATGCCTGTTTTTGTGACAGCAAGTACTTGAATACTAACCGTGCTTTATGAGGAATGGACAAAACCCTTTGACATTCCCAGATAATTTATTTCTCACACAGTACGATTGCTAGCTTACCAAATATTATGTCTTTATAATAGTAATTTCATATTTAGATTTTAAGTAGGCTCTACACCCAGCATGGAGCCTAAGGCGGGGCTTACACTCATGACCCAGAGAACAAGACCTGAGCTGAGGTCAAGTGTTGGATGCTTCATCGACTGAGCCACCCAGGCACCCCCACGTTTAGATTTTTTTTTTTAAAGATTTTATTTATTTTATGGAGAGAGAGAGATCACAAGTAGGCAGAGAGGCAGGCAGAGAGAGAGGGGGAAGCAGGCTCCCTGCCGAGCAGAGAGCCCGATGTGGGGCTCCATCCCAGGACTCTGAGGTCATGACCTGAGCCGAAGGCAGAGGCTTTAACCCACTGAGCCACACAGGTGCCCCTAGATTTTTAAAATTATTTCTCTACAGGATTTCTTTGACTTTGATGTAACTAAAGTAAATTCTAAGCATATTATCAATTTTAGGAAAGTGTCCCTCAGTGTTATTACTCTGATCTGAAGAGGCTTCCATTTAAAAGCTCCCGATGAGATGCACAGGACGTAGTTATACTAGGAAGGTTTATTCACTATTCAGCTGAAATTTGAAATTCAAATTTCAGTGGGCATTTGGGATTTTTTTTTTTGCTTTTGGCAAGATCTAGCAATGTTGCCTTCTTTCCAAGTGTGTGGGTAATAATATTTCTAATTATTAGAAATAATACAGGGCTGATGTTTTAGCCCAATAAATTTGTTTAATTTGCATTTACTTTGTCTCCAGTTAGTCACAGAAAGGGCTGAAAAAGGAGCCATGGAAATAAACAGTGAATCTGACTTCAGTGTCACTGTGTACTTAAACAGATAGAAGCTTACTGGTAACTTTTGGGAATGGAAAGCGTTTTGGTTGTTTCCCTTCAGCATCAGTGTTAAATTTAATTATCTTCTTTTTCTCTCTCAGCATTCCTAGAATACTCTTTTCCTTTATTCCCTTACAGTGGTAGCGTTTTTTCCTTTTCTTTTTGTGACCTTCTATTCAATTTTAGATTTTGATAGATTTTTACCTTTCTTTTTGCTAGTGACGTACAGCGGACAGAACATTGGCTTTGTAATCAGAGAAAGCCTGGTTTTGAATCCTGACTCTTCTACTTACTAGCTCTGTGAACTTTGAATTTTCCTTAGCTTGAGGGCTTCTGGGAGGATACAAGTGAAATAATTAATGTAGTTTATTTAAAGAATCTGGGGGCACCTGGGTGGCTCAGTCAGGCATCTGATAAGTGATCTCAGATCAGGTCTTGATCTCAGAGTTGTGAATGAATGAATGAACGAATGAACGAACGAATGAATCAATGAATGAATGAATGAATGATGAAGAATGAATAAATGCATGAGAGCACGCATTTGGTATTGTGCCCTGTACCTAGAAAGGCGAAAATTGGATTCAAGGAGTCAGCATCATCCCTTTGCATTGTTGAAGTTCTCAGTAAGGATAGAGAAGCATCGTCACAAATGAATATTACTTAATGAGCTAAGAATGTGTCACTTTCAGAAGAATTTCTTTTTAGCTTCATCCAGTTTAGCTGTGATTTTGAGAATTTGTATTTTTATTCCTATTCTTGCTCCCTTAGCACTACTAGCCACCAGTATTTGCTTTTAAAAGATTAATAGGGGTACAGAACGTCCAGAATAGGCAAAGCCAGAGTGACAGGAAGTTGATTAGTAGTTTCCGGAGCCGAGGAGAGAACGGGAAGTGGCTGTGACGGCTGTAGCATTTCTTCTTGGGGCCATAAGCGTGGCCTGGAATCACTGGTGATGGTTGAGCAACACTGTGATTTTACTAAAACACACTGAGTTGTACACTTTAAAATGATTAAGATAGTAAATTTATGTGTGAACTTTATCTCAAAAAATCGAGTAGGTCCTAGGTTCTTGGATTCCTGTCATTCTTTGCTGGGCCAAGTCAGGAGAATAATGACTGCTGCCGACTCCTGGCTGCTTTGGGGTGCTGTCCGCTGTGCCCTGCACTCTGGCGCCCTGTCTTCAGACTTACAACGCAAAGGAGTACACTTTTTGTACATGTTGCAATTCTGTATTCCTTCTGTTTTCCTTTGCTCTGGCTTGAAACCCAAGTTTTATTTAGAAATCCACGAACTCTTCTAATTCTCCTATAGTCTTGGTTTTTGTGCAAACACCTTCACTGTCTATAACAAATCTTTCATCAGAATTGTAAACTGTCTTAAGAGCATCCTACCTGAACAGCTTTTTGTGGGTTGTTGGTTTTTTTTTTTTAAAGATTTTATTTATTTGACAGAGAAGCAGCAGTTAGAGGGAGAGGGAGAAGCAGGCTCCTTGCTGAGCAGGGAGCCGATGCAGGGGCTCGATCCCAGGACCCAGGGATCATGACCTGAGGTGAAGGCAAACACTTAACCTCTTGACCGACTGAGGCCCCCAGGTGCCCCTATCTGAATAGTTTTGAGACAACCTGATCAACTACATCATCTCGAGTCTTAGTTCCCTCTTCTCCAGACTGGTCATTCCTTTAAAATACGCCTTACTCTTTTGCCATTATAGTTACATAAGATGGGAGGCCAGGGAAAACTGCTTCAGGGAAAGCACTGTGTAATTTATGATTACTTTTATCCTTATATATGTATTTTAAGCCTTACAGCAGTACTGAGTTAAATTGACTTTTTCCTTTAGTTTAAAGTTTACAGTGGTAAGTGATCCTATGGATGAGGAAAAGAAAGAATGTCAAGAAGTAGGATACGCATTTCTGGAACTGTGGCAGATCATGGAATCAGGAAGAGACGGTGTAGAGCAGGAGCTAGAGAGTGAGTAATAAATTTTCATGCTTCTTTCACTTGTTTCTAAGAAAATCCGCCTAATCACCAATTCTCTTCCTCTTTTACTAAACTTCAGTAAACAGTTACCACTATGAAGTCGATGATGCAAACTGGTTCCAAATCCCTACAGCTGTATTTATTTCTAGATCGAGCATGAGTAGTCAGTTGTGTGTGTGTATATATACACACACACACACACACATATATATATGTATATGTATTTTTTTTTTTTTTTGGTCAGTTGTATATTTTAGCCCACGTACCTCATGACAACCAGAATACGATTTTTTATGAATCTCCAGTGTTTGAAATAGGGGAATTTTGAAAAGACCAATTCTTTTAATTTGTTTAATTTTAAGATCAGAATTTCTGATTTGTCTTTATATGCTTAAGCATATAAAGTTTGTAAAGGCAGCAAACACCCTCCACTTTTCACGTGCAACACTTCACCCAATCTTGATAAGACCCCCACTCGCCTGCTCCCTCACACTTCACGGTGTTTGTTACTAAGTTTTTTGGGGTGAGTTTTTAACCTTCAGTTAAAACCAGATCCCTTAGAAGACAAACAAGGCCCTTTATGATCTTGCCCTCTGCTTATCTATTTGGATTCACTTTTTAAAAGATTTATGAGAGAGCATGTGAGCACGAGTGGGGGGAGGGGCAGAGGGAGAGTGTCCCAAGTGGGCTCCCCATTGAGCAAGGAGCCCGACGCAGGACTCGACCTCACAACCCTGAGATCACAACCTGAGCTGAAACCAAGATTTGGACACTTAGACGACGGAGCCACACAAGGCGCCCTGTGTATATATATATATGTAGAGCTTCACTTCTGCCACTTCTTATAGCTTTCTCAAGTTGTCGTGTTCTCAGGTCTTGGCCTATGCTTACAGTATCTTAAAGACTTAGCTCAGGGATTGTCTCCAGAAAGCCTTTTCCGATTCCACCATCCTGGCTTAGGTGCCACTTCTACGTGTTCCCAGAGTACCCAGAATTTTCATCCAGCACTTCACATACTGCACCGGCTGCGCCCCCTGGGAGGAAGTGACATTTAGTATCACCGTCCCCTCACACGGCAGTTATTTAAGTGTTTTCTAACTGAACAGTGCTGCCGCCTGACCTTTGGCCTTTCCTCTCCCAACAGTTGTCAGCCCTGGAGTTCAGGCCACCCAGATAGGAAGGCTGAAGGTGTCCCTTCAAGCTGCTGCCGCCCTCCAGGCTATTTACAAGGAGATGACAGAAGATATGTTTTCATGATGGAGCAAGTACCATTCCATTCTAAACTTTCTGAGGGAACCATAGTAAAAAGTCTCTTATAAAGTAACTTGCTATACCATGAATTTGGTTTACTGTGCTGTCTGGTATGTGTCAACCTAATGACGAAAGCTTAGAAGGATAAAAGCGAATTTCTGTGATCCTCCCTGGACAAATCTCTAATGTCTCAGCACTCTCCCAGGTGACAAGCAGGCCTGCTTTTAGGAACTGCAAAAGAATGTTCACAAAAGGTGAGTTTACAAAAACAAACAACAACAACAAAAAAAAAACCACAGTTTATTTATCTTTTAGTTCTTCCAAAATTGAAAATATCAAGTCCTACTGCTAAGGAGAAAAAAAACAAACAAACAAACAAACAAAATCCGAAACCCCTCCCCCCCTCTTCTCTTAAAGTCACAGAACACAGAAGGAACTGCAGTGGGACAGGTGAGTGCAGAGAACCAGGAGGGGGAGGATGGCGAGATAAACTCCCCAAATACTTAAAAAGCTGTTCAACAGAAACTGTGATAAATACAGGACAATGCGAGACAAGTAAAAATAAGGAGCAGCAGTGACGAGAGGCTGTGTTGTAGACGTGGCCTCCCTTCCTCTTCTCTTTCCTCATCAGGGTATTCTAGGCCCCAGACATGACCTGCCCCTTCCAGATCTAAATGCTGATTCCCCTGAGCCTCCTCCTAGGTTTCACTAGAAGCAGTGCGTTGAGGCACAACCATTCTTCCTCAGATACATCAGAAAAGAAAACAGTGGTAATTTTGCTCCTACCATGGCACCCTGGGTGTGTGTGTGAGGAGGATGAGACCGAGCCAGGGAGTGCCACTGCTCCTTAGGTTGTCCAAGGCAAGGCAGCAGAGACACCTCTATCTGCACGAGGCCAAAAAGCAGGAAACTCAGACGGAGGTACCAGCCCGATCTGCCTCACTAGCTCAGGTGGGATGATTTATCACAACTTTTAGCAAATTCCAAGAACCTTTTCTTGAGTATTGCAAAGATGGGTCGTAAAGGGATGTGAGGAAGGTCACGGCAGTGGGGTAGGATGGAGGCTCGGATCTGCTGGTCAAGCAAGAACCATGGTACAGGTAGGTAGGGGTCACCTCGTACCAATGTCTTGTAAATACAGCTTTGAGACATCAAAGAATAAGATGTCAGAAGCCATCGATGTCCTGGCAGAAGGTGGCAGGAAGAGAGAGGAATGAAACGGTACTTATTAACAGCGGAAGCCTCTGCCCTTCTTCGAGAACACCTCCTCCCTCGCCATGTGGATGGGGCCACTGGCACGTGTCCTGGTGGGCCTGGAATTCCCCGAGTAGATTGGTCCACACAAATGGCCCCCTAAACCCAAAAACACAAATGGCCAAACTTCAAAAGGAAAAAAAAAAAGGAAAAATACAGTTTCTATGTCATGTAAAATTTGTAGGGGTTGGCTGGATAAAGAATGGAGCTGAGGACCAAAGTTCAGAAGTTACTTCCTCTTTTTCTTGGGGGGTGCAGAGCTGTGTCTGGAACCTCGGTTAGAGCCACGGCCTGAACTGTGCACAGATGCCTTCCTCTTCCGGCTCATACTTCGACTCTGTTCTTCTTCTTCCTCGTAACGACTCTCACGGTCCGCTACATAGGAGAAGAGGCATTACTAGTTAGTGACAGGTTAGCTTTGATACCTAATAGTGCGTGACAGTGTGCACTACTACAGTGTGTAGTCTGCCGTCAAACTTAGGTTTTAATCTACGAGTCACTTCTTGGTTGTGTGATTTGGGGCAAGTACTTAACTTTTATGAACCTTGGTGTATTCATATGATGGAAAACTGTTTTACGATTCAATAAGGTAATCTATGTAACGTACCTACCCCAGGGCTTGGGGTCCAGAAGATACTTCCTTTTCACCTATTGTATCTAGCATTTGGGTTTAGAGTAATTAAACTAGCATTACAAAAATAATACTAACCCAGAAAGTTACGACTATTATAGGACTTAGATTTGGAAACTGGATGGCCTAATTCCAGAGCTTTCCAAGACTATGTGGCTATCCCAGCCATGGACCCAGATGATGAAAGCATCGGTTACACAGTGTCATGCCACTTAGAAGACTGTGGATGCATTCCAGAGCTTATCTGTTCCTCTGATGAGGTTGTAGCTAGAACTCCACACGAGTCTTATAGTGTTCTTTTGTTATTTGTATGAGGCAAGTAACAAATCTGCTAAAAATTTGTGCCTCAAAAATAAACAAAAATTTTACCTTTTCGGGCTTCTTCCTCCAATTCATCCCAATCCTTTCCACTCTCTTCTTCACTGCCCAGTGATTCCTTGGAATAGTCTAAAATAAAATTAAGCATTAGTCTTTAGATAGGAATGGAATGCCAGAATTCTTTCCTCCTCTGAGTTTCCAAAAATTACAGGTTTTTTTTTTTTTAAAGATTTTAATTTATTTATTTGACGGGGGGGTGGGGGGGGTGTGGGAAACAGGCTCCCCACTGAGCAGAGAGCCCGATACGGGGCTTGAACCCAGGACCCTGAGATCACGACCTGAGCCGAAGGCAGAGCCTTTAACCCACTGAGCCATCCAGGTGCCCCGAAAAATTACAGTAGGTTAGAAAGCCATGAAAAATTTTCCCTATAAAGACTAACCTGATTCTTCAGCTTCTGATGAATAATCTTCATCACTATCCTCCTCCTCCTCTTCATAGTCATCCTCTGAAGGATTAAAAGTCTCATCCTCGATTTCAGACTCTGAATCCCCTTCCTCAGCATCACTCCCCTGGTGAGTCAGAGACCATAATACTATTTGCTGGGTTCTTTTTTTTGACATTCACTTGATTAAGGAATTAATTTAACCCACCTAGCACACCGTCATTATTTTTTTATATATAAAAAAACCAAACCCTGAGTGACCAAGAGATAAAAGGACTAATTTAAAATCACTAGTAAAGTGCAATTAGACAAATATCTAATTCTATTTCTTAGAAGAGTCACTTCACCCTTCCTTACCCAGGAAAATTAACCACAGAAATAAAGTAAAAATGCCTTGAAGAATTTTTTCCCAATACTAAGAACAATTCTGCAATTTCAAAGAAATTTGATGGCTAGTAGTTCTTAATCATCTACCTGTAAAACTACCCCAGAAAAACAACACAGTAAGATCAAGCTCCCACTTGGTCTGCTCCCTTAGGTGTTACTTACATGGCATTTCCTAGCCGCCCACATGGTAATGGGCACCACCATGTACCGGAAAAGAAACCCCACACTCACGCACCTCACCCTCAGGCTCTAGGAAAGACCAGCCACCTTGTTCGAAGAAGCCCTCGGGGTCGTCAACAATGGTCTTCATAATTTTAGTCCAGTTGAGGGACTGCACTCCTTCTGTGTACTTTAGGTCACAGGAACTGAGAGACAGGACATTATGAAGTCAACATCAATTCTCTGTATTTTCTGAGAAGGTACTGTGTCATCTCGCTCATAAGCAGCTCTGAATGTAGGTGACCTTTTCCTAAATAGAGCAGACCTTCTTTGCACTATGCCACCAGGACAGACCTGGTGGCTGCTATGTGGTCTGCTAGACACCAGCCCTCACGACAGAGCAGCATTCCAATTGAAGCAAATTTTGTCTCTCGAACAAAGCTCATGTTTTTGCTTTCCATTTTCTTAAGCACCAACTTGCCTCCTTTAGCCTTTTCTCCTCCTCCCCTGTGCTTTCCCCTCCCCGACTCTTACTCGCAAGTAGTCTCAACTTATAACCATTTCTATGATTCTTACTTTCCAGCTCTAATCATTCACCCCACTGCAGTTGAGAAACAGCAACTGGCCCTAGCCTTCCTGCCTCGATCCCCCACTGCTTATTTGGTGTCGAGTCTATTTGAAGGTAGGGATGAGTTTTTTGTTTGTTTAGTACCTACAAAATGCCTTGTATGAAGACGTTCAAATGACTTTCTTTTACCCACTTCTGTTGAGGAGAGCTCAATCAATTCAAGTGGGTGGGAAGGAAGAGAAAAAGAAACTAAAGAAATGACAACAGTAAGGATCACAAAAAGAAACCTTTGGCACAAAATCTATCTGCGAACCACTGCCATGAGTTCACCAGAGGCACCGTATTGTACATGCTGTAACCTGTGCTTCTAGCCATGGTGGGATAACATAGACTAGATTTACCTTTTCACTTTAAACTAGAAAACCAAAAGATATGTAACAGCTTTCAAACACTGGATAAAAACCAGCACAGGACTATAATCCCCTAAATTTTAGGAAACATATATAGGGTTCTGTTTTACAGCTGCCTAAGTTTTCTGCCTGAAGGCAGTTCCCAGGCTGCCATGTGGGGAAGGGAAACCCAATCAGAACTAAGAGAAGGATCTGAGGAGGCTGAGACAGAATTTTGAGGCAGGAGTACTGGAGAGACTGACAGAAAAAGCTCTGGAAATGTTCAGAGGGATCCCGTCCAGTCTTTGGCCAAGAACATATCTCCACATGCATGAGAGAAAGCTGAGTAGAGCTGGGCAAAGCAGTCCTGGAAAGCAGCAGGCCAGACAATTCCCAGATCTCACACTGAGCTGGAAATAGTTCCTCTTCTCACCAGCTTCAGTGGAAAGACCTTCTGACAAACACTGAATCAGAGCCCTCAGAAGAGTACTGTCCCAGCAGTGGGGTAAATTAGTCTAAGACAACAAGCCACTCTGAACTAGCACTAGTGACATCTGGATCAGATGTTCTGATTGACTTGTTCAGACATCTGAAGTTCTGAAGGAGCCAGTGAGACCCAAGTCATTCAACTATACCTAGAATGAAGTCTAGAAAGAATTTTAAAAACCTAGTACACAAAAATGTGTAGTCACACAGTTTGGCAGTTGGTCACGACAGACATGCAAAAAGGGATAAGAAGAATCAACCAGTAGAAACAGACCCAGAAAATACAAAGACGGTGGATGAAAGTATCAGATAATGACGTTTAAAGTTACTATAAATGGAGAGAGAAACCTGAAGATGCTGAGAAGTGAAGAAACATGTATAATTGGTCTCAGGGAAAAAAAAAAGGGGACTGAGCAAAAATATTGGAAGAATAATGTCCCCATTTGTCCTCTCTCTCTAGAAAAAGGAAAAAAAAATAACGGCCAAAATATCTCTAAATATGATGAAAACTACATACTCCACACATCTGAGAAGCCCAATGCACACAAAACAGAATCATTAAAAACACAGCAAAGCACCTAATAATCAAACTGCTAAAAACCAATGACACAAACAGTAAATAAACTATCCTGATGAAAAGAGTTAATCTGTACAGAGGTACAAAGGAAGACAGCAGACATCTGAGCAGAAACCAGGTAAGCTAGAAGGCAATGGAGCATCTCGTAAATATTAAAGACTATCAACTTACAATTCTACATCCAGCAAAAACATCTTTCTGAAATGAAAGGGAAATAAAAGACTTTCAAGAAAAAAGCTGAGAGAATTTGTCACCAGAAAACCTGTACCTCAAATGCTAAAGGAGGAGGTTGATGAGGCAAAGGAAAATTAAAGCAGACAGAAGGTTGGAACCATACAATGGCGTGAAGAGCATCAGGAATGGTAAATACATGAGTAAATATCGAAGACCTTTTTTCCTCATTTTATAAATTAAGAGTTAACTACCGGGAGCATGAGGCTGGCTCAGTCAGAAGAGCATGCACCTCTTCTTGATCTTGGGGTCATGAGTTTGAATCCCATGTTGGCTGTAGAGATTACTAAAAAAAAAAAACAAACAAACAAAAACCAAAAAAAACACAAAACAAATCCAAACCAAAAAAACCCAAAAGACAACAAAGAACAGAGGAGAAAAACTAAGAGCAAGATAGTAGATTTAAACCCAACCATACTGATAGTTAATGATAAATGTAAATGGTCTGTTTTCACCAACCTGATTAAAAGGAGAATAGATTAAAATAAGACCCAAATATATGTTGTCTCCAATGAAGCCACCTTAAACATAAAGTCAGGAGTAAAAGGACAGAAAAGAGACATGTTATACAAACACTAACCAAAATAAAGTTAGAAGTCCATGGTAATGACACACCAAGTAGATTCTGAAACAAGCACTATTAGGAATAAGGAAGGAATTTTTTCTATCATGATGGAAAAAAAAAATCAAAATTAAACTGCTAGGCAAACAGACAAAAAGAGGAAACAAAAATGATGAATATTAGGAATGAAAGGGAACATCATCAGCGTACAAATACTACAATTGGTAAACTTAGATTAAGAAGACCAGTTTGTTCAAAGACACAAGATGATTCTAAAATTTACATACAACGGTCAATGTAATATAGCCAATATTTTTTTTTTATGGGTTTGTCAGGGCGGGGCATGACACATGGGCAGAGGGAGAAGTAGGCTCCCCACTGAGCAAGGAGCCTGATGTGGAACTTGATCCCAGAACCCTGAGAATCACAATCCAAGCCAAAGGCAGACACCTCCGACTGAGCCACTCAGGTGTCCCTAATGTAGCCAGTTTTGAAAAGGAATATATTTGGAAGACTTACACTACCTGATTTCAAGACTTACTATAAAGCTACAATAATCATGACAATAGTATAAGGACACATAGATGCCAATGCAACAGAACACCACCCAGAGATAAACCCTTTCCTACATGGTTGATATTTTTTAACAAGATGCCAAGATAATTCAGTAACTAGGATAATCTCATCACAAATGTTACTAAAGTAATTGGCTGTATGTAGGCAAAGTATGAATCTTGGCCCTACACTACAGTAAAAAATTAGCTCCAAATAGATCACAGACCTAAACGGGAGACCTGATTCTATAAAACTCTAGGAGAAAACAAAACGTTTATGACTTTGGATTAGTCCATTTATTAGGTAAGATGTAAAAAACACAAATTACAACAGAGTAAATCTAACAGATTTCATGAGAATTTTACACTAGTCTTCACTAGTTTCTTTAGTCTTTATTTATTTTTTTTTTTTTTTATTTTTTAAAGATTTTATTTATTTGACAGAAACATAGTGAGAGAGGGAACACAAGCAGAGGGAATGGTAGCGGGAGAAGCAGGCTTCCTGCCGAGCAGGGAGCCCGATGCGGGGCTCGATCCCAGGATGCTGGGATCATGACCCTAGCGGAAGGCAGACCCCCAACGCCTGAGCCACTCAGGTGCCCCTAGTTTCTTTAGTCTTTAAAAGACACTCAAGAAAATGAAGAGGCATAGAAACTACTGAAAGAAACTATATTCAAGGGGTGCCTGGGTGGCTCAGTAGGTTAAGAGGCCAACTCTTTTTTTTTTTTTTAAAGATTTCATTTGACAGATCACAAGTAGGCAGAGAAGCAGGCAGAGGAAGAGGAAGAAGCAGGCTCCCTGCTGAGCAGAGAGCCCGATGTGGGGTTTGATCCCAGAACCCTGAGATCATGACCTGAGCCGAAGGCAGAGGCTTAAACCACTGAGCCACCCAGGAGCTCCAAGAGGCCAACTCTTGATTTCGGCTCAAGTCATGATCTCAGGGTTGCTTGAGGGTTCTCTTTCCCTCTCCCCAGGCTCACACTTTCTCGAAAATAAGTAAGTCTTTAAAAAAAAGAAGAAAACATATAAAACCTGTATTTAAGGACATATATATCCAGTCTAAAGAATTTTTTAAATTTATTTTTTTAAAGAGGATTTTGAGGGGCGCCTGGGTGGCTCAGTGGGTTAAAGCCTCTGCCTTCGGCTCAGGTCATGATCTCAAGATCCTGGGATCGAGCCCCGCTTCTGGCTCTCTGCTCAGCAGGGAGCCTGCTTCCCTCACTCTCTCTGCCTGCCTCTCTGCCTACTTATGATCTCTGTCAAATAAATAAATAAAATATTAAAAAAAAAAAAAGATTTTGAGAGCAAGAGCACACACACGTGCAAGCACGAACAAGTCAGGGAGAGGCACAGGGAGAGAGAGAATCTTAAGCAGACTACATGCTTCCCACAGAGCCTGACATGGGTTGATCTCAGGACCTTGAGTTCATGACCTGAGTTGAACTCAGAGTGGGATGCTTAACTGAGTGAGCCACCCAGGTGTCTCTATCCAGTGTAAAGAATTCTTACAACTCAGACAAGCAATCTCCTTTTTAACTTGGGCAAAAAATACAAAGTTACTTCCTTCAAGACACAGAATGACACATAACATATGAAAAGATGTTCGACATCATGGGTCATCATAGCAATGCAAAGTGAAACTAAAATAAGACAGTACTGCACATTAAAACAGCTAAATTTATAAAAAGACAGACAAAACCAAGTGTTGGATTAGGAGGCACAGCAACAACTCTCACATACTGCAGCTGTCTATGGGTTTTCTGGAAAGTGATTTGATAGTTTCTTACAGAGCTGAACACAGACTTAACCACAAACCATACAACCCAGCAGTGCCACACTTAGGTCATCTGCCCAAGAAATGAAAACCTATGTTTACATTTTAAAGACCTTCTGTAGTAAGGTTTACGGCAGCTATTCATAAGAGCCCCCACATGGAAACAACTCAAATGTCTAGTAAGTGGTAAATGCAGTATGGAGTATCCCTGAAATGGAATACTCCTCAGTAACAAAAAGGATACACTCAACGACTTTCAAAATTTCAGAAGCATTGAGCTAACTGAAGGATGCAAGATTTTATAAAAGGTTACATACTGTAGGCTTCCATTTATGTGAAATTTCTAGAATAAGCCAGCTTTATAGTGATAGAAACCAGGGATAAGATTGTGGGAAGGAGAATGACTATAGAGGAACTCTTAGGAGTGAAGAAGTATTCTACGTCCTGATTACAATGGTAGATTCAAGACTGTACCCATTTGCTAGAATTCATCAAATCACATACTTAAACTGATGAATTCTATTACATGTAAGTTTTCCCTCAATAAAACTTGTTTTTTAAAAAGTCGTATACATTTACACACAGTATCTGTGACACTACACCATCACCTACCTGCATGTTTCTTAGGAAAATCCTCAGGGAAACCATAAATTTGTATCTTTCTCATAACTTATTTCTACATTCTCTCAACCCACTTCTTAAGAGGAGGTTTACATTTATAGCACTTCCCATTCACAAGTCCTGGGGGTGGGGGCCAGAGCAAACTATACTCAGCCTTTACACTTAGAGAATGACATCTCCTGGATACGGAGTTCTTGTACTTCCACGAGAAATTCTTTTAGCTGAAATGTGTAAATACGGATGTCAACGGCTAACATAAAAAGAGTTTCTATCTTTCAATAAAAAAGAACTAGTAAGAGATATGCCTCCCTTTTTATAACTAAATTATTACACACATGTTTACATTATACACCTATCAAGAAGTAAAAAAAAAATCTTTGATTCTGTATGTGTTAATATTCATCAACTACTGTTGGAATTTCAGGAAGAAGTTATTAACTCTTTATCTAGTAAGATTGCAAATTTTTAAGTCCTGGGCTGTAACTCAACCTAAAGGCAGTTTTACCCTGAAGTACACCCGATTTTATATGCGACTCACCACACTTACATTCTGTAATACAGGGCTCACAGGGTAAATGGGAGACTGCTGGCCGATTTACTTACTTCAACCATTCCTTGATGGGGTCTAGGGAGGCAACAGGAATGGCGTTGATCATCGTGACTTTCTTGCTGTAGTCCTTGTACACTATCACCATGTCGAAGTTCTTCAGGTGAAACTGAACCCGCTCAAAGTGAATCAGCTCCACTTCATCCAAGGTCACCACAAAAGGTGGCTGGTTAGGGAAAAACTGGGTCACTACCACGTAAATCCCCTAAAGCGCCAGGCTTTTCAAATTCTGCCAGAATTTTTTTTTTTTTTTAAGATTTTATTTATTTAAGAGAGATTGAGCACTCCTGTTTTTTGTAAAAAACTAAAAGGAACACAACATGCTGGGAAGCCCCAGTAAAAGGATCTGTAAGATCAAAATCTTTCCTCAAGGAGAAAAAAATATAAGGAAACTATGAAGAGACTATTTAAAAAATTGGAGAAATTTCTGAATAATCTTTTGTTCCGTAAGTTATGTCTAACAAAATTATTGGGGCACCTGGGTGGCTCAGTCAGTTAAGCGTCCATCTGACTTGATTTTGGCTCAGGTCACGATCTCAGGGTTGTGAGATCGAACCTGGTGTCGCACTGGGTGTGGGGCCTGCTTAATTTTCGCTCTCCTCTGTCCCTCCCTGCTTTAAAAAAAGTTCAAGTTTTTAAAGTTAAAAAGAAAAAAGTATCAAAAATGAAAATCGTCAGAAATAATAAGGACCTAGTTTTCAAAATACCTATCCTTTTTCTTTCTTTTCTCTAACAATTTTCTTACTAAAAGGAGCTAAGAAATACTCACCCACTCTGTAGCATTTACCAGCGCACTACTAGTGGGCTGAAGGAGGCAAGTACTCCTGTAAGGAGCGCCATTAAATCTGAAAAAAGAGTAAGAAAAGAAGACCTAAGATTGGGCCCGTTGCAAGAGAAATCTGCTGCCACAATACACTTCTTTCCATTTCCCGTTCCAAACCCAGCTCCGGCATGCACACGGGACAGCCATTTACAGGGGAAGCGCCTCAGTCTGGGCCACTCACCCCGGCCCTAAAAACATTCAGGAGGGAATGGATGTCTCAAAGGTTTTCAATCAAAGGAAAAAGGGAATGATCTGTTACGCTGAGTTACTGTAACGGAGAATAATTTTTCTAATAGGTAGACAACAACACTTCAGGCCAAAAAGATGAGGAGATAGGTTACCCCAAGTCCCTAAAAGGCACTTCAAATTCCAGTTCCTCCTTAGTTAGAGCCTCTACTTTCTCAATGAAATTTTTAAAGGCTGTTTTCAGTTTGTGCCTCATTTCCCGTTCCATCTGCATAAGAAAAAAAATACTAATTAACCATAGCCATCACTTTACTTGTTAATAGTACATCCCTTCAAAAAGTCCGAAGTGCTTCTAATAGTCCTTAATTCTCACACCCATGATGCCGACACGGATACTGTCCTAGAGGCCACTACACTGAAACTCACGGCCGAGGCTGCAACTGATGTCTAGTCCACAAGCCACGGCACTGGGCCATCCCCGCACACACTCGACTGGTTCCACAGAAACACTCAGGGGTTGTTCATAAAATACAATGACTACTGAACTCAGATCTGAACCACAAGCTACCTCAGTACCCTGCAAATAAAACCGGAAATCTCCCAGACCTGCTCGGCATAGAGGTCGTCTCGGTCATGCATGTGCTGATGTTTGCCCAAGTCCGTGGTGATCTCTCCCACTTCCGTATAGAACTGCACATCTGTGTGCCGCTTCTTCCCAAACATGATGGCATTCTGGGGTAGAGCAGAAAGCGCAAGACAGAAGTCAGAAAACTCAAGCAGATAACAAACCACATGAAAAAAGAAGTAATACCTACACTGGAGACCATGGCATTTATGTAAAGATAGTTAAAACATCCCTGGTGTTATCATAAATAATGACATCTGGGAATGTGAAGCCTATGAACTTTAAAAAGTACTATTTATTAGAATGGACTTCAGAGATTAGGCTGGAAATAAACTGCATCTAAGGAACATTTTCCTACTTCAGACACAGGAAATCTGGAGAAAGCCTTTTGTTCAGTGGTCATTAGGTATCACACCAAAGGAACGTGCATGCTGAGCACCTCCTAGACTGCAGACACGGTGAACTTCATAAACCTATCTCACTCAATCCTCTTAATAATCTTATGTGACAGGTGATATTATTCATCACTATTTTAAAGGAAAGAGGGTGACACGAAGATCTTGCCCAAGACCCAACAGCTGGTAAGGAGACGGGTGTACCTTGAGGTGAAAGTGCAAGACAATAATCATCTCTCCATCACACGGCTGAAACAAAGCATGCTTGATGTTATTGTACAGGATGTCCACTTTGTCTCCCCGAACAGAGGTGAAGCGGAAGCCTGGGGACAAACAAACGAAGCTAAGCATCAAGCAGCAGCATGAGGCGAGGCCAGAAGATATGGCATCTTTGCCGGCTGATCTGCACAGGGTCAGAGAAAATCCTGGAAACTCTCCACGGCTTTCCTTTCCTTGTGCCCACAGAACAACATCAGTAGATTCCTCTCAGTGTTTCCCTGACATACTGTATCACCTGATCATCTACAAATGTGCCCCAGAAACAAAGGCCAGACCCACAAGAGAGCATCCATACCATTGACATGGGCCTCCAGTGAACCCTGCATCCTTTTCTGGGCAATGTTGGGACGAATGTATAGATCTTTCAGTTTGGGATTACTCCGGTTGAGATTGATCACCAGGGAGTCCTGTTTCACGATGCCCTGAGTACAATGAGAATTAATGTGAGTCCTCGCATATCTCCACTGTCCAAAGCCACACGTATTCTGTTCCAGAAAGGTGCTCGGCTGGTGTGCAAGCTCACCTCCTTCTCCTTCTCTTCTGCTTCCCGGGTCTTATACCGCTTCTGTACTTCCTTTATGATTCGGAAAGCATTCTGCAGGTTCAAGGCTGGAACTGTCTGTTCTCCAGGTGCCTTCATATTTGAAGCTCGGTATGTACTGTGAAAAAGGGGAAGCCAGAACTTACAGAAGTTTCTTTATCAGGCTGGGTAACTTGCCCTCTTTATTTTTAACAGACTTAGCAGCTGTCGGGAGAAAAAGGTACCAGCGAATAGCTGGACAATGTCTGGAAAGCTGAAAACCATCTCCCTTTCTCTCTTAAATAGAGCCTATTATCGATGGCTAATCCACTGGGTGGGAAATCACACTTAATTTTCAAATCTGGCATAGTCAATTTTCCCATTCCAGAGGAATGAACTCCAATGAGTTCACATTTCCTTATTTATGATTCTACTGTAAAACATAATGTAATCAGTTTAACATATTTTCATGAGGACTCCAAGTTGGGTTCCATCCTCAAAACACTACAGAGCTAGCAGGATGATCCTAAACAGGCGCCACCAAGGGAGGCTTTGCCATTCATTAGATGAGGGAGGACACAGGAGACACAGGGAAACGTTTCTGAGTACCACTCCAACCAGCAGGGATTTGGGAATGGTTTTTTCCTGGGGACTCACATTTCCTTGACGAAAGTGGCTTCCGGGTTAGGAAAGATGTTGCCCTCATTCCTGCCCAGAGCGCTGCCTGGGCAATAGAAGTTGATTCGCAAGTAAGTATAATCTCCTTCCACAGACATGCTGATATTCTGCTCAAAGAAAGGAAAAGCATTAACAAAATCAACAGGTTTCTTTCCAAACTAAAGATCAGTAGTTATGGGGACATAAAGTTAAGTTGCGAGTTACAAGCTGACTGCTAAACCTAGCCTGTAAACCTTGATCTAGCTCTAATGAACTGGACCTTCTTTTTCTTTTTCTAAGACCAAATGTGTGCTTCCAAAAGAATCACTGATCTCAGAGCACCTGGAGCCATGCGTCCAACGACATGTTAAAAAATGCTTATCGCAAATGGTATTTCTAGCCTAGATCACTGAACTTTCTAACAAAGTGAAAACTGGGAAGGAAGGACAGCAGGGGGGAGGGAGAGACGGCGCAGTCCAAAAAAGAATATGTGGAGAACACTATTACTAGTTTCGGAAATAGTCTGTATGGAGCCCGACTCAACATCCATACCTTGATGGTGGCAATGTGAAAAGGCGTCGCGATACCAAACACAGGCATTATCACAGTTTCGTATTTCTTATCAATATAGATCTTCATTTCCCGAATATGTGGTTCCTTAGGCATCAAAGATGGGTTTTTATAGGACACGTTAGATTTGCGAGCTCTGGAGTGGGGATAAAAATTTTTTTTGAGAAATTTCTATAAATCACATATGGACCTAAGACAACCTTGCTGCCCGACACACTCTTACTTCTGAATCTGTTGTTCTCCTTTCTGTTCTGTCAGTCGCCTCTTTGCTTCCTCATTGAGTTGAGCTGCCAGTTCCTTTTGATGTGCTCTTCGCTTCTCTTCTGCAGTCATCTCATTCTGGAGAAAGAAAAACCCAAGTCAGTAGAAGAGTCATTCCTACAAATGGGCCCCAGATACAAACCACAGGACAGGTAGAGATCAATGTAAGCTGAAACCATAAACTCACTCGTGTCCTTTCTGTAAGTAATGCTGCCCGAGAACCTCTTCCCAGCAGGTCCTCGGCCTCATCTTTCTCCTCCTCCTCCTCTTCTTCATCCTCATTCTGTGGGCAAAAAAATCATACTCAGAAATTCCGGTTTTCATCTTCTTAGCCAGTATCATTTTAGCCTTTTTACAGTACCAAACTTCCTACACCACTTATCTTCCTTCTTCCTACCTTTAGAAAAATCCCCACGTTCTTCACTTTCTTCTTCACAGAAGTGAGAACAGTAGCTGGGCCATCCTGGAATAAAAGGATGAAGTCAGACATATAAAAGAGCATTTAAATGAGGCACTTTCAACTTTCTAGCCTAGTATATAGGAGGGCAGTGCTTTGAAACTTCTGGACACTAAGATCTTTAACAATGAATACATACAAATTTTATCCTTCCAACCTCATGAGAAACTATAATTTGGAAGACAACACTGAGATAATGGTTAAGAACGCAGGCTGGATTTGAAACCTGGCTCAGTCACTTCCTAGTGGTGACATCAGGCTACTGACTGCTACTGCTCTGTGTCCCAGTTTGTTTTTTTTTAACTGAGGGCAGAGTACCTACTTTGTAGGGTATTATAATTCAATGAACTACTACATCAAAGTCCTTATATAGTAAGAATACAGCAGTATTCACTATTAAGGAATCAGTTCCGCTAAATGAGAACAAAACCAAAAACAAAACAGTTAAAAAAGGCCGCAAAGGCCTTGAACAAGTAAATCCTTAGAAAGTGGTTCAGTCATTACCTAGGTTTGGGGGGCTAGGGTACTGACCGGGTTTCTTTCTGAGGTGATAAAAATGTTCTAAAATTAGATTGTGGTGATGGTTGCACAACTGAAAAATCACTAAAAATCACTAAATTATACACTTACAGTGGGTGAATCATATGGTACATAAACTGTAGCTCAATAAAGCTTCTGTTCAAGTAAAAAAGAATCAGTTCCCGTTATTATCATGATCAGGGTTCAAGCCAGTAATAGTGGCTTGAGTAATAAATAAATAAAAAAAATAAATAAAAAAAAAGTAATAAATGGCTTAGTTTAAATCATTCGCTGTATTTGGATGACAGTCTCTATTCCTACCTATGTTAGGTCACTGTCACGGATCTCTCTCTTCAGCTAGTATTTGACAAACACTTTCAAGAAAAATACCCGTAGAGTACAAAATGTATCTCAAATGTCAGTTCACAAATACTCAAAAGTTGAAGCAGCGATACATACCTCATCCACAAGCACTGTGTCACCGATGAAAAGAGCATAGGTTTTCTCTTCTGGTTTCTTCCCTTCCTTGTTAGTCAGATCAGAGAAACCCAAATTGATGCTGAAAACCATCCCTACAACAGCAAACAGGAATCAGTATCTAAGTACGAGAGAATGGAAAAGGGTAGAATTTACACAAAAAAGGGGAAATAAAGCTACAGGAAACTATTCAAAAGAGTATCTTCTTACCGCATGTCTGTAAAACTCACCTTTTTTCAGTTTGTACTGATTTTTACTATTAATTACTAAAGAGCCTTCACGGAATTCAATTCCCATTCCGAATCTAAAAAAGAAATGAAGAGAAACTACAGCAAATAGGCTAAAAGATCTCTAATGTGGATCAAGTACAATATATTCTATTTCAATTTTTAGGAAAAGGCAGGCAAACATGTTGAGTGATTTGCCTCTGCTCATCACTAATTTAAGGAGCAGGATTCGAGGATAGTCTTTGGGCTAACAATATGGTGCAAAGAATTTCCTAAAGCAGTACCTCATGTGACATTTATTATATCAAGCCTTTTTTATTTTAGCTTACTCACTCGTACTTAAATTTTAATATTCTACCATGAAATCAAATTGAGTGTTCCTATAAACAATTTGGCAGACTGTTAATGGGCATATTACCAAGGCTGTAATAAGTGTTAGATTAAGCAAGGCAACTGTTAGTAGAATGTTGATAACAAGGATTCATTAAGTCGACTGGGCCAGGACTTGGTACAGGTTGATATATTTCCTCTTGTCCATCAGAGAAATCCAGAAAAAAACTATATATCCCAGACTAGTTTCCATCTAAAGAAAATGACCAGAGCCTTTGTTTCCCAAAATATCTTTGATTCTGTAAGATGTTCTTAAGTATTTCTAAGTGTTCAATGGTCAAATACACCTAAGAAATACTGAATTAAATAAAAATTGAAAAAACAATGTAAATAGTAGGACATCCCAGAGTATCATATTTGCAAACGTGAGCTGAGATGTTCTGAGAGAGAAAATAAAGTCAGTAATATGTCCTAACACTAGTAATGTAAGCATAGAACAACCTACTGGTATCTACTACATTGGTCTGGAAAAATCTCCACCCCATCCTTGGGAGTAGAAATGAAACCTTTCTCACATTCTCTGATAACACTATATGTTCAGTATATAAGTTTAATATTTAATGGTCCATAAATGTTGGGTGAATCAATATAAGAATATTTTGCTTGACCATGGCCAGTCATGAAAATTGTCTCAGAGTGACAATGTACATTATCACATCTTACCCTAGATTTTTGGTAATTTTGTTCAGCAGCTCTGGCTTCTGCTTTTTAACCACGTCCATGACAGCATTATACACGTCACATATCTTCACACCTAATGACAAGACAGAGAGGAAACATAGTATCTTTCAGGGAGGAAAAAAAGAAAAGGTTGGTTTGGTTTGGTTTGGTTTATCAACAATTTTTTACCTGTCCCCTAAAGCAGAGTTTCTCAATGTGTGAACTAAGAAATTCAGCTGTGGGGTGCCTGAGTGGCTCAGTGGCTCCTGATTTTGGCACAGGTCATGGGATCAAGCCCCACATGGGGCTCCGTGCTCAGCGTGGAGTCTGCTTGTCTCTCGCCCTCCTGATTGGCCTCTCCCTATGTGTGCATATGCGTGTGCTCTCTCTAAGTTTTTTAAAAAGATTTATTAGAGAGAGAGAGAGAGAATCTCAGGCAGACTCTGCATTGAGTGTGGAACCCAACTCGGGCTTATAACCCCCGAGATCCTGACCTGAGCTGAAACCGAGAGTTGCACACTTAACTATCTATACCACTCAGGCGCCCCTAAATAAAAATCTTAAAAAAGAAAAAAGGCAGCTGCAGGAGTGGTAGGGATTAGAAATTTGCATTTTTATTATTTTTCAGAAATTTGCATTTTTAAAAACCATTCACTTAGTCACCTAGTAATTATACTGCTTGAGAATCACTGACTCAGGAGAACTATGGGATGCTAGGTAGTCTCAGTGAAATAATTTAAGGGCAGATAAACGGCAAAACATTAAAGTTACACATTTTGAAAAACGGGACTACTGAATGGGTAAATTACTGCTAGAAGGACTCTGGCCTTAATTTTTCACGATCTAGGATATGAACAGATATTTCAAACCAGAATAGTCTAGATATGGTGGCCTCGAAGGGGTCTTTATCCTCACCAAGCTACCGGACTATGATTTCCAATAGGATTTATCAAGATTGACTTAAGATCGTGAAGAACTGGTGTCTAGAAGAGGTGGGTCGGCTTATAGAGTAGCTTAAAGGTGGAACACATGAAGTCCCATTTAGCCAACTGGGAGCGTGGAGTTTCAAGACAAAAGAGGTGTGGTGTCCAGCACTTTGCTGCCTTTTGAGGTAGACAATTGCTTGCGTAGAAGAGCTGCTATTAGTTCGGAGACTAATGTAACCTTGTATCCGGTTATGTATGTATCCGGTATATATACATAACCATGTATTCTGTTTACATGAGAAACACATTCTGTTGCCAGAGATACTAGCTCTCAAAACCTTCTAAAGAAAAAAAAAAAAAAACCTAAAGAAAAGTAATAAAGCTAAGGTACTTTATGAGGATATGGGCACAGAGGCCTAACCAGTCACAGAAGTTTTTTTCTAAACATCAATGTAACGTACTCATGATGAAAAGAAGACTGAAGAATGAAATGGTCGGAGGATTCAAGGTTGGTAAAATCTGATTCTATTTTAGTACAAGAACCTCAGGGTTAGAAATGCACATGAACACTAGAAACAATTTTGTTACATCATTTCCAAACCTTTTTTAAGGCACCTCACCATGTCTTAATTCCTTTAGCAGTTCCTCTTGAAGCTGGAGCAAAAAGTTGTAATTTTCTTGAACTTCCTGAGAAGGGTCAACCATCAAAGTGCGAACAAGGTTGGAGCAGTAAGACTTGAAGCGAATACCCATGGCACAAGTGATGGCCCCAAAATGCATGTGATTCTTGTCACTAGAGACCAAAGGAAGAAAGCATTTCATTATGCAAACTAGCCAAGTCCCTAGTGTTACTGCCATATGACATCCGAAATCACTACCTTTCCCTGCTCTATCCCAAAGCTGGAGCGGAAGGACCTCAACTTTTTTTAAAAAATAAACAAAGCAGGTTATAAGGGAGTAAAATTAATGACCAAAACTTAGGATAAAACTTCAGAGAGGGGGCGCCTGCATGGCTCAGTGGGTTAAAGCCTCTGCCTTCGGCTCAGGTCATGATCTCAGGGTCCTGGGATCGAGCCCTGCATTGGGCTCTTTGCTCAGAGGGGAGCCTGCTTCCCCCTCTCTCTCTGCCTGCCTCTCTGCCTACTTGTGATCTTTCTCTCTGTCAAATAAATAAAAAATATCTTTAAAAAAAAATTTTTTTTAAAAACTTCAGAGAGAAGCTGAGTTGTGGTATCCTAAACCGACAAAGAATATATCAAATTCTATTCATCACAGTATAATGATACAGGGGGAAGGCGTCACTTATCCACCAGTCACTACGAAATGTAGTATTCATTATGAATTAGTCCCTTCAGCCTGACCAGGAAAAACAGCATTCTCAACAAATTTTTAAAAATTAGAAGAACTAAAAAAAAAAAACAACCTCCTGTCCCCTGGGGGGAAAAAAATTAGAAGAATTACATTATGGCATATCTAATAATATCTTAATGGTTTTTCTCAACATGTTTTGCATTTTTTTCCTGTTATTTTTAAGCATCTGGAAAAGCAAAATCAAATAAATGCTCAAGTAAGAAATGAGTACCAATGTGAAATAAAATAGAAATAAGCAAGGGCGCCTGGCTGGCTTCATCTGTGGAGCGTGTGACTCTTAAAATCTCCTGGTTTTGGGGTGCCTGGGTTGCTCAGTGGGTTAAAGCCTCGGCCTTCGGCTCAGGTCATGATCTCAGGGTCCTGGGATTGAGCCCCGCATCGGGCTCTCTGCTCAGCGGGGAGCCTGCTTTCCCCCGTCTCTCTGTCTGCCTCTCTGCCCACTTGTGATGTCTCTCCTCTCTGTCAAAAAAGAAAAAAAAAAATCTCCCGGTTTTGAGTCTGAGCCCCACACTGGGTATAGAGATTACTTAAAAACAAAATCTTAAAAAATGCATATATGCATACAATAATACAAGAAGATAATGTAGAAGGCAGACTAATGGTTATTCTGTCTCTTCCCACTTTTCTGAATTCCAGAATGAGTCCAAGAAAAAAACAGGCTAAAAGCTGAAATATTCTAGTCGGGGTGGCTCAGTGGGTTAATGCCTCTGCCTTCAGCTCAGGTCATGATCTCAGGGTCCTGGGATTGAGCCCCACATCGGGCTCTCTGCTCAGCAGGGAGCCTGCTTCCCCTTCTCTCTCTTCCTGCCTCTCTGCTTATTGTGATCTCTCTCTCTCTGTCAAATAAATAAATAAATATCTTAAAAAAAAAAAAGACAATCTAGGCATTATTAAAAAAAGAAAGAAGAAACATTCTGGTTGTTGTTATATTTTGAAGTTCTCACACTTACCTCACCACACTGAACTTAAGATTATAGTTGCCACCACTTTGAATGATGGGAGGGTAACACATTTCCACAGTAGAAGGGTCTGCCCCAGCTAGGTATTTTTTCTCTTCAATGGCCTTTTCCACAGATTCAGCCAGTTTGCTGTGTCGAACTTTCTGTAAGCATGCCCAGCAATAAAACAGTATTTACAATATTCATCAAACAGTGGCTAAGAGTTTTGGGTTTGTGGACATTATTGTTTAAAGACAACATATATCTTGATACCACTTACGATGCTAAAATAGTCTTATGAAATGGTTTACGTGTCAGATAACACAGTGGTATGCTTGCAAAGCTGATTTTGACACAATATGTGAAATTCACAGCCATACAAGGAATCCTCAATAAAATACTGAATAACCTCAAGAAACTATAGCGCAGGTTTATAGTTACTTTGAAAGAGAGCGGGCAGGGTGCCTGGATGGCTCAGTTGAGTGTTCAACTCTTGGTCTCAGCTCAGGTTAGGATCTCCAGTTGTGAGACTGAGCCCTGCAAAAGGCTCCCTGCTCAGAGGGGAGACTGCTTGGGATTCTCTCTCTCTTCCCCCTTGCCCCTCCCCCATTGAACACACAGGCACACATGAGCCGTCTCTCTCAAATAAATAAATCTTAAAGAAAAAAAAAGAGCTGGCACAATTACACACCACCAATTTATGTATCAAAGGTCTAATTTCAAAGGCAGCTGAACATGCACAAAAAGCACTGCAGGGTAGGGACTTATTCCTGCTTCATTAAAACAGTAAAGACTTGCCCCTCTTCTTTTACCTCATCTGCATCAACTATTTCCATGACTCTTTCCTTGAAGAATTTGTTGAAGACCTCAGAGGTGATGCTAGCTGCTTTCTTCATTAGGTTGAGCTCCCCATCCTCCTTGACAGCAATGGTATAGGCCACAACTGCACTGATATCTATCTGTAGTCAAAGTGATAAGAGTTTCTAATGTGTAAATAGAGAATTGCTAAAGAAATGCATCTCTCCCAATTCGAATATCATCAGTGAAGATACCTGGTTATTTAGCAAACCATTCATCAGTAGTTTACAAAATACTGAAATACTCTTTTCTTGGATTGAATAAACATTTAAAATAGCTCTTTACCAGGTTACAGTGTGTATTCTAATAGGTATTAATGAGTCATTTAAATGTAAATGTAAGGGGCGCCTGGGTGGCTCATTGGGTTAAAGCCTCTGCCTTCCGCTCCGGTCATGATCCCAGGACTTCAGGTCATGATCTCGGGGTCCTGGGATTGAGCCCTGCATCAGGCTCTCTGCTCAGCGGGGAACCTGCTTCCTCCTCTCTCTGCCTATTTGTGATCTCTCTCTGTCAAATAAATAAAAATCATTAAAAAAAAATGTACATGCTCCTCTAAAGGATTTTGTAAAGGCCGAAGAAGGAAGATAGGCGGGAGAACTGAGAAAAAATAGACATTTTCCGGTAAGAGAATTTTCTGTTTCTCTCTGAAATAGCTCGACTATCTTCCCAAGGTCTCACCCCTGACTGAAAAGTCAAATTGGCTTACTGCTCAGCCAAACAGAATGAAAAATGGAAATGTGAAGGAATACAGTTTTCCCAACACAGATACTTTGCACTATGTGTTATGGAGGCCTGTCACACTTCCTGTCACACTTGTCTTCCCAACCCAACGTGCTCGTTTCCGGGAGCGCTCTTACTTTGTCAAAGCCCTCTTTGTTGAGGCAGTCATTCCAGTTCTTCATGAACTCTCCAGGGAATTTGTCTTTGCTGAACACTCCAATCTTCTTGCCACTCTTGCTTTCTTTAATGGCTTCTATCATTTTGTCAAAGCTGCTCTTATTGCTTTCATTCTATCAGCGCCACAAAGAAAAAAGCGGGTTAATTAGTTTTAGAATTATACATCTATATTCTACTAGTAATAGGCAGAGACAAATATCTGGAACCACAGAAAGAATAAATTCTCTTCTCATGCCCGATCTACTTCCTTGGGACAGACTATAACACACTAAAAGTTAACACAAAGTTTTTCGGATATTTTTACATAGTGAAGTGCCACATAAGTTGACGAGACTATTCTTTTTCTTCATAAACAGCTAAAACACTCCCACAAAGTGAACAACATTCTGAGAAAAAGTGCCAGATAGAAAGTATGGCAAAAGAGAGCACATGTGGGGTGCCTGGGTGGCACAGTTGGTTAAGCATCTGTCCCTTGGTTTTGGCTCAGGTCATGCTCTGGGTCATGAGATCGAGTCGTGTCAGGCTCTGCACTCAGCTCAGAGTCTGCTTAAGACTATCTCTCCCGCTCCCTCTCCTGCTCCCCTACCTTAGCTCGTGCGCGCGTGTACACACACACACACACACACACACACACACGGGTGCCTGTGTGCGTGCGCACATGCTCTCTCAAATAAATCTTAAATAAATCACATAACACTGAAAAAAGTATTTAGGGGAAATAAATAAATCACATGTGATAAAAACTGAAAAGGAGGTGTATCTCAGTTTCCTTAAAGATATTTAAAGTTATTTAATCTAGGGGCACCCAGCTGGCTAAGTCAGTAGAGCATGTGACTCAGTCTCACGGTTGTGAGTTCGAGCCCCACATTGGAGATAGTGATTACCTAAAAAAAAGTTATTTTATTCTAATGAAGGTACTAAGATGAAAATAAAGAAGCTGAAAGTGTCCTCAAGAAAGGACAGCTAAAGTGAGTGTTCAACAGACTCTCGCAGCCTATATGTTTTGCTGCAGAACTGACAGGGTTATTGAACTTTTTCTTCTCCTAACAACAAAGATGTGATAGAACTTTGTAATTACACCCACAGTCAGCTAAAATCTTCCTCTGCATTCTTTTAAATTCCTAGAGGGCATTTCTGTTCATCGCTTTTAAACATTCTTTCACATTTATGACACTTCCTTTATTGGTTCTGACCTTTTCCCGTATCAGCAGTGTGATGGCAGGGGCTCCATTAGCGTTCTCATTGCCCTTAGTGTTGGCAATCTGTTTTAAAAACTCCACTTTCTTCTTGCTGGCCATAAAGATGATTTTGTCATCACAGAAGACCATGATAGTATCAGTTAGTTCATAACCAAAGAGCCATGTCTATAGGAAAAGATAACATGTGATAACAGAATTTACAGATTATAAAAAAATTAATGTACTTATTCAGAAGTATTTATAAGTTAAGGTGTCCGGAATTAGCTTCAAACTAATGTAGATGTGGATACAAATGAAATGAAACTGGCCAAGAGCTGGCAATTTATTGGATAGTGGGTACGTGGGAGTTCAATATATTATTTTATCGACTTTGAAATAGTCCATAATAGAGACCAATTCATTTGGATAATTTGTGTTTATAGGAACTATACTGTTGTTTAGTACAACAGAAATGCATAAAACAAGGCCAAAGTACACCAGAGAACTGCATATTCCAGCTCCCCCAAAGACTGCCAGTTGCCTACCAATTATTCATT
The DNA here is from genome assembly GCA_028646535.1 of Procyon lotor. Lineage (NCBI taxonomy): Eukaryota > Metazoa > Chordata > Mammalia > Carnivora > Procyonidae > Procyon > Procyon lotor. The sequence goes on from CM053609.1 coordinate 57,733,554, forward strand.
TCTTCTTCCTCAGAAAGACAGGATTGTCAGCTGGGCACATTGCTCTGCATGAAGACTATTTCCCATCCTTTCTTGCAGCAAAGTATGGCCATTAAGTTCTGGCCAGTAAGTTAAAAGTAGGAGTATTCTGTGGGACTTCAAGCAAGTCTCTTTATAAAGAGAAGGAGGTCTCCATTTTTCCCCTTTCTCCATTCTTTCTGTTAGAAATGTTGCACCATAGGCTGGACTCTATGTATGGCAGAGTAGAGACCTGAAAAACCTTGAGGCCCTGAAGACTCACTAAAAGAGAAAGAACCGGGCCGACTGCACGGCTCAGTGGGGTAGGTGTCTGACCTCAGCCAAGATCATGATCTTGGGGTCCTCAGATCTAGCCATGTGTCCAGCTCCACACTCAGCGGGGAATCTGACCCCCCCTCTCTCTGCCCCTCCCCCACTCATGCTCCCTACTCTCTCTGCGAAATAAAATCTTTAAAAAAATAAAAGAGAAACAATTGTTTTGCTTAATTCATTGTTAGATTTTTTTTTTTTTTTGGTTAAATCCCAATTTACAGACTTCTCTTTCCTTATATTCTATGCACTCTCCAGTACACTTTTATGTTTCTTTTTTTTTTTTTAGCTGAAGTACACTTGTTTCTTTTTATATAAGAATGTGTTTAGGGAGGTAGGGGTAGGGTGGCTGGGTGATGGACACTGGGGAGGGTATGTGCTATGGTTAAGTGCTGTGCAATGTGTAAGTCTGATGATACAAAGACATGTACCCTGGGGCAAATAATACATTATACGTTAATTGAAAAAAAAAAAAAAAAAAAAAAGAATGTGTTTATTTTTTTTAATTCTTCTTTTTGTCCACTCAGCTTTTAGCGATGACGGAAATATTCTCTACCTGCTCTAATACGTGAGACTTGGGACTGAGGAATTAAACTTTTAAGTGACTACCACACTGAACAGTGCTATCGATTCATTGACTCTCAGGGCTAAGACTGCCATAAACTTCTCACCTGTAAGGCAGTTGATTTGGCATAAACAATTTCTTCATCAACACCCACTGATACAACAATGGCATCAACGTTGGCATATTCATCTTCTCCTTTCTGAAAAGCAAAAAGTAATTTGGTCATTTTCTTTTTATCCTCATAAAACTGGAAAACAGACCTCAGTATTTACTCAGGGTGTATATATATGTATGTATACATATATAATTTTTTTCTTACTAGAAATGCCAACTTTAAGTTACATGTTTGCTTGGCAGCCTCACAGTCATTAGTTACTCCATTTGTTAAAGTTTTATTGAGACAGAATTCACACACAATACAAGTCATCCATTTAAAGTGTGCAATTCAATGGTTTTAGTGTGTTCAGAGTTATGCAACCATCACAATCTAATTTCAGAACATTTTCATCTCCCCCCAAAAAATCCCATAAGAAATCAATATACATCTCCCCCCAGGCGTATGTAATCATTAATCTAATCTGTTTCCACACATGGGTCTATTCTGGACATTTCATACCCATGGCCTTTGTGTCTGGCTTCTTTTACTTGACATGCTGTCAGGGTTCACCCATGTTGTGACATGTGTCAGTACTTTGTCCTTTCTGTCACTAAGAATCCACCGTATGGATGGATCTACCACACAGTATCTATTCATCGACTGCTGGACATTTGGGTTGTTGCCATTTTTTGGCTATCATGAATAACGGTGCTGGGAACACTCATGTATTTCAGTGTAGACATACTTGAGTATATACCTCGGTGAAGAACTGCTAGGTCATACATTTAATTCTATGTTTAACTTTTTGAGGTTAACGGGTTTAACCAGACTATTTTCCAAAGTGACTGGACCACTTTATATTCTCAACAGCAATCTACCAGGGTTCCAAATTCCCCATATTATGACCAACATTGTTGGCTTTTTTTTTATCAGAGGCATCCATGGGGTGTGAAGTAGTAACTCACTGTAGTTTTGATTTGCATTTCCCTGACAGCTAATGACACTGAGCAGCTTTTCACATGATTACAGACCGTCTGCCTATCTTTAAGTGCCTGTTTAGATTCTTTGCCCATTCTATAAACGAATACTGCTTTATTGTTAACTTGTAAGAGTTCCTTTTATACCCAAACATAAGTCTCTTATCAGACAGGACTTGCAAATTTTTCCCATTCAGTGGGTTCTTTTCACTTTCATGATGCTGTCCTTAGAAACATGAAAATCTTTAATTTTAAAGGAATCCAAATTATTTTCCTGTGCTTTTTCATCTCATACCTAGAAAGGTTTTGTCTAATCCAAGGACAATCCAAAGATTTACCTGTATTCCCAGAGCAGTTTTATAGTTTTAGCTGATATTTAGATCTAAAGATTAATTTTGAATTAAATTTTTTGAATGGTGTGGGGAAGGGGCCTAAGTTCATTTATTTTTGCGTAGGGATAGCCAATTTGAAAAGACTGTTCTTTCCCAATTGAACTGTCCCAGTCAAAAACCAAATTACATATTTTTAAAAAGCAAATGATACTGGGGCATGTGGGTGGCTCAGTCAGTTAAAAGTCTTACTCTTGGTTTTGGCTCAGGTCATGATCCCAGGATCAGGATATCAAGTCCTGAGCTGGCCCCGTGCTCAGCAGGGAGTCTGCTTGAGGTTCTCTGTTCCCCTCTGCGGCCCCACTTGCATGCACTCTCTTTCTCTTTATTTTTTTTTTTTAAAGATTTTATCTATTTATTTGACAGAGAAAGATCACAAGTAGGCAGAGAGGCAGTCGGGGGCGGGGGCGGGGAAGCAGGCTCCCTGCTGAGCAGAGAGCCCGATGCGGGGCTCGATCCCAGGACCCTGAGATCATGACCTGAGCCAAAGGCAGAGGCTTTAACCCACTCAGCCACCCAGGTGCCCCTCTTTCTCTTTAATACACGCATAAACCTAAAAAAAAAAAATATGTATATATCAAGTGATACAAATGCAGAGGTTTGTTTCTGGATTCTCAATTCTATTCCATTATCTATGTGTCTATCCTTACACTAATAGCATGTTGTTTTGATTACTGCAGCTTTGTAACCAGTGCTGAAATTGAGAGGTTTAAGTTCTCCAACCATTAGCTACTCTTAAATAGCTCTATAAGACCAAAAGACTGGTAATTATGGGCTAGAAGATCAAATCTCTTAACTTCCCCTACAAAGTCAAGAGAAACATCTACATAAGACTCTTCACATGTCAAGGCTTCCAGTTGCCAGTAAGAATCCAACTTTAATATCAATTGAAGCTTCTTTTGAATTTCTCTACCACAACAAAATACATAAAACAAAGAAATTACCACAAAGAAACTGTAGGCATTTCCTCCACTGATTTTAAGTGAGAAAATATTTTCCTTCAGGTGGGTAAACTTTTATCATTAGTTCTCACTGATGATGCAAAAGCAATGGTAGTTAAAACACCTACTGCCTTAGCATGAATCAAGGCAGTGGAACCAAAGTACACAGTCATGGAAATGGGGGGAAGGGCAGTTTCTCTAAAAATGTCCTTGACACAACAAAAATGATTAACAAAAAAAAATTTTAATAACAAAAAAAATTACCCCTTGCGCACCTCTTTTAAATATTCTGTGTAAAGAAATGGGAAGTACACACAAAACACTTCCTTTTTTTTTTTTTTAAAGATTTTATTTATTTGACAGCGAGAAACACAGCGAGAGAGGGAACACAAGCAGAGGGAATGGTAGCGGGAGAAGCAGGCTTTCCAACGAGCAGGGAGCCCGATGCGGGGCTCGATCCCAGGACCCTGGGGTCATGACCCGGGCCGAAGGCAGACACTTAACAACTGAGCCACCCAGGCGCCCCCACACAAGACACTTCTACCTGTAAACTGGAGTATGATGGTTGTTCTTAAGGAAAATTTTATAATTATTTTAATAACAAGTTGAGGGAGTCATTTAAGCAGACCGGGTATCCAGCATACATTTTCTTGTAAATGAACGAAGTGAGCCTGTTGCTTCAAGGAACATGAATGATATCTTATGTAGTCAATGATAAACATTTGAGTTTTCTTTCTTTTTTTTTTTTTTAACATTTGAGTTTTCAAGCAAAAACTAGAATTCTCCAATAGTTGACTCGCCACTGTGAATTTAGCTTCCCTACTTAAGACTTTCCTGGTAAAATTAGTGGTGATATTAACAAACATGATTCTTTGATATCATATAATGAAATGTGTAACAGAAGATCTGCACAACGGAGAGAACCAATGCACGATGTTACAAAGTCATCCGTGGGTAAAGGATCAAAGGTATAATAACCTGAGTATAAAAAATATAATGTGGTTTCAAATTCTAAATTACAACTAACTTTTAAAAGATTGCCACTTCTCGAGTTTTAATGTAGTAACAAAGTATATTCATAATTACCTAAAAAGATTATTAAAATACACCCCCCTTCCAGCTTCACATATATAGGAGGCCAGATTTTCTCTCTATACTTGATGCAACCAATACAAAAGGGTTTTTGGGGTCCTGAATAATTTAAGAATGTAAAGGGTCCTGCTATCAGAGTTTGAGAACCACTGTGCTATATGATTCCTATGTCATAGCAGATTAACACTACTCTTGGCATTAAATATTCTCTCAATTTTTGCTATGTAGTGCCAATTCTTCAATAAACATAGATTTGTGGCAATAATATTACCACTACCTTGATAACCTCCCCAAATTAGCAGCAGGCACTTGCCTATATTTAATGCTTATGGGTTCTTGATACAGATGTAATTCCCCCTCCAATATCTCTCTACAAAACACCACTGAAATTAGTCAAAAAGTCCACTGTATTTTTTGATACTTAAAGTCTTGGTCCAGTCAAAATTTTTCAACAAAGGCGCACCTGGGTGGCTTAGTGGGTTAAAGCCTCTGGCTTCGGCTTAGGTCATGATCTCAGGATCCTGGGATCGAGCCCCGCATGGAGCCCCGAATCAGGCTCTCTGCTCTGCAGGGAGCCTGCTTCCCCCCTTCCCCCTGCTTCTGACTCTCTGTCTACTTCTGATCTCTTTCTCTCTGTCAAATAAATAAATAAAATCTTTAAAAAATTTTTTGTCAACAAAGAAAAATGTATCAACATGTATAAAAACTCAAAATATATAATACTTACATATTTATATTATATATAATACTTTTTAATTTATATATTTTATTTATACATATATTATTTTTATATTTTATTATATATTATATATAATACTTGTTATATGATAGTATTATAATACTTTTATATATTATATATAATACTTATTATATTCTATATAATAGTATAATAGTTATATAATAAATATTATACTCAAAATATGTAATATAATCTTAAAAGTATATAAAGAGTATAATCATGTAACTTAATCACTAATAATATGGGAAAATCATCCAAAGGGATCTCAGTAAAACTGAAAATAGGGAGAGAGAAAAAGCCCCTATATTCAGCTTTTTCAAGCTGATGCGGAAACAAACTCAACCATCCCAAGGATTTCAATCCATATAAAATGCCTAGTTTTCCACCGCCAATCACGAAGGTGAGAGGATGAATCCTAATTTCTCTTGGAACCCAGCTGCTCTGACCATTTCATCAAAGTTCCTGATTGATTCTTCACAAAAACCAGTGGGCTCTAACCCAGGAAAGAATTGTAGTATCAGGAGAATTTTAGATATTTAAAGATAATGAATTTAGAGAAATTTTTTCTTAAAATGTGATTCAATGAAAAGAATTATAGTAAGACCAAATATCTTAGCAAAATCTGGGATGCTGTTTTGCATTTTCAAACCTTATGAGGAGCACAAATGCTTTAATACAGATCACATCTGAAAAAAGTTTTCTGAAACTATGGGACACTTTAAGTTATTTGCTTATAAAACTTGCATAAGTTACCTGAAGTAACATTACACATACTAATGTAAAAAAAAAAATAAAAAAAAAATAAAAAAAAAAAAAATATATATATATATATATAAATGTTATATATATTTTATATAAATGTTTTCAGATTAAATTATGTCTGGAGGGGCACCTGGGTGGCTCAGTTGGTTAAGGCCTCTGCCTTCAGCTCAGGTCATGATCCCTGGGGTCCTGGGATGGAGCCCAGGAGCCTGCTTCTCACTCTCCCTCTGCTGCTTGTGCTCTCTGCTCTGTCAAATAAATAAAATCTTAAAAAAAAAAAATTATGCCTGGAATATTAGAGTGGAGTGGGCTGGCTGAACAAGGAAAAAGAAAGAAAAGTGCTACAATGCTAACAGCCCTTACCCCAGGACCAGTCCTTCGCCCAACTCCAAGAGCAAGCCTGGCTACTGCAGGGAACTGGGGCTCAACACTGTGCTGTTTGTTTTTTGTTTTTAAGATTTTATTTATTTATTTGACAGAGAGATCACAAGTAAGCAGAGAGGCAGGCAGAGAGAGAGGGAAGCAGGCTCCCCGCTGAGCAGAGAGCCCGATGCGAGGGTCGATCCCAGGACCCCAAGACCATGACCTGAGCAGAAGGCAGAGGCTTAACCCACTGAGCCACCCAGACGCCCCCCTGTGCTGCTCTTAAACCATCCCAGATTCCTACCTGATCTCTTCTGCTTGGGCTGATCTTCAGAACTCAGACTTGAGCCCTTGTCAGATCTGGACTTCTGATCCCTACGCTCCCCTTTCTAGATGAACCATCTTGCAGCGGTGACCCCCAGGGCGCACCGATTGTCAACATCCACTAAACCCTTTCTGTCTCTAAATTCTGCCACCTTCCAGTCTTTTTGGTCCACTTGACATCCAAGCCTTGCTGAAACGGGTGTTTCAGATGGAAATAATAGTATTTACTGAGCAGCCACTTTTTTTATGTGCCTTGCATTTATTACCTGTAACCCCCACAATAAAACTTGATGTGCAGTATGCATTATCATATTCAAAATCCCAATCAACACCTACCACATTTAAAACTCCTACACAAACATATAAGCAATCCTCACACTCACAACGATTTAGACTTTTTAGGCTAAAAGCCTAATTAAAATACACATATTAAATGTAAAATACATACTTTCTATTAGCATACAGTTATAGAGTATCAGGTAAAATTATACTTTTCCTACCATCTCTATCTCTTTCAGTTAACAAATCAGATGAGGATTTCATTAGGATCCTAAAAATAAAAATGAATCACTCCGGAAGATCTCTGATTTTTATCTATAAAGAGACTTAGGGTCATTTGACAAACTTTTCAGGTAAGATGTTAGTATTGGTGACTTCTTAAATTTAACAGAAGTTTCTTCAGCAACTGCAAGCAATAGGTATCAAGGTCTGCCTATTGTATTTAGAGACACACTAGCGCCTATCGGTAAGGGCTCACTCTGAAAACACACTGCCTGGGTTTGAATCCCTGATCCCACCACACTGTGACCTAACCTCTCTATGTTCCACTCTCCTCAATCACAAATATTGCTGTGAGAATTAAATGAGCTAATGTATATAAAGTGCTTTGAACAGTGCTTAGCTCACAGTTGTTAGGTATTTGTCATCATTATTATACAAATAATAATAGACCAAATATAGACCAAAAGGCTTTTGGTTAAAAATTTTAAGCTAAGTACCACACCACTAGTTACTGGTGTCAAAAATTAGCTGTCGATTGCATCAGTATAGAATATGTGCAGCAGAACAGACTTTCTGAAAATGAGTACAACTCATATAGGAGATGATTTTAGGTGATCACAGATGTGGCTTTAAATATTCAATTACCTAGCAAAAAAGTTACCTATTTTTCTCTTTCAATCTACTTGATCATATCAAGACTCCACCTGTTTAAGAAGATATTTACAAATGACATATCTGATAGTGTTAATATCCAAAATATATAAAGAACTTACTTAACACACAACATATAATCTGATTAAAAATGGCAGATGAACCAACATTTCTGTAAAGACATACATATGGCCAACAGACACATGAAAAGATGTTCCACATCACTGATCATCAGGGAAATGCAAACCAAAACCACAATGAATTATCACCTCACACCTGTCATAATGACTAAAATCAAAATTACAAGAGACAACAAGTGTTGGCGGATGTGGAGAAAAAGCAACACTGTGCACTGCTGGTGGGAATGCAAACTGGTGCAGCCACCGTGGAAAAGAGTATGCAGTGCCTCAAAAAGTTTAAAACCAGAAATATACCCTATGATTCAGTAATCGTGCCACCGGGTATTTACCTCCTCCCCAAAATACCAAAACACTAATTTGAAAGGATATATGCACCCCTATGTTTACTACATTACTTACAATAACCAAATTATGGAAGCAGCCCAAGTGTCCATCAACAGATGAATGAATAAAGAAGAAGCGGTGTGTATTTATACACAATGGAATATTATTCAGCTGTAAGAAAAAGAATGAAATCCTGCCATTTGCAACGACATGGACAGAGCCGGAGAGTATAATGCAAGTAAGTGAAATAAGTCAGAGAATGACAAATACCACATGATTTCACTCATATGTGGAATGTAAGAAATAAAACAAGCAAGCAAAGGAAAACAAATCCAGATACAGACTTTTTTTTTTTTAAACAAACGTCTTTTTTAAGATGTTATTCATTCATCTGAGAGAGAGCACAAGAGGGGGGAGGGTCAGAGGGAGAAACAGACTCCCTCCTGAGCAGGGAGCCCGATCCGGGACTCAATTCCAGGACTCCAGGTTCGTGACCTGAGCCAAAGGCAGCTGCCCAACCAACTGAGCCACCCAGGCACACCAGACTTTTTTTGTTTTTAATTAAGATTTTATACATTTACTTGACAGAGAGAGAGTGGGAGAGCACAAGCAGGGGGAGTGGGAGAGGGAGAAGCAGGCTTCCTACTGAGAAGGGAACCAAGACTGATATCATGACTTGAGCCAAAGGCAGCTGCTTAACCGACTGAGCCACCCGGGGGCCCCTAGACTTTTAACTATAGAGAACAAACTGATAGTTACTAGACGGGAGGCGGCTGGGGGGATGGGTAAAATAGGTGATGAGGATGAAGAGTGCACTTATCTTGAAGAGCACAGAGTAAAATATAGAAGCACTAAGTTACTATATTATACACCTGAAACTAGTAACTATACTGCAATTAAAATAAAAAATAAAATTTTCTTAAAATATTTTTAATGCTAGTCCTTAACACCTACTACAACGCAATAACACTGTTGTACTTATTTACATTATCTTCATTTTTTAACAGCTACTTTTTATTTTTGGAAAGTGACATAATTTTCCAGTCATAGTGATGCAAAGTATCCTTTCTGAATATATTTAGGTTTAAAGAGATCAACAGTTTTTTGGAAGATGAAAAGACGACAAAGAGTGGGAAATGACTAAGCAGAGCTGTGGTAACTACACCCCAAGAATGCCTGACAAGCATTCTCACTGGTAAGGTATCAGTAGATATGCATATCTCAAAGAGCCCCAATGAGCTCAGAACTTAGGAGGCACCAAGTATCAAGGAAAGGGAACAGTGTACATTGTACTTGCATGAGTTCAGGACTAAAAACAAAGTCTGGTCAGTAAGCTTAGGAGAGGAACAACATCCCAACCTACTTACTGCACCCCCCCCAAAGGTTCTTGCAAGTCCTGAGACAACACCTAATGCCTCTGCAAAAATGGGCTCAAAAAGGCTATAGACTCAAATACTAGGCCAGGCCGAAGGCAAGTGCTAATTTTTAGACAATTAAATGAAAGTCTGTATTTTGAATGGCCATAATTGGGAACAAATGTCCCAAAGAAAAGAATTGAGAGGATTTTTTCTTTGCATATCCTCACTGAATTCAGAGAGAACACTTCAGATACTAACATTTGGGAGTTCTCCATGGAATAAGCAAGCCTATTCACTCTACAGTTACCCCTAACTAGTTGAGAGGCCTCATTCACCTAGAGCTGCCAACCAGTTTGTTATGGTCTTTTTTTTTTTTAAAGATCTTATTTATTTACTTGTCACAGAGGGGGCGCATGCGCGTGCATGAACGCACAAGTAGGGGGAGCAGGAGGCAGTGGAAAAGCTCACTGGGCAGTGAGCTCAATGTGGGGTTCAATCACCATGGGGCTCAATCACTGCAGGATCATGACCTGAGCCAAAGTCAGACTCTTAACGACTGAGCCACCCCAAATATGGTCTTACTCTTCTTAATACAGTCGAGTAGCCAAGCCTTATTTTGGTTTCTGTAAAGTCTCTAATGCATGAGAGAGAAAGCAAGGAACTCAGAGGAAACAGGACAGAGGACAGAAGATAAAAATTAAAACACCTCCTATAAAATATATAAATACAGCACATCCATGAAACAACGAAAATAGAGGACAAGAACTCCTAGAAATTAAAAATAGCTGAAAAATTTTTTAAAAATTCAACAGAAAGTGGGAAAATAAGAAACAATACTGCAAAAAGAAGACAAAGAAATAGGAAATAAAACCAAAAAATAACAAAGTTAAGCCAAGAGATCTAAACCTCCTGAATGGTAGGTTCAGAAAGAGAAAACGAGAAAGAAAGAGACCACTGAGGAAACAGAGGGAAGAAAGTAACCAACAATGAACAATTCTACCATTGAAGGGCACTGAGTCCTGAGACTCAACAAACCCCTCACTTCCCAACTCAATGCAAGGGGGGAAAAAAAAAGACTCCTACCAAGGCAGTGAAATTTCAAAACCCAAGGGATAAAGAGATGATTCTAAATGGTTCAGAGAGAACAGGCCATATACACTGGAACAGGAAAGAGACCCATCTGCCTTCTGAAAATTAATACTGAAAAAAAGTCTAGAAACTGACAAACAATAGCTTCGAAATTCTGAGCCGAATTCTGAGAGATTATCAACCTTGAATTTTATTCCCACTGAGCTATATTCCTAACCAAAAGTGAAGACAATAAAACTTTTTAAGACACACGACAGCTCAGGAAATATATATTCTCTATATCCTTTCTTGTGAAGCTCTTAGAGGAAATACTCTAACACAGAAAAAACAAATCAAGACAAGGGTGGTAGGCCATAGTGGACCCAACATTGGAAAGTCCCAAGTTCAATGGGCCTGGAGTACAACCTGCACAGATAGAACAATATAATGTAAGGCTGCAGGAGGGGAATAGTGTTGGTGGTTAAAAAAAAACATAGAATTAATAAAATACCTGACAAGTGTGAGAATTTTAAAATAAAAAAGATTGATAATATGACAACTGCAGGAAAAAATTGGGGCTAGGGATATTTTAAAAAGGAGTAAAATTTGGGCAATGATTAGTATCAAGAAAAATGAAAAACTGTAGAGAAAAGGAAATTCTACTCTATTACTTCATCTATGTGAGCATAAAAATGTAAACTGACTACTGATTTTAATAAAAACTGAAAAAAACTTATCAAGAGGGGTGGATATGTGATAAAGCAAGTATAATAAATTGTTAATTGTTAATCTAGGTGGTGGGTACACAGGTGTACACTATAAAATTCTTTCACTTTTCTGTATGTTGGAAGCTTTTCATAACCTTGTGTGAGAAAGAAATTTTAAAAGTATTAGGAGGTATAGAAGTTAGACTAAGTGTGATGGTACACAAAAATTAAATCTTAAACTACCAAAACAACAGTTAATATCTAAAATTGACACCCGAAGAAGTAATAATATATAAATAGTATTTCAAAATATGAAGAATTAAAAAGTTGTTGCTTCTGGGGCAAGTGACTGGTTTTTAAGGTTTTGAGAACTACCTCATTTTTAAAAAACCTATACATGTATTACTTTTTTTTTTTTTTAAGTAGGCTCCACGCCCAGCATGGAGCCTAATGCGGGGCTTGAACTCATGAGACTGAGATCAAGATTTGAGCCAAAATCAAGAGCTGGATGCTTAACCAACTGAGCCACTCAGACGCCACAATGTATATGTATTACTTGATTAAAAATTTTTTAAAGACCAGGGTGCCTGGGTGGCTCAGTTGGGTAAGCTTCTGCCTTCGGCTCAGGTCATGATCTTAGGGTCCTGGGATCGAGCCCCGCGAGCCCCGCATCGGACTCTGCTCAGCAGAGAGCCTGCTTCCTCCTCTCTCTGCCTGCCTCTCTGCCTACTTGTGATCTCTCTGTTGGATAAATAAATTTTTTTAAGGAGCAAAGTGCAGGGAAGTCGGCTTCTCCCTCTGTCCCTCCCCCTGCTTGTGCGTGCTCTGTCAGATAAATAAAATCTTAATAAAAAAATAAAGTGCAAGGTACATATAGAGAATCAGAAGTTAGCAGAAATTGTGACGGTGGTATCAGAATGATAAAAATTGGGGAAATACTGCAGCATAGGAACAACTAATTTCCTTTGAACCAAGGTATTGCATTAAAAGAGGAAACATTTTTGAAGTCCCTGGTTATAGCTAGGATATAATTTATCACCCAAACCAAGACAATTCAGAGAATACAAAGGTGTGCCATTAATAATTACACAGGGACAACAGGTGAACAGTTCTAGGAAAAGGAAGGATTTAACAGCCTTTAACATGCATAAGCCTGGACAGAAGTCTCTTCAAACCAAGAACAGGACACATGAAAGCTCAGAAATTGTCACCACCATTCACTGAGTACCTACCACATGCCAGGCACCACGCTTGGTAATAGGGATAAAAAATAAAAATAAGAAAGTGGGTAACTAGAGTAGACTATAAAAGTCGAGCATGCAAGAATAAATTAATCCCAACCTGTCTACCCATTTACTTCCATTTAGCTCTCCTCTTCTTGAAGAGACCAGATAAAAGAGCCACGAAGAATGGAGATGGGTAGAAGAAACCCATTATCTTTGCTCAAAGTGGTATGGGTATTGCCTGTATTTCAAAAAGCCTTCCTAAGCCACAGACAGTGACTGCCTAGCTTTGGGAGAGCAATCCAGAGCACGAAACTTGTCCATGACAAAAATCAGCCGAGTCAGAGAGCGGTAACTGAGGGAAGCACCGACACTACAGCCCGTCGTTTTCTCCACAGGCACAAACTTTTTAGGGTAAGAGCCACCCACTATTTCAATCCTGACCCGTGGCATAGACACATGAATGAATGCCCTGGATCAGCATTCCTTTTCAAAGCAGCTGCAAATTCTGACATTTTACAGAATTCTTTTGGGATAAAAGGCAGATGACTGAAGTCAAGGTTTACTCACAGCAGAATGTACTAAGAGGTAGGTCTCAAATGGGTTGCAGGTACACCTGGATATTGCTTCCGTTGGTTCTCAGAAAGTTGGAACTTGGGGCACCTGGGTGGCTCATTCGGTTAAGGGTCTGCTCAGGTCATGATCCCGGGGTCCTGGGATGGAGCCCCACATCGGGCTCTCTGCTCAGCGGAGAGCCTGCTTCTCCCTCTCCCTCTGCCCCTCCCCCTGCTTGTGCTCGCTGTCAAATTAAAAAAAAAAGCTGGAACTGCAGAGTGGTGACTAACCTCCTTCACCTCATACCCCATGCAGTACTAATCATAATACCCAGTTAAAAATGATCACAACGCTGAAAAGGCTGAGAGCCCTGAATAAAGACCCAGTTAAGAGGCCAGAGAAGCCCACAGCACACTCTCATGACCCACCTCTACCACCTGGAGTTTTCTAACAGAATTAGGCGCTGCAAATCCCTTCTGCTTGCAGCAGTTCTCATTTAAAATTAAGAGGCAGGACTGGACCAGACTCAAAGATCCAGGGACAGTCATAAAACAGTAATAACTTCTAGTCACTACAGAGATCTCCTGATTTTTGACCAAGCCTTTATTCTCATCTCTCAGATGACATTATTTCTCATGGATGTTTCAGAAATTTCTATTCAAATATGAGTATGTGATGCTGCAACTATTTTTAGAACATAAGGTATGAAAATTGTAATTAAGAAGTAGTATCTTACTAGGACGCCTAGGTGGCTCAGTCAGTTAAGTGTCCGACTTGATTTTGGCTCAGATCATGATCTCAGGGTTGTGAGACTGAGCCACGAGACAGACTCCGTGCTGGGCATGGAGTCTGAGCTTCTCTCTCTCTCCGCTCACTCATGCCCATGTGCCCTTTTTTCAAATATATAAAATCTTTAAAAAAAAGAAAAAAGAAAAATGAAATATCTCACTCGCACTGGCCTCACGGTATGTATCTAACCCAAACCCAATGTGCAGATAAGTGAGATTAGCAGTCGTATTTACTCCTGTCCTTATTTAAAAAACAAAACAAGGCTAATTTTTCAGTTTTCTTCTACTCTATGAGGCTGAAGAGAGTTGGAGCTACCACACACAACCACACAGTTCTGAGCCTTATGCCTGCAGGTAACTAAAACTAAAAAGTAGATATGGCACCCAACTAAATCTCTAGTTTGTGAATTTTTGTAATAACGGATAGTTCTTTGAAGACAGGTGCTGACAATACAAAGCTTCGAACTTCTATAGTTAACTTCGTTATTTCTTTACCTTAATGCTAGTTTCCTATTAAAAAAGGAAAAAGCATCAAAAATCGTATTATGCACCTATATATTTCACTTTCTGCTACAGCTAAGAGAAAATGCAAACAGAATCTACCTCATAACCCAGACAACCACGATCCATGCTTACGCCGATCAGAAAGAAAGCACTGTAACCTGGAAAAGCTGTGCATCCAGAGAGGAATTCTACAGGTGGGCTCTGGACAGTTATTAAAATTCAGTTACAAGAAAGCAGAAAGTTTATTCAAATAATATTTCCTAATAATTAGCCACAAATTTTGCTAATGAGTATGATTTATATGGATCTCGCTCATAACTCAAACACCATTATCATCTAAGACCTCTCCAAACGCTGTAAGTAGGAGGGCCAAGAAAAATTTTAATCATTTTTGAGAAACAAAAAATTAGGGCCAATAATCTAACTTCCCTGGATTTAAAGACTGTCATTTCATATTAAGTTTGCTAATCTGTCTTCAGGCCTCAATTTTTTTCTAGCCTCATGTTTTGTATTTATCTATCATATAAGGGAACTCTGAGCTCTAAACTAATCTTAGCTTTTGTGAATGGTCTAGAGAAGATGAAGAATTACTTGATAAACCCTGAATCACCATGACTTAGAAACAACCTCCACATCAAAGATGTGTAATTTCAGGGCCTAGGGATGGAAGAGACGGCTTCCGATTAGTGTACATTTGTACTTATTAAACTCTAGAAAATAATGCAGCTTTTAGAGAGAGTTTTTCTTTCTTTTTTTTTTAAAGACTTTATTTACTTGACAGAGATCACAAGTAGGCAGAGAGGCAGGCAGAAAGAGGGGGAAGCAGGCTCCCAGCTGAACAGAGAGCCCGATGTGGGGCTCGATCCCAGGACCCTGAGATCATGACCCGAGCTGAAGGCAGAGGCTTTAACCCACTGAGTCACCCAGGCACCCCGAGTTTTTCCAATGTGGATTAGGTTAAAATGTAAAAATGTAACAGTAAAAGAAACTGTGAAACATTCGTTAGAGATTAAGCAATACAAAATTTTTAAATTAAAACTTATGTTCAGTATTGGTCTGTATAAAGTGCTTATTTTTCCTTTTCATAAAATGCAACAAAGAATCCATTTTATTTTCAACTATCTAATGCATTTATCCTCAAAAGATGAAACAAACACATGAACCTTTAATATGAATGGCAGGGAACTCACCAATTTTAATAGCTTGGTTTTTAGTAGAGGGTCTCTTTGAAAGGCAATTTACAATGCTGAAATGAGAACTGATCATTTTTGTCAGGACGTTTCAGGTTTTAAAAAGTCTTTATTAGTTTTAGTTTCCCCGGACGACAGAGTTCAGAGGCCAGATTTAAGCTAGACAGCACAGCCTACACCACAGGAGGCAATCAAATATATGAATTGATAAATTACTATTATAAAAATAAATTTTAACCGTGGACGCTTTTCAAGCGGCAAAATTACCCAGTCTTTAGAACACTGGGGACTACAACAGCTCTTTTTCTCAACACGTGCCCCGGATACTCTACCAAGGAGGAAAACTAACCAGGTTTTAGGCATCACATCGTTTTTGCATTACTAAAGCTTGCAGGTTTTCAGCATTAGGTTTCTGTGTTACCCACAGCAGGGCCTAGAACATGAGATGGTTGCGCGTGATCAGTATTTTTTTTTTTTTTTAACTCCAGCAAAAGCCCGGCAAACGATAAACACGAAAAGCCCGATTCACATCCTACCAGCCCCTCCATCCACCCTTTACGAAGAAGGTTGTAATTCTGGCGGGACCTGGGGCGGAATACACCTGATTCTGGAAGGACAGAGCGAGTGCGTGGGTGTGTATTAACACTGCAGGAGGGGGGCGGCAAGACGTGATCACGGAGTGGGAGGGAAGGATGATGCCTCTTATGGGGCGGGAAGAGACTGTGAGAGGAGGCTGTTATGCATGACGGGGGCCAGCACGCGGGGAAGATGGTGGTGGCCGCAGGGCAGAGTGATTGCGGGGGATTCCCTGTTCCGGGGCGGCGCTGGGGGTGGCCTGCGGTGAATGGTCCTGCAGCAACTAGAGGGGCGCGACACTGGACCCGGGAATTCCCGACGGAAAAGGAAAAAAGGGCGCCGAGAAACGGGGTTATTATGGGATGGCAGAGGGGGGCTCCCTAGGGAAAATTACGGGATCTATCTCACCCGCCAATTGCTGTACAATCTCTTCACTCGCCGGTAATAAGCGTCTTTGTCCAGAGTCACAGCCATAGCCACAGACGCCGTTCCTGCTCGGGTTCCGAGAATCACGCGAGGTCCCGGATCCGCCACCCGCTCTCGGCCCCGGAATCCCGCACTCTCCCAGTGACCCGGAAGTATCGACCTCAAAGATGCCCTTTCCGCTTCCGGGTCCCGGCAGCGCTTGGGATTTTTTTTTTTTTTTTTCCTTTAAACCTCTCTCCGGAGACGAAGGGGAGGAGAAGAAAGACGGTGGGGGAAATCAACAAAACGTGCAACACAAAAAGGGTCTAGATTTTCGCGGGATTTTGTCAACTTAGCAACAGCCGCACGCGAGGCGACGTCATCACGTGACGCTCCGCCCGCCCTTACTCTCAGCCCTACTGCCGTTTCCAGGAGCTCCGATTTCTGGCCCAGACGGCGGCGGCGGCGGGACACTGCGAAGGAGGCGGGAGGCCTGCCGTACCGGCCCCGCCCCGCAAAGCGGCCGAGCGCCGCTGCAACGGCCCCACCCACCGACAAATTCAGGGGAAGCGGAAAGAGCGGGATCTGGCATAGGATGGGAGTGGGAACTTCGGGTGCGTTCCGCTCTTAAACGGTGCGGAAGCAAAAGCCTCTGCTGCTCCAAGCTGGGAAGGATCCTTGATGGCGAGGATGGAGAGAGCACTAACCAGGGAGAAAAAGCCCATAAAACTATTTGCCTTAGGGAAATAAAATGCCCAGGCTTCATCTGAGCGCTGGGATGTCAGGGTCTGAAGAGTCTTAGCAAACAAATGGCTTGAGGGTCTTCACACAACCCAGTCTGCCCGCCACCCCCTGCCCCGGCCCAAGTCGACAATGTTCCTTCCAGTCAGTCTGTTCCCTTGCCAAAGTTCACGAAGCGATACCATTCTTACGGCTTCCCCAAAGCACCGTTATTTCAGTTAATTCCAAACACATACATGGTTCCTTGAAGAAATTCTTCTCATTTCTTCCAAGAACTTGGGAGTTTGGAACATTTGCCTAGTATGTTAACAATTCCCTTGCCTGTAGCAAGCTGGATCGACTACACTTACATATATCCTTTAATGGAGTACAGATGACTTGTCTGTCCTATCCAAGGTAACATTTACAATAATGAACTTTAGGAAATGGTATTGAAATTATCCATTATGAATTCAAAATTAACCTTTATATTGGGTTTTAGCAAATATAGAACAAGGGAAGAGTGGAAAAGGATTAACTTAAATTTATTAATGCCAAGGGGAAGGAAGGTAACAGTTCCTGACCCTCCAGCTGTATCCACAGTTCGGCCAGGAACAGGCTCTGCCAGAGGCTAGGGCCAGCGCTACATAGTCTGTGGTTAATGGAGGGGTTTAGGGAGGGGTGAGCACATCAGCTGCTCTAGTCTCCTTTCCTTCCCCAGAAATGAGGAAGTGGTCATGTATTATTTTAGGAGTTCCCCCTGCCCACCCAATCCTCTCAAATTTGGAAGCAATCAGGTACAAGTTTTCTTTCCTTTTCACCTCCTGGAGTCCTGGGTTTCCCCACATCTCCCCTGCCCCTCCCACTTTTCCATAGTCCAAGGGCCAGAGTAATTGAAAATACAGCAGCCACCCAAGCAATGGGGACCATGCTGGGGCTTCAGTCATCAGCATCTTCGCTTGAGTCTGAGTTGGCTGGCATCATAGGATCATCAATGAGTGAGAAGTCCCTTTCTGAGCTATCATAGCCCTGAGATAAATCATCATCATCATCTTCATCCTCATCGTCCTCGTCCTCCTCAGGTTGCAGTGGTGGCAACCTCAAGGCAGTACCAGAGGTGGTAGTGGCTGGTGAAGAAGGGTAGCCAGGGGCTCTCAGGCCTGGATGGTGATGGTGGTGATGGTGGGGGTGGGGGTGGTGGTGGTGGTGATGAAGCATGGTGCTGGAGTCTACATGAGGGGATGATGCTGCACCACCCATCACAAACGGCATAAAAGGCAAAGATGCAGAAGTGGCACTGCTGTGACCCAGGGACGACACAGATTGCAGGCCACTACTGCTGTGTTGGAAGGTATTATGCAGAGATAGGGACCCAGTGCCTCCACCCTGCATCAGGGCCATCATCTTTGAAAGGTCTGGTCGCATCCTACGGGCCCGCTTCTTGCTGCTGTCTGGTGTAATAGGCCCTGGCAAAACCCGGTTGAACACAGTTTCAGCATGGTGACCCTAGGAGGAAGGAGCAGAGGATAGTCAAAACAAAGAAAGGAAAAAAGCAAACTAGAAGTCAATCCTAGCTCGCAAGTGCTTTTTCCCTGAATATCTTTAGGGGGAGCAAAGCAAGCATAGTCAATAGGAGGAGGAAATGCAGGATGTAGCTGTTGGAAGCATTCCAGTGCCAAAGCTAAAATGGAGAAATTGCTACTGACATTTATGTGAACCAGAGTTTTCCATGACTACACTGTACCTTTACTCCATGCAGCCATTTCACAGATGTTTACCTTTGCTAACAGGGAGACTGGGTAAGCCAGTGAATGAGTCAATATTTGCACAGTATTCTTTACTGATGGCAGATTGTTCACATGATCTTACCATGTGAAGCCCAGCACAACTTACCATGTATATTGACATTTACAAAACTATTACTCATTAGCACAGCAGAGTGTGGTAAACTAAAGACAAGTCAGGTTAAGACTTCTTTCTGGATGTCTAGAACAACAAAAAGATCGTGGGTGGCTTCTCACGAAACTTAAAGTGTTTTTCACATTGATAAAAAACGTATCTGCTGAATTTTAAGCTGGTGCTTCTAGATGTTCTGTCTGTACATTTTTTTATTTTTATTTTTTAGAAAGAGAGAGAGAGAGAGAATCCAAGCAGGGAGGGAGGGGTAGAGAAAGAGAGAGAGGATCTCAAGCAGGCTCCACACTCAGTGTGAGCCCAACACAGGGTTTGCACTCGTGATCAATACCTGAGCTAAAATCAAGAGTCAGATGCCTAACCGACTGAGCCACCCAGGCACCTCTGAATATTCTGATTTTAAATTTTGACTAAGTACACTCAAGCTGGAACTTACTACTTCTAGTGCCTCTGCTTTGCTAGACCTAAGTCTAATACTGGATACACTGGCATGAAACTCAGACATTCGGTATCCATGTCTCTGGACTCTAACAACCTAAGCCTAATACCTGACATGAGAATATACCTTTTTGATTTGGAAAAATAAGCATCTCAATACACTGTTTTTGTATAGACTTTTAAGCTATAACGATAATAGCACCTAAACTCCCACAGGTACCAGTAATAATACACAGTTACTTCTGTCTGCATTAAGAATTCTGTACTGTGGTGCCTGGGTGGTGCAGTCAGTTAAGGATCCAGCACTTGGTTTCAGATCAGGTTGTGATCTCAGGGTCGTGAGATCAAGCCCTGCAATGGGCTCTGGGCTCAGCACGGAGTCTGCTTGAGAAGCTTTCCCCCTCAGTTCCTCCCCCAGCTCACATGTTCCCTCTCTCTCAAACAAATCTTAAAAAAAAAAAAAAAAAAAAAAAATTCTCTACCAATCATATTTTGATTTTCTGTGATTCCCTAGG
Organism: Procyon lotor; assembly: GCA_028646535.1. Classification (NCBI taxonomy): domain Eukaryota; kingdom Metazoa; phylum Chordata; class Mammalia; order Carnivora; family Procyonidae; genus Procyon; species Procyon lotor. Next base: position 57,753,707 of record CM053609.1, read on the forward strand.
ATCTTTTCTTTCTTAGATTTATCAACTGACTATTAAAAAAGTAGCAAAATACTTGAGGGAAAAAAAGGTAATACTGGAGGAAAAGCCTTTTTTATAGGCTGCTCTATAATATTAAATTCAAGATAGAAAAGGTACCAGCCTTCCAGCGATCAGCCTCCCATAATAACCACTCTGCTTATTATACTCTTGGTCCCATGGAGGATATGAGGAAAAGTTAAAATATTCTTCTATGGTAACAATATTTATGTGAAACCGCTTTCACCAATGTAAAAATAATAAGCCTCACAAATGTACCTCACAAATAACTATAAAGTGCAAAGTAACAATCTCAATTTGTTAAATGCAGAAGATACATATTGTCCATTTGGAAATAAATTTTGTTAAAAGACATACCATGTGGTTTAAATATAAATTATATACGTGTGTAAAGATGAATAAAAAAGATCCAATGGGAGATGATTAGATAAATGCTAATCATTTTTTTTTAAAGATTTTATTTATTTGACAGAGAAAGAGAGAGCACAAGAAGGGGGAGCGGCAGGCAGAGGGAGAGAGAGAAGGCGGCCCTCTGCAAAGCAGGGAGCCAGATGTGGGGCTCCATCCCAGCACCCTGGGACCATGACCCGAGCCAAAGGCGGAAGCCCAACCGTCCAAGCCACCCAGGCACCCCATAAGTGCTAATCACTTTAAATGACTGCTCACCAAGCCATGATTTAATAATGTTTAAAAAAGACAGCTATTGACCAAAGTAAGGCAAACATAGCAAAGGGAAACTTTTACAGTCAGATTTTGGTGCATAGAATTATGGGTACCTTATCTATCAAATGGCCTATAAATGGGATAAAAGCCCAAGTACAGTTGAAAATAATGGAATAGCCGAAGTTATTACTATAAACTATAAAACATGTTTTCCCGTCCTTTTTCTATTACTGATGTTATTATCAGTGATTCTCAACTTCCTCCATGTTGGGAAATGCTAGGACTATTGTCCTTAGTATGCCTCGTGTCACTTCTAAAATGTACAGCATCATAAAACTTTTAAGAGATTATCTGCTCCTATACCCTCAACTTTTCAAGATGTGCAAACTGAAAAGGTTAAAGGATTTGCCAAAAATCCCTTACTCAGCCAGTCAGAAGAGGAGAAGGCCTGGACTGTTCCAACACATCTCACTAATCTTTATGTTTTAATATGCTTAAGTAAAGTGATAAAGTTACTTTTTAGAACTCTATGCTCTTCTATAGATGATGACGCCAAGCACTGTAAAAATACCAATAAAATGACTCTAGTTTCCCGATTGGTGGACTGAAGTATATTTTTGCATGCACTGGAAAAAAGGTTAAGTAACAGAACACAAAATTACTTCTCCAGTCACATCTAATGTGGGAATAGAGTGGTAATGCCTCAGTCTCACTCACCTTCTTCCCATTCCTAGAGTTAGCTGTCTGTACTGGTTCCATTCCCAAACAGTTCAATTCTGCCTTATTATTTTTTTTACATCTCTGCCACTTCTGTTTTCTGCGATCCTCCATATACTGAAATAGAAAAATATCAGTTATCCTACAGAAATAAAAATCTCTCAAGTAATTATTAAGGTACTAGTGTCTAGTTTGACAACAAATGCTTATTGCATGGATAAAGGATTAGTCCTACTGGAACACTGCCATTAGCAGATCTCCCCCCCCAACAAAATTAGGTGGTTATATAATAATTCAATAATAAATATTTGCCTAGTATTTAGATTAGTAAGTGCTTTAACACTGTTCTATTTTGATCCTCACAACGACTCTGTGAGTTAGGAATACTGAGTATTATGATATTCGGCAGATACAGAAAAAAAATGACACACTATGGCATGCTTCCGCCCTCTCACACAGCTTAAATACCAAGGGAATGACTTTAAATCTTGCTGGATGGAACTGCCACTCACCGCTAGAAATCGGGGATCGACAGCAAACTCTGGATGACCCTGTAACCACATCTCCAGTTCAGCCCGGCGAGGGGCATCCTCACCCACCAGCAAAGTACCATCCACCTTATTGATGACAGGGATCCGGGTCTCCAGGTCCACATCAAGGTGATTAGGCTCTTCCATGCACTCCACCTCCAGCTGCAAACCCAGAATCCACCCCCATGAGCACATACTCTTCTTTGGGGCAGGGAGGGAGGGGGAGCAGAGCCAATGGTAGCCATAAAATAATTCTAGTATCTTCTAGTCCCTTAATCCCAACTGCCTTCATCAATTAGTGAGAATAAAAAACCTAATCATCATGTTAAAGACTCTCTCCCACTCACCTCGACTAGTTTTTTTCTGTTTCCCTTCTTCTTATGAAACAGAGGATGTCCATCTCCCATTACTCCATTAGCCATCAACTTGTGCTTCTGGAATGTTAACTTCAATCCTTCCTCCTAAGAAGACAACCCACCCACCCAAGATGTCATATAGCACGTGTTTTTAAAGTAAATATTAAGCTTTGGGGATCTTAGGGTAAGGGTCATCCTCTGGCTCAATGATGAGAAGGAAGGCCATCTGACTAAAGGGTAGGTATTAGAAATGTATCTAAACTTAATGAACTTTTTCCATAGAAAGATTTTGTTTCTTGAGCTAGTGCCCCTCAGGTAGACATTGGAGAAGAATTTATCTCAACAACACCCCATACCCGGTGTCTCAATATTAGCATGGCAACTCATCATAGGGGCAAAATCCTGGTAATTCCTATCACGTACTAGTTTAAGAAATTTTTCTTGGGGCAGCTGAGTGGCTAAGTCGCTTAAAGGTCCAACTCTTGATCTCAGATCAGGTCTTGATCTCAGGGTTGTGAGATCAAGTCCCTTATTGGGCTCCATTCAGGGTGTGGAGCCTACTTTTTAAAAAAAAAAGAAAAAAAATTTTCTTGTTGAGTACTTAAGCATCAGCCAATAGGGTTTCAATACGGAAGATGATCAGGAAAAATAAAATTTCCCATCCATAAAATAAATAACACTGATTTAATTTCACTAAGAATGACTTCTTATTTTTAATATTATAAGATCCATAATACTTAGGTGTCATTTTAACAGCTTTTCCACAATTTTATTTCTATCTTTAAAACTAGGTTTCTAGGATCTAGAAACAAGCCGCCCAAAAGAAGCCTTGTATCAATTAAATTTCTTTCAAAAATATGGGTTCTTTTAATCTAGTCCTTAGGAGATACAAGATCCCTTCCTTTATTGCAATGACTTCTCAAAGGAGCTTCGTGAACTCTAATTTTTCACCCCTCTCCTTTTTATTTTTATTTTTAAAAGATTTTAAATCATCTCTACACCAAATGTGGTGCTCAAACTCACAACCCCAAGATCAAGAGTTGCTCTACCCACTGAGCCAGCCAGGCACCCCAACTCCCTTCATTTGTAAAGTCAGCTAACCAAACAAGTTCAATATCCCCTTAGTGAAATAGTCTGCAAAACTCCAGTCTCCTTCCCCACTTCCCAGTGCCTAAATGCTGAGCTTACATCTTTGATCTGAACTGTAAACTCCTTTTCATCCATGCCTCTGCGAAGTTTCGTGAACTGAGCTGCTGCTGTGGTGACTGCGGACACTTCCTCCTCTGCCATGGAAGCTGCGCTGCTACTTCGTGGTGTGGGGACTGGAGAGTCACCATATTCTCCTGGAGTCAATGAGGGACTATCTAGCAAGTGGTTGCTTGGCCCCAAAATTCCTCCTGTTATCATTTCCTGGCTCCGGCGGCTAGAAGGCCACTTCCCTGAGAGTACAGCCTGGCAGACGAGGTCAATACGGTTTATAAGGACACGATCCTGAGTGGGTGGAAAAGAAACCAATACTGGTTTTAGGGCCTGAGTACCAGCCATTGTGATTCTGTGACAAACAACAGCACCATCATTAGCAGGAGGGAGGTAATAGTATCAGATCCCTAAGTCAACTGGGAAGAGTTTCATGAAAAATTGTGTAGCACTAAATATAATTAAGGAAAACCAGAACCATCTGTTCCTTGTTCCTGGTTTTTGTTAGAGTATATTGCTAGACTCTATGTCCACGAAGGAGGCTGTTACCTTGGGCCACTCAGAAGCTCTTTGTCTTTCTTGTAGCAGCAGCAACTCTGGGGTCATTTGTTCTCCATCTTCATTTGGGAATCCATCTTGGGACATAGTGAGGGACAGAAGACTCTCTTCATCATAGAGCTTTGAGCGGGACCGGTCAGCAGCTAGAGATACAGAATGTGAGCAAAGACGGAAGAATAAAGTTTATTATATGGTCTTTAAATAAAGGTGCAAAGAATAACAGATGTCTTTCAGTGTTCTATCAAATCGAAACCCAAATCTCTCCCAGAGGATGCATTAAGAAAAGAAGGGAAAGAGCTGGGTGAGGGGAATGGGGGGATGGGAAACAGGGAAAAGGGACAACAGCCTGTCACATGCACTCACTTAGCTTTTCTTCCTTCTCGTCCTCACTCTCATCAGTGCTGGAGCTGGAGCTGGATGATGATGAGGAAGAAGAGGATGATGGTGATAGCTTGCTCAAGTCCAGTTCAGAGTCTGAATCATCCTCATCCTCCAGTTTGACTGGTGGAACATTCCGGGAAACCAGAGGGGTAGTATCAGAGGGGGCTACTCGCATCTCATAGTCTTGTGGGGTTGGTCGGCTCCTGGCCACCACCTCATGCTCTAGTTTTAAAGTCAGACTCTCCAGACTGGGGACCTGGGCAGCTGTCTCCTCGGGTGGCTTTTCAACAGGAGCATCTGGGCGCAGGGGCAGTGGTGAGGCAGTGCGCGAGGTATACTGCTGGTGGAGCAGTGGCGTAGAGCAGCGGGACAGGGATGGAGCTGGTGCTCCTGCCTGATGGTTCTGCATATAATTCATACGGGCAGCCAGAAAAGAGAAGTCTGGGTCCTGCATGATGTTGCAGTCTGTTTGGCTCACCCCATGGCGGGCTGCCCCTCGCAGAAGCTCCCCATCATGCCGAACAGGCTCCCACCATTTGGGCAATTCAGGACCTGGAGGCTGACATAATGCCAGCCGATCTTCCAAAAGGGGATGACATAAAACTTGTTCCCGTAAGCGCCGAAGCAATTCAATACGGTACAGAGTCCGTGAGGCCCTCTCCTCAGTGATGGGCTCAATGAACAGATTAGGGTCCGGGGGCTCTATAAGAGATAAGGGAGGGAGGAGAAACGAACCAGGTTAGCTCTCTGTTGCCATCCGTCCCCACTCACCCAAGACTCTCTAGTCTTCCTTACCATCTCCAGCTGCTGGGGGAAGGCGGCACACTTGCCGACACATGGCCACAAAGCCATGGAAGTACTTGGTAAGGCTTTCGTCTGTTTTTTTGTCCAGTCGGGCAAAAGTACGGAAGCGATCCCAATGGAACTGCATGGTATCAGGGTCATACTCCACACCAAAGGTAGACACTACTCGATAGAAATCAGTTTGTTCACGCCTTGTCCATCTAAAGGGAAAAGAAGTCAGGGAGCAGTGATCAGAAAAACACAGGAAAACTGGTTACTTCTTAGCGTGGCTTAGAATACCCGAATAAACAAAATATGGAAAGTTGGGACAAAAAACCAAAACCCAACCAAAAGCAGCCCAGAAGACAGAAGAAGAGGTAGTTAAGAGGTACTCTATAACATATAAGAAATTAAGAATAGCCAGCTAAGGGAAAAAAATATGTGGGCAAATAACTCAGTGAGAATGGCCACACAAGAAGACCTTCCTAGGAGCTGTGGTTATGCATACAAGCGAGGTTTTTTGGTCACAGAGGAGTAACAACTAAATACAAAAAAGATGGTCCCTCAGTAAGAAGTCCAAATAAATCCTTCCGAAGACTCTTTTCGATATAGGACCCATAGCCAAAGGCAAGCTTACAGCTCAGCCCAAATTCCCAGCCACACTTTACCGTTGCTGTTTCTCCCGCCGTGCAATTTCTTTTAGCTTGAAGGCTGCCTCACAGCGCCGCCGTCTCCGGTCCCCTCGTTCTGCAGCCTCTATCTTCATCTGTTCTCTCTTGTAGCTGCGCTGATAAGCTGTTACTAGGCGCCGAAGCCTAGCTGTCAGAGCAGAGCCTGGAGGCCAGAAGAAATGGCCTGGCTGCTGGGTCACCTGGGCTGTGGGAAGCAAAGCAGAATGAATAGGAAGTATAGGAGAGGTATTAGAGATAACACCAGTACTTCAACCCGCCCCAAAGCAAAGCCTTAGAAATCCCAGGATAGGACAGAATTCAGTTAATAATTCCCCAAACCACCACCCCACACAAAATTGTACTAGTTGACCTAGAAGTTTACCTTCATCTCCATCAATCACTGAGATCTCCTCATCCATCATCATCAAGGGATCACCCTAGAGAAGGAGATCCACCCCACAGGATGGAGGGGGGAGGGAAAGGGGGGGAAGTTGGCACTCTGAAATCACTTTCTTATGTGTGCCCTTCTATGGCACCAAAGGGATCAAGAAAAACTTCTAATGAACCCTCACCAAAAAAATGGAAGCAACCAACTAAAGGAATGAGAAAGCAGAACCTGAAAAAAATCAGTTGCTGTTAATGGCTTGAAAATAAAGGGACTCAGGAATTTAGCAGTCAAATAATGTACTTCAATATCCAGCTTGGTCCCACCTCCTCCACAAAGCCATCCCTAGTCTCCCCCAGCTGGTGTTACAATCCTTTCCATTAATACTTTATATTCTCAAATAGTAGTTACTTTCCGTCTTATATTATAAATTAACCAATATACTTCAGAATCCAGGGAATGGGAGGACACTTAACTATTTAGTAATAAAGCAAAGCTATACTCAAATGAGAATTCCTCACCTCATCATCTTGGTCCTTCGGGGGACCCTGGAGTGGTTTATATTCAGGATCTTCACAATCCTTATCAAAGTCAACCCTAAAATTATCCAAAGGCATGAAAAAAAAAAAAAAACAAACAAGAATGTATCTTCTTTCACTAAGAGGAATTTAGGATGAAGACCTGGCCAAACATACAATCCAGCATGGAACCATGGTTTTCCTTCATGCTCAAAGGAATGGCAGGCCAGGTGCTACACTCTGAGTAAGGTCAGGTAGAGCATCCAACAGGACAAAGAATGGGGAGAAACTGACAAAGTGCCATTCTAAACTGCTTAAATCTGAAATGAAATACTTTGGCCGGGATACTTCTTTTCTCTTCATAGCCCTTTTCATTGTATACCCATTCATTCCCTCCTATTTACTTTTATTGTTACATTTGAATAGTCCATGTTTGCTTATTTTACTTTGCTCTGCTGAGTAGAAGGGTGACATAATAAATGACTTGTGATGAATAACCAAACCAATTTCCTTTGAGGGTCCTGCACTAAGCAAACTAAGGTTGCAATCATCAAAGAGAAATCTCTCAACTGCAGAGTGCATGGATGTATTCATGAACTAAACCAAATAGTTCACATGCCCCTCAGGTCTCCACGTGAGAAGTTTTGTTAAACTCACTGGCACCCAAACTAAGGCAATATTGCCCTACCTGGTGACTCAGTATTAGCATGGCAACTCATCATCGAGGCATGTGTCCAGACAGAGTATATGCTTGTTAGGTGTCAGCCACCATTGGGAGAGGATAAACCAAGGCTAAAATATCCCGAGGTTCTACCATATAAGTGACATAGGCTATTATCTTTCAAGACAACCAGTTTAGTTGTCCTTTCAGCTACTGCGGCTGTACAGAAAAACATTGCAAAACAAAACAAAACAAAAACAGAACAAAACATCAAATAAGCCATTTGGGAGTAATATTCATATTCACCCTCAGTTGCATCTTATGGCAAATGTGTTGTTTTAGCCTAGTTTATGGAGTCCTTTCTGCTGGTCCCACTCTTTGTTAAGAATTTATCATTAATGAGCATAACCACCATTAAGAATACCAACGGGTTCAGTCAAGGCCAGAATTATGTTATCTCTTTATGTGTAAGCAACCAAGAGCCTTCAAGGGGGAGACTCAGAACATCAAGAAAATTAAACACCAATGCTTACCCTTCTACTATGTCAGAGAAATTATCCAGCACTCGGTGTTCTGCTGCAATGGCTTTGTCATCTGGTCGACCAGCCTTTTCCAGGAAGCATAAGGCTGGGTCTGCCCTCATAGTATTATATTTCTCATAGCCTAGGGAAAAAAAGACCATAAGCCAAAGAAAAGATTAACTTTGACTAAAGTGTGCTGGAATAATTGAAATATATGAGCTACTTTACTTACAACGTAAAATATTAACTTGGACAGCTGCTGGGTTTTATTACTATACTGAATAGTTCTACAGCAATTAAAAACAGTTCTATCATTAGTTATGAAAGATAAGAATTTGATGAGAATATTTATAGAATGGTGACAGATTTACATAGCCATTTAACCAGTAAATTGTCTATTATCATTCATACTACACAGCTGGGCAAAGGAAAAAAGTAAAATAATTTAGGGCCAGGCCATAAGTTTTCTTTTTATTTTTTTAAAGATTTTATTTATTTGGGGCACCTGGGTGGCTCAGTGGGTTAAAACCTCTGCCTTGTGTTATAGTGGTTTGAGGAATAAGTGTATGTGAAGTTGTCCTGTTTTTACATTTTATCTTATATCAATAAATTATTTTGATTCATTAAAAAAAAAACAAAACAAAAAAAAAAACAAAAAAAAACTTCTGCCTTTGGCTCAGGTCATGATCTCAGGGCCCTGGGATCAAGTCCCGCATCGGGCTCTCTGCTCAGCAGTGAGCCTGCTTCCCCCTCTCTCTTTGCCTGCCTGTGATCACTCTCCTCTCTGTCAAATAAATAAATAAAATATTTAAAAAATATATATTTTATTTATTTAACAGAAAGAGACAGATCACAGGTAGGCAAAGAAGGAGTGGGGAAGCAGACTCCCCACAGAGCAAGGAGCCTGATGCGGGGCTCAATCCCAGAACCCTGAGCTCGTGACCTGAGCTGAAGGCAGAGGCTTTACCCCATTGAGCCACCCAGGCGCCCCCAGGCCACACATTTTCAAATGAAGGACAAGAAACACCTGCAAACAAACAGGCACTGAATATCTATTGAACACAGAATGAATGAATGAGTGAATGAACACAATTCAGGATGTCTGGACTCTCTTAAACCTCCTTGCCTCAAAAGCAAATTTAAGACTAGAAAATGTTCAGTTTTTCTTATGCATCAAAGTTCTCGAAAATATGTGGTTCAAGTGCCATTATTTTTATTTTATAGAAATAAAGAGAGGCGCCTAGGTGTCTCAATGGGTTAAAGCCTCTGCCTTCCGCTCGGGTCATGATCTCGGGGTCCTGGGATCAAGCCTCGCATCGGGCTCTCTGCTCAGCAGGGAGCCTGCTTTCCCCTCATTCTCTGCCTCCTTATGATCTCTGTCAAATAAATAAAATCTTTTAAAAAAAACAACAAAAAAACGTATTTTAAAAATAGAAATGATATTCTGATTCACTTAAGCCACTGGGATGGAAATTAGTTAGCACTCACTGCTTTTAGTACCTAGGATTTGTTATTAGACTAGACTGAAAAGGGCATACTCTCCCTTTTTATACTTTATTTTTATCTCACTACAGCTCACACTTCCATCAGAATGACTGTTGAATATTTAGACAAACAGGATGCTACAGAAGTAGAATACTTCCACATAAATTAAGCATGGGTATTATTAATAAGAGTGGGCATACATTACCTCTCCTGATTTGTGGAACCTTAACTGAGATGTGTAACATACGGACTGTTAACATGGATTAGAGAACAGATGGGAAACTCCCCACCTTAGGATTTAACTATCTATCTGTCCTTTTTAAACATCTATTTATAGGAAATAATTGCTTTGCTGTGGATATTTAAGAACGAGTTTCCTATTCAAACATAATTTTATTAAAGATCAATCAGGGAATTCAGTTATTGGCCATGAGCATTTTGCTACGTACTCCATCTGTGGAAGTAAGTCCACAATAGGAAAGGAATAAACTAAGGAAAGGTACCTACCATGCTTAAAGACTCCAATGAGCAGGGACTTGTCAGCCTCACTGTCCCACCACGTTGTTGGAACCTCTAGCTGATCCACTACTGGGAACCATATGTCAATCTCGCTAAAGGTGTAAGAGAGCAGAAATAGCAAAGCAATGAACGGAATTAAAATGACAATCTTTGGAAAGATAATTATAGGTTATTTAATTTAAACGCTCTGCCATTAATTTAAATGCTCTGCCTAATTCCTTCCACTGGTATCAAGCATAGGATCAAAGACCTGATATACAGATCTTAATTACCAGTTAGTCCAAAGATAATATAGAATGAAATAAGTAAACCAATCTTTTCTGGAATAAGGCAGGACGTAAAGAGAAATACATAAAGAAAAATATAGTGTAACTGTACCTGGCAATGGCACCCCCTAACACCTTCTCTGCCTGGTCTCCAATAACCTCCTGCCTCAGATAATACAGCATTCGTACCCGCAATAGCACCCTGAAAGGGAGGGAAGAAGAGCTGGCTCAGTAATAACGCAGAAACTTTGAGGTGGAAAATGCTTTAGTCTTTGTTAATTTCCATCCTTACTTGTTACACTGATGTTTTAAATGCTTCTTATAACTCTCATCTTGGAACAGAGTATCAGGATTGTATTTCCGGATCCAATCTGCCTTATGGATATCAAAAGTGCTTTGTGACTTTACTTTTTTCCCCTTGCGTCCACGGGGCACAGGGATAGACAGACCTGGGAAAGGGGAGACATTGAAGACTTGGATTGAGAAAAACCCTTGGACCTGAAAAAGATTAGGTAACCAAGAGAAATGTGAAAAGTAAAGAGTTGATAATTACCTGAATGATTCTGCAATTCTTTTGTCTTGCCGTTTTCAGCAGGGCTAATCAAGTCCCAAATGAAGCCTTTGATATTTTCATCCCCACGATAGTGCAGAAGACAGTATACAAGGATGGCCCGGCAAATTGTCTCCACATCTCGTTCAGTCATACGTCGCTTGAAGCGTCCATGAGACAAGATATCTCGCCACCGTCCCCAACTAGAAAAACAGAAGACTGTATTAATATTTTCCTGGGGAATTCCAAAAGGAGACAAAAACATCTGGGGAAAACACGGTAAGAAATAAATAAAGCTTTCCACATTATCCCCTGTTTGGTCACAGCCTCCAATTTGAAAGGCAAATAGAGTGTCCATCAGGATGGAAATACACTACCCTCTAATGGCAAAGTGGGTTCTTACCCATATACCAATAGATGCTTTTCCACCCGAAAGCAGTCAGTGCGCCCATAGGTATGATGACGGTCATGTCGGCGAGAGCGTGGACGCTCATCATCTTCACTTTCCAAATCAGAGAATTCCACTAAGTCATCATCTTTCAGAGTGCTGAAGTGGCGAGTCTGTTTTCGTACTCTAGGTGTGTCAATCACCAAGTTATTCTATACAGAAAACAGAAGTAGAAGAGTAACTCTCTTCATGACAAGGCCATGTCATAACAAAGGAGTTAAGACAATTATGGACTGAAATAGCCTTGGATATAACATTTGTAGATACTCTAAGAGAGATTTTTTTAGGACATGCAAAATAATCTGTAGGGACTCAGAAACAAGTTAAGTGATAGATATCGAAGTAGTTTTCTGGGGCTTCCCATGCAGAAAGTTTTTACAATGGCTCTTATATACAATATACCATCATAAACCAAGATCGGCATCAAAGAATCAGAGCAGCTACAAAGCCTCCTGAAAGTACTGTGTCTTTTGTAATACTTCCTCCCTAAACGAAAAGGAAGGTTACCTTGCTGTTAAGTAGATCCATGTCCAGGTCAGCCTTTTTGGCCCACTTCTGCCAAAAGTTGGGGTCATCCAGAGAAATATCAGTCCTATTTTCAGAAGCAACAAAGCTTGCCTAGTGAGAACAAAGAACAAAGTAAAGTTGACTACAATATTTTTTTGAGCAATGGGAAACCAGTAACCATATTTAAAAAATATATTTCAATTCTAGGGGCGGCTGGGCAGCCCAGTCGTTAAGCATCTGCCTTTGGCTCAGGTCACGATGCCAGGGTCTTGGGATAGAGCCCCATGTGGGGCTCCCTGCTTTGCGGGAAGCCTGCTTCTCCCTCTCCCACTCCTCCTCGTGTTCCCTCTCTGGCTGTCTCTCTCTCTCTGTCAAATAAATAAAATCCTTAAAAAGATTTAAATTACAGAAGACTACATTCTCTACCTCCTTTTCCTTAATTTGGCACAGACGGAATATACCTTTGCAAAGGTTGAACCCTTTCCTTCAGACTCGATGGTGATGGTTGTGGTTCGTCTTAACAAGATCTGGTCAATGTCTTCTTCACAAAACTTGGAGCCCTCGTCATCTTCTTCCATTATAGCTGCATATGCCCCTTTTCGTAAGAGATCTTCAATCTCCTTCTTGGAGAACTGCTGGATCTGCAAAATCCAAGAGTAAAATGAAAAAACTAACAAGAGAATGTTATCTAACCATATAATAATTTACTTCATTATGTTTTAAGGAATATTTTAAGGGGCGCCTGGGAGGCTCAGTGGGTTAAAGCCTCCGCCTTCAGCTCAGGTCATGATCTCTGGGTCCTGAGATCGAGCCCCGCAACAGGCTCTTTGCTCAGCTGGAAGCCTGCTTCCCCCCCACTCCCCCACCCCCGCCCCACCTGCCTCTCTGCCTACTTGTGATCTCTCTCTCTCTGTCAAATAAATAAACAAAATCTTAAAAGAAATATTTTAAGAAATCCAAAGAAAGTGGTCATATTCCTGTGCAAAAACTAGCTTTCTCTCCCTCTATTACTATGACCTGCTACGAACATATCTATAGATTAAGAGGACTCACTCCGGTAATGTTGCCATCCCGACCACTCATGGACTGAAGCACAGCCTTATCCAATCCCAACTTGAGGCTAGCCTTATCAAACATCTCTCTCTCATAAGAATTACGAGTGATGAGACGGTACACTTTCACAGCTTTGCTCTGCCCAATTCGATGACAGCGTGCCTGGGCCTGGTTAAAAAGAAATGAAAAGAAATGGAAAGAAACGGCAAAGATGACATAAAATTTGTGCCTGCTGGGGAGGGTGGCAGGGAGAGACGTGTGGTTCAAAATACCAATTCACATCTACAAAGCAGCCATGAGATCAACTCAAAACCAAAAGTCAACTTTAAGATGAAATTATTGTCCCACCAAGTACACCAAGGGTCAGTAAGCCATGGTCTGCACAGCCACCTGTTTCTATAAAGTTTTAGTGAAATGCACCCCCACCCATTCATCTATATATTGTCTATGGCTGCTCTTGTGCTATAAGAGCAGAGGTGAATAGGCCGTATGGTTTCCAAAGCCCAAAATATTTACTATCTGGCCCTTTATGGAAAAGGTTTGCTGACCTCTCATGGAGACTGCCACCCTTAAACTAAGGAAACAATTCCATACTCTTTGAAGTACAAGTCTTTCTAACAGATCCTGATCCTGTTGAAAAACCTCTTAGGTTAGGTAGTTAGCCCCTAAGACAATGATTTCCTCTACCTGCAGGTCATTTTGTGGATTCCAGTCTGAATCAAAGATGATGCAGGTATCAGCAGCGGTGAGATTAATACCAAGTCCACCAGCCCGGGTACACAGCAAGAAGACAAAGCGGTCTGAGTCAGGCTTGCTGAAGCGGTCAATAGCTGCCTGTCGAAGATTACCTCTGACTCGCCCATCAATACGCTCATATAGGTACCTATACAGCAGTTACAGAAAAAAATTTAACTGGTTAAGCAGAAAAAGAAACCAAAAAAGCAGATTAGGATCAATATCCGTAACTCCGTCTCTCTAGTTGACCAAAAACCTTATCAGAAAGTTGAGAATCTTAAATACTTCTCTTATCTTAGTCCTGGCCAACTTGAATTAAACCCAGGCCCTCCTACTCTTTGCAGTTTTATGAAGCTACAGTAAACACAAGGCAAGGGATGACTCCTTTCTCACCTCCTCTGGATCAGATAATCCTCTAAGATATCTAGGCAGCGTACCATCTGGGAGAAGATCAGAACCTTATGGCCACCAGCTTTAAGTTTTGGAAGTAACTTGTCAATGAGAACCAGTTTGCCAGCTGAACGAACCATGGCCTGCAAGTGGAAGTCATGAGGTATAATATGGCAAGCTTCTCGAAATTCTGTTAGGATTTTTTCTTCTGCACCTGCCAAAAGAAAAATCAAACTTGATAGTGAGATGGGAAGCAAAGAAAAGTAATCTGACTTGAGAAACACATTTTCCTCAGAGAATTTCAGCCCCGCAAAATTCCTAAGTTATCTTCAACTGTGTTATACAAACTACTGCAAAGTCAGACTTAAGATTGTATTTGGATAAAACATCTGTAACAGTGAGGACTAGGACAGTATGTGCAAACAACTATCATCACCCTACTGGCATCCAAAACAGAAACTACAAAATGGAGTACCAATGAGGACATTTATTCAGAAAACAGAATGACTGGAGTTCTTGTTCATGAAATTCTACACAGCAAATCCCATAGATTACGCAGGATCAAGGGGGAAGAACTAGAGAAAGACATTCCACATAAGAATTGTTTTAGAAGAGGGGTGCTAGAGGGCGCCTGGGTGGCTCAGCTAGATAAGTGTCTGCTTTTGGCTCAGGTCATGATCCCGGGGTCCGAGCATCAAGCCCCGCATCAGCTTCCCTGCTCAGCAGGGAGTCTGCTTCTCCCTATCTCTGCCCTTCCCACGATCCCACTCATGTTTGCTCTCTTTCTCTCTCTCTCTCAAATGAACAAAGGCTTAAATAAGTAAGTAAGTAAGTAAGAGGTACTTGGGTGGCTCAGTTAGTTAAGTGTCCAACTCTTGATTTTGGCTCAGGTCATGACCTCAGGGTCGTAAGACTGAGCCACACATCAGGCTTCTCACTCAGCGGGGAGTCTGCTACTCTCCCTCTCCCCCAGCACAAGTGCGCGCTCTCTCGAAAATAAATAAATCTTAAAAAAAAAAAAATTGTTTTAAAAGAAGAATCTCCTTCCCTCCCAACACAAGGCTGGATCAGTCAACGTATCCACTATTCCTCAGGAATATTATTTGCAAGTACACACATGTGATACAGAAATGCAGGTATTGTCCAGAAACTCTCTCACCATTGATGAGATACGGGTGGTTGCAGCATTTGCGCAACTCCATCATTGTGTTGAGTAGATTAGGCATGTTTGTATGACCTGCCCCTTTGGAAAGGAAGGAAAAATTCTTCTCCAGAATAGCCCGGTAATATTTCTTCTGGATGTTGGTCAACTCTACTTCAATGATAGTTTCTTGTTTGGGTGCCAAATTTTTTTCAACATCCTCTTTGAGTCTTCTTAGCATCATTGGCTTGAGAATGGCCTGTAGCTTTTGAACCTGTGCCCAATACAGGAGAGAGAATAAAAACTATCAGACAAACATTCTCACATTACATAGAAACATGAAGGAATATAATGAGAGCTTTCCATTATCTGAAAAATGTGGATTTTTGTGGCATTTACAATGCCACAAATGATGTAGGCACAAGGTTATGAGGAGTTCAGAAAGGTCCTTGTGGTCCATGGCAACAGAGGTGTGCCTAGTACAAACATTACCTTTCTTGTCCAGATAGACTTCCTACCTGTTCCTCTGTCTTGAGATCCCCAAAATCCTTGAGGAATTCTGATTCCGAAGGAAACTGTGAAGGTTCCAAGAAATGAAGCAAACTGAACAGTTCCTCTACAGTATTTTGTAATGGCGTTCCTGTGAGTAGCACTTTGTGTTCCTAGAAATGGAGAAAACAAAAAAATGGTAAAACTCAAAAACATAAAGGACTTCTGGGGTTTTCTCTTAGGTATAAAACATTAGCTTTAATTTCGTTATCTACAAAATTATAGGAATGGACAGATTACTATTCTTTCACTTGCTCCCTCTTCTGATAAACACAAAACATTAAAAAACAAAACAAAACAAAAACAAAGCCTTGATATTATTTAACAAGAATTTAAATATTAAGATTACAAGCAAATAAAGAAATATTCAAAAATATGGGGTTTTTTTGCAATTACATATGCCTTTCCACACTCAACTCCCCACAGATATCCTAATATGTCCCCCTCTAGGGAATGTACCTGTGCTGGATTAAATATGGCCATTAATTCTTTGTAGTTCCTCCTATCAAGGTTCACCCCTTGAATCTGGGCTTGCCTTGTGGCTTGCTCTGACAAAGAGAATGTAGCAGAAGTGATATTGTGTGAGTTTCAGAGCCTATATACTTCAAAGGCCTTGCAACTTCTGCCTTTGCCCTCTCTGGACACTGCCCTGATTCTACCATGTCAAGAAGCAAAGTCTGGCCTACTGGAGGATGACAGGTCACATGGAAGATGACCCAGGAGCCCACCAATTGCCAGCTGCAGCCACATTACTGACCAGAGGCAAGACCAAAAGGGATGGCCTAGCTGTGCCCAGCCCAAGTTGCTGACCTAGAGAATCATAAAAAAATAATAGTCGTTGTTTTAAGCCACTAAGTTTTAGGGTATTTGTTATATAGCACTAGGTAACTAATACAGTATCCCACCTCTCCACCTGGTTAAGAACCACTAACATACAACTACCTTCCAATTCTAAAATTTATATAACTTTTATATGACTTTCAGTGTCCATTCCCATAGGCCATACCCACCACCCAATACTAAGATCCTTATTTTTTTTCCCTCTGCTAAGTTTGTTATATTAATTCCACAGGGAATTAGGATTATTTTAATTGCAGGTGTTTCGGCCCATAAGTCAATATGAGGAACTCACCAGGTCCATGTGCTTGAGGCTATCAAGCAGCTTGCAATTACGGTTCTTTAGCCGATGGGCCTCATCAATGATGACACAACGCCATTCAATCTCACGAAGCTCAGGACAGTCTGACAAAATCATCTCAAAAGTGGTGATCAGGGCATCAAACTTGTATGCGCCTGGGATGAGGCGCCCCTAAGCATGAAGGCAATAAAGTTAAAAAAGGCCTGAAATGTACCTAAATAGGGACCTCTTCTACCTTACGCATTCTCTTTTCTATATTCGGGCAGGCTTAGGAGGAAATACAAACAGCACCACCACCCTCTGCTGCTGTGTATTTTCCTGATAAATAGTGCCAAATTGAGAAATCTAAGATACAATGTCTCTTCAAGATATTCAGTTTCTTGGGAAAATGACAGACCTCACTAAATAAAGCTGGACACTTTTGACTCTGCTGTATGCCTAGCTCATTTATCTTTTGGTACTTAACACTGAAATCCACAAATGTTGGGCACTGTTGAAATATAGAAGACAAAACTGAAAGTGAAACAGGTAATACCCCTTACTGTCTAAAAACAGGAGAATTGAATTAGTTTAACATTAAATTAAAAGCAGCAAAATATGACAAAGAAAGGATGAAAGAGTCAAATTTTTATTTTCAAATTTGTATAGAACAAAGGAACTAATCTCAACGAAACTTTTAGTAGTCTTAAAAAAAAAGAGGAAGTGGCTTAAGTTCATCACCTCAATACTTCTTGATAAAAACTCGTCAATGCTAATAAAATTCTATTTTAAAAAAATTTAAAAAAAATTCTATTTAAAATGCATATATTCATAAATAGAATTTCCACTAGATTAAAATGTCCACTGGATCAAAAGAACAAAAGTTAAAGAAAAAATTCCCTATGCAATCTAGACAAAATGTCATAAAATCATCTCAGAAAATCTGAATACTAGTCTTTTATTCATATAAAAGCCTCTAAAATACCTGGTACCTTGGCATACTCTCTCTGAACCATTACATTCCCACGATCTATAACTCACCCGTGAATCTTTGCAGTACATTTCATATTGCTGAATCATCTGACGGCTGGCCAGACTGCCATGGTATACAATAGTGTTCATTTCTGTCCATGTATTGAATTCTCGCTCCCAGTTAGTAATTGTGGACAGTGGGGCAATGACCAGGAAGGGGCCATGGATGCCCACGTTATACACCTCCTGCAAGAAGGCAATGGACTGGATAGTTTTGCCCAGTCCCATCTCATCAGCCAGGATACAGTTCTGCCTGAAGATTCATCATGGAAAAAGAAAAGCATGTCAAAAGGTATCATCTTTTTAAAAAGCACATAAAAAGGAACTATTTCAACAGAAAACAAATAAAAATAATTCCAGCCCAAGCCTATATTTCCTGGGCGTACTCTTTTCTGTACCTGTTATACCAATTAAAGAGCAGCCAGTTGACCCCTTCCAACTGATATTCCCGTAACTGGTTTCTGTTTTTATACTCATGTGACAGCTCCAACTTCTTCCAGGCACTTGCCTGTGGACGATTCTACAAAAAGAGATAATTTGAATAAATGGGGTGAAGACACTAACAAAATTAGGCAAACTTACTAGGGAGGAGTTCTAGTACCTAAAATAGATTCAAAAACATGGATTAAAAACATTTAAAATATATTCAAATTCATGAATTCATAATAAAGTTTAAACTAAAATTTAAAAAACTTAAAAAAAGAGGAAACCAAAACCACTGGTAACTTTTAGAGGATGCTAGAGAACTACTTCACTATTTTGAAAACTGGGAAATAGAGAAAACAAAGTATTTATCCTCTTTTCCTATATCATCTGTACCTAAGAGTAACCAAACAGTAGGTGAATCCTATTTCTTTCTATAGGAGATTTTGGCTAACAAAAACATGATACAATTAAAATAACATCGTTTTGAGGGGCCCCTGAGTGGCTCAGTGAGTTAAAGTCTCGCCTTCAGCTCAGGTCATGATCTCAGGGTCCTGGGATCAGCCACGCATCAGGCTCTCTGCTCAGCAGGGAGCCTGCTTCCTCCTCTCTCTCTGCCTGCCTCTCTGCCTACTTGTGATCTCTCTCTTCCTATCAAATAGATAAATAAAATCTTAAAAACAACAGCATCATTTTGAAATCCTTAAAGAATAGGCAGAGGCAATGATCATAAATGACTAATAATATCACAAAAGACAATGTGATAGAATCACCTATGAAGTAGATTTAGTGGCCTCCCTTCCCCGTTTGATCAAGCCTTTAGAAGAGTGATACTGAATGAATGGAACTGTCTATGATGATGTTTTACATCTGCCACTAGCCAAATGTGATTACTAGGCATGTGAAATGTAGCTAGTGGCTACTATATTAAGCACAGTGCTAAAAAGTTCCAATGGACATCACTGTTCCATATCTAACCATTTATGTAAAATATAAGGAACAGGGTGCCTGGGTGGCTCAGTTGGTTAAGCAACTTCCTTCAGCTCAGGTCATGATCCTGGAGTCCCAGGATGGAGTCCTGCATCGGGCTCCCTGCTTGGCGGGTAGTCTGCTTCTCCCTCTGACCTCTCCCTTCTCATACTTTCTCTCATTCTCTCTCTCTCAAATAAAATCTTTTAAAAAAATTTTTTTAAATAAAATAAAATATAAGAATACATTAGAAGTTTCCAAAGGGGGTGGCGCCTGAGTGGCTCAGTGGGTTAAAGCCTCTGCCTTGGGCTCAGGTCATGATCTCAGGGTCCTGGGATTGAGCCCCGCATCGGGCTCTCTGCTCAGCGGGGAGCCTGCCATCCCCCCTCTCTCTGCCTGCCTCTCTGCCTACTTGTGATCTCTCTCTCTGTCAAATAAATAAATAAAATCTTTAAAAAAAAAAAAGTTTCCAAGGGGGTGTAATTGGTAAACTTTTGACCATGGAAAACCCTAGAGAACAAACCACCTGATTTCTTCAAGAGAAATTATAAAGTAGGGGGAAACTAAAATTAAGAGACATTTGAGACACATTAACTGACAGCAATATATAGATCTTTATTCAAAATCCAATCCAAACAATTTAACAAAAATTAGAAGACAATCAGGGAAATATATATAGCAATTGGTTATTTGTTGATATTTAGAAATGGTTAAATTTTCTCAGGTATAAAAGTGGTATTATTTACCTTTAGACATAAACACTGAAATATTTACAGAGGACATAAAGGAATCTAGGATTTGCTTTAAAATAATCTGGAAATTGGGGCGCTGGGGTGGCTCATTGGGTTAAAGTCTCTGCCTTCAGCTCAGGTCACGATCTCAGGGTTTTGTGATCAGCCCCGCTTCAGTCTCTCTGCTCAGCAGGGAGCCTGCTTCCCCCTCTTCCCCCGCCCCCAGTCTGCCTCTCTGCCTACTTGTGATCTCTCTCTCTCTCTGTCAAATAAATAAAATCTTTAAAAACTAATAAAATAAAATAATCTAGAAATTGGTACATTATACTATTTCTTTTACTTTTGTTTATGTTTGAAAAGTTCCATAATAAAAGCTAAAACAACAACATAAACTTCCATAAATAAAAAATTAAATCATTACCTACATGGGCTTTACATTAATTGCAAATGTACTTACCACTCTTTTGAGTTCTGGGTGCCTTGACTGGATCCGTTTAAATTCTCGAATTTTGCCCTCATCAACATCCTCTTTCAGCTCCCACGTACTATCCTCATAAGGCAGAGAGCACCATTTCACCAGGTAGTAAATTACAGGCTAGAAGAGAAAAAGCTAAAGCCTTAATAAACTGATTCTGTGTTCTCTGCTGTTATTAAAGGGTAAGAATTTGACTATAGAATCAGATCACAAAATGTTAATACCTATAAAGTGCTTTAAAAAAAAATGTCAGGCTGGGAACACCAACCATAGGCTCACCTGCTGAGGCACTGTACTATTCGTGGCTTTGATCATTTTTCCAGGCAATTTATCAGAATCTGTTCTAAGAGGCAAAGTTACACCCAGTAGTTTCTAGAACACTACGCACTGAAACAGTAGGCTCATCAATCATGAAAATGCAAAATGTAAATAAAACAAAATAAATTCTTTTCCTATATTATGTTGAATTAGGTTGAAACTAAAATATAGGTCTCTGCTTCATTACTATTATCCTGGTACCAAATTTAATACAGTGGAAGAGTGGAAGCCAGATTAACAGATTAAACCCATTAGAGCAAAGCAGGGCTGAAATCCCTGGACTCTTGAGCTTCTACAGCTCTGAGTGCAGATGCTACTTCAAAGAACAGTCATATGGTGGAAAATAGATTTCCTTGTGAGCTAGGAGGTAACTAGGAGAGGTGTCACTGAAGACAGGTAACGAGAAAAGAGAAGAGAGGAGGGGCAAATGCTGAAGGTCCAACTATAGCACTGTGCCCTATATAGGTATTCTGCTGCAAGGTGACAGGCAGTGACCTAGGGTAAAATGGCTCCTGTTCTCACTACTCAAACTGATCACTGCCCTGACTGTATTTCTATTTTTTTTGGTTTATATGAAAAAAGAAGGATTAGATGGGGCCTTGTGTAATCAACAAGAATCTCTATTATCAATTCACAGAATACCCCTAAAACAGCCAGCAAGAAGTCTGAAGATATAAGCACCTCAAAAGAATCATGGATCATGGAATCCCTAGAATTAATCTAGTTGCTCTTTTCATGTTTTCTTTATTATAGTGACTCGGTTCATTTTCTACATAAAGCCATTTGTCCAGGTAATGCATTCCCAGCATCATAACTTACTTTTTCAAAGACTTTATTATTTATAATACTGATTTCCACTATTAGGTCATGTAAAAGGATGAAAATTATACTTATTGTGGGGAGGGGGAAAAATGGGTACACAGAATGTTGTAATCCAATATTTGGAGCACAAGTTCTATTACCAGGAAACTAAAACATTTTTGTCTGTCTTGCCATTTCCAACACAATCCAAAGATCAATTACTTTTGGAAGAATAGTTAAGTATGTTGGTAGAGAGCATAAGATGTTCAAGGCTGAGAAGGCTGAAATCCTAAAAATGACAAGAATTTAATAGTAGCTAACATGTCCACTCTAAAAACTGGTCCCTTCCCCACTCTCCTCCTGCTAACGAACAATAAGCAGTAACTCCCACCCCAACCCATAAAAACAGAATATATGTTTTCTGAGGCATGCTTGTCAGGATTTGAAGACAATGAACTATACTAGGCCTTGGACATGTAAGGTTCTGAGTGACCCTAAAGGCTTTTTAGAGTAAACATAGAATTTTACAGAGGGAAGACTTTTGATCCTTAGGTCCCATAAGGGTGATGTATGGAAACATGCCATTTAGCTTGTGAGTGAGCCTAGCTCACCACATAATAAGAAGGTTCTGTTATTCTGTGCTGATCATTGGGTAAGCAGTAACTGCTGGATGTGATAAAAACTTGATGAAAGGTGGTCCTACCAAGAATGATAGTTGAAGTGAAAAGAAAGCGATGAGTTTCTAAGGGAATGGTGATTCATAGTCTAAGTAAGTTTGAAATAAATTTAAAAGACACAATGTTGAATTCACTGGTGGCTTAGATCTTTACAACTCTTATTTGGAAAATGAAGAAAGTCATTTATGGAACTGTATAAACAGGTGTTTTAGCACATGTAAAATCTGCTAACAGAGCTTTAGGGCAGTGATTCCCAAATCAAGCTATGTCTGACAGCCCCTTGGAGAAAACTTAAAAACACAGCTCTCTGGGTCCCCCCCAGAGACCACTGAATCTGAATGTGTGGGAGTGTAATCCATAGTCTGTTTAAATGTACAGATTCAAATTAAGGTTGGTTTTAATGATAAACGAAAATGCATTCAATTGACTGTAAGTTCAAAAAATAACTCTCAGCGACATGGAGAAAGCTATTGAGTCTGTGTAGGCATTTTTATATTTATAAATACGGAGATCCCTATTCCTCTCCCCATCTACCACCCTTAGCCAGATATCAGGGGTCTCCCATATAAAATTTAAGAGAGAACAAGATCAAGGTGAAAGAGTACTTGTTAATATAGCTCCTGGTACTTACAGCTCTCAGATGTCTGACTTTATGAGAAGCTTTCCTTTTAGCCTCTCTCCCTATTCCTTTATCTTCCCCATATTATTCTAAGGAGCCCTCAGAAAAACTCAAAAATACCTTTTTGTCCAAGGGATTTCTTAGCCATATCTGCATAATAAAGGATGGGCAAACAGACCAGTAGAAATCTGCGACCTTTAATGTTCTATCATGCCCCAACTCACCTCCCCATTGTCTTTGTCAATACTGTGAGACTCATCCAATATCCTATCCACCTCTACGTAGTCTGGATTGAAGGGTTCTTCATCCTAGAGGAGTTATGAAGCAAATAGTAAGACCAAAAGAGCATTGTGCAGTAAACCCAACCTTCCACCCCACCTTTACCTGATCCCACTTCAAAATTTTTTTTAGAAAAGACGCCTTCAGAAGGGAGTTCCCCATTTTAACAACATCAAATCCTTTTTAAAAACTTAGTTAAACCTGCACCTATCTTCTCACCTATGACCAGAACAAGTGTCTCCTAACAGAGGCCATTCTCTCTGTATATGCTCCGGATTCTACCCCTTCTCACCTTCTTACGAATCTCTCTCCTGGATCATTCCCGTAAACACACAGATGTATTCTACCATTTCACATCTTGAAAAGACCTCTTTTATTCTTAACTGCCTGCAACTATTTTTCTGTTCTGCTTCAAACCCAAACTTTCCCAAGTTTTAACCACATGGTATCCCCAGGTCATCACCTCCACGGTCCATCCACTCCACTCTTCCTTCCACTTCCTTCACATATGCCAATGTCACTCATGATCTCCAAATAGCCAAATATAATGGAACATTTCTGTCCTCATCTCACTTTACCTCTATGAAGTATTCCACAATTCCTAATTCTATCCTTTAAGCACTCTCTTCCCTTGGATTTTCTGAGACACTATACTCTTGTCAGTAGCCCTTCCCCCTTTATTTTGGTTCTGGCCAATTCTTGATCACCTTCACTGGTTCTTTTTCTTCTAAATCACTGGAATCCCAACTTTGGGTGGTATCTGAAAATAAATAACCCAAGGCTCCAAAGAAAGGTCTTAAAGAAACTTTAAGGAAAAAACTCTTCCTTCTTAAGACACTTTTCCCTCTTGCTTTCTGTGACATATCTGCTTTGTAATCTTTCTCCTGCCACTCTGGCAAACAGTTCCTTCTCCTTCACCTGGACCTCTAAATTTGGGAGAAGTCTTAAGCTTTGGTCCTGGGCTCACATCCATGCTATTACAGAAAGAACTTTCTTTCATAAGAATATACATAATTATTAGAATGTATAGAAATCCCTCCCCCCACCAGGTGGCCTTAATTATTATTAAGGTTTTAGTAACTATTTATATGCTAATAAAATCCAAATTTTAATCACAGCCTGAGAAATCCAGATTTGTATATCTGTGCTTGCTAGAGATAGGTTAAGGAATTTTAAGGTTAACATAGTCTAAATTCTTTTTTTTTTTTTTTAAGATTTTATTTATTTGACAGAGAGACACAGCGAGAGAGGGAACACAAGCAGGGGGAGTGGAAGAGGGAGAAGAAAGCTCCCCATTCCGGGGGCACCTGGGTGGCTCAGTGGGTTAAAGCCTTTGCCTTCGGCTCGAGTCATGGTTCCAGGGTCCTGGGATTGAGCCCCGCGTCAGGCTCTCTGCTCAGCGGGGAGCCTGCTTCCCACTCTGCCTGCATCTCTGCCTACTTGTGCTCTCTCTCTCTCTGTCAAATAAATAAATAAAATCTTAAAAAGAAAAAAAAAAGAAAGCTCCCCATTCCCAAGCAGGGAACCCGATGCGGGGCTCGATCCCAGGACCCTGGGATCATGACCTGAGCTGAAAGCAGATACTTAACAACTGAGCCACCCTGGCGTGCCTAAACTATATTCTTGATTTTCCCCAAATCGGCTGCTTCTAACATCTTCCATACTTCAATAGATGATCCCACCTCAACCCATTTGTTCAGACCACAAACCTGTCTATATAAGCCATCACACCAAGCCCTGACAATTTTAATCTATCCATTCTATCCACCTGAAACCACTCTACTTTAAGCCATATTCCCTATTTGCTTCCTTAATGCTTATCATACTTTTATGCTTACTCTTTTTCAATCCATTCTCCAAAGTCTAGATGATCTTTTAAAAGTGAACACTGGATTATGTCTTTGACCTGTTTTAAACAATGCAATGATTTTCCTTTGCACTTAAAATAAAAACAAAACTAAAACCAAACTGCTTAAAAGGTCTGTATGCACTGCTAGCCTAAATTTCTGCAACTGTACCTTCCTTTCAGTTCCTCAGTCTGTCTCGGGGCCTTCATATATGCTGTTTCCCATGCCAGTAATATTATTTACATGGGCTCATAGCCTTGCTCCTATTCGTAATTCAATTCTCAGAGAAGTCTTCCCTAATTATCCAAAGTAGGTGTTTCCTCCCCTTCCCCTTATGTCTCCTTGTGCTTTCTTTTCTGGCACTTAACACAATTTGAATTATTTTTTAATATTTCTCTCTCCCCAATTAAACAGTGAGCTGTATGAGAAGACAGACCATGTCTGGTTTGTTCTCCATAAAGACTAGCACATGATAAATGATGAACAAATGAATGATTGATTTGGTTAAATGGCCTACATATATATGGAGATTTAATTGGCATATGAGTTAGCAGAGACTGGCTTAATAGTCACAAATTGTACATCTAATATCAGCTGGAATGGGATTACAGTTTTATTATACATTTCACAAATCATGCTTTCTTTAAAAAAACATAGAAGAGGGGGCACCTGAGTGGCTCAGTCGGTTAAAGCCTCGGCCTTCAGCTCAGGTCATGATCTCAGGGTCCTGGGATTGAGCCCCGAATTGGGCTCTCTGCCCAGCAGGGAGCCTGCTTCCCCTTCTCTCTGCCTGCCTCTCTGCCTACTTGTGATCTCTCTCTCTCTCTCTCTCTCTGTCTCTGTGTCAAATAAATAAATAAAAATTTAAAAACAAATTAAATAAATAAATAAATAAACATAGATGAGAGGTGCCTGGGTGGGTCAGTGGGTTAGAGCCTCTGGATCAGGGTCCTGGGATCAAGCCCCGCATCAAGGTCTCTGCTTAGGAAGAAGCCTGCTTCCCCCTCTCTCTCTGCCTGCCTCTCTGCGTGCTTGTGATCTCTCGCTCTGTCAAATAAGTAAATAAAATCTTAAAAAAAAAAAAAAAAAAAAAAAACAAACACCCTGCTTCAGACTGACATTAGAAGAAGAAGAAGGCCTCAAGTGGATCAGAGGTCAGTTTAAACTCCGTCTTGAAAATACCTCATGAATTCTGAGCAAATTAATACCAAAATATCCTACTAACCTTATAAAAAGACCACATTTAGACCTGGTAAAACAAAGCATGGGGCAACTAAATAAGGAAAGTCCAATGATCAAAATTAAGACTTCATACCCATATATACAAAGCAAATATAAGTCTTAAATAATCAGTCAAGATTGATAACCGTAAAAAGTATTTTACGCTTCTGTGAAATAAATGATAGGCAAAACCTATTCCTAATTACCTCATGGAAGAAGTGTCTCATCTGAGCCATTTTGGTTTTGAAGCGCTTTAGTTTTTGATGGATCCTTTTATCCTTCTCTAGTTGGGAGATGGTAGCCCACTCACAGTGCAGATAGGAGCTGAAAGGGATGGAAATAGCTGGTCATACTGTGAGAAAGGGGAACTGGTAGGCTAGATTTGGGGATAAGCCAGAAGCAGGCACAATGAGTACAACATACTTAAGTGGGGAGACAATGTCCTAAGTAAGTGCTTCTTAAGCTTGATTTTGCACACAAAAATCTGATCTGGGACAGGCTTGAAAGTTCACATTGGTAACAAGCACCCAAATGATGTTAATTCTGTTGGTCCACTGGCCAGTCTGAGTAGCAGGGTCTTAATGCTAAACTAAGGTATGGAGAATCACAAGGGATTTAATCAGGAACCACCCTAACCCCACCTTCCTGTTGGGAAATAGGAAGAGTAATACAATTCCCGAACTTCTCTCTGAATAAATATTTTCTTCAAATGAAAACAATTTAGGAGACTATTAAAAAGGGACACATTCCCACCCAGGACGGACTATACAGGAGAACTTTTTACAACCCTGTGGAGTTTAGGGTGAAAAGCTTTTTGCACAGATCACATACTAGTTCTTGTACTTGACAAAGAATTCTTCTGCCTCAGTATATTGTCCAGAAGGAAGCTGAGAAGAAAGAAATCGTTGTTATTAATAACCTTATTTGTCAAAGAAAGCAGCTTTAACTCTCACTACTCATGGTTTTCGAGCTTCATACCAACATTCCTAGAGTATATTACTGACTGAGGGATTAAAGAACACAAGAGATCTGATAGCTGGAAAAAATAAGTCTTTATCCATTTTAAACAGAAAACCCAAAGAAGAGGTAAGAAGACAGTTCCTATTTTCTAGGTAACTTGCCTCCACCATATCTCATAATTATACTGTAGTAATACACCCTGGCATCCAAAAGTGTTTATTAAATAAAGCCTGTAAATGCAGCATTATGGGTTGACATGAAGGGTTAAAGCCTCACCTCCTTCTTCACAATCCGCATAGAAAGCACTTTGTCTACTATGGCTGCATCTTCTTCACTGGGATTCTCCTGTAGCAAAAAATGCAGTTAGTTAACAGAGACTGTGAGGACCAGGACAACCTCTCATATTGCTTAAGTTCTCAGCTTACCACAAAGAACTGCATGGAAGGCAAAGTCTCGCCATCTGGTTCCTGCACTGGTTCAGGGAGGATAGGCTCAGTTTTTATTGGACCAGTTACATCCACTTCTTCTTCTTCTTCATCATCTGTGATCTTTATATCCAGATCCTCTGTATATTTTTTTCGCTTAACTTGGCGGTTTGAGCGTCTTTTCTGTAGCGGCAAGAATGGTTAAAATAACTGTGTAGGTACCTCAAAGAGAAAACCTTTAAAGCTATTTGCCTACAGTCATATACTTAGATTTTACTCCAAAGTTCCTATGAAAAATGAAGCCAAAAAGATAAAGAACTTATTTACCAAATTATGTGATATCAAACCATATACGTTATGTACCAAATACATATTAATTTGCCAAACTTTTTTCAAAGAACCAGAATCTACCTGAAAGTAACCTGGCTACTACTGGCAAGAAACTCTGGTATAAAATCAAACAGGACTCAACCAGAAGGGTACAATGTGCTTTCCACAAGGTGCAGGAATGTTGTTACTAATTTTGCTTTTTGTTTTAGTTCTAAGGGTTTTTTGTTTTAATAAATAGAATCACTACTACATGATGATTATAGTATAGTTCTACTACTTACCTTTTTGTTAACAGTACGTCTCTTAGGGGTGTTTTCCACACCAACACATTTTAGATTTACCTTATTCTTTCAAGTGGTTGAGCAAACATTTTTGTAAGATTTTATTTATTTATTTTGGAGACAAAGTATGCATGCACATGTGCACACACAAGTGAGGAAGGGAAAAAATGCCAAGCAGACTCCACACTGAGCATGGAGCTGGACTTGGGGCTCAATCTCAGAACCCTGAGATGATGACCTGAGCTAAAACCAAGAGTCAGACGCTCAACTGACTGAGCCACCCAGGCACCCTGAGTAAAACACTTTTTAATCAAATAATTTAAGTAATATGTTGTAGCTCATGATAAAAAATTGGGAAGGACAGAGAGATAAAATTATTTCTCAATCATGATTATATCTCTGAAAAACCCAAAGAAATTAAATGAATTATTAGACACAGAACTACAGAAATTAAGCAAACTTCCCTGGCATAAAATTAATTTTTAAAAACTATCATTCTTGGGGCGCCTGGGTGGCTCAGTCGTTAAGCGTCTGCCTTCGGCCCAGGTCAGATCCCAGGGGCCTGGGATCGAGCCCCGCATCGGGCTCTCTGCTCTGCAGGAAGCCTGCTTCTCCCGCTACCATTCCCTCTGCTTGTGTTCCCTCTCTCGCTGCGTTTCTCTCTGTCAAATAAATAAAATCTTTAAAAAAAAAAAATAAAAAAAAAAAAAAATAAAATAAAAACTATCATTCTTATGTAAACTGAGCCATAAAATAAGAAAAGATTCAGGGTGCTGAGTGGCTCGGTCAGTTAAGCATCTGCCTCCAGCTCCGGTCATGGTCCCAGGGTCCTGGGTTTAAGCCCTGCATTGAGCGCCCTGCTCAGCTCCCTCTTTCTTTGCTATTTCCCTACTTGTGCTCTCTCTGTCAAATAAATAAATAAAATCTTTTAAAAAAAAGAAAAAGAATTCTATGTATGAAAACAAAAGATTACTTATCTAAAGAATTAAATTTAGTAAGAAATAGGTAAAATCTATATGAAGAAAACTTTAAAACACTCCAAGAGGACTTAAAGAGGACTTGAATAAATAATAAAATACACTGTCCTACAATAAGACTTAATTCTAATTATATACACTACATAAAAATGACAAAATAAAATTAATAAAACTTTTCAATTAGATAAGCTGATTCCATAAGTCAAAGAGAGAAATAAACACTTAAGAATAACCAGGAAGGGGCGCCTGGCTGGCTCAGTTGGTTAAGGCCTTTGCCTTCGGCTCAGGTCATGATCTCAGGATCCTGGGATCAAACCCCGCATCAGGCTCTCTGCTCAGCAGGGAGCCTGCTTCCCTCTCTCTCTCTGCCTGCCTCTCTGCCTACTTGTGATCTCTCGCTCTGTCAAATAAATGAATAAAATCTTTAAAAAAAAAAAAAAAGGGCACCTGGGTGGCTCAATGGGTTAAAGCCTCTGCCTTTGGCTCAGGTCATGATCTCAGGGTCCTGGGATCGAGCCCCGCATCAGGCTCTCTGCTCAGCAGGGAGCCTGCTTCCCCCCCTCTCTGCCTGCCTCTCTGCCTACTTGTGATCTCTCTCTCTCTGTGTCAAATAAATAAAATCTTTAAAATAATATTAATAATAAATTTTTTTAAAAAAGAATAACCATGAAAAATAGGAAAAGTGTGCTTGGCCTTACTAGATATTAAGGACACTAAAGAGTTATACTAATTAACAAAGGTTGGTACTTCTCCAAGAAAAGATAAACAGGTCAACGAAATAATGTCCAAATACAGACTCATATATTATGTAGATATAGAACATGATAAAAATAGCACTTCTAATCAGTGAAGGAAAAGTAGATTATTCTATAAATGGGATTGGAAACAAATGGCTAGGTTGAAAGAAACTAACTTACATAAAAATAAAGAATTTCCAATATCTTTTTACAAATCTTAAAAAAGGGACTCCTGCGTGGCTTTAGTCAGATAAGTTTGCCTTTGGCTGAGGTCATGGTCTCAGGGTCTTGGGATTGAGTCCCACATCGGGCTCCTTGCTCAGTGGGGATCCTGCTTCTCCCTCTGCCTGCCTCCCCCCAGTGTGCTTGTGTTCTCTCTCTCTCCAACAAATAAATAAATAAAATCTTTTAAAAAAAAATCTTAAAAAGACATAACATTGGGGCACCTGGGTGGCTCACAGTGGGTTAAAGCCTCGGCCTTCAGCTCAGGTCATGATCTCAGGGTCCTGGGATGGAGCCCCGCTTTGGGCTCTCTGCTCAGCAGGGAGCCTGCTTCCCCCTCTCTCTCTCCCTGCCTCTCTGCCTACTTGTGCCCGCTCTCTCTCTCTCTCTCTCTGTCAAATAAATAAATAAATAAATAAATAAATCTTTAAAAAAAAAAAAAAAAGGACGTAACATTTCTAAAAGAAAGCATGGAAGAATTTTTCATAATCTAGTAGTAGGAAATATGTTTCTAATAAATTGATCAATTTTACCTTGCAAAAAACTTGAGATATTTACATATCATAACTAAGTTGAGACAAATAATAAACTGATGGGGAAAACACCAAATGCTCCCTTTCCTAAGGACAGAGTTCTTTTGAATAACTAAGAAGAAGATCCATAACACAACAGAAAGATGGGCAAATATCATGAATAGACAGTAGGAAAAAAAACACAAATGGCTTTCAATGTAAAAAGATGCTCACACTCACAATAAAATAATTATAACTGAAATCTAAATTGAGATACTTTTTTTTTTTTTTTGCACCTAACAGACTGGTAAAAAGCAGAAAGTCTGATCAAATATTGAAAGAGGAACTTGTACATACACTGTTGGTCAGAGTACACATGGGCATTACTTCTATAAAAGAAAATTTGACAATACCCTTTGGTCTAGAAATTCCACGTCGAAGATATTATCCTATGAATAAATCTGCACATAACATACAAATTTTTGTAGCATTACTTGTAATAGTAGAAGACCAGAGAAAACCTTAATGCCTATCAATAGGGGACTAGTTAAACAAATTATAGTATAGTCAAAATATGGAATACTATATAAGAGTATTTAAAAAGAATCGGTAGTTGACAAAACCAAATACTGAAGATGTAAAACTTGAACTCTCATTACTGGTGAAAGTATAAAATGACACAATCACTTTAGATGTTGACAGATTCTTATAGAGTTATAATGTTTATATATGTAACTACTCTATGGTCTAGCAATCCTACTCCTTAGCTAGGAGAAATGAAAACCCGTGTTGAATAAGTATTAAGACTGTTCACTGCAGCTTTACTCATAATAGCTCCAAAATGGAAACAATCCAGATGTCCATGAATAGATTTGCAGGGTTTTTTATTTTTTATGATTTTTAATATTTATGTTTGTTTGTAAATCTACACCAAATATGGCACTTGAACTCATGATCCCAAGATCAAGAGTCACATACTCTGAGTGAGCCTTCCAGGTATCCCTCTACTTTGTTGTTTTTAATTGCCATTTAGTATTCTATGGTGTGGATTTTCAGAATTTTTTTAACTATTTCTCTCCTATGGACAATGAATCTTTGGACATTTCTGCTATTGCAAATATTGCTGCAATACATATATGTCATTACATACTTTTGGAAGTTTCCTAGGTGTAGAATCACTGAGTCCAAGGTCACTGATATTTTAAATTTTGTTACATATTAAAATATTGACTCGCCAGATAGACTGTCTCAACACTCCCATCAACTGCATGAAAAGCGTCTGTTCCGGGTCGCCTGGGTGGCTCAGTCGTGAAGCGTCTGCCTTCGGCTCAGGTCATGATCCCAGGGTCCTGGGATCAAGCCCCACATCAGGCTCCTTGCTCGGCAGGAAGCCTGCTTCTCCCGCTACCATTCCCTCTGCTTGTGTTCCCTTTCTTACTGTGTTTCTCTCTGTCAAATAAATAAAATCTTTAAAAAAAAAAAAAAAGAAAGAAAAGCGTCTGTTCCTTAACTCCACTGCCAATGCTGGAATTACCACTTATGGGCTGAATTATACCCCCTAAAATTATTTTTTTTAAGGTTTTTATTTTGGGGGCACCGGGGTGGCTCAATGGGTTAAAGCCTCTGCCTTCGGCTCAGGTCACAATCTCAGGGTCCTGGGATCGAGCCCCGCGTCGGGCTCTCTGCTCAGCAGGGAGCCTGCTTCCCCCTCTCTCTCTGCCTGCCTCTCTGCCTACTTGTGATCTCTCTCTGTGTCAAATAAATAAATAAAATATTTGAAAATATACATTTTATTTATTAATTTGAGAGAGAGTGAGCGAGAGAGTGTGAGCAAGAGAAGGGGGAGGGACAGACAGAGAGGGATAAGCAGACTCGCGGCCAAGCAGGGAGCCCAACATGGGGCTCGATCTGAGAACTCCAGGATCATGACCTGAGCCAAAGGCAGATGCTTAACTGAGCCAAAAAAATGCCCCAACCCCCCAAAATTCTTATGTTGAAACCCTAATCCCTAGTACCTCAGAATGTGGCTGTATTTGGAGAAAGAGCTTTAGAGAGATGATTAAGTTAAAATGAGGCTGGTAGAGTGAGCCCTAATTGAATTTGAATGGTATCCTTATAAGAGGAAATGTGGACACAAAGAAAGACACCAGGGATGTATGCACTGAGAAGAGACCATGTAAGGACACAGTAAGAAAGCAGCCTTCTGCAAGCCAAGGAGAGAGATCTCAGAGGTAACCAAACCTGCTGATCCCTTGATCTTGGACTTCTGGCCTTCAGAACTGTGAGAAGATAAATTTCTGCTGTTTAAGCCACAGGGTCTGCGGTATTTTATCATGGCAACTCTAGCAAACTAATACACCACCTTTTAAAATTTATGTTTTTCGGGCTACCCGGGTGGCTCAGTTGGTTAATCGTCTGCCTTTGGCTCAGGTCATGATCCCAGGGTCCTGGGATCGAGTCCCACATCAGGTTCCTTGCTCAGTCAGGAACCTGCTTCTCCCTCTCTGACAAATAAATAAATAAATCTTTAAAAAAAAAAAAAAAAAAACTTAAAAAAATTTTTTGTATTTTTGGTATTACAAAAGACTTGCCTTCAGTTTGTCTTTTAATTATTTAACAAATACTTTATTTAACCCTTTATTTTATTTAATATACACATATATATAACTCTTTCTATGCTCTCTTACCATGAGCTAAGCACTGTCCTACATGCTTTATAAATGCTTCCATTCAATTCTCCTAACCAGTCTACTTGGTAGGCATTATTATCTGTATTTTAGACATAAGGAAACTGGGGCACCAAGAGGTTAAATAAACTTGCCTGAAGTGACAATGTTAGTAAATAGTAAAGATAAGAACCAAGGAATTCTTGCTCGAGAGTTTATGCTCTTAACAACTATGTTACTTGTAGAGTTTTTTGTTATATGTGCATAATTTTTACATACTCAAACGTATCAATCTTTCCCTTTTTGACTTCTGAAAACCTCCTTAGAAAGATCTACCCTGGGGCGCCTGAGTGGCTCAGTCGTTAAGCGTCTGCCTTCAGCTCAGGTCATGATCCCAGAGTCCAGGGATCAAGCCCCACATGGGGCTCCTTGCTCGGCAGGAAGCCTGCTTCTCCCGCTACAATTCCCTCTGCTTGTGTTCCCTCTGTCGATGTGTTTCTCTCTGTCAAATAAATAAAATTAAAAAAAAAAAAAGAAGAAGAAAGATCTACCCCACTTGATAATTATTTAGAAAATTCATCCATGTTGGGGCGCCTGGGTGGCTCAGTCGTTAAGCGTCTGCCTTCGGCCCAGGTCATGATCCCAGGGTCCTGGGATCGAGCCCCACATCGGGCTCCCTGCTCGGCAGGAAGCCTGCTTCTCCCGCTGCCATTCCCTCTGCTTGTGTTCCCTCTCTCGTTGTGTTTCTTGCTGTCAAATACATAAAATCTTTTAAAAAAAATTTAAATAAATAAATAAAAAATTCATCCATGTTTTACAAGAAGTTAATGCTCTCAAGTTTTACATTTGGACCTTCAATTAAACTAGTATTTGTTTAAGGAGTGAGACAAGAAATCTGGTTTTATTTTTCTCCTACATGGGTAGCCAGTTGTCCTAACATAATTTATTAAATATTCTTTCTTTCCATTGATTTAAAATGACATTTTAATTCATACACTAAATCTTCATAACCATTTGAATCTATTTGTAGACTCTATTATCCTTATTAATGTCATTTCTGCTCTAATTCCACACTCATAGTAATTATTATTTCATACTATATCTAATATCTGTTAAATTGAATTTTTGTCTCATTCTCCTTTTCAATGTATCTCGGCTATTCTCACATGTTAATTTCCCCAGAAAAACCCAAGTATCAGTTTGCCAATGTAATGAATGTGTATCAAGAAAGAGGGAATGCCTTTCTGAGAATTAAGAGATAGAGAAGCACTTAAGGTTTGTTTAGTACAAGCCTCCATTTACCAAGGAAAAATTCAGACACAGTAGCTAAGAAAATTGGCCAGGCCCATAGTGCTACTTAGAAGTGCCATGAGTCTCCCAAATCTTAACACCAGATTCTTTGTATGATTGGAAACCAGAGCCAAAGGTGGTACCGTAAAGCAACAATCAGAGACAGAGGACTAAACTTCTTCTGGTCCAGCTTCTTTTATTCT
Source organism: Procyon lotor (assembly GCA_028646535.1). NCBI lineage: Eukaryota > Metazoa > Chordata > Mammalia > Carnivora > Procyonidae > Procyon > Procyon lotor. The sequence continues at coordinate 57,788,439 of CM053609.1, forward strand.
CTTCCAATGTTTCTCATCTTCAAAAGGTAGGAAAAAACATTGTGCCTAAGCACCCAGTTCACAGAGTCAGAACCCTGAAGTGTAGAAAAGGTAAGGCAAAGGGATAGATGGACAGTTCTAAGAGAAACCAAAGTACTGACACAGTCATAACAATAACCATGCAGGATAATTTCATACTTAGATTCTGAAACACTGGAATTTCAGAAAATGACTATTGCTATTGTATAATATAGTAATATACTTTATGCCTAAAAAAATCAAAAATTTAAAAGACACAACCATGACCAGGTCCCACCTCTTTTATCTTTTAGGCCTACCTCTCTTTTAGAAAAATTCTTGAAATGTGCATAGGCTTACAGTCTCTTGTATCTATTCCTGGTTTGTCTGTCAGAATTAAACTTGATTTTTCTAAGTTCTTTCAGGATCCTTTTACCTGAATGCTGCTTTCTTCATCTTCCCGGGGTGACTGGGCGGGCATGACTTCTACATCTGAATTATCAGATGAGGTATTACGCTTTCTCTTCTTACCCACAACAGGGGTGATGGTGCTAAAAAAGGAAAAAGCAAATTCATTGGCAATGAGGGCCAAATTAATTTAGGAGAAGAAAAATATAATTAATCTAAACCATCATATATGAAACTTCCTAATAGAAGTGTCTAGCTCTTCAGTCAGTAGGACACATGGCTATGGAATAAAGTGTTTGAAAAACAGAAGATATTCGGGTTCCTAAGCCACTGGCTGACCTTTACACCAGATTTGACTAATCCTTTCTACTACCATACTCACAAATACCTGAAGGAAAGTGGCATAAGACAACAAAATACTGGCCCAAGAATTATAAGGCCTCACTTTAGTTCCAGTTCTGTCATTAGCTGGGCATTAGCTTCCTTATTTGTAATATAAACACCGATGAAAATACCCGGCCTGAAAATTGTTGAGGATTAACTAAGACAGGTGATATGAATTTTTTTTCTTTAAAGCTAAAAAATCCTCTCCAAATATAAACCATTATTATAATTCCACTACAAAGCCTAAAGAATGCTAGGGGGTAGAAGCTAGGGAAAAAGGAGTGAAGCTACAAGACATGGAAGGGAAAGAGAAGACAATTGTGATCAGCCCTGTTCTGTCAACACGGCTTCAGGCTGACAATGGTCACTGAAATCTCCTCTAGTTCACAAATGACAGGCAAGAACAGGGCAGCTGCACCTCAGGCAGCTCTTTTATAGATGTGGGTAGTAGGGGGATAGTGAGAAATCTCTTTCATACTTCAGTGATACAAAATCAGGAAGACGTCTAGAAACAGTCAACTTTTAATCCTAACCAACTCAATAATTAGTTATCATTCCTGTGCCTTATTGTTTCTCTTTCAAAATATGCTAATTTGTACACTTCTATTTAACAAATCATATTAAGCATTGGGACAAAGAAAAGAAAGGCCTTTCTATCTTCTGTGACACATCGATCACTTGGAACCATATAACTGCTAGATACAAGCAGATCCTAGGGGTGCCTGGGTGGCGCAGCCAGTTAAATGTCTGACTCTTGGGTTCAGCTCAGGTCATGATCTCAGGGTCATGAGATCAAGCCCCATATCATGCTCTGCATCAAACATGGAATGTGCTTGAGACTCATTCTCTGCCTCTCCCCCTGCTCTCTCTCGCTCTCCGTCAAATAAGTAAATAAATAAATAATTAATAAATAAATAAGTCCTTAAAAAAAAAAAAAATACAAGTAGTTCCTCTCAATACTAATTTATTTTATTTTTTATTTTATTTTCCTAAGTAATCTCTACACCCAATGTGGGGCTCAAACTTAAAACCCTGAGATCGAGAGTCACATGCTCTACGGACTGAGCCAGCCAAGCGCCCTTCAATACTAATTTAAAAACAAGTGCACGACCCTCAAATGTCCCAACAAATCAGCAAAGGGTTGTACTCACTTCAGCTTACTCTTGCCCTTAGTTTTGGAGGTACCAGATGTTTTGCTCTTCTTTGGCTTTTCTTCCTTGAGCCTCTCCCCACTGCTCTTCTTCCTGCGTTTCTTCTCACCTTCTTCCTCAGGCCGAACACTGGGCAACTCATCCTCATTTAGGACCCGAGGTATATTCTGCTCTCCCCGGGCACGGGCCCTAGCAATAGCTTCTGCTACAATCCGATTGGCTTTCTCTTGCTTTTTCTGGTGCTCCAGCCTGCGATTTTCCTCCATTCCTATCTTGCCCCCAGTATGAGGAGCAGAGCTTGCTGGTGAAGACAGAGCTGCCACTTCACTGGCACTTAGAACTTTAACTACGGAGAGCCCAGAAGAGGCCCCTTGGGAAGAGCCAGCCTACAGAAATAAAGACACTAAAATTTTAACATGCTTGTAGCTAAATGGCCTAAATAAAACCTACCCCTAAAGCAGATAGGCTAGAAACCTTCCATCTCTAATTCTTCAAGAATCAGATTCAGATTAAGTCTTACTGAACTTGGACACATCAGGGGGAAAAAAAGTGTTTCGTTTTGTTTTTTTAGTGGGAAGGGGATAAGAAAAGCCAAGAATTGTGCCCAAGCAAATTTCAATATCTTATAGCCATGCTCCTAATGTCCATACACATCCGCATTATGCTATGGTCAATCCTGATCTCTAGGCCAAAAGCAAATAAAATCAAATTCTACTCCTCTTGGCCTACCCTTATCCCGGTCGAGGGGGTGGGGAGTGGGAGGAGTGATAATCACTTGAACTCTTTAGGACAGCTTCTTTATCTTTCAAATGAAAGAATATTGCCAATCACTCTTACCCCACAACAATATCAAGAAAAAGGTTGTAAACGAAACAGCTCAAAGACAAATATTAGATAAATTACCTCTTATCCTACACCTCACAGTAACCCTCAAATCTTTTCATATAATTAACACAAAGTTTCCACAGTGAAAGAAATAAAAGCCTGCATTTCAGTTCAGAGGCATGACTCCAGGAAGCCCACACTCAACAATGAGTGTTTCCTGGGGGGAACAGCAGGGGGCTACCTTGGAAGTCTCACCTGTGGCTGCAGCACCACCTTGAGTGGTACTGAAAGTCTTTGTCCTGGGCTTTGTCCTGGCCCCATTATCTGAGCCTGCTGCACAGAGGAGAGAGTCACCGGCTGGGTTGAGGGTGGCGGCTGTGGCTGAGGCTGCGATGCTGGCGGCTGTGGTACAATCTGGATTTTCTGCTGTGGCTGTTGCACCTGCAGCTGGATAGTTACTACTTTGGCGGGCTGCCCCTGAGCATTCTTGGCTTGGGTCAGGGCTGCCAGCTGGTTGCCCTGTAACACTATCTTGCCTGGTAGACTCCCTAGAACGACATGCCGGTGTCCTTGGGGACCTCCAGACTGTGGCTGCTGGAGGACCAGGGTGATGCGTTTCGATTCACCCTAGAGTGAAGAAAGGAAATTGCAAGAGAGGTGCAACATTAAAGAATGGTATACTCTTGAATACTTACACCAGTTTTCCTCATCCTAGAACCATCAAAACTGAGAGTCAGAAGACATAGTACAATTTATTTTGTTCATCCTCCTGTCTGTCCTGATTGAGTCTTCTCTGTAACACCTCTACCCAGTGGGTATCAGGTCTATTTTTGACAAACTCCTGATGGAAGGCTATCTTGAAGGTAGTCATCCCATTTTCTGACAGTCTATTAGACCAAAAATCTTTATAATCCACCCCCTCAAAAAAAAAAAATAATAATAATCCACCCCCTCATAGCTTCTTTCCACTGGTCCTACTTGTTTTAATACCATCCCCTCCCCCACAAACTCTTTTGGCCCTTTATTCAGAGGCTAGGACCTCTTCTCTCTTACAATAGAAACTAGCCTTTCCACTGGATAAAGGCAGACAATCTCAGTAATAAGAACAGGGAAAACATACACATAGCTTCTGTAAGGCTGGCAAATATAAATAATGACTCTTTGTTCCCATAGCATCCAGTATTTCTCATAAAACTTTATATCATACAGTACTGTCAATTCTTGTTTACTGTCTGCCTTCCTGGCAGACCGTGAGCTCTGTAAGGACAGGGACTGTGTCTGTCTTGTTCAGGACTAGCTAGGCACAGTGTAAACATGTAATAAGAGCTCAAAAAAATATGTCAACATTAACTGCTTCCACCCAGTAAGTAGTAAGTACGTGGCTGTCAATGCTAACTAATTTTTTAAAGAAGCAAAGGTAGAATTTAAACAGGATTTCCTAGAGATAGGTCTCATGTGCTCTCTTCTCACATAGTTGCTGGGCCCTCTACTAAACCAAAATTCACCTCCCCCTTTCACTCAAGTCACCTGGGTAGGTGTAGAGGTCAGTGTAACTGCAGGCTTCAGTGGGGGCCCTGTGGCCCCAGGGTTTCCAGCAGGAGCTGAACCCTTAACTGGCTGTAGGACCAGCTGCTTTACTGGTCGGCTGGGCTGGACAATGCGCTGAACAGTAGCCTGGTTCCCAGGGACCTTGGCGGCCAACACTGTATTACCAGAGACAATGGAAACACCTGGTCGAAGGGGAGTGCCGGTTAGCACTTTGGTAAAAGTAACTTTTCCACCATTGGCTGTGCCAGCCACCAGGGGCTGAGCTGTGCTGGTGATACCTTGGGCCTGAATTTGTGCCACATGGGCACCAGTGACTGAGGAGCTTGGTGGGGCCTTAAGGATAACAATCTTAGGGGCTGACTGAGGTGGTTGCCCTCCAGTACTATTGGAGGAGACAGCTGTGGCAGAGACACCCATGAAAGGATTCCCTTGGCTCAGGATCTCCTGGCTCTTGGAGACCTGCAAAAGTCCTGATGTTGGCGTCGGTGTCTGTAAGACAGGTTGGGCTGGCTGCTCCTGGCTGACGGGCTGAGTGGTATAATCATGCAAAGTTAAAGATTCTGGAGCTGGAGCTGTCGATTCTTTGGGAAGTTCTGTGGGGGCTGTCTCGTCTGGTGGGGGAACCAGGTCACTTGCTGATGAATTCCCCACATCACCACCTCCACCATCCTGGTTCATCTGATCCAAGGAGTCCAGAGAGCTTGGCAGTCCAAGGGCTTCCTCAATGGGATCTTGTGTGACCTGGTTGAAGCTGTCATCAGTCAGAGAGTCCAGGCCAAATAAATTTGGGTCATCAAACAGATCCATGATGGGGTCTGCCATCTTGGGAAAGCAATGGAGGGTACTTCCCCAAGGTCTAGGGAGGGAAGGGGAGGGGGGGTACTGGCTCTCCCCTCCCCTCCCCTATTAAGAAAAAAATGTACACAATGGAAGAGGACTACTCTTCAGGTAAAGAGGCAAGAAACAAGTGCATGTCAGATTGTCCTGACCTTCATGGAGCAAGATGGCTAGGTCTTCAGAGGAAGATGGTGAAACTCCTGTTGTGAGAAGACAAATGAAAAATAAGCAAAGTTGGTGACCTTAAGGAAAACTTCTCCTTCTTAGGTACTACCTTAATATCAACTGGCATCAAAATAATAAGAGAAAACGGAAATATGAGGTAATCTGAGGACAGACACACAGAGAGAATACCCACATTTTTGTTTCAACCTAAAACTATAAAAGAAATAAACCAAACTCCTTTTGGGCTCTTAAACCTACACACTTTGAAGTTTCTGTCTGTCAAGATCTCTTAGCTGTCTCTGTCCATTTTTTTTACAATTATCATTCTTAGGTAGAGATCAGGGAGTCTAACATTCACTCACTTTCTATTTCAGGTTAAGTTGACAGAATTTAACAACATACCAGTAGCATTTCAATGACTGTAGATAAAGGTTTCTGAATATATTGCCATTTCATAAATTTCATAAATTTGGGGGCACCCAGCTGCCCCCCAAAATAACCACTTTTAACCAAACTCACAGTACAATCTTGCTACATTTTTTTTTAAGATTTTATTTATTTGAGAGAGAGAGAGAGAGAGAGAGAGAGAGATTGAATGAAGGGAGGGGCAGAGGGAGAAGCAGACTCCCCACAGAGCAGGGAGCCAGACATGGGACTCCATCCCAGAACCCTGGGATCAAGACCTGAGCCGAAGGCAGATTGCTTAACAGACTGAGCCACCCAGGGGCCCAATCTTGCTACGCTTTCAGTGTAATTTTTACCCAGGAAGTTTCCCAAACTTTATTCTAGCTAACATATCTATACATACTATTTCTGTTAAGTCTCCTCTCCCTTTCTCATATTTGAGATCAAAAATTTCCTTTGCAAGAAATTCAAAGAATTGTACATTTTAGGGGCACCTGAGTGGCTCAGTCAGTTAAGCCTTTGCCTTCGGCTCAGGGCATGAACCTGGATCCAGGATCCATGGTCCTGGGATTGAGCCCCACATCAGGCCCCCTGCTCAGTGGGAAGCCTGCTTCTCCCTTTCACACTCCCCTTGTTTGTGTTCCCTCTTTCACTGCCTCTCTCTATCAAATAAATAAAATCTTAAAAAAAAAAAAAAAAAACTTGCACATTTTAGTTCCACTTATATTCCCAACTTTTTCTCTTATCATTTCCTATATCTACCCTATATTCTGGGCCAACTAGTTCCCCTAATGTAACTCCTATCTGCATGACTTTGCCTATTATGCTGTAGCTTCTGCCTAGAACACACTCTCCCCCACTCCCAAGCATCTCTCCCAGCTGAAATCTTTCCTACTTTTTCAAAAGGTCTTCCACCTATTCCAAAAATGAGCCCTGAACCTCTGCCCCTTTCACAGCAAAACAATTTGTGATGACTTGGTCCTTTCACCTTCCTTAAATACTCAGTGTTGTCTGCACCTTATTTAAAGCACCTATACTTAATATTTTACTAAAATGACCAGCCTCTTGTCCATATTCTCTGAAGGCCCAAATGATGCCTTTGTGCAAATTATAAAAAGCTGCCTGCTCCTTAAGATGCTTGTCTGCCATCTGCTGGAAAATTGCCATACTAAACATATTATCGATGATGATAATGAATATGTGCAATGCACACTCTGCACAACCCTGCAGGGTGGTCCAGCTGCTCTTTCTTCAAGAGACAGAAAGTTCCTAGATGGTAGGAACCATGTCTTAGTTATCTGTGGATCCCTAAAGAACCAGGAGGATATCACATATACAGGAGATACTAAAAAAAATAATATATTTGCCAACAGTATATGGAATGAACCAACCATTCAGTCCTTATAAAAACTCAACGGTATCTCCGACTTTAAGATGAGCCAGTAATTTCCCATCTTGAGAAAGTGTCCTACAAATAACTGAAAGTATGTTTACGAAATCCACACCTGAGGATTAAAGCTCATGAAAATGTTGGGAAAAGGGAAAACTAAAACGAGGAATTAGGAGTATACCACCATATAACTAAACTATATAAAAATATGAAACTTCTTTGTATATGATATCTATACTTGACAATTCAGGAAAGCCTTGCTTGATAAGACCTTTTCTTTTAACTTTTAGAAGACACCGGAAGAAATTTGTCAGTGACAGAATACAGACTTTACTGAAGACTTTTCCATACAACCCCCAAACTATTTTTTCCCTTTCTCAACTTATTCCAGGTACCCTTATGAAACAATAAAATGTGAGTAAATAGCCCAGAAACTCAGATTTAAAGAGAACGGACCGATCAGTAGTTCGCACAACAAAATTACAAAGTATACATGGTATCTCTACCAATGTTAAACAAGATCTTTGCTTTGTACGATGTAATTGTACATCCTTCACATCTCCCTGAGGATCCATATCGCTTCCCACTTTTGGCTAAACTATTCCACCAGCTCATTCCAGCCTCTCCTATCTAATACCTGCCCCAAAGTTGCTCCAAATGACAATGAGAAATGTTATATATATTTCTTGATTTAACAAAAATCTACTCGATAATTTTATGAATTTCTTCAACACTACCATCAGCTTTTTTCTAGCTATGCCCTATTTGGCTACCTATTATCTTTCATTTCCTGTTCACTGCCACAAAAGTTACATTAAATACATCCAATTAGATATCATACAAAAATTAAAAGTTTCCACTAACTAGAAGTTTATGCTGATAATAGTTTATAACCTGCCTCTTCTTCCATGGGGCAGGAATGATTTTCTCTGTTCCACTATTCCTTGCTATTTATTCCTTTCCTCCATAGCAGCCTGATCTCAGAGAAAAAATCTCACTTTTTTCATGGGAGAAAAAAGGTTAACAATTTCTGAAATATTTCCTTACCCTCATACAACTCAAGAGTAAGTTTTTAGGGGCAACTGGGTGGCTCAGTCATTAAACATCTGCTTTTGGCTCAGGTTATGACCCCAGGGTTCTGAGATTGAGCCCCACATGGGGCTCCCTGCTCAGCAGGGAGCTTGCTTCTCCCTCTCCCACTCTCCCTGCTAGTGTTCCCTCCCTTGCAGTCCCTCTCTCATGGTCTCTCTCTCTCTCTCTCTGTCAAATAAATAAAATCTTAAAAAAAGAGAGAGATTAAGTTTTTAAAGGTCAATCAATGCATTTATCATTTATCTCCCTTCTCAATTCATAGTTTAAAAACATCACCCGTGACTTAATGCCACATCACCAACTTTCACCACTTCTTAGTCCCTTCGCATCAACTCACCTCTACTGATCTAATTTGTTTTGTAGAGATTTTTTAATCTTAGTCACCTGATTCTTTTCTAACTCCCATGTTTAAGCTGTTCTTGACTCTCAAAGATGAAATCTTCTCCCATCATACCTCTAACTCTCTTCAACTCTCCTTCCATTCCTGCTTTGTGGGTCATCCTGGCCATAGCCACATCTGGTTTATTCTACCAGGCTCATCTATCCCATGAATTATCTTTCTATGGTTCAAATACTGGTAGTAACAGTAAATAGATGTTAAGTGGTGCCTGAGTAGCTCGGTCAGTTAAGTGTCCGCCTTCAGCTCAAGTCATAATCTTGGGGTCCTGGGATCAAGCCCACATCCAGCTCCCTGCTCAGTGGGGAGTCTGCTTTTTTCTCTCCCCACTCTGCTCCTCCTCCTACAGCTTCCTGGCTTGTGCTCTCTCAAATAAAGAAAATCTTAAAAAATAAATAGATATTAAGCTTTCAAATATATTAAGTACTGAGATATCTCCAAGTAAAACCATTGCCTAAAAAGTCATACCAGACTTTTTTCATATTAAGAATGAAAAGCCAGTCATGGCCTACCATTGCCCCAAAGAGAAATACACATAAATGCTCAAAAGAAAAGAGAGTTTGAGGACTGCACATATTCACTTTCCATGATTTTAAACTAATAACAGAAACCTTGGGGGGAGTTGGGGAGAAAAGAAATATTCCAGCCAGTTAAGGTTAGAATCCAAGGCCACCTATCTATAAGCTCCGTGTAATAAGCCAGTTAATGTTAAACAATTTATGTAACAGCCTTTCACCTCACCTTCTTTTAAAGGGGGAACTACTCCTCCACGAAGTAAGTATAAACTGATGTTCTTCTGTAGATTTACCACCTTTGGATATACTTTCTTTTTTTTTTTAAAAGGAATCTATAAAATCCTAACTCTCCTATTTTTATTTTACCAGTCTCCTTTCCCTTGCCCATATCAATAACAACATGTCTGTCTTGATCATAAAGGACTTCATTTTCATTCTACTCTATACTTTCCATTGCAATCTCCCCATACCTTTCAACAAAGCAGTGATGAAAGGTATGTGTAGTTTGAAAGTGCATACTCAATGTCATAATTTTATATTTATTAAATGGAAAAGGAAGAACACATCTCATTGTTTTGGGTACTTGTATTCAATAAAACTAAACAAAATCTTCTTGGCCAGTGAGGATCTATAAAACACAACTGGGGGCAGGAGGTGGAGAAGCATGCCTGGTTTTGAAGGGTTATCAAGATCTCTATGGTAGGATAAGATTTCTTATGGTTTCTCATGGGGCGCCTGGGTGGCTCAGTTGGTTAAGCGACTGCTTTCAGCTCAGGTCATGATCCTGGAGTCCCAGAACTGAGTCCCACATGGGGCTCCCTGCTACGTGGGGAGTCCGCTTCTCCCTCTGATCTCTCCCCTCTCATGCTCTCTCACTCTCATTCTCTCTCAAATAGATAAATAAATAAATCTTATATATAAAAAAAAAAGATTTATGGTCTCTCAAAAGGGAGTTTATCATAATTTATTGTTTATGATGGACAAGAAACACTGCAACAGAAATTAGTCCAGCTGTACAATAGATGAAATTATATAAACTGAACTACAGACATCCATTTTCCAGACTTCTCTGTACAGCTCATCCTCTTAGAAGACAATGAACTAATGCCATATTGACAAATACTGACCTTTTTTTGTAATACACACTTCCAGAAAGTACCACCCATGCCCACTTAACCTTTAACCGCTCAAAGATTCAGAAAAGAACAAACTATTTTACTTCAAAGTATGAATCTTGTTATTGGAAACTGTATCCTTTCAAGAGGCTCAGCTGAAGACAGACATAAACACATGTTATTGAAACACAAGATGGTTAGAAGCAGGTTAATGTAAATGAGAAAGCCCTTGAAAATAAAATAATCATAAGGCCTAAAATGAAAATGATCAACATAATTTTTAAAAAGAAGAATTTAAAACTGTACCATGGAGACATTTGTAAGACCCAAAGAGTCTAAAATCTTATTTTAAAAATGGGAAATAAACATCCAAGGCGAATGTAATCGCAATTTAGGGTCAGCAATTTAGGGTCAGGATGGAAGGACACAGAGCATAAGAAATGGAGCTATTAACTTGGAGCCACTCAGATTTCTTCAAGAAGATCAAGATCCTAGGCCATTTTCTCTCTATCTTCACCATTCTTACTGCCAAATGTGTGGCTACTGTTTTTGTTCTCCAAATTACTGAAGGAAAAAGCACTCACACTTCAATCAGGGGTATGGACATTTGGGGGCAAACATGGCTGGTAAAGTGAGCCTTTCTGAATAAACAGGGAAAGTAAAAAAGCAACTATGAAAGCTAAAACCATGTACGTATATTCGGGGACTAAAGGGGAAACTACAGAAATTATATACTCATATGAAAGAAGAGAAGGGGAAAGGTAAGGAAGTGAGGGGTTGACTGAGAGGGAAACGCTACTGGGGGTGGGGGTGGCGGGGACCCGGGTACATTACCTGCTCATACTGCCGGGGTTGTTGCCAGTAAGGCCCATACAGCAGGGGAAGAGATCTCAAGCAACTGGCGCCCCCAAAATGGAAATGAGGTACATGCACTTGACGGAGGGAGCTAGCGGGGTGCCCTCCTGGGTGGGGATGGCCAAGACGGGAAGATGCGGGGGGGGGGGGGGGGGTGTGGATGCCCGGGGGGGAGCAATGTTAGGGCGGAAGCTACAGGCTAAAAGGCCCGACAAAAACCTGAAGGGGAAAAGGAGCTGTGCCTCACCCCAGCAGGCTAAGAGAGGTGCCTTTACCTGCAGCGGCCGTGGGGGGCCGGTTCGCCCCTCTCGCTGTCTCTCCAGCACCAGTTCCCCCCTCCTCCTGCGCAACCTAACTTGATGCTCCCGCCCGCCCCGCGTCTTCACTGGCTAAACTCTACTGCCACTCACCAGAAGCGCAAGGACGCAAAACAGCGCAAGGGGCGGGACCAAAAAAAACTTCCCCCTCCCCCGCCACCGCAGGTTAGGTTGAGAGCGCACGGAGAGGCCTATCCGGTTTCTAGGGCCGAGGCGAAGCCTGCAGCTTGCTTGGAAAAAAAAGGGGCCTGGCTAGAGGCACAGTCTCCTGCTGCGGGAAACTAGTCCTGAGGATTAAATTCCCTACCATCTACACTGTATTCTGCACACTAAAGAGCGTAAACCCGGGAGGGAGTGTTCCACACTATGCCAACTCCGCCTCCCAATGAATCCCCTACCTTCTAGCAGCCCTGTCTATCCCTTCAGTAGTGACTATACCTGATCTCACTCCCCATTAAAAGGGGACAAATCTTCCCTCCATCATGGGAGCGAGTCAGCCCTGTTGCTGTTATATGGTTTCTGCCACAACCATAATGCTGGTTTGTATCCTTGATACTCCAACCTTTAGACAGCAGTATCACTTTCCAGAAAGTAATTTCAGGTGCCCTCTAGCAATTCCCAGACCCCTCCCCTCCAAAACACACATTCAGTCCTCATCCCTAAACCTGATCTCTCACCTTCACATCACTTCTCTTGAAACTCAGCCTTTTGACATATTGGCCAGTATCTACTTTGCCATTCCACTTAAGACCACTCTAATTCCCAATAAACTAGTCAACCCCAGAATGATGGTACTCAACCTGAAGTCCCTCAAGGTAAGCAACTGCTAAAATCAGCTGTTTACCTCCTGACAACTAGTTTCCCCTAAAATGTAACTAGCCTCAACACTGAAATCCTATTTTCTGTACTCTAGGACACAACGGAGGAAGGTCAACTTGACCTTAGCTCTCCTATTTTTAAAGATCTTAGCTTTAGGGGCGCCTGGGTGGCTCAGTGGGTTAAAGCCTCTGTCTTCGGCTCAGGTCATGATTTCATGGTCCTGGGATCAAGGCCCCCGCATCAGGCTCTCTGCTCAGCGGGTAGCCTGCTGTTTCCCTCTCTCTCTCTGCCTGCCTCTCTGTCTACTTGTGAGATCTCTCTCTCTCTGTCAGATAGATAGATAGATAGATAGATAGATAGATAGATAGATAGATAGATAGGTAGATCTTAGCTTTACCGCTATTATTAGGAAGACCAATACCACTCCTTTAAACAACAATACTGTTTTCCCATTCACTCAGACTCAAAATCTCAAAGACATCTCTGAAACCTCCTCCTGTATCCACTATCCAACCATATGCCAAGTCCCACAGACTCTAAAGTATGTCACAGACAGACTTTGGAGCTGGCAAGGACTTTGGTAGTCATATCAAGTCAACCCTCTTGTATAGATGAGAAAATTGAGGCTTAGAGAGATGATTCAACTAAGAGGAAAGAAAGGATTAATATATGTAACTCTCTTATTTCTGCTGCCACCTCTTTATTTATGCAGTTACTTCTGTTAAAAAAAGAAACTTCATAACTGATCCCTTCCCCTGCAAATCCATTCTGCTACCAGATTAATTTCCTAAAACACAGTTAAGTTCAAATTAGTCTCCTTAAAAATTTTCAAAGGTTACTTGTTACTTAAGATATAAATCAAGACTACATCTTGCCTTTCCAGTCTTATTTTTCATTATCCTTATACATACACATTTATATGCTAGCCAAAACACAAAAAAACCCTCAATTTCCTACTGTCCTATATATATATATATATATATATTTTTTTTTTAAGATTTTATTTATTTGACAGAGAGAGAGAGAGAGTGATCACAAGTAGGCAGAGAGGCAGGCAGAGAGAGAGGGGGAAGCAGGCTCCCTGCTAAGCAGAGAGCCCAATGTGGGGCTCGATCCCATGACCTGAGATCATGACCCGAGCCGAAGGCAGAGGCTTAACCCACTGAGCCACCAGGCACCCCTGTCCTATATTTTTCTTATAGCCTAGCTAATGCTACTGTCTTCAAAGTATACTCCATCCTTATTTCATTTCTTTACCTCAACAAAATCTTATTTATCTTCTAAGATCTACATCAAATGCTTTTTCATTGTGTCTACATTTATTATGTAATATACTAATGTGGAAACATTACAGAACCAAAGGTGAATAAGACATAATCTCTACCGTCAAAGAACTAACAACAGGTAGGAATATATTTGGGTATATATGTGGGGAGAGGTTGGAAAATTGGGATTATGACAATAGTGACAAATGTAAACAATCATAATACAAGATGATAAGTGGAACGAAATACACAGGGGGTTATTACAGGAACACAGATGAAAGGGATTTATTAATTTAGAAGGAAAAAGTTATCAAGAAAGTCATTTCTTGGGGCGCCTGGGTGGCTTAGTGGGTTAAAGCCTCTGTCTTCGGCTCAGGTCATGATCTCAGGGTCCTGGGATCAAGCCCCACGTTGGGCCCTCTGCTCAGCAGGGAGCCTGTTTTCCCCTCTCTCTCTGCCTACTTGTGATCTCTCTCTCTCTCTGTCAAATAAATAAATAAAATCTTAAAACACACACACACACACACACACAAAAAGAAAGTCATTTCTTGGGCACGTGGGTGGCTCTGTTGGTTAAGCAACTGCCTTCGGCTTAGGTCATGATCCTAGAGTCCTGCGGTCAAGCCCCACATCGGGCTACATGCTCCATGGGGAGCCTGCTTCTACCTCTCCCTCTGCCTGCAGCTCCCCCTGCTTGTGTGTGCACTCTCTCTATCAAATAGACCAATAAAATCTTAAAAAAAAAAAAAGAAGAAAGAAAGAAAATGTCATTTCTTAAAAGATGAGGAGAAGTTAACTTAAGGAAGGTAAAGTGGGCTATAAGAAAAGAGTATTCAGGCAGTAGGGACAGTAAGAGCCAAGTCAAAACAAAGCACAGTAACAGCAAATAGCATGAGACATGTAGAGGAAACTCTAAGGAACTTTGTAGTTCAGTCCCGCCAAAGTGTAAATCACGAAAAGAAAATGGATGAGATTGAAGGGGGATAAATTAAGGCCAGACCCTTCAAGGAACCATGCTAAAGCATTTTCTGATAGGTGGATGAGGAGACACTGAAACATTGAATGACATGATCAGAACTGTGTCTTGGTTAGCTAACTCTGGCTACTGAATAGAGAATATATCCGGGAAATTAAGGGTCAGAGGACATAGAAGCAGTTAGAAGACTGCTGTGGTAGTCCAGAAAAGAGCTGTATGGTAGAAGTTTGATTTTTTTTTTTTTTTCCTGCTCAACAACAAAAGCCCCTTTCCTACACTGGGGGGAATATCTCAAGGTAGAAGTCTTAGTGGAAGGCTAGATCTTACCTCCCACTATAGACTGTTCGAGGAGATGGTAAATCAGAGTGGGAGCTGCAGGGAGGGGTCTTACTTCCTCTTCCTAGCAAAGACAAAGTACACACATGACCTAGACTAGCTTAAGTGGACAGTCCCTCAGAGAAATTTGACTTTGCAGAGGTAATACAAAGACCCAGACCCAACCAGTTAAACAGTACTCAGCAGTGACAGACACTAGAGTTCTACTACAGCATCCTAAACACACTATTCAGTGGTATGACCTTGGACATGTTCTTTGTCTCTAACCTCCCTTAGTTTCAGATAATTTTCTAAACCAGACTGTCTAACATTCGTATCGATTTTGTGAGCCACAGAATATCTTTCCAATAAATCACCTTTCTGCTTAAGTTAGCCAAAAGATGATTTCTGTTGTTTGTAACCAAAAACCCTAACAAGGTGAGCAGTGCCTGAATCACAGCAATGTGAGTCAAAAGGTAATGATAAGGAAGGGACAGAGCTGAGTAACAATTCAGGGATAAAAATGCACAGAACCTAGACTTTAGAGAGAAAGATGAGTTCAGCCATGTTGAGTCCAGTCATGTTGACTCTGAGTTGCTTAGAGCAGGCTAAATAGTGATATTTGATAGGAGAATGGATGTATAAATCTAAAAGTTAGCTTGGTGACAATTTAGATACTCAGTATCTAAATAGTAGTTTTAACAGTGGAGCTTACAGAGTATGTAGGAGTACGTAGAACAGAGCAAGTACACAAAAAACTGCACCAATACTGTTGGGGAGACAAGAGAGAATGTTGGGTTCTGTGAAGGACTAAAGAATCTATGACCATTTCAAAGAGAGTAGCTGCTAGTCAGCTCTAGTTAAGTGTTGCCATATGGAAATGCACATCCAAGGTTGAGCGAGAACTTCAGATTTTTCAAATGCCAGAAATAGAGTTTTATGTAAATCTAGGTTTTAAATGTAGAGAACTAATTAAAAAAAATTTTTTTTTGAACACTCTGCAGCCTAAACAAAACACTTAGCTGGAAACCCAAGTGTTGAGATTTTTTGAGGTCGAGTGAGAAAGTCAAGAAGAAAACATCAGGAAAACATCAGGATTTAAGAATCAGGGGCACCTGGCTGGTTCAGTCAGAAGAGCGTGAGGCTCTTTTTTGGGGGTTGAGGGAGAGGGAGAGAAAGAATCTTAAGCAGGCTCCATGTGCAGCGCAGAATCTGACGCAGGGCTCAATCTCATGACCCTCAGAGATCATGACCTAAGTGGAAATCAAGAGTCAGACGCTTAACTGAGTGAGCCACCCAGGTACCCCAGAGCAAGCAACTCTTGATCTTGGGGTTTTGAGTTTGAGCCCCAAGTTGGGGGTAGAGATTATTTAACAAAACAAAGGATTTAAGAATCAGAGTAAGCAGGGGACTGGGCTGGCTCAGTCGGTAGAGCATGCAACTCTTGATGTCAGGGTTGTGAGTTCAAGCTCCAAGTTCGGCATGGGGCCTACTTAAGGGGGAGTCAGGGTAAAATAGGTGATGGGGACTAAGGAGTACACTTGCAGTGATGAGCACGGGGTACCGTACAGAAGTGCTGAATCACTATATTGTGCTCATGAAACTGATACTATACTGTATGCTAACTGGAATTTAAACAAAAACTTTAAAAAGTTAAAAACAAAAAAAAGAATCAGAATAAGCTACACCTAAGTAGATAGAAAAGGAAAAGCTAGAGAAGTAAACAGTGCAATGTCACAGAAGCAAACAGAGTACAGAATTGCAGGGGGAAAGAGTGATCAATTACATCAAACAAAAGCAAAAATGTCTGACAAGATAATTTAAAATGTCCACTGGATGTAATAATTGAAAGCCTTCTAATTCTTACTTTTCATTGTCAAGCCCAAGGCAGTCAGTTCCTTTTGAGCTTTCATGGCATTTTGTTAAGCACTCTTTTAGGATAAGTATCTTCTATTTTATATTGTAGTTATACTTGTACATGACGGTATATTGAGCTTTGAAATCAGAGGGACCTGGGTTCAAATTTCCATCCCACCAAGTAAATTAACCTTTCTGAGTCTAGTTCATTCTTCTGTACAAAGGAGAATCAAGTTACAGGGCCATAAATGAAGATTAATGAAACACTTAACACAATATTTGGCATATAAACACTATGTCCTAGGAGATACTCAACAAACAATGCTGGTTAGATCGTTGGGGAAAAAATTAGTTTTGCCAGTGTCTCTACCTACCTAGGGGATGCTAGTCAGTCTTTGAGGGGATCACCAAAATAATTTGTTAATTTCAGGAGGCTAACATCTATGTACTTGAATGTGCACTCAGACTCTCTTCCTCTATATTAAATCTAATCTAAGGCAAACAGGAATAAAGTGTAGAAAAACTACACTTTAGACTCTAAAGTCTGAAGATTATGTTCAACTAACTGGCTTCAGTCAGCCTAAAGCTGCTATAGACATATGTTCTAAGTCACGAGTATCCAACCTTGAGTATTAAGGGACCTAAAATGAATATCCTCAGGGATCCAAAGAAGGGTCACAAATATTTTAGAAAAACTACTCCCACTCTCAAACACTTTTTTTGAATTGTTTCCAGGACATCAGGATGACTTTTCTGGTTTTCCTTCTGCCTCTCTGGCAACTTCTGCTTTGCTATTCTTCTCTACCAGCCTTTCACTGTTGAAGTTCACAAAGGTTTGGTCCTATGCCCTCTTTAATTTTCATTCTACACTTTTTTCAAGAATGTCTCATTTACATACATGGCCTCAACTATTATTTCCTTCAACAAATTATCTGTATATTTAAATCTCTTGGAAAGAGGTCAACCCTGGCTTCAGAAGGGACATTCTTAAATATCTTATTATACTATGCTTTAGGTTATATGCCCCTATTACAAATTCCCCTGTATTAGCCATAACTTTCTGTAGTAGAGATTGAAAATTAATTATTTGATCCTCCCCATTAGAATGTAAGTTCCACAAAGGCAAGAACTGTGTATGATCTGTTGATTAGAATACTCCCTTTGCTTATCAGGTGGGCATTTCATGTACGCTTCTTGAAGAAGTTTATTTTCAACATCCAGCCAAAGGTGTGTGGGAGTGGGGTTGTGGAGAGGTAATGGGGAGGTTTCTGAGCAACAGTAAGGGCTTCTCTCAGCCTGTAGAGATAGTAAACAGGCAGAGGCATGTTTCCTACTAGAAACATTCAGAAGAGGCATTATAAAATCATAAGCATTTTTACTTTTTAGAGCCTGGGCTATATGCAATGTACACAAGACTATTTTCCAAAGTGTGATAATTACTGTTAAAAGTAATGAAATTTTAGTGATTTCCTTTGGGCTCAGGGCCATAAAGCCTCAGTGGTGGCCAATTTAAAGCTGTGGCAAGAGACAAACAGATGACGCTGTACCCATATGACCCAAAAATAGGGCACAGATTCATTTTCAAGTCAGCTTCATTGTAGATTTTTTTTCCAATAAAACTCTGGAGTTTGGGCCTAAGTCTGAAGATAGAAAATAAGAGCCTCATCTGTAAGGATCACTGCCCTTAGGCCGAATTAGCTGGAAAAGTTCTTCTTCACTGGCACATGGTCACCAAGGTGAAAATAATATTCTGGGTTCCAGCTGAGGAATATCTAACTGGATTAATATATCCACCCTGTATATGATGCCACTTGTGGGCATCCAGCATAAGTAACAATATATACAAATTCAGGTAACAAAGTCCTGGTCCTCCTTATGGTCCCCCACCACACACACACAGCACTTTTGCATGCCCAATTTCAACTGGGCTAAGTATATGTACATTTGTTCAACCTTACAGAAAAATATAAATATTCACTTAATTATTTATGAGGTATTGTTTCATTGCAACACTTATGTTATAATAATTTTTTTTAAAGATTTATTTATTTATTTGACAGAGAGAAAGAGATCACAAGTAGGCAGAGAGGCAGGCAGAGAGAGAGGAGGAAGCAGGCTCCCTGCTGAGCAGAGAGCCCGATGTGGAGCTCAATCCCAGGACCCTGAGATCATGACCTGAGTCGAAGGCAGAGGCTTTAACCCAATGAGCCACCCAGGCGCCCCTCATTGCAACACTTATGTAAAAAAGTATATGTGGTGAAGGGAGGAGAAACATTATAAAGCACTGTTATTATCACACTCGTACCTCCAGGCACAAAAAATGACCCCAGTGACATGGGACTAATGAAAATTTAAATTCACTGGACTAACTTGACTTGCAGTGGCTAAAAAATAGTTATTTGCAAGACTGACCAAGTGAATTTCCTCTGCAGAGCTTAAAGTATTTCACATAATCTTATCTGCAAAATAAGTAAAGGAAACAAACTATTATTCTTCTTTTTCCTTCTAACAGAGATACAAAGACAAAAATAAATTTTACATTCTCAAGGTTCTTCAACTGTGAAAGGTACAGCTAAAACAGGCTACCAAATGCCTACTTGTCTCGTGGTCAAAGACAGTTCCCCCCCAGGGGTCAGCACTGAACTTTTCGGTGGGGGGAGGCTGGATCACGAATGGGTTTTGAAGTTGGGACAGACCACAGTCCTACTCCTGGCTAAGTCACCTAACCTCACTAAGTCTTATTTTTTTCTCTTCTGTAAAATGAAGCTAACATCACATACATTTCAAGGTTACTCTGAAGATTAAAAAATAATCTGTTTGGCACATAGTAGGCAAATGAAAAGCAGTTTATTATTCCCTATCCAATAATTTCAAAGTGTACCATTAAAGGTCTCTCTCAAAGCAGAATCACTCCTTAGAGACTTGGCTGTGCTGGTCTGCTAAGCAGAATGGTGGGATACTGAAATAGATGGAAAAGTTTCACAATTAGAATAGCAGGACTGCTGGGCAGGATAAAAAGACTCTGAGAAAGCAGTACAGCCCTTTAACCTTAAAACCACGGAGAAGACTTCAACCAGTCCTAGTGTCTATGGCAAAATCCAGGTAATTCAATTAATCATTTTTTGTGTTTGTAGGAATGAAGCCAGTGTCCATCTTACAGTACTCCATCTACTTCACAATGCCTGCTGTGGAACATATAGGCCTCCAACTGACTAGGCTGCCCCTTGATTGTTCACATGCCCAGATCCAACTACTTTGACTCTTGACTCCCTTGACTTTCAGGACAGCTGTGAATGGAAGTGACCATTACCTACATGTATTTAAGGCCTCATGAAGAAGGTGCCCCCCCAACAGGAAGCATACCTGAACAACAGGCAAAAGCACTACATTTTATAAGAGAACTGATGTGTAAATAAACAAAGAAATGACTAATGTGCTCTACTCCCCAGACAACGAGAAAAAAGAAGAATAACTAAATACTGCATAGAAGAAATGAAGAAGAAAACACTGAGTGAAAGGTCCATGCTCATGGAACTTGGTAGCTCCTGTTTAAAAATCCAGAAAAAGCTTCCTGTTCAGTTTACTTAGGAAGATATTTTACTGCTGTGTATCTGATACCTATAACAGAAAACGTAGATTATATTAAGAAATTCTGTTATGATCTGGGCTCTAATTAGGCACCTCAATTAATGAAATAACTGGTTTCTTCTAGAACCAACCAAAATGAAATTCCCATGTCACTAATGGGACAATGTATCTCTGAAAATGTCCCAAAGGAATAATCCCCAAAGACATAGAACATTCCCAAAGTAGGTAGTGGAAGAAAAAAATGAAAGCAGGATATTCCAAAGGTTTCTATAATGACCATGAGAGACAATTTGAGAAACCCGTAAGACTTTACAGCTCCTGAATGTCTTTCCTCCGGGATGAAATTAAGAATTCAGTTAATATATAACCTTTCTTAGAAAGATACTGACACAGGTTTAGGAGAATTTACAGACTCTCAAAACAAAAAGGTCTTTTTTTTTTTAAGATTTTTTTTTAAATTTATTTATTTGACAGAGAGAGAGAGTCCACAAGTAGGCAGAGAGGCAGGCAGAGAGAGGGGGAAGCAGGTTCCCTGCTGAGCAGAGAGCCCGATGCGGGGCTCGATCCCAGGACCCTGAGATCATGACCTGAGCCAAAGGCAGAGGCTTTAATCAACTGAGCCACCCAGGCGCCCCAAAACAAAAAGGTCTTATTACAGAATTACAAATTACTAGAATATTGGGACATTATCAAAAGGATTATAATTATCATATATAAGTTGTTGACACACAGGGTAGAAAAAAAGGACAGTCCCATTATTACCTAGTAATTTCAGTAGTATGTCATTTAATTACCTTCTTAAGATGAAAAAACACTAAAAATACCAAATGAAATGAGACCATATACAGTAAATTTCTCTGGAAATGTACAGAGGGGATTAGTCAGGGATGTTTCATTCTTTTTTTTTAAAGACTTATTTATTTCAGAGAGAGAGAGAGCATGTGGGAAAGGGGTAGAGGGAGAGAAACCTTAAGCAAATTCCCTGCTGAGCAAGGCACCCAACTAGGGGCTCAATCCCATGACCCATGATCATGACCTGAGCAGAAATCAACAGTCAAGATGCTTAACCGAGGGGCGCCCGGGTGGCTCAGTCGTTAGGCGTCTGCCTTCGGCTAGGGTCGTCATCCCAGGGTCCTGGGATCAAGCTCTGCATCGGGCTCCCTGCTCAGCGGGAAGCCTGCTTCTCCTGCTACCATCCCCTCTGCTTGTGTTCCCTCTCTCGCTGTTTGTCTCTCTGTCAAATAAATAAAATCTTTAAAAAAAAAAAAAAAAAAAAAAAGAAGCTTAACCGACTGACCCAACCAGGTGCCCCAGGGATGTTTCATTCTTTCAACAATAAAACCAATCTTTTCCTAATAATTATGCATAAGAATAAGTAATTTTTAAAATTTTGGGGTTTTTTTTTTTTTGTACTTATGAGTGAGTCTGCTGTTCTAGAAACTCTTATCAAACAAACTAATGAGAATATACTTGGACAGTCTGAATTTGAAGGGGTCAGAACATTGTCCAGATTCCCTATGCCATTCTACTGCTTGGAATATATTCCAATATATCTATTCCTGCTGAAGACAAATGTAAAGCAATAGTCAATGCCAGTCTATTTTCTGATTATGTCTGCTGGATTTTTTTATTATATTGTAACATACATTGGTAGGTAGAAATTAATTGCTTTATTTTTAAAAGCTCCTGCTGCAATCTGAAGACAAGAATTAAGATATTTTAAAATCAATCTAAAAAGGGGCGCCTGGATGGCTCAGTGGATTAAAGCCTCTGCCTTTGGCTCAGGTCATGATCTCAGGGTCCTGGGATCCAGCCCCCGCATCTGGCTCTCTGCTCAGCCAGGAGCCTGCTTCCACCTCTCCCTCTGCCCGCCTCTCTGCCTACTTGTGATCTCTTTCTCTCTGTCAAATAAATGAAATCTTTAAAAAAAATTTAAATTAAAGTTGACCATTTTCCTTCATGTGACTTTAAACAACCAAGAGTGTAGTGAAGGACAGAAAATAATGGATAATAAAGAGGGCAAAAGAAATGCTACCTACAGAACAGCTTCATGAGAAATCTCTTTGTAGTTTAAATTGAAAACATCCAGTCAACTACAAAGAGGCAGACTTATTTTGCAACAAAAATACAATCAAAATCTTAAAGGCAATATGAAAGAGTGGGAAAACACAAAAAAAGAGCTCAATTACAATTTGATACACTTGTACACACAAAACAAAACAGAGGTTAAGCTGGGGAAAGGTTATCCAGGATAAAACTTAGAACATAATAAATGATTAAATAAAACTTTAAGCAATAGTTGCTTAAACAGTTGATACAACAGCTTTATCATATAAAAATACACTGTCACTTGAGTACCAGATACCAAAAGAACACATCTTAAAAACTAGAGTCTTTTTGCTTCTGCCTCAACAAGACAGAGGAAAAAAAGGCACAATAATCAGTGAATCAAAACAAAAAGCAAGTGAACAAAATTGTAACAGAAGTTTGAAAAGAAGACCAGCAACTTTGTAGGAAAAAGAATAAAAAATTGAAGAGAAGACATAAAAAAAGTTAAGCCAAATAAAATATGAAATGACACTATATCAATGAATCGACTGCTAATGGTAAAACAGTAAATACTGGGTTGGTCACAGTAGTGCAAGGTAGGTCATGCAAAGACCTGCAGATCAGGGACTTGCCCAAATGCAACTCCAAAAGTGGAGTGACTTTTAGGAGAAAGGATGAGGGCCCAGAAAATATTTGTCTTATTTGTCCCCCAGACGTCAGGCTCAATGTAGGCTCAGAAGAC
The DNA here is from genome assembly GCA_028646535.1 of Procyon lotor. NCBI lineage: Eukaryota > Metazoa > Chordata > Mammalia > Carnivora > Procyonidae > Procyon > Procyon lotor. The sequence continues at coordinate 57,811,451 of CM053609.1, forward strand.
AACTCTTGCAGGGCAGCGGACAAACAGTATCTTCAAAAGATTAACATTCACCTCAATGCTCTAAAAATGTTACAGTCCTTCCACAGATGACAATATCAAATCTCATTCTTTCAGTAAGCAAGTACAGTTCTTGGCACCCACAAATTAATCTTACATGGTAGTTTAGCTTTAAAAAAAATTCATCTCTTCCAAAGAAGATGGGTACAATGGTTTCTTTTAAAGGCTGATTCCCCTGCACCATCCTACCTTACCTATGGGAAACTCTATTTTACCTATCAGACGCACCATATAAAACGTCATATTTTTTTCCTCGTATAACCAAAACTCTGCAGTGGTGGTGGCCACAATGCCAGGATTCTTCCACCCCATCACCTGGTGGTGCTGCAGAGAAGGCTGTCCCAAAAAGTACAGGATCTGTCTTTCCTGGTGATGCACATCAGTTCAGCAGATTTCTATCTATTTCTATCATTTTCTACCCAAGTCTAAATAAATGGATTTTGTCATTTTGGGAACTGATGAAATGAAAAGGCCAGATGCACAGGATATGTCAAACACGGGGAAGGTGTGAACTGTGCAAGTACCCAGACGCTGCTCCATGAAATCCCTGATCGCAAACCATTATTCCTTTGCTCCTACAGTTTTAGACCTTTCCCCATGCCTGTCTCTTCACACACACCTACCCTCTCTTTGGCCAATGTCCTTCATCATTCATCATGCCTTGCAGACCCACTGGCATGCCACTCTTGCAACCCAGTTCTTCTTAAACCGAAAATGTTTTCTTTATAACTCTCTTTTAAGGGTGGGATGAGTCCAAAATACCACAATTTGTTCTGAAGTCTGGTGAGCACTACAAAAGAAATTCCTAAGCAAAAGATATTATCTACTTAACTAACAAGAGGCCCTTATTCAAACCCCAAACTTACCATCTAGCACCTAACGTGTCCCACACCCCATAGGACCTCAGCTGACTCTAAGGATAACCCAGTCAGAGAATCCCTGACTGAACTGACAGGCTCAGAGGACGACACAATGAGTAAATAATTTGTGGATGCTGGTGCGAGAGTAGGATGCAATAGACACTGATAACGCAGCTCCTCTGGCTTGAAACTGGGGCAATTCCATTAGGACAAGACAACGAGTTCTTAAGTCTTCGACTCCTAGCTCACTATGCTCAGTCACTGAGAAAAGACTGGTCCGCTAAACATCTATATGCCCATACACCTCCACTATATACTTCTTTAAACACCTTAATCACTTCAGAGCTGCCCCTTAAGGGCAGAAGTTGCTGCACTTGTACAGCTGCTGCAATGGCTGGAAATTTTCCTGCGACACTAGAGACAGGTAAATAAAGAAACTGCATTCGCTCTGAGGCAGGGGGAGGGGTCTCCTGCTAGTGAAGAGTTTACATAATGCAACGGAAAACCAGTAAGCTCTGCAGACCTGTCAATGGAGATGCAAAGCTTGAGCTCCTCTCGTCCCACCATCTCTAAACATTCTCCAAAAGCCTGATCTTCCCTCCCAAAACCCACAGAAATTACACCTAATAACGTATAACAATGTGCACACGGTCACCCCAACCATTCCTACCCACTTTTATTATTAAAATACGAAAAAACAAGAAAAAAGAAAAAAAACCCTAACCTCTCACTTCTGAGACCAAAGTATGGAGTAACCAAACGGAGCCGGGGAGTTTTCTCTCCGCTGAAGGGGCAAGGAGAACAAGGAGCTGCCTCAAATCTACACCACGCCCAGTAATGCAATGACAAGCCCTAAAAACCCCACAGCGGTGGGGCAGCCCCCTTCTCGGCTTGGCCCAACTCAGGCTCCGCGGCCCAGCAGCCACCCTCTCCCCCGGCCTTTCACAAAGGAGAATGGTTCAGTCCAGAGCATCACCCAGCACCTGATCCCGCACAACCGGGGGACGGGTAAGGAGCGGGGGAGCGAGGAGGAGGATGAGTTATTGAAACCAATTCTAAGAGCTTTAGTTTTGCGAAGACTCTTGGACCGACACTGACGAGCAGGCGTGAGCGGGAAGCCTACCTGAAACAAGTCCTGGTGCTTCCTTTCCAGCCAGCGTTTCAACTCACCCTTTCGGAGAACAAGGCGCCTTCCGGCGGAGCATGGCCAGCCCTCGCCTCAATCTAGCTTGCTGGTAGTCCATTCTCCCTCGGCTCCGCCCACCTACGCTGCCTCCCACCAATGGCAGGGCTAACGCCCGGCCTCTTCCAGCAAGGTAGTGTGAGTGCCATCCAGGAAGTCTCTCGAGAGTGGGAGGTCCTAAAAGGCTGAGAAGGGTACGTAGGCAACCACAGATATGCCTGATTGAAAATTAAATCTGGCGGCAGCTTGCCTTTGACTGCTCAGTTTACAGGCGTTCAGGCCTCTCGGCATCTTTTTTTTTTTTTTTTTTGACCCCCGCCGGTGGGGGCGCTCTAAACTGAAACATTTAGTTACCTGTTTGGGGACGCCATCTTGAATCCAGCCGGTGCCTTGGGGACGGGGAAGAGGAAACAGTATTTAAGGAATGTGAAGCCCTTTTCCGAGTTTTGTTGAACTACTTAGGTCCAGCCCCAACATACGTTATGTAATCAGAGTGTCCCCAATCACGATGGTCAGGAATAGGGCTTAATGTTGTTACAGGCAACCACCCCCCCATATGTGAAGAGATCTTACCAAATCAAAGCAGCAACAAAAATCAATTTTTTGACATGAGAGTGGGTTTTCACAGTACTAGGATAATCCTTTATAGACACCTCACCCATCAGAATATCAGCACAAGACCAACGTAGATTATATATCTATTCTAGGTGCTTCTAATCCTAATGCTTCAGTTGCAAGTTTTCCAGTGTTGGGTTTGACAATACAGCGGACTGAGAGGCTCATATAAATGAACAGGATTTAGGGAGGAATTTTTTTTAAAGACCCAAAATTCACCAATAGACCCAAATATATGTGTGAGTACCAAAAGAACACATGATAGAAGCCTTCGAGGAGAGATTATATGTGAAGAGGACCATCAGGGGACAACCTTAGAAACATAGGCTGCAGAGAATAATCTGGTAATAGCATTTACACTAGAAAAGGAAATAATTTTACTGTAGGTGGGGGGCGCCTTAGTGACTCAGTTGGCAAAGGTCTGCCTTGGGCTCAGGCCGTGATCCCAGGGTCCTGGGATCCATCCCCATGTCAGGCTCCCTGCTCAACGGGGAGCCTGCTTCTCCCTCTCCCTCTGTCTACCGATTCCCCTGCTTGTGCTGTCAATAAATAAATTTTAAAAAAATTTTTAAAGATTTTACTTATTTGACAGAGACAGCGATAGAGGGAACACAAGCAGGAGGAGTGGGAGAGAAAGAAGCAGGCTTCCCTCTGAGCAGGAAGCCCCAAGCAAGGCTCAATCCCAAGAACCCTAGGATCATGACTTGAGCTGAAGACAGATGCCCAACAACTGAGCAATCCAGGCGCCCCAATAAATAAAATCTTAAAAAAAAAAGTCATTGTAGATGAAATTCTCTTGTGCTCAATGACACTTCCCTCTATTTCCTATTATAAATTTCTACCGCTATTACAACTTGCTACAGAAAGGTTTTGCTTTTTGAACTTGTGAGTGAAGGGAGTCCTTTCAGATCATTAAAGGTATTACTCAAGAAATAACACATAATAGGAACTCAGAGACAGTAAGGAATCATAGGAATCAATACTTTATCACACAAGTGGTTAAGACTTAGTCAAATACATTTCCCTATATATTGAGCAAAATCCATTGGCCAAATTTCCCGTGGGTACTACCATCATCATCAATTTGAGGTATTAGAATTTACCAAAACAATTTACCAGCTCTGCCTTTGGTGTTTGTCTGTAGATACATATACAGCAATGATCTTAATTATGTTTCTGGAATGAAAACCAATAGTTCTTTTTGCTTATTTGGTACAAAATAAACCTATCAAAGGAACCAGTTGCAGTCATTTATGGAAAAAGGAAAGGCTGTGGTCTGCTCTACTAATTTCTACTATCTGCAATGATCTATAAGTAGTAGGATTTAGAATGCTTGCTATAAATAGGATTTCTAGTGGTCCTGCCCACCCCCCCCCCCTTTTTAAGTGGGGCTTGAACTCAGGACCTCAAGATTAAGAGTCACTGCCTCTATCAACTGAGCCAGGAAGGTACCCTGGCTGACGGCCTTTGAAAGTCAAATAACACACTTTTTACTTCATAACTACCATTCTTCACATGGAGCTAGGGAATCTACTTCCTCTAATTTTTCATAACCATTTCACTCCGAATATCAGCAATGATCAATACAGGTCATGAATTTGCCCAAGTAGTTTTCTCATGCTTTCCTTACATTGGTGAAATATCCAAGTACAGAAGGTTATGAGTGTTTTATTTTTCAAGTTTAATTTTTTTGGTAATCTCTACACCCAACATGGAGATCGAACTCACAATCCCAAGATCAAGTCCCATGCTCTTCTGACTGAGCGAAACAGGTACCCCGGCAGTTTCCATAATTCTAAACCAATGACAGAATCCCTGGGGGTTGGGAGCTTCTGTACAGAAACTACAAAATTATATTTAGTTTTGTCCCCGGCATGAGGGGACAGACTAAACCCAAAGTCAACAGCCTCAAATCCTTTTTGGAATCAGGGAAGATTTTTTTGAAAAAGCATAATCAAAGCACTACCTCAAATGTCCTCCAATTTCCTGTGGTGTAGTGTTAAGTATAATTACTAGTACAGGGGAGCAAAACCTAGTAGAAAATGAATGTATCTGCACTTGTCATGAGCACCAGGTGATGTATGAAGTGTTGAATTGCTATACTGTACACCTGAAACTAAACTGTATGTTAATTGGAATTTAAATAAAAACTTAAAAAAATCAAAATGAATGTATCTCAAGGTGGCTTCTTCCAATACCTTTGATACAATTTCCTAGAAGGAGAGTATCTATGTATGTTTGGGATAAAATCATAAAAAACACATGAAATATGAGCTGCTTGGATACATGCATATATATTTAATAATGAAACAGTTCATCAACAACAAAAAAAATTAGAAAAATTCATGAGACCTCAATGCTGTGGACGAGAAAGGGACATCAAGGCAAAAGATACAAAAACTGACCCAGGAGGCTGCCTGATGAGTGAAGCAAAGGCAAATTTGCTTAGCATAGTAGTATATGCCGTTGAAAAGAAAAATGGCTGGAGAGGTACCCACTCATTTGACTGCTTGGAAGCTGACAGCCTTACTGTGTGCTGCATGGAATGGAGGCAGAGAGCCAGGGAAGGGAGAGGGGGTGAGGGGTAAGAACAATATGGAGTCTAGGGTGAGCAGATGGAAGAGACTGAGAGAGTTACAAAGAGATGACTCGGGCCTTTTGTTTCCTCTGCAGTCTATAGTAAACCTGTCCCAAGTCTTTAAATATGTCGGTCAAGTCCAATGATCACAGAGTAAGTAGCACTAGGCACTGTGACGGAACAGCGGAGGGAGGGATGACATGGTTCCTGCTCTCCGGGAGCTTACAGCCTAGATGGGAGACAGATTCCGCACACAAAACAAATTTTACAAAGTAGCATAAATATAAATAAATATACATATGAATAAACAACATGTATGAAAGCTTAAGGGGTGCTGGGTCAATAATTATTTATAAGTCCCTAGGTCAAAGGCGGCTTTCTGAAGGAAAAATTAGGGGACTGAGTATAATGGTAGCAGAGAATAGGGCAAATGCAGAGGCATGGAAGTGGAAATAAACATGTCATGTCCAGTAAGCAGATTAGCTTGATTAGAGTAGAAAGTCTAAATAGGTTTTGTTGAGAAGTGTGGTGAAACAGTAGGGGGTTAATTTGGTGAAAGACACTGCAGTGTTAGGTCTGGTCCCTAAAACAAACATGGAAAGAGGTTTTCTTTAGGTAATGATGAGAAGCAGTCACAGGTCCAGGAGCAACTCCACTGCTCTCAGAGGCTTTATAGTTACTCTGAGACAGAGAAACTAGCAATGGAATGGTAGAAAATTCATTCAGCATCCTCAAGCAGTTCAAGTAGAAGGAACTGCCTTCTGCAAGAACTCTTACGAAGTGGCAAGTGAAAACAATCAATGAAGTTCCTAGATAGAGGATCCACCATCCAAACGTCAGCCAGCCAGAACGCGGTAAAATCAAGTGCTCAAGCAGAATGTCCTAGACCCTTGTTACTAATTCCTGCTAGGGAGCCAATTGTGTATGCTTACAAAAGAATTTATTTTTGAGCTACCATGACAATCAACTTTGATCCTAACATTTGAGAAGTTAAAATAGGAGGATGAGAAGAGCCCTAATCTCTAGGGAATGCTCACGTCCCTGAAGGAGGACAGGTCAGTAAGGGCCCAACTTCTTCCCTGGTCTTTAAGTGGAAAGGCAAAACATCACACCTTGAAAAGAGGCTTTTCTCAGCCAAAGCAAGTAAGACCTCTTTCTTTAAGCCTATGGATCTGAAGCTGTTCCAGGAAGGAAAAAAAGAGTCCAGGCCAGATATTCAGCAGCAGCCGGAGTTGGACCCTATTTCACTAGAGCTCCGCTGGGAGGCGCTGGGTCCTACTGATGTTGAAATACACTGCTGAGGACCAATCTTGATGCCATTTGCCTGTAAAAGAAAAAAAAAGGCAAGAGTTCCCACCTCAGTGCTAAAGTAACTGGAATAAAAGAAAGGGATAGAAAGAGAAATAAGAAATTACATTTTCTAGAAGCAGAAATGGCTTTGGCAGGTAACCATTTGCCCTAGCCAAACTACTGTTGTGGAACAATATCTTCAACAAAAAAGATGAGAGGACCAGTTCAGATATAAGTATTATGGATGACTACAAGTGACGCTTGTGCTTTTTTTTTTTTTTTTTTTTTTAAGAGAGGGAGGAGGGGAAGGGGCAGAGGGAAAGGGACAGAGAGAATCTTTAAGCAGTCTCCAAGCCCAGTGCGGGGCCCAACATAGGGCTTGATCTCACAACCCTGAGATCCTGACCTGGGCCGAAATCAAGAGTGGGAAGCTTAACCGACTGAGCCACCCAGGCACCTGTCTTGTAACCATTTTTAAGGTGATAGCTGTATTTAGGTTTCACAGCTACATGCAGAAGCAGGATAAGGTCAGGTAAGAGCAGGAGGAGCGAAAGAGTAGATATTAGCATATAATTCTTTTTTGTTTTGACACAGAATCTGCTTTATCGAAATGGCCCGATTAAGCAATTAGGAATTACGTCACCCCTAAACACTGGGATACTAAAACCTGACACTGCAAAGAAAACCTCCCAAATTGTATAAACATTTTAGATTACCAACTAATCATCTCTTTAAGTATTTTGGGCTCCAAACTTGAAAAAAAAACAAAATGATGACAGATTTCTGTGTCCCTACATAAAAAAAATCAAGTATGAATTGGCATAGCTTCAAATAGCACGATTTTAGAAAGGAAATGCTTACATTCTCGAGGATTTCTTGTCCTCTTTAACACAAAGCAAAGTTAACTGACAACCCCCCAACCCTTCTCACCTCATTGTGGACATCAAACAAACCCTGCTGGATCTTCCTATATATTTCTTTGGCTGTGTTAATGAAGGCCTAAAAGAGACATAAACCATATTATTAGGCTCAAGTTTAGATAGAGAAATACAAATATCATTCCTACTTGGATTTCTAAGGTATGAATTAGGAACCACTGAGATCAGAGTAAAAATACAGACGCCCCCACCCCAAGTCACTCTTTCAAAAAGATAAAATTATATGGTATTATATGGATTATATGGTATTTTGATACTGACCCAAAATGTTCCCTAGATTGTCACCTTCTCCAAATAAAACAAACATGCTCTGTTCTCAATTCATTACTAAGGATACAGTCAATGGCAGGCTTCTGAATGACTAGTGCAGAACCCATGAGACCCTCCAACTAAAATATTTACAAGGGGACACTGGGTGGCTCAGTCAGTTAAGCGCCTGCCTTCGGCTCAGGTCCTGGGATCAAGTCCCGTGTCAGGCTCCTTGCTCATCGGGGAGCCTGTCTCTCCCTCTGCCTGCTGTTCCCCCTGCTTGTGCTCTCTCTCTCTTCCTCTATGACAAAAAATATTTACAAGTAACACTGGTGTCTAATCCACACTTACCAATTTATGTTACACAAGGCAAAAGTAAAACTCCACTGTAGGAATCAAGGCAAAAAAAAAAGACAATTTCCTTAAAGGGAGACATAAAATCAATTTGACCGCAAGACATCCTTTCCTTACCTATGGTCTTATAGAAGAAAATTCTGAATAAAAGAATAAAGATATGGTGTCATCTCTCAAAAGCTTTCCCTACTTTTTCCCAAGTAGTACCTCTTCAACATTGCAGGCTGTTTTGGCTGAAGTTTCCATGAAGATAAGTCCATGCTCCCGGGCAAAGGCCTCTCCTTCTTCTCTCTTCACATCCCTACGGGACTCTAAGTCACTGCGAGAGATTAATTGGGGGAGAAAACTAAAAAAAGATCCAAGTGTAAGAAACTCTTACTCTAAAAGAATCCCATGGCTGTTTCAATCACCAGTTAATACATCAAGAATGTACACACTACACGACATTCTCTTATACAGGGTTACTGATTTCTGTAGCTTCTTGGAAAATGGTTCTTTAAATTCATGACAGGTGCTGCATGGTTGAGGCTAATACCGTACTCTCTCAGAAAAAAAAAAGGTTTATAAAGAGTTAGGCAAGCCCCCAATTACTCAAGGCTTACTGTCGGGATGCCTGGGTGGCTCAGTGGGTTAAACCTCTGCCTTCAGTTCAGGTCATGATCTCAGGGTCCTGGGATCGAGCCCTGCATCGGGCTCTCTGCTCAGTGGGGAGCCTGCTTCCCCCTCTCTCTCTGCCTACATGTGATCTCCCTCTCTCTCTGAAATAAATAAATAAAAATCTTCAAAAAAAAAAAAAAAGGCTTACTGTCCCCCATGCTTCTTTTTGGAACGAGAGCCAAGGAAAGAAGATGAAAGGGAAATTCTGGTTGCTAAAAAGCAGAAAAGTCACAGATGCCCCATCCCATAGCACTAAGTGTCTTTCTCTTTCACTTTCACTGGAACCAACCCGTAAGAATAGAGAATGCCAGGAATAAGGAGAACACAGCTGTCTTAACTCTCATGAGTCTCATTAATAACATATAAAATAGCAGCTTGCCCCCAGAGAAATAAAAAGACTCAAGACAAAAATGTATAAAGTTAGGTGATATGAGGGGAAAAAAGATAAAGCCACAGACTGGGAAACAGAATCAGGTGACATGGAAAGACTTTATGACAAGACAGGAGAAAAGGCTGCAGATAAAGGTAAGGATGGGCTGTCTGATTTTCATTTTTCTAACTGGAAATTTGCATTTCAGAGATTTCCAGTTTTCCAACCACGAAAAGAAGTCAAAGAATAGGGGCGCCTGAGTGGCTCAGTGGGTTAAGCCTCTTGCCTTCAGCTCAGGTCATGATCTCGGGGTCCTGGGATCGAGCGCCACACGGGGCTCTCTGCTGGGCAGGGGGCCTGCTTCCCCCTCTCTCTCTGCCTGCCTCTCTGCCTATTTGTGATCTCTCTGTCAAATAAATAAAATCTTTAAAAAAAAGAAGTCAAAGAGTAAGACCGCTGTGGGGCACCTGGGGGCTCAGTCATTAAGCGTCTGCCATTGGCTCGGGTCGTGCTCCCAGAATCTCGGGATCAAGCCCCGAATCAGGCTCTCTGCAGTGGGAAGCCTGCTTCTCCCTCTCTCACTCCCCCTGCTTGTATTCCCTCTCTTGCTGTCTCTCTGTCAAATAAATAAATAAAATCTTACCATTAAAAAAAAAAAAGAGTAAGCCCACTGAAGAACAGCAAATCTATAACATGTATATTTATCATTCACCAGCTGTGTGAAGACCAGGGAAGAACTACCTATCTAAATGTCTATGTCTAGCCCAGCTGCTCCAGATCTCATCCATTTGTCTGTTCTTCATTTCCAGTCTGATGTGTAAAAAGCACCTCACACATACATCAAAAGAGAACTTGATCTTTTCCCCCAAACTGCTTCTGCCCCCAGGTTTCCACACCTCCATTCAGGACAGAAGCTAAATCCAGGATGGCATTATTTTAACAGCTTTTCCTTCTTCACTCCAAATACCCAAGTCATCCGAAAGTGAGGTACTTCCAAAATGCACCTAAACACGTGTCATCACTTCCCCTCTCTCTGGTGTCACCACGTGAGCATACACCGTCATGCACATATTTTGACTACTGAAACCCAACATCCCACTTCAAACCCTGCTCCCCTCCGGAGTGATCTGTTAAAATCTAATCAAATCTAATCCCTGCTTAAAACTCTTAAAAGCTTCTACTATATTGAGAATAAAATCCACATTTCTTTGTAAGGCCTGAAAGGGCTACGAGTTCTGGCAAGGTTCCCAACCACATCTCGTACCATTCCCCCTTGATTCAGCCCAACATACTGATTTCTTTCAATACCATGACCTTGCCAAGGTTCTTCCTGGTTCAAGGTTTTCAGTTTGTTCGACCTACCTGATGCTTTTCTCTTTTTCAAATCGTGCCCACTGAACTCTTATCTATCCTTGAGATTCCAGCTTAACTATCAGCCTTGATTAAAAATAGTACCCTGTTGGGGCGCCTGGGTGGCTCAGTGGGTTAAAGCCTCTGCTTCCAGCTCAGGTCATGATCTCAGGATCCTGGGATCGAGCCCCGCACTGGGCTCTCTGCTCAGCGGGGAGCCTGCTTCCCCCTCTCTCTCTGCCTGCCTCTCTGCCTACTTGTGATCTATGTCAAATAAATTTAAAAAATCTTTTAAAAAATAAAATAAACAAAAATAGTACCATGTTACACTCTTTTATAGCACCTTTCTTTCCTTCACTGCACTTATCACAATTTGTAATTAGACATAAATCCTTTTATATTTAATATTTATGTCGCCAATAAACTATAAGCTTCATAGAAGCAGGGACATGACTCTTTTTTTTTTCTCACCTTGTACTGTCAGGGTCTGGCAAACTAGACATTTAGAACATAGCTCAAATAAATGAGTATGATAAGTCTTTGGCCATAGTTCTCAGATGGTAAACTGTAGGCACTACTACAAACTCACAAGAGTGCGACAGGATACTTTTTTTTTTTTGACACAGGATAAATTTTCAAGGTGTTGAATTTTCAATTTCAACACTTTCAATTTTCAAGTGTTAACACAGTTAACACTCAACATCGGAACACCACATATATAATAAGCTTAAGAGAGTTCGCAAGGTCACCGTCAGATAAAATAGATCCTGTTCGATATTTGCATGTTTGTAGAACCTGAATTTTTGCCAGTTGCTATGATAAAAAGCAAGTACAAAATTGGGATGCCTGGGTGGTTTAGTCAGTTAAGTGTCCCACTCTTGATTTCGGCTCAGGTTATGATCCCAGGGTCCTGGGATCAAGCCCTGCATCAATCTCCCTGCTCAGTGGGAAGCCTCCTTCTCCCTCTCCCACTCTCACTGCTTGTGTTCCCTCTCTAGCTACCTCTCTCTGTCAAATAAATAAAATCTTTAAAAAAAAAAAATTCTGACTTTGGCCCTCGTCAGGATCCCAGGGTTCTGGAGTTGAGCCCTCCATGGGCTCCCTGCTCAGTGAGGAGTCTGCTTGTCCTTTTCCCTCTGCTTGCTGCTCCCCTTGCTTGTGCGCGTGCTCTCTCTCTCTCCTCGTGCATGCATTTTCTCTAAGTAAATAAAAACTTTTAAAAAATGGTTAAAATGGTAAAGTCTACATTATGCATATTTTACCACAATTTTTTTTTTTTAATAAAAAGCACCATAAACTGAAGAAGTTTAGGGACCAAGTAGTTCAATGTCCACAGAGGACTTACAGGACTTCTGGTCCTTATTATTTCTACAAATACAATTTTACCTCTTATTCCCAATCAGCATGATAACCATGTTGGAGCTGGAGTGTTGCCGGGCATCCTCTAACCAGGAGGTCAGGTGGTTGAAGGTTTCACGCCTACAGCAGAGAAGTTTAAAAGCAGGTCAGAGGTCCATTTCAAAATGCCACAGTAATTCCAAACGCTTGGGAAAAGGGGGAAAGCTACATGTGTAAAATATTAGAGAAGCCTCTCCTCTTTAGCATTCTTGCCAGAGCCAGAACACAGGAAAGAGAAAGATTTTGAGAACACAGGGAAAAGGCTCCTTCCTGCCCGTTGATCTGACTCACCTGGTGATGTCATACACCAGCAGGGCTCCGGCTGCTCCCCGGTAGTAGGAACGGGTGATAGAGCGGAAGGATTCTTGCCCAGCCTTTCCCACCAACATGGCAACAAGAAAAATCCCAACAAAACCAGGTTATTTCCAGAGAAAGGACTTGATCACATGCCACTCTAACACAAAGGACTCAACTTTAAAAAAGAACTTCTATTAAGAAAAGAGAATTGGGGGCGCCTGGGTGGCTCAGTGCGTTAAAGCCTCTGCCTTCGGCTCAGGTCATGATCTCAGGGTCCTGGGATCAAGCCCCGCGTCGGGCTCTCTGCTCAGCGGGGAACCTGCTTCCCCCTCTCTCTCTGCCTGCCTCTCTGCCGGCTTGTGATCTCTCTCTGTCAAATAAATAAATAAAATCATTAAAAAAGAGAGAGAATTAGAGAGAGGAAACTCCCCAAAGAGATGTCCAGGTGGGAAATTAGTATTTTTCAATGGAAACACAGTTGACATTGGAGGTGGGACAACTGTTCCTGTGAGACTGTCCATCAAACTGCTGAGTGTTTAGCATCCCTGGCTCTTGGTCACTAAATGCCAGTAGCCCCACACTGTCAGTATGACAAAGACACTCTCATACATTTTCCAATATCCCCTAGGAGAGAACAACTGGAAATAGGACTAGAAACTCAAGAGCATTTCAATCCCCACATGATGTTGAACACATCACATTAACCTATTTATATTCTTTTATCTGTAAAAAGGAAACTTATCTTAGAATGCTAATTGCTTGCCTAATGGAAGTTTCATTCCAATGGGTCAATTAGAAAAGTAGTCAGATACAAAGCACTTAAGTTGGGCATATACTAATTGATACTTAGTGTTCCACTACTAAAGGTGGGACTACCAAGGGATCTTGTCATTGCAAGTAAGAATAATGAACAGGAAAGAAGCCCAGGGTCCAGGACAGAGTTTTTCTTAAAAAAAAATCCTTTCCAAAAATTAAAAAAAAAAAAAAAAAAATCTCCTTTCCAAATGGGGCCAAGATATTTATAACTGAGCAATTTATTAATGCCCCCATATACTGGGTACTTTTGCTTTCTTGATAGAATAGTTGCCTTTTTTTTTTTTCCCTCTTTACAGGAAGCAAAAGCACCTTTTAAATAATAGTACATTATTATTAATAATACCCTAGGCACTGAATCTGTCCTATTAGAAAAGTTTTCACATTCTTGTACTGGCTCAGTAGGAGGATTATCTGACTATTGATCTCGGGGTCATGACTACGTGCCCCAATTGGGTGTAGAGATTGTTCAAATAAATAAATAAATCGTAAAAAAGAAAAGAAAAGGGGCGCCTGGGTGGCTCAGTGGGTTAGGGCCGCTGCCTTCAGCTCAGGTCATGATCTCAGGGTCCTGGGATCAAGCCCCACATTGGGCTCTCTGCTCAGTAGGGAGCGTGCTTCCCCCCTCTCTCTCTGCCTGCCTCTCTGCCTGCTTGTGACCTCTCTCTGTCAAATAAATAAATAAAAATCTTAAAAAAGAAAGAAAAGAAAAAAGTGGTATTTTTTTAAATTTTTTTTTACTTTTTTACTTTAAGATTATACTTATTCATTTGTCAGAGAGAGAGTGTGCACAAGGAGGGGGCGCGGCAAGCAGAAGCAGACTCCTCACTGAGCAGAAAGCCCGCTGCAGGACTAGATCCCAGGACCCTGACATCACGACTGGAGCCAAAGGCAGACGACCAAATGACTGAGCCACCCAGATGTTCCGAAAAAAATAGTTTTCACATTCTTGAAATCGTTTATCCTCCTATCCCTACATAAAATATTCATATTTTAAAGATGGGAAAATTGGCTTTCTCATAGTATAAAAAGAGTAACAATGAATACTAATAATAACACAAATGGGAAAACTGAAGCTCAAAGGGGTAATTAGTCAAAAGTTATAAAATCTATAAATGCTAAATCCATAATTACACTTAGGATCTTGGTGCATCCTAGCTCAAAGGTCTGTTTTATTGGCCATTATATCATCTAAACCTGGGTTTGAAGGTGAGAAGAGAGTTCCAGTACATTAATTCTAAGGCTATTTTTCCAACATGAGACTCTCTATAAGAATACTACAAATGTTAGTGAGTTGTGTACCTCTTAGAACACCAAAATCAAAAATAATTCTAAAGAATTTTGTTGGTAATATTAATGCTACTTTAAGATTTAAAACCCGTTTTTCCCCTCTAAGAGCTCATTTAATGTTTTCTTTAGTCCCTAATAGTTTTAGGTCTTAAATCATTTGATTCCCATTTTGCCTTTACCTTACTTTGTCTCTTCTGCTGCTGTTGAAAGGCCCCTCCCTCCCTGTGTTCTTCTAGGAACTAAAGGGAAATCTTGAGGGAGACCTATGTGATGGTTGAAGCACATGGCAGGATTTAACTTTAGCAGCTAAAAATACTTCCACGGGCTCATCAGAAAATGCCTCTTAAACCCAAATCCCTCGGGCACCTGGGTGGTGGCTGTCAGTTGAGTGTCTGAGTCTTGATTTCAGCCTAGGTCACGCTCTCGAGGTCGTGGGATCAAGCCCATGTTGAGTTCCCCTGTGAGCAGAAAGTCTGCTTCTCTCCTTCTCCCTCTGCCCCCTCCCCCTACTTGCACAAATGTGCTCGCGTTCTCACTCTAAAATAAATAAATTAATTAAAAAAAAAAAAAATGGCTCAGTCAGTTAAGCATCTGCCTTAGGCTCAGGTCATGATCCCAGAGTCCTGGGATAGAGCCCCATGTCGGTCTCCCTGCTAAATGGGGAGTCTGCTTCTCCCTTTCCCTCTGCCCCACCCCCACTCATTTTTTTTCTTCTCTCGCTCTCAAAATAAATAAAATATGTTTTTTAAGTTAAAAATTAAAAAACAAAACCAAATCCCTTTATTTCTTCATTTTAGTCCAGCTCATCAATGGTTTTTGTTGAACCAATAACCTAGAAAGAATGAGTGGTTCAATTTGGGCTTGTCTGTGTTGGTGTTAGGTACCTTTGTCCAACCCCATTAAACAAATTGGAATAAGCATAGAATTAAGATGGAAGATATGACATAAGGTATGATAAAAAGAATTAACACCTTTTGAATTTCTCCCAAGTGAAACAATTCTATTATCATTTCAAGGTATATACAATTGACACTCACACAACACGGGTTTGAACAGCTCTGGTTCACTTACACGGATTTTTTATAGCAAAGCACCATAAATGCATTTTCTCTCCCTTATGGCTTTATTTTTTAATTTTTTTTTAAGCCCCAATGGGGATGTAAACTCACAACCCTGGATCAATACTTGAGCAGAGATCAAGAGTCAGATGCTTAACTGAGCCACCCGGGCACTCCTCTCCCTTAAGGGTTTTTTGGGGTTTTTTTTCAAAGATTTTCATTCATTTATTTGACAGAGAGAGAGTGCACAAGAGCAGGGGGAGAGGCAGGCAGAGGGAGAGGGAAAGGGAGAAGCAGGCTCTCCTCCAGGCAGAGAGCCTGATGCAGGGCTTGATCCCAGGACCCTGGGAACATGACCTGAACCAAAGGCAGATGCTTAACACACTGAGCCACCCAAGCACCCCTCCCTTATGGTTTTCTTAATAAGATTTTCTTTTCTCTAGCTTACTTTATTATAAAGATAAAGTATATAATACATATAACACACAAAATATGTGTTAATCGATTTTTTATACTATGAGTAAGCCTTCTGGTCAACAGTAGGTTATTAAGAGTTAAGTTTTTGGGGGTACCTGGCTAGCTTAGTCAGTAGGGCATGTGACCCTTGATCTCAGGGTCAGAGTTCAAGCCCAAGCCCCACATTGGGTGTAGAGATTACTTAAAATAAATAAATAAAAATTTTTTAAAAAAGTAATTAAGTTTTGGGGGAGTCAAAAGTCATACGCAGATTTCTGATTGTATAGGGGTCAATGCACCTAAGTGCATCTGGCAAGTGCCAGACTGTTTAAGGGTCAACTGTTGTTTGAAGTACCTATTCCTACAAAGTCAGAAAGGCTCACTTCCTAAGAATCAAAATACATTCTGAAGCAAAATACTAATGAGATTGGGACTGACCAGTTAACTAGAGTATAACACCTCCTTGTTTAGCATGGGTTATTTGGGCCATTATATGTACAGAATGAAAAGAGATAAACAATATATGGCTCTCCAGGGGCATCGGGCTGGCTTAGTTGGTGGAACATGCAACTCTTGACCTCAGGGTCGTGAGTTCAAGCCCCACATTGGGCATGGAGCCTA